>CM070874.1:26559861-27759861 GCA_036365515.1 Torymus aiolomorphi
TCGGCTGAACATAGACGCCGCACACGCTTATATAGTACATCTCTATCTTTACAAAGCTTTTTTATATTAGCTGTTAACCATGGCGCTGAGCGTCTGAAAATAGTACGAGTAAAATACGGAGCGTGACGATCAAGGCTATGCTGAAGCACCTCACTAATAACTAACAATACTAGACGGATCATGACATATATAATTTATAGCAGAATTACATGTTAGTGCAGTAACAGTATCTTCAGACATTTTTTTTTCACAGTTTTTAAAATAACGGTATGTTGCAATTTTATTATTAATTTTATCGTTTACGAACTTATATACTAAATCGATCGCTAAATGCCCTGCGGCAATCGGAGAGTCGGTTTTATTAAATGAAACGAGCTTAGAAGAACTATCAACAATCGCGATATCAATGGACGTGGCAGCATTATTACTAAAGTTAGTGGCTCCATACGGGACTAAATATAGGGAGCGTTCATTAATAGCGTCTAAAAGATGTCGAGAATGGAAAGAATTTTTAAGCACATTAACATTGTTCTATTGTCTATAGCTTATTGTGGTCCTCCTTATTTTCCTACGTTTCCTTCTTAATCGTCAAGATTCTACTAGGAACGCACGTTCCTCAGTAGGCATACGTCGAGCTAGCTATACACAGCTTGAGAGTACATACTTCTCTTGCCACCTCTCCAAGCGCTGCTTGCCGGATAGCTTAGCAGGCTCTCTTAGCTCACGCGAGCACTTTCCCCTTTCCTATGCTTCTCTAGTTCCCTGACGCTCCCCCTTTCCCAAATGACATTCGATTGTTGGTATAAATAGGGGTGTATCACTCCTTTTTCCTTAGTGATTGACAAATTTTTATCAACATGAGGGCATTACGTGTATTTCTGACATGGATAACTAATCAGCTTATTCAATATTACATAAGACTGACATAATGTGACGCATTGACCTTTAAGGTAAAATTATAAAAAACTTTATAACATTGTAAAATCTATTTATGTATATGAAGAAACTTTGTAAAATAAAATAAAATGTTTGTACTTTCGTGTAGCCCTGAAGAAGGAAGTGAAAAATATTTCCGAAACATTGGCAATTTAAAATAAATGCTGTTACTCATAGTTCGTCTGGTGTCCGTCAAAATTATTTCACATTAACATTAAAATCTCCTAAAATAATAATATTTTTATATGATTGAGCTAGTTCACCGATTACATTAAAAAATTTAGTAAGTACATGGCCTTTCTCATGTCTATATACAACTCCTAGCAATAATTTTGAAGCGCCAGATGCAAATGAAGAAGCTATTTCCAATACTAGGAACTCTGTCTCAGTGATATCTGAAATTTTTGACATAAATAGGATTTGAGAAGTAAGGGACCTATGAATGTAGCAAGCTACTCCGCCTGTCTGCATGTATCGAGTCTTATTTTTGTTTTTCAGGATGCGATCATTTCTTATTAGGTTGGAATTATCAATTTGTACACGTGACGTTGGAAAGTCCAGATTGAGCCACGTTTCCGAGATGGCAATTATAAGTGGCTTAAAATCTTCGATGTATTTAGTAATGACATCGCACTTTCGCCTTAGTGAATTTATGTTCATATGAGAAAATGTGAGATTATCAGTGCTAGGAGTTGAAGAGGTTGACGAGGTTGACGACGAATCAACTTGCCGTCAAATCAACTTATTTAAATCTGACTCGGAGAAATTGGTATAATTTCAGAATCGGTGCTTTTACGGACGAAGATCTGCCCGTTTCTTACCCTTTCGTAATAACGAGCCTTTGCACGAGCTCTAACTAATCCTAGCAACTGATGCACTTCTTTGGCGAGAAATTCGTTGAAAAAGACCTTATTTTCTGCAAGATCTGGCAGAGCAGGGAAGATGGTAACGACAGAGATGTTTCCATTGTGAATCTTAAGTCTCATAACCTCATTTCGAACTTGTACCGATTTGAACCGCAGTATAAGCGAGAACGATGGAAGACCAGTGGTGCCGTCATTAGAAGTGCTAGAGCTCTCATTCTCTTTAACACTGTTAAGCTTCCTAATACTAATAACATCGCCTAGAAATCTTGTGACTCCAATGAAGCCAAAAATTCGGGTGACTATTTCTTCATATGGTAACTAACCTCGAGTGGGCAAACCCAATACAAAAATTTCTGCGGTTGACTCATAAGGTCGAACAGTTTGAACTACCCGCTGCTCAAGTGCCTGTAATCGTGCGTCAACTTGACTAAATCGTTCTGAAGTATTTCTAGCGGCCCCGTTTAGCCTAGATTCTAATCCCGTCATATGCGCATACATGAACTCTTACAACCAAGACATATTTGCTTCACTATCCAAATTATTAAATCGTGATATTTCTTCCGAAACTGCTGCTGCCTGTGGATGTTTTTGCGGCACTGTCGGCACGCTCATCATCGGAAACGAGAAAAACGGTGTTGAGGGATTGAATAGCGTACTGTTAACCGGCTGCGTCATCGTCGTGAGTCTTAATCCCTAATGAGAATTTGATAACGATGCTAAACAGTGTCCCTGAGCTGACTTTCGATCCCAGATCGCGTGCACAGCCCGGATGATACATTTTATTACAAGAACCGCAGGTTAAAAAATCTTTTTCAATACTAATATTGCATTTTGCGCATTTAGGCAGACAGATTTAGGCTCATTAGTACTATATAAATGAATATATTGCAGATTTCGAGAGGTAGTAGTGCTTGGTAGAGCTATCACTGTCAAGAAATCAGTTTTATACGCTTAAAACGCCACCAAGTAGCAAATAAAAGAAAATCAGTGGTAACAAGTGATTTCGGTCAACGGTCGGCACTGCAGATTTCATTTACACCCGTTTTGAAGTAGTATAGAGCAAGAAAGATCAGCCGTAAATAGAATGAAAAGTGACTGCGCAACTAACACTAAATTACATACGATATGTGGCTCGTCACTACAAATTTGTAAAAGGCATTACTACTAAATTATTTTACTAAAAGCACAGCACATTAATTGATCACTACCGCAGACTAAAAGATAAAAGGAGGGTAGATGCTGTGCTTATAAATTACGCTACACGAAAGTTAACCCGTAGCAAAAATAAATTAAAATATAATTGACGCTCACGATTATACATGAAATAGACGCAATCGATTAAAATTAGTGCCGGGGCTTATACTAAGTATCTTGAGGATTCATCGCTAAAGGCGAGCTTGCTCGAGCTCGACCCAAGACGAGCACGCTCGAGCTCGACCGAAGGCGAGCACGCTCGAGATCGACCGAAGGCGAGCATGCTCGTGCTCGATGCTCAAGTAGGCGAGCCCGCTAGGGAGCGCCCCACTGCTTCGCTCTCCACGCGGCTCTCTTACCGCCCCTCTCTCTACCAGGCACGCCGGCAGCACTTCGCAACGCCGGCCGGCAGTAGCAGTTCTTGCGCGACGACAGAAGAGACAGCAACACACTGTACGCCCAGAGGCACGACGGACACGCTTGAATAAAACCACATTTAATTTCCACACGGAAGTTATTTATTGGCGAACCAGCCCACTCCCCAATCCTTCATTAATACCTCACGAAACATTTGGTCCTTCGAGCCGGATCGTGGGAGAGCATCAGCACGCCATGGCCACAGCGAGGAGAACCCTTTCTACTATGCCCTACGTCTACTCTCGAGTGGCGTAGCACTAGTCTTCTCTGCTGCAGGTACGCATCAAAGTGTTCGTGGTCGTGAGTGCCGATACAGTCGCATGCTCACGCATGCCGACTGCGCGCGTACGTTGCTGTCTCTCTCTCTCGTTTGTTTCGCCATCGCGCGCACTCGGAAGTCAATCTCTAAGGCTTCCTAGGGGAAATAGCACATTCAATTGCTATTTTCCCCATTTCTGAAAACGCCTTGGAGTGTGCGTTGTTATCGACTCCAAGACGTCGCCAAAAGCGTGCGCTGTAAAGCCAGTTCTAGAATCACCGCGTTCGTACGGTGATCGGCAGCCATCTTTTCGTACTCAAAACAACAAATGGCAATTTTCTCATCAGAACCACGGTTAAACCAGCTCTAGAATCATCGCGATCGTACGATGATCATATAATCGTTGCCGGCTATTGCAACGATTTGAAAAGGGGTTCACGCCTCTCAATTCACGGACCACCCGCGTGGAGCGTACACGCTACGCGGTCCATATCAGTCAAGCCAAGGAGTACCCGCGTACAGCGTACACGCTACGGGGCTCACACGAGTCAAGCCACGGAGTACCCGCGTGGAAATCGCTCGCTACAACATCAAGGAGCGAGGCGTTCATCGGGCATACCGGGAGCTTTCCTCGAAGGAGGAAGAGACGTCTGCAAGTGAACGGCCATAAGGACGAGTGACGTCCAGGACGCCGCAAACGTCGTCGCCAAGCATAATTGGAGTGGACGAGTCCATTTTCATTAGCCAGGGGGCGCATCAGCGGAACAGAGCTGTACACGGACGAGTCCATCTGCTTCGCTCGCTACAGCCGGTTGAGTCCACCTACATCGCGCTAGAATTGCGCTCGGATGCTACGTCCTAATACTTGGACACACGTATCGTTCCAATTTTATTTATTTATTTGTTCGACTTTTCGTGTAGTCATTTTAGTCTCTTCATGCAATTCAAAGAGAATTTAATGATCTTTATTTAATGTAAAGACTACTTTAATTAAAATTGAGTACATTTAATTTGAGATTAGAACTATTTAATTTGGGTTGAGTTTATTATAAAATTAATTATAATATTTAACTTGTATTGAGAAAGTTGAATGCAATATCTGACTTAGCAAATACTTATGTTATGTGACCTTGCAGTTTCATTGGACGACGACTGCACATAATAAGAGCTTTCGTTGCTTTCAACTGAGAATCACGACTGATGCATTGCTGATTCAGTTGCAGACTACGCTGCAGGGATAGCTGAATACCTCGTTGGCAGCAACTTCACTTCGTGCAGTCAACGCTGTGGATCATCAGCTGATTCACCGTCGGAACGTTAGCAGACGCCCTCAACGTTGCATCTTCAAGCGAATATCTACGTTCATACTATCATAAGTATTATAACCTAGGCTAAGGCTTAATTGTAACAATTTTCACTTATGGTTACTCTACTTTCGAGTGGGTAAACATAGTTAACTCAATACCATACTTTGAATAGTCAAACTCGTTGCTAGTCAAATTACTTTGATCTCAAAATGGAGGAGTTGCATGCTAAGCAGATGTCGCTCCAAGTTAAAATTGCAAATTCTTTTAAAAATTTCAAATCTAAGGGTAAAGATAACATGACAAATGGTTATGCAAAAGCGCGTTTAGCCGGACTTGAATCAAATTATGCGGCTTTTCCACGAGGAAATTCTGAAACTCGAGTTTCTTCATAAAAATCATGCCTACTTTATAGCTAATCTCTGTGATCTGATTGAGGATAGCTTTTATGACCGCAAAGGAGATTTTCTTGACTTCTTAGAATCTATTAAAACTAGAGATGCTGTTCAATGTTCTTCTAATTCGATTGCTGCCCCAGTTACAACAGGTGCAGCCCAATCAACTAACGTTTCGTTTCAATCTTTACCGAAGGTAGATTTACCAAAGTTTTCGGAGAAATTCTCGGATTGGGAAAATTTTAGAGACGTCTTTCGTTCAGTCATACATCGTCGCGAAGACTTAACGCCTGTTCTAAAATTGCATTATCTTCGCACTCACCTTACAGGTGAAGCACTTGAGAAAATTAAATCTCTTCCAATTTCTGGTGATAATGATGACCGAGCATGGACAGCTTTAATCGAATATTACGAGAATCAACGTCGCATTGTTAGCTCTCACATCTCAGAAATCTTTTCAGTTAAATCCATGAAGGCAGATTCTTCGTCGGAAATCAAACGGATTTATAGGGAAATTTTCAATTCCATCGCTAGTCTGACCTCTCTAAATAGAGCGACTTCTTTAGGTAGTGATTTAATTGTTCATTTTACGCTGAATCGTCTTGACTTAAATACTCGTAAAGAATGGGAAAAGCATCTAGGTGATAGTGTCGATCCACCGACAATGGAGCAACTTCAAGCTTTTCTTCGTAGTCAAACCCTCACTCTAGAGGCCATCGAAGCTGGCACTAGATCGTCTTCAACAAATAATTCAAAAGCTCAATCCACAAATTCAAAACCTCGTAAATCAGAGCATGACAATGCTCAGGCGGTTTATTCGCTTCAAACCTCATCTTCGAACCCAACAAAAAAGAAATGTTCGATTTGTAATCAACATCACTTTACAAATAGATGTGAACGATTTCTCAATAAAACGATTCCTGAGCGAAAGGAATTGATCAGATCTTCTAATCTTTGTTACAATTGTTTAGGGAAGCACAACGTCAGAAGTTGTATTTCCACGTACCGATGCATCCTTTGTAAATCTAAGCATCACACTTTGGTGCACACTGACAGCAGTCAAGTAATCAGTTCGCTGCAGACTTATCAGATTGGCTCAGTGTCCGGCACCACTAATCCAAACTGTAGCAACGTTGTCGTTTCCAATGACTTTCAACTTGCCTCACAGCCAGTCTCCCTTAATAGTGGAGTAAGTAATAAAAGTACTGGAGTACTTTTGGCTACCGCTACTGTTAACGTCCTTGGTCCTAACGGAACCAGAATTCAAGTTCGTGCGCTCATCGACCCCGTATCTCAAATCTCACTTGTTACACAAGCTTTGTGTAACTTGCTCTCATTAGATTGTAGGACCAGTCATACGCACATTCAAGGTATAGGTGAAAAGACAGCTGCTGTTTCTTCTAAGGTAGCTTGTCTTTCTATACAACCTCATTTTGTTTCAAATTTCTCTCTAAAGGTTGACTCTATAGTTTTGTCAAAACTCTCATCCTATAAGCCCCCTGTCGTAGGTGGTAATTCTAATTTCGAATACTTAAGAGGGCTGCAACTAGCAGACCCCATGTATCTCGAACCTTCACGTATCGATATTCTACTCGGTGCAAGCGCTTATGCGCAAATCATTGACAATTAAATAATAGCACTTAGTTCCAAACTCGGATGGCTCTTGACAGGAAATTTCTCTTCTTCACCTTCAAAAATAGGGCTAGAATCAATATCTCTTCATTGTTCGGACAGCTGCGAGCATGAAGCCAAACTTTTGGAGCTCGTACAAGATTTTTGGAGGGTGGAGGAGATAGTCACTGACAAAAAATCTTACTTGCATGACGAACAAGCATGCGAGGATTTTTATCGAAAAACTCGTCAAGATGAAACAGGGCAATATATAGTAAGTCTACCCTGGAAAAGTCGAGACCAGTTGACGTCTGCTCATCTCGAGAGCTCTCATTTTGCCGCATTACGCGCACTAAATCATCTCGAAGCAAACTTCGCTAAGGACGAAAAATTGAAATTAGCCTATACAGAATTCATGAGATAGGTCATATGTCACTGTGTGTGGAAAGAAACAAGTACTACTACCAAGTTACTTACTGTATTTAATGGCTCAAGTAAAACTAAAGCAGGAGTCTCGGTCAACGACCTCCTACATGTTGGGCCTAATCTTCTTCAGAATCAGTCGATCTTATGGCGTTTCGATAAGGATGAACCTGTTCAAACTTATAGCCTAACTACGGTGACGTATGGATTGGTATGCTCGCCATTTCTAGCCATACGAACTCTCTTGAAATTAGTCGGAGACTATGGCAAACCTTTTCCAATCGCTGCTGAAGCTGTTCGATCAGAGATGTACTCGGATAATGTGCTTACTGGTGCACACTCACTTGATGAAGCTTTGAAAAAACAAGATGAGTTAATTCAACTCTTTGAACGGGGTCTTCTCAATCTTCGAAAATGGACATCAAATAATACTGAAGTCCTCTCTTATCTACCCTCGAATATGTTAGCTGCGGATTCCATTTTATTATTTGCCTCAGAAACATTCGTGCCAATTTTGGGTATAGATTGGCAACCTAACACGGACGATTTCAGTTTTCACATTGAGGATACCCCGTTCGAACTACCCTTTACCAAACGTTCAGTTCTCTCAAGAATTGCTCGTATCTTCGATCCTATGGGATGGTTAGCTGCCGTTGTGATTACTGCAAAAATTATTATGCAGTCTCTATGGATTCTTAAGGTTGGTTAGGATGAGGAGCTCTCTCGTGAAATCTCTATTCGTTTGCAAGATTGGTTGAATGATCTTCCCTCTATTTCTGAGAAAAAAATCCCTCGCTGGAATGAATAGACTCACCAATGTGAACTAATTGAATTTCACGGATTTGCAGATACTTCCAAGTTTGCATATGGTGCAGTAATCTATCTGCGCTTAATTCAAGGCCAAAGGCCTTACTTCAAGTGGCCAAAACGCGAGTTGCCCCTCTGAAGACGCTAAGCATACCTCGCTTAGAGCTTTGCGCTGCGTTGCTACTCGTTCGACTGACTCACTCTTTTATCGAATCTTCCCCAATAAAGGTTGAAAGTGTGCACCTTTGGTCTGATTCAGCGGATGTGCTTTTTTGGCTGAAAGACCACCCTTCAAGATGGGGTGCTTTCGTGGCTAATAGGTGTTCAGAGATTCATACTCTGCTACCTGACGCATATTGGCATCATGTGCGATCAGCTCATAACCCCGCCGACGTCATATCTCGAGGTATTAAGCCCTCCAAATTAGTCTCGCATAATCACCATCACATTTTCTCATACAACGATCCTCATTTATAGTTCGTGAAGGGATGTCACCAACGACAACGTCCCAGCAGGAAGGCGCTGGCTCTTAATCAGCCAGCTGGCCCAGCACTTCTGGCAGAGATGGTCGACGGACTACCTGTAGTCTTTGCAATCCCGTCAGAAGTGGAGACAATATCATCCTTCAGTTGCCATAGGGGACTTGGTGCTCATTCGGAGTGAGCTCACACCTCCAGCAAAGTGGCCTCTCGCCCGTGTCATCGCCATCCATCCAGGAAGTGATGGAATCACCCGCGTGGTCGATCTGCGCACGGCCACCACAACGCTACGTCGCCCCATCGTCAAAGTCATACGCCTCCAACCGCAGGATTGAGAACCGTTCGCCGGTTTGGCGAAGGTGGGCGGAATGTTGAGGATTCATCGCCAAAGGCGAGCTTGCTCGAGCTCGACCCAAGACGAGCACGCTCGAGCTCGACCGAGGGCGAGCATGCTCGAGCTCGATGCTCAAATAGGCGAGCCCGCTAGAGAGCGCCCCACTACTTCGCTCTCCACGCGGCCCTCTTACCGCCCCTCTCTCTACCAGGCACGCCGGCAGCACTTCGCAACGCCGGCCGACAGTAGCAGTTCTTGCGCGACGGCAGAAGAAACAGCAACACACTGTACGCCCAAAGGCACGACGGACACGCTTGAATAAAACCATATTTAATCTCGACACGGAAGTTGTTTATTGGCGAACCAGCCCACTCCCCGATCCTTCATTAACACCTCACGAAACAAGTATTATATTAACCCTTTGGTACCGAGACCCCTTTCCCGGGGAAAAAGTGACTTTTTTTGTATATTATAATTGTGAAGGCTTTATCTAAGATCAATCTACAGTTTTTTTTTTCAAAAGTGTCCACGTGTACTATTTTCCAAGTGGGTCCTGGAGGACCCATAATCTTCTTAATGAAATTACTTTTTTTTTAATCAGAAAATGTTTATATTTAAATAAATTATTTATTTACATAGTTATATGTATACATGACATAACAAATATAACAAATTCTATATTTTAAACAGTAATTTATACACAAGTCCCAAAAAAAATAATTAAATCCTAATCTCAACCGCACTTTTACAATAATTTTACAATAACTTTGTATATAAAGGTTATATATATATATATATATATATATATATATATATATATATATATATATATATATATATATATATATATATATATATATATATATATATATATATATATATATATATATATATATATATATATATATATATATATATATATATATATATATATATATATATATATATATATATATATATATATATATATATATATATATATATATATATATATATATATATATATATATATATAAACTTGTATAACGTTAGTTTCCAGGACCCCATGTTACTGTATACCTATACGTGACTAAAGAAATAATGTCTCTTATGGGGGCCGATGTCCTCAAAACTGACGTTAAACATATGTAGATTCAGGGACTGTCCCCAAAACTAACAAATATCCCCGAAACCAACGTTAAACATCTGGAATGCCCTGGAAACTAACATAAAACATAAATATATATATATATATATATATATATATATATATATATATATATATATAGGTTATACATACATAGATATGTGTGTACGTGCGTGTGTATGTGTATATTACATATTACACGTAAATCACAGCAGTTATATTTTATTTGTCGGTAAGCAATTTAATTTTTAAAAGACTCTCAAAAAGTTGCAAATCACTTTTTCAACCCCAAATATTGTTGTTTTGAGTATTAAGGGGGCTAGACACCTTTTTCCTCTGAAATAAGAAGTTACATTTTAATACATAAATGTATACTAATTATTTCATACTTTTTACATATAAAAGTGGGTATATTTACCTTACCTTAAAACTTTCTCCGATGGGCCTTTTATATGGTCCAGAACCATAGTCATCCATGAAACATGTTTTTTCACTAACCGTAAGCTTTGAAATTTTCCTGTGGATGGATTGACTCCAGATTTGAACTAAATTACTCCTGAATAGTATAATTCTCATATGAGTGTAGGGATTTAGGATTAAATGTCGGAAAAAAATTTTACATCAGAAAAATTATGAAAAAATATAAAACATTTAAAAAAATTAAAAAAAAACTCTTGAAAAACAGCACAATTTTTTTTTCTCATTAGATCAAAAATCCCTACACTCATATGAGAATTATACTATTCAGGAGTAATTTAGCTCAAATCTGGAGTCAATCCATCCACAGGAAAATTTCAAAGTTTACGGTTAGTGAAAAAACTTGTTTCATCGATGACTATGGTTCTGGACCATATAAAAGGCCCATCGGAGAAAGTTTTAAGGTAAGGTAAATATACCCATTTTTATATGTAAAAAGTATGAAATAATTAGTTTACATTTATGTATTAAAATGTGACTTCTTATTTCAGAGGAAAAAGGTGTCTAGCCCCCTTAATACTCAAAACAACAATATTTGGGGTTGAAAAAGTGATTTGCAACTTTTTGAGAGTCTTTTAAAAATTAAATTGCTTAAAAATTACACATTTTCTCGCGATGCTCTGACATTTTATTTTCGTTTTCGCCTTATAACTTTTAGAGGAATTCATTAATCGATCTGAAAATTGAATATAATGTAGTTTTTATCAAGATGTTTGAAGTAGTTATAGTTTGGTAAGTGTGCCGGCAATTATCTGACCATGTTTTGCACTCATAGTAGTGATACTTCATTTCGAGACGTTAAAGTTTTTTTTACATTATGGCTTGTAACTTTTTGAGGACTACGAATGTTGAAATTTAAAAGGTATATCTTGATAGGCTTTGAAAAAACAAATCAAATGGTGTGTTCAAAATTGATGTGCCATCAAAATTGAGAAAACTATGAGTCGAAATGTCTGTACGCCTACACGCGTAACTTTTTTTTGAAATCATGTTTTTTCGGCGGCACAGCTTGGTTTTTACTTTTTATTCCCTAAGTGAGCGTGTAATTTGCACATTTTCATTCTAGAAATCTACCACCCAAATCCTCACATTAGATTGTCATTAGTTTTAACATTACGAGGTCATATTTGACCGACAAATATCGATTTTTTTTCGGAATATTTAATATAATATAAAAATTCATGATTTTATTTATTCTACTCATAGCAACACATTTTTATATTGAAATTTGATGAAAAAATTTACGTCAATTAAAAACAACGATGTGAAATAAATCTTTTTGAAAAAAAGTTCGAAATAGCGAATATTCACGGTATAAACTCGCAACACATTGATCAACGTATTCAGGCAAACGCGCAGATTTGCTGCCAAGTGCGCATTGATGACTTTGAAACTCAAAGGATCTTATTTACATATCGGCCGTTCGAATTGACGTAAGTAAATATACAGTAGCGCGATTTCCCGTCATTGAGAACAGTTTAATGTGGATTCAGTAGTCGCAGTGGCCACCTCGCGCTTTCACAGAAATGATAACAAGAAAATGGGGAGTACATTAAATAATACTGACGTGTTTTGTTTTATATGACCAAATACATTTTAAAGAGACAAGTAGTGGTTCATTCAACTACCATTAAACTCGGCATAAATTTAATTTTTGAAAGAAAAATAAACTTTTTTAAAAATAAATTTTTTGGTATTGGACAGGTGATGTTAACAGTAGCAGAGAAAAAAAAAATAATTGCAAAAAGACGAAAAATACGAGAAAAGCGCGAGAAAGATGCTGAAAAGTGTGCCAATGATTTACGTACAAAGGCCGATTACAATAAAAGCCGAGAAAAAAAATACAAACAAACTTCATTCTAACTTCGTGAGTATTTTATAAATTGAATGTTTAATGTAGTTTTTTAAATATGTAAAATTAGTGAGTTGGTTTAATGTATGGGAACATTCTATAGGTTTCAATCAACTCACGCCACCATTGCTTCCGAAAATGCAAGTTATTCGTTGAGAAAGAGAAAAGAAAACCTTCTGAGCCCAAGTCCAAGAAGCTATACTATAACGTCACAAACAACTAAGCCTCTAAAAAAATCAGTTCGTGTTGCTTGCATTAACAACAGTGAAAATGTACCAGATGAACCAGTTGTGAATATCCAAGGTGTAAGTAATAAAATTACATTTACAACGCATAATGATACAGAAAGGAAGGACTTACAAAACCAGAGAAAAAAATCAATACTTTGAGAAAACGCGAAGCTCGATTACGTAGAAAAATTAATAGTTTAGAAAAAGTAATTAGAAATAAAAATAATCTTATCAGTAAATGGAAGAATAGATATTTTCGGCTATTACGTAAACAAACAGAACCAGATGAAATTTTAGAGAATGTAAATAAAATAGAAAAGACTGGCCAGGATGAAATACATAAGAGTTTAGTGCAATTCGAACTCTTTAAGAAGCAAATTCGTGATAGACAACTTCTGTTAAAGAATGAGAAAGAAAGATCTATATTTACTCAATGTTTAGCTGGAAAAGTAAAAATGAAATACAAAAAATGTACAAAATTTCTCCCTTTGTGTCTACGTACTTAATTAGGAAGTATAGAGATTCGGATGCTATTAGGCTTAAAAGAAGCAATGCAAAAAAAGAATTATCTAGAAAAAAGATTGCTTTCGAAGTTCAAAAGTTTTTAGAGAAGAATGAAAATTCTACTATTGCACCTGGGGTTAAAGAAACTACAACGAGGGACGATATTACAAAAAGAAAGCGTTATTTCTGTGATTCAATGGATAATTTGTATTTAAAGTTCAAAGAAGAGAAAAAGTTAAAGATTTCACGTTCAATGTTTTATGCAGTTAAGCCTTTTTGGATTTTACAAAAAAAAGTAACAGGAAGAGATACTTGTTTTTGCAAACCTCACGCTAACATGAGTTTCTTAATTCAAAAGTTGTTTGAATTAAAAATAATAGCTAGCATTTCTCTTACTGCATTTGTTAAATCTAAAGTTTGTGATATATTTAGTAGAGAATGTTTCTTTGGTGAATGTGAGAAATGTAAAAATAAAAGCGTGTTGTCGACTAGTAATGCACCTACGTTGTACTATAAATGGTCAACGGAAGAAACCAGTAGGCTTGGGGCAAAAGGACTAACGTATACTGTTAAAATTACTTCCAAAGTTAAAGTTGATTGCACACTAAATCAATTGTTTTCAGAAGTTTTTCTCAGATACCAGAGTTTTTGAAACACGTGTATACTACCAATCATCAATACAAAGCGATTGAATGTATCAATGAAGATTTAAAAGAAAATGAAGTATCTCTTGTAATTGATTTTTCGGAAAATTACATTTGTAAGAGTCATGAAGAAATACAGAGTGCACATTTCGGTGCTTCTAAAAAGCAATTATCGCTACACACTGGAGCTTTTTTCTACATAGACAAATCAACAAAATTGAAAACGTGCAAATCTTTTTGTTCTGTATCTGAATGCCTTCGGCACGATGCAGCAGCAGTATGGGCACATCTACATCCTATTTTTAAAATGATAAAGACACGATTCCAGACGTAAAAACCGTTCACATTCAAAGCGATGATCCATCTACGCAATACAAAAACAAGACAAACTTTTATTTATTTAAAGAACATTGCCGTAATGAAAAATATGATTATGCATCTATCTTATAATATCACATCTCCTGGACACGGCAAAAGCATTGCGGATGGCATAGGTGGTACGTCCAAAGGTTTGTCTGATCGAATAGTGGCTCAAGGATCAGATATAACTACTGCAGAAGATATGGTGAATGTAATAAACTCAAACTCCAAAGTGCAAGCGTTTTTAATATCAAGGTCTGATATTGAAAAAATTGAATCTAAAATCCCTAGATCTTTGAAATCAGTTCCTAATACTAAAAAAATGTATCTAACTTGGTGCAAAACTAAGATGTCCGAATTATCTGTAAATCAATTTACATGCTCCTATTGCATAGCTAATAAATTATATGATCCGCCTTGTACGCATTTTTCACTTCAGTCCAATAGTTGGACGTTTACGGATTCGGTAAACTCTCGAAAACGATCCAGTGTTATAGCTAAGGTCAATCCTGTTAGTAAAAAACAAAAAACTAATACCCAAGCTCCTTCTGAATCGAATGCAAAACAAGCGCATAATCCTAAAAAACAAAATACAATGCGGGACAATAAAAATCAGCCAAGACTGAGTAGTAACGTAAGAAAAGAAAATGTTGATACAATCAACAAAAATAATAAAAAAATAGGTAATCAACAAGTGAGATCTTCTCGAAGTGTTCACTCTATTAGTGATGTAAGTAATAAGAAAACTCCAAAGCAAGTGAAAAAAACGTACAGCACGAAAGTCTAAGTCATAAAAAAATATTTATCATTTTTTCAGTAATGAATTTCAGTAATAATTATACAATATTGAACGTTAAAAGTGTTAATTTGTTAAGTATCTTACATTTAGTATAAAAATATTATACCATTGATTGTATGTTACATTGATTTTTGTTAATAAATAAATTATATTTTCAAGG
Organism: Torymus aiolomorphi; assembly: GCA_036365515.1. Classification (NCBI taxonomy): domain Eukaryota; kingdom Metazoa; phylum Arthropoda; class Insecta; order Hymenoptera; family Torymidae; genus Torymus; species Torymus aiolomorphi. Next base: position 26,575,039 of record CM070874.1, read on the forward strand.
TTACTTGCACATATTTTTTTTCTCATAAACGCCTCTAAATACTAAAACAATCATTTTGACATAACCTTCCATTTCTTAGTTTTCAATTTTTCAATAGTTTTTCTACAATATTTTGCTTAATTTATCGAGGGCATTTAATGCACTATAAAATAAAATTGTTGAAAGTTGAAACAATAGAGATAATAGTAGAAATAAATTCGCTCTTGTTGAAACTGATACTAAAACTTGAATTTCTGCCTAAATTACACCTTTGACCTTGGGATGACCTTGATCGTGACCCAAGCAAACACATTAAACCACAGATTCGGACTCAGTGGTACTTAAAAAGTATATATATGGTCTATTGCACATAAAATAATATTTTTGTGGGGCTGCAATAATATGATTTACTTTTTAAATAAGTTTTAACATTTTCGACGGTAACTTGTGGAGGGTTTGATAAAAATGAGTAACGCGAGTACATTCTTCACTTATAGTCCACCTGTAATATGCCCAAAGAGGTTTTAGAAGTGAGCCTCAAAATTAAAAGCTCATACTCGTTGCGATCCTTAAAACCTTCTATTACAAGTCGAGCCTTGTATCGTACACTGTTATCTGGTTCTGTCTTATACTTTAGCACCCACCTCGAATCGACTATGTTGGGCTGTTCTCTTTGTTTATTGAGGATCGGTCAACGAGCTTCCAGACTTGATTTTTGTTTATCGATTCTTATTCGTTTTCTATGGCTTCCATCCATTTAAACCTGTCTGAGCTATTCATAGCCTCTTTATATGTAGCAAGATCACCATTTATATTTGCTAGCAAGGCATGCGTATCTTCATCCGTAATTTCTATATTATCGTTCGCTTTGTTCTTTCGCGGTCTTCCTCTACCTCTTTTCATCTCGTCTTTCATTTCTATATCTTCCGTAATTCGTAATAAATCTCTGTAAACTAGGTGTCTGAATTAATTTCTGTTTCGATCTTTTCCCAGTGTTCAAGATCCTTTGCCTTGTATTTATCGGTAAATACCAATTTTTCATTAAATCTAACATTCCTACTTTCGTATAGTTTTCCTTCCTCTGGACTGAACAAGACGTAACCAGTTGTTTTATACCCAACTAGAATCATTCGCTTTCCGATGGATCTGAATTTTGGTTCAGTCTTCTGCTGTACTTTCATGTACGCCAAACATCCGAAACGTTTTATTTGCATCAAGACAGTCTTATATTCAGACTTGAACACTTGAATAGGAATTTGCATGTCTATTGAAGCATGTCGAGTTCTGTTGTAAGCGTATACGGCTGCTCCTAGAGCTAAATCCCACATGTTTTCGGGTAGGCCAGAGTCATTTATCAATGCTCGCACATTTTTTTGTATTGTCTGATTAAATCTTTCTGTTACTCCATTGTGCGGAGGTGTATCGGGCCAAGCAAGTTGTAATTCCGTACCCAGCTTACTCAAAACTTTCGACATCTTACCGCTAGTAAATTCTGTCCCTTGATCGAATCTTAAATAACATACTTTCGCATCGTTCCCTAATAAATTTCGGTCGGTTTTGACAAAAGATTCAAAACAGAACGCAGTTTCACCCTTCATTCATAGGATATGTCATGCCAAGCCGAGGATAGTCGTCAACAAATACCGAAATATACTTGTAAATCTTTGGATAGGTGGCTGGACTTATCATCCCCATTATGTCTGAATGTATAATTCGCATGGGTTCTGTCACTCTTAATCGAGTTTGTTTAAAAGGCAATCGATTGATCTTTGAGATCATACATACTTCACAATCAAGAATTGCATCATCAAAGACCGTTTGATTCAAATCTTGAATATGCGGATACTTTCGCTGCATTGCCTTCAAGTAGTTTAACGACGCATGCCCCATTCTTGCGTGCCATAGCATAGCCTTACAATAGTTAGAAGGTTCGTTCTGGGTTTCTGTCTATGGGTCATAATTTTCCTTTCGCTCGCTTATTTCCCTTTCGCTAATTTCATTTAACTTTCTATTTAACGCAGTATTTTCAAAATCAGCATTTGCGACGCTTTTGTTATTCTTACCCTCAATATTACTTTCACTTTGATCATTTCTTTCGTTTGATCAACTAAACTTCACTGTTTTATCAACTAAATGACCTTTTTCACTACTTTTGTCGTTAACTTCTAATTCTATTACCCAGTATGGCCTTTTATAAATACCCGATATAAATGATTCATTGGACACAGGATCGTAAATGTAAATTTTCTCATCATCCAAATAAATACATAAACCTTGATCAACGAACTTTCATAAAGATAGCAAATTATCGGGTAGGTTTTCAGCACAAATAACATTTTCTAAATCGATCAATTTATCTATCCCGGAATAACCCTGAACGTGACCTTCTCCCTCCGATCTTAAATTAGCATACTCGTTTTTTGTTTGCGCACTTAATTTCTTTCGATCGTTTATTAAAGCTTTTAAATACGAGCCTCGAATTTTTTAAATGCTCCGTAGCACCTCTATCTGCCAAAAATTCGGCAAGCAATACATTTTCATTTTTCTTTCTTTCTATGTTCGTGACATTAAGAGCACGACTTTTCTCTAGCTTTCGCTTTATACCTTTACCTCGTCCGCCTCTGTCGCTATTTGACTTTTCATTTCTTCCCCTGCTTATATTATATCGATCTTGTCTGTCGCTGTCATTGTAACTTTCGAAATTATTTGGCCTATATCTCTTAGGGCTATTATCGTATTGCCTTTCATTCTTTCGCTTAGTGCCTCTACATTCGCTTCTATTTCTATTATAGTTATAGAAAATTCTACTTTTATACCTTTGATGGGCGTTCTTTCGACCTTCCTTTGTCAGTCTTTGAGGACAATGAGCAGCAATGTGCTTCGGGAGTTGCTTGGACTCAAAGCAGACTCGGAATCCCGTACCAGCATGTTGGCAGTTCTTTTCTAAGTGCCCGAAGTCATCGCAATTGAAACACTTGGGCGGTGTGGTGCTTACTTCAAGGCTTGCTACCATTACTGTAGTTTGGCCTTTCGCTTTATCTTTCGCTTGGTCTTTCGCCTGAATTCTTACGCTCTCAATCTGTAATACAAGCATTTATGTTTGATCAAAACTCAGGGGTTTATCGGTTGTGCTCCTCATCACGAAGCCAACACTTTGTATTTTATTATTTAATCCTACCACAGCGATATAAAATGCATCACGTATTTCTTCGTCAGACAAATTTTCAATTCCTGAAAGATTGTTATAATTACGAACAACTTCTTCAATTTTATCAATGAAGCCAATTGCCTTTTCCTTTTCCGGGTTATAATGCATATTGTATAACTGTTTCCTCAGTGTTGAAGAAGTAATATTGACTTCATTCAATTTCATTTCTTTAATTTTATTCAACAAAAATAACTGGATCTTTAATGTCCATTACTTTTGTATGATATTCATTGTCAATGTGATTTATCAAAATATTTCGTACCTTAAATTTGTATTTTTCTTTGGCTGATTCGCTTAAATTATCATTCGCTTTGACAGAGTCATCGATTAGATACAAAATATGATTCGCTCTTAATTCTGACGTAAAGAAATCAAAGAAATATTCAAACTTTGTCTGTTTTGTTAATTTATAATCTCTTTTTAAGACAGATCCTTTTTCCGATAATTCGGATTTCAAAGTTTCTGTTAATTCTCTCGATACATCAATAAAACTTCAGTTATTCGAATCGTTCGCTTTATTTATCTTTCGCAATGCGTCTTTAACTATCTGAATCACATCCATTTAATTAACATTAACAGAAGGTATTTGTGTAGAATTAAGACACATTTGTTTATTGAATGATTATCCTTCATTATCATCAGAGATATTACTTCCCACCTGCTCATTTAATTCGTTCCACATCGTATTCAGCTCCTTATCTACATGCTCGAATGCTTGGTTGTGATTCGCCTCAACCTTGTCAGCCAGCTTCTTTTGGTTTAACTCCAGTCGCTTCATCCGCTTATCCATTTCCGACAACTGGCGTTGGACTTCTGCCAATATAGAGTCAAAGACTTTAGATTCAATTATATTTACATACCTGTTTATACAAACTTTATTCGTAGAGGTTATTGTTTGTATATTTTTAATTTTGGGTTCACCTGCCAAAGTTGTGATTATATTTTCATTTTGACGATCGCTTGTCGAAATGTTTTCTGCCGCATGTTTTACAATCGTCTCATTCGTTGTTTTTACTTCCTTTACTGTGGCTACTGTCGCTACTTCCTCTGCCAGTCTTTGAGGACATTCAGCAGCAATGTGCTCCGTGAGTTGCTTGCACTCAAAGCATTTTCGGAGCCCCTTACTGGCGTGCGAACTGCCAAGTTCATTATTCTTTTTCTTATTTTCTTCATCACGCCCATTCTCTTTTTCTTTGGCACATTCTAACTCGTTAATTTTGCAATAAAGTAAATACAGCTTTTCTGTTCTTTCTCCTATTGCTTTCTTCAGCAACCTTTTTTTCTGTTCTGTTATAAAATGCTTTGCTGTGAAAGAGTTAGATTATAATTGTTATTCAACTTGCTGTACACAAGCCATGTTGAACAAAAATTAGTTTTACCAGCTTTATATGACACTCCTGCTTCAGCTATAAACATTATTTCTTTCTCTGTCAATTCCATCCACATACGCTCGTCCGCGTGTTTTGTTGGAAACTCAATAATAACCTCCTGGGTCCTCAGAAATAACAGCAAGGCAGTGTCATATATTATGGAATAGATCAAATCAATTTCATCATATATACATATATTTATTATTATCGGTAAATTGTTTGAGAACATTTAATTTTGTGCGTGTTTAGTTTTAATTTTTATATTTCGACTGCGCAGTCTGTTTTCGGTGTGAGTATTTTGGTGCATGCATGCATACATGCGTGCATGCGCGCGTGTATTTGAACTCATCATATCTCCGAAACGAATCGACCGATTTTCCTCGGGTAGAGCTTATTCTCTTTGTCTCGCGGGAAAAGAAAGGTACCCTGATGGATTTGAGTTTTTATTGATTTTTGTGTGTTTTATAACCAAAAAACGATTTTGAATTTTTAGTTTTTTTGATTTTTTCATATCTTACAGTCATTATTACATAATATAATAAACTTTTCTTGAAAGGTATTTAAGGGGAGGCCGCAAGTCCCGTCAGTTAGTTTTTCAAAGTTTTCTCTTGGAATAATTAACCGATTGGGCTGAAATTTTGGGAAAATACTTAAAATTTATATACGAAGCGCGCTCAAGTCTTGAAATTCAAAAAAATTATGATCTTTAATTTCGTAATTTATAGGTTATGTTACCCGCGCAAGTTTTTCAAGGTTTTCTCGGCAATTAATTGATTGTTTGAGTTGCGATTTTGAGAAATAACTAAACATTAACATCCAAAGCGCGCTCAAGTCCCCAAAATCCAAAAAGATAAGAACTTCTTAATTTATATAATAAAAACGCGTTTTACTGATTACAGCACCACCCTCCATTTAAAATACATTAACTCTGGCGTCCCCTTAAATTACCTATATTTTCCCTTTTCAAAATTTAAAAAATCTTCACTCTGTCAATTGTTATTAAGGAAAACTTTTTTACATTTCATAAATTAATTTCTCAAAAAATAATTTATTTATCGATTGAAATAAATAACCAGTTATTACACTAATTGAAGACTATATGTGGTTAAAAATTCAAGTGATTATCTTCATTTGTTTTTTAGAAAAAAATTATTTTAGAAAAAATTTGCGTTTTCGTTGTCGCACGATAACTAGAGCAAAAATTATCCAATCGTCCTGAAATTTGGCACGGATGTAGCTTTTACATACCTTCAGATCGAGATCGTTGTCCAAAAAAATCGGTCCATTACGAAAAAAGATATTTGAGGTTAAAAATTTTTTTAAAAAATTTGTTAATCACATTTTCTCAGAGATTACTTGATTTATCGACTTAAAATTTTAACCACTTATTAAACTTATAGAAGACTATATTTGGTTAAAATTTCAAGAGATGATCTTCATTTGTTTTTTAGAAAAGAATTATTTTAGAAAAAATTTGCGTTTTCGTTGTCGTACGATAACAAGAGCAAAAATTACCCAATTGTCCTGAAATTAGGCACAGATGTAGCTTTTATATATCTTCAGATCAAGTTCGTTGCCCAAAAAAATCGGTCCATTACGAAAAAAGATTTAACGCACAGTTTAAGCTGAATCCGGACCCATGATCCCCTCCTAGTTAGTCTAACCGTACAAGATAAAGTATTAAATTTTAAATATTTGAAGTAAAAAATAATTAAAGGGATCAAAAAATTAAGATTGAGGAAGCTACGTGCCAATGAAGCCAATGAATTTTATAGAACTATATTATTACGAGCGTATAAAATTTATTAAGAAACTTAAACGGCATTGGATCACAAACATGCCTAAATTTTATTTATATCTATATCTTTGTTACTTTATCCATCAGGTGGCTGCCACTTCTTGGCTTCCACAAATAAAATCACTTTCCAACTTCCTTAAATAAATCCAAATAACATTGATTTTCGGCGTTGAAGATAAGTCTACCGGGATCTTCTTGATGAGTCCACCCGGTACGACTAAGGACGAAACGCATTTCAGTTCCCTGTATTTTGTAAATTTGTAATTTTTATTAAAGTATTTTCTATACTTCCCTTACCAGTGTCGCCGTGTGCTAAAATTTTTTATCAAATAGTGCGGGCTATAAAAATGTAGCACACTATTTCGATTTGGGAAAGGTATTACGACTAACTGTAAGAGAATTCGCTCGTGGAGATCAATTTAGCCATTTTATAGAACTATTTTTTTTAACAATTCACACTAAAAATGGGGGTTGGCGAGCGGAGCGAGCAGGGGGCGAAGCCCCCTAGTACACACACACACACACACACGCGCGCGCGCGCGCGCGCGCTTCATTGGTACGTAGCTTCCTCAATCTTAATTTATTGATCCCTTTAATTATTTTTTACTTCAAATATTAAAAATTTAATATTTTATCTTGTACGGTTAGACTAACTAGGAGAGGGTCATGGGTCCGGATTCACCTTAAACTGGGCGTTAAATCTTTTTTCGTAATGGATCGATTTTTTTGGGCAACGAACTTGATCTGAAGGTATATAAAAGCTACATCTGTGCCTAATATCAGGACGATTGGGTAACTTTTGCTCTTGTTATCGTACGACAACGAAAACGCAAATTTTTTCTAAAATAATTTTTTTCTAAAAAATAAATGAAGATAATCTCCTGAAGTTTTAACCAAATATAGTCTTCTATAAATTTAATAAGTCGTTAAAATTTTAGGTCGATAAATCAAGTATTTTTTGAGAAAACGCGATTCGAAAACTTTTTAAAAATCTTTTTAACCTCAAATATTTTTTTTCGTAATGGATCGATTTTTTTGGGCAACGAACTCGATCTGAACATATATAAAAGCTACACCTGTGCCAAATTTCAGGACAATTGGATAATTTTTTCTCTAGTTATAGGGCGATAACGGAAACGCCAATTTTTTCTAAAATAATTCTTTTCTAAAAAACAAATTAAGATCATCTCTTGAAATTTTAACCAAATATAGTCTTCTATAAGTTTAATAAGTGGTTAAAATTTTAAGTCGATAAATCAAGTAATCTCTGAGAAAATGTGAGTAACAAATTTTTTAAAAAAATTTTTAACCTCAAATATCTTTTTTCGTAATGGACCGATTTTTTTGGACAACGATCTCGATCTGAAGGTATATAAAAGCTACATCCGTGCCAAATTTCAGGACGATTGGATAATTTTTGCTCTAGTTATCGTGCGACAACGAAAACGCAAATTTTTTCTAAAATAATTTTTTCTAAAAAACAAATGAAGATAATAACTTGAATTTTTAACCACATATAGTCTTCAATTGGTGTAATAACTGGTTATTTATTTCAATCGATAAATAAATTATTTTTTGAGAAATTAATTTATGAAATGTAAAAAAGTTTTCCTTAATAACAATTGACAGAGTGAAGATTTTTTAAATTTTAAAAAGGGAAAATATAGGTAATTTAAGGGGACGCCAGAGTCAATGTATTTTAAATGGAGGGTGGTGCTGTAATCAGTAAAACGCGTTTTTATTATATAAATTAAAAAGTTCTTATCTTTTTGGATTTCGGGGACTTGAGCGCGCTTTGGATATTAATGTTTAGTTATTTCTCAAAATTGCAACTCAAACAATCAATTAATTGCCGAGAAAACCTTGAAAAACTTGGGCGGGTAACATAATCTATAAATTACGAAATTAAAAGATCATAATTTTTTTGAATTTCAAGACTTGAGCGCGCTTCGTATATAAATTTTAAGTATTTTCCCAAAATTTCAGCCCAATTGGTTAATTATTCCAAGAGAAAACTTTGAAAAACTAACTGACGGGACTTGCGGCCTCCCCTTAAATACCTTTCAAGAAAAGTTTATTATATTATGTAATAATGACTGTAAGATATGAAAAAATCAAAAAAACTAAAAATTCAAAATCGTTTTTTGGTTATAAAACACACAAAAATCAATAAAAACTCAAATCCATCAGGGTACCTTTCTTTTCCCGCGAGACGAAGAGAATAAGCTCTACCCAACGAAAATCGGTCGATTCGTTTCGGAGATATGATGAGTTCAAATACACGCGCGCACGCACACGAGCATGCGCACACGCACACGTACACACAGACACACATACGCACGCACGCACGCACGCATGTATGCGTGCATGCACCAAAATACTCACACCCAAAACAGACTGCGCAGTCTAAATATAAAAATTAAAACTAAACACGCACAAAATTAAATGTCCCAAACAATTTACCGATAATAATAAATATATGCATAAATGATGAAATTGATTTGATCTATTCCATAATATATGACACTGCCTTGCTGTTATTTCTGAGGACCCAGGAGGTTATTATTGAGTTTCCAACAAAACACGCGGACGAGCGTATGTGGATGGAATTGACAGAGAAAGAAATAATGTTTATAGCTGAAGCAGGAGTGTCATATAAAGCTGGTAAAACTAATTTTTGTTCAACATGGCTTGTGTACAGCAAGTTGAATAACAATTATAATCTAATTCTTTTACAGCAAAGCATTTTATAACAGAACAGAAAAAAAGGTTGCTGAAGAAAGCAATAGGAGAAAGAACAGAAAAGCTGTATTTGCTTTATTGCAAAATTAACGAGTTAGAATGTGCCAAAGAAAAAGAGAACGGGCGTGATGAAGAAAATAAGAAAAAGAATAATGAACTTGGCAGTTCGCACGCCAGTAAGGGGCTCCGAAAATGCTTTGAGTGCAAGTAACTCACGGAGCACATTGCTGCTGAATGTCCTCAAAGACTGGCAGAGGAAGTAGCAAAAGTAGCCACAGTAAAGGAAGTAAAAACAACGAATGAGACGATTGTAAAACATGCGGCAGAAAACATTTCGACAAGCGATCGTCAAAATGAACATATAATCACAACTTTGGCAGGTAAACCCAAAATTAAAAATATACAAACAATAACCTCTACGAATAAAGTTTTTATAAACAGGTATGTAAATATAATTGAATCTAAAGTCTTTGACTCTATATTGGCAGAAGTCCAACGCCAGTTGTCGGAAATGGATAAGCGGATGAAGCGACTGGAGTTAAACCAAAAGAAGCTGGCTGACAAGGTTGAGGCGAATCACAACCAAGCATTCGAGCATGTAGATAAGGAGCTGAATACGATGTGGAACGAATTAAATGAGCAGGTGGGAAGTAATATCTCTGATGATAATGAAGGATAATCATTCAATAAACAAATGTGTCTTAATTCTACACAAATACCTTCTGTTAATGTTAATTAAATGGAAGTGATTTAGATAGTTAAAGACGCATTGCGAAAGATAAATAAAGCGAACGATTCGAATAACTGAAGTTTTATTGATGTATCGAGAGAATTAACAGAAACTTTGAAATCCGAATTTTCGGAAAAAGGATCTGTCTTAAAAAGAGATTATAAATTAATAAAACAGACAAAGTTTGAATATTTCTTTGATTTCTTTACGTCAGAATTAAGAGCGAATCATATTTTGTATCTAATCGATGACTCTCTCAAAGCGAATGATAATTTAAGCGAATCAGCCACTATTCGATCAGACAAACCTTTGGACGTACCACCTATGTCATCCGCAACGCTTTTGCCGTGTCCAGGAGATGTGATATTATAAGATGCATTATCATATTTTTCATTACGGCAATGTTCTTTAAATAAATAAAAGTTTGTCTTGTTTTTGTATTGCGTAGATGGATCATCGCTTTGAATGTGAACGGTTTTTACGTCTGGAACCGTGTCTTCATCATTTTAAAAATAGGATGTAGATGTGCCCATGCTGCTGCTGCATCGTGCCGAAGGCATTCAGATACAGAACAAAAAGATTTGCACGTTTATAATTTTGTTGATTTGTCTATGTAGGAAAAAGCTCCAGTGTGTAGCGATAATTGCTTTTTAGAAGCACCGAAATGTGCACTCTGTATTTCTTCATGACTCTTACAAATGTAATTTTCTGAAAAATCAATTACAAGAGATACTTCATTTTCTTTTAAATCTTCATTGATACATTAAATCTCTTTGTATTGATGATTGGTAGTATACAGGTGTTTCAAAAACTCTGGTATCTGAGAATTAACTTCTGAAAACAATTGATTTAGTGGCAATCAACTTTAACTTTGGAAGTAATTTTAACAGTATACGTTAGTCCTTTTGCCCCAAGCCTACTGGTTTCTTCCGTTGACCATTTATAGTACCACGTAGGTGCATCTCTAGTCGACAACACGCTTTTATTTTTACATTTCTCACATTCACCAAAGAAACATTCTCTACTAAATATATCACAAACTTTGGATTTAACAAATGCAGTAAGAGAAATGCTAGCTATTATTTTTAATTCAAACAACTTTTGAATTAAGAAACCCATGTTAGCGTGAGGTTTGCAAAGACAAGTATCTCTTCCTGTTACTTTTTTTTTGTAGAATCCAAAAAGGCTTAACTGCATAAAACATTGAACGTGAAATCATTAACTTTTTCTCTTCTTTGAGCTTTAAATACAAATTATCCATTGAATCACAGAAATAACGCTTTCTTTTTGTAATATCATCCCTCGTTATAGTTTCTTTAACCCCAGGTGCAATAGTAAAATTTTCATTCTTCTCTAAAAACTTTTGAACTTCGAAAGCAATCTTTTTTCTAGATAATTCTTTTTTTGCATTGCTTCTTTTAAGCTTAATAGCATCCGAATCTCTATACTTCCTAATTGAGTACGTAGACACAAAGGGAGAAATTTTGTACATTTTTTGTGTTTCTTTTTCACTTTTCCAGCTAAACATTGAGTAAATATAGATCTTTCTTTCTCATTCTTTAACAGAAGTTGTCTATCACGAATTTGCTTCTTAAAGAGTTCGAATTGCACTAAATTCTTATGTATTTCATCCTGGCCAGTCTTTTCTATTTTATTTACATTCTCTAAAATTTCATCTGGTTCTATTTGTTTACGTAATAGCCGAAAATATCTATTCTTCCATTTACTGATAAGATTATTTTTATTTCTAATTACTTTTTCTAAACTATTAATTTTTCTACGTAATCGAGCTTCGCGTTTTCTCAAAGTATTGATTTTTTTCTCTGGTTTTGTAAGTCCTTCCTTTCTGCATCATTATGCGTTGTAAATGTAATTTTATTACTTACACCTTGGATATTCACAACTGGTTCATCTGGTACATTCTCACTGTTGTTAATGCAAGCAGCACGAACTGATTTTTTTAGAGGCTTAGTTATTTGTGACGTTATAGTATAGCTTCTTGGACTTGGGCTCAGAAGGTTTTCTTTTCTCTTTCTCAACGAATAACTTGTACTCACCCATTTTCTTGTTATCATTTCTGTGAAAGCGCGAGGTGGCCACTGCGATTACTGAATCCACATTAAACTGTTCTCAATGACGGGAAATCGCGCTACTGTATATTTACTTACGTCGATTCGAGCGGCCGATATGTAAATAAGATCCTTTGAGTTTCAAAGTCATCAATGCGCACTCGGCAGCAAATCTGCGCGTTTGCCTGAATACGTTGATCAATGTGTTGCGAGTTTATACTGTGAATATTCGCTATTTCGAACTTTTTTTCAAAAAGATTTATTTCACATCGTTGTTTTTAATTGACGTAATTTTTTTCATTAAATTTCAATATAAAAATGTGTTGCTATGAGTAGAATAAAAGAAATCATGAATTTTTATATTAAATTAAATATTCCGAAAAAAAATCGATATTTGTCGGTCAAATATGACCTCGTAATGTTAAAACTAATGACAATCTAATGTGAGGATTTGGGTGGTAGATTTCTAGAATGAAAATGTGCAAATTACACGCTCACTTAGGGAATAAAAAGTAAAAACCAAGCTGTGCCGCCGAAAAAACATGATTTCAAAAAAAAGTTACGCGTGCAGGCGTACAGACATTTCGACTCATAGTTTTCTCAATTTTGATGGCACATCAATTTTGAACACACCATTTGATTTGTTTTTTCAAAGCCTATCAAGATATACCTTTTAAATTTCAACATTCGTAGTCCTCAAAAAGTTACAAGCCATAATGTAAAAAAAACTTTAACGTCTCGAAATGAAGTATCACTACTTTGAGTGCAAAACATGGTCAGATAATTGCCGGCACACTTACCAAATTATAACTACTTCAAACATCTTGATAAAAACTACATTATATTCAATTTTCAGATCGATTAATGAATTCCTCTAAAAGTTACAAGGCGAAAACGAAAATAAAATGTCAGAGTATCGCGAGAAAATGTGTAATTTTTAAGCAATTTAATTTTTAAAAGACTCTCAAAAAGATGCAAATCACTTTTTTAACCCCAAATATTGTTGTTTTGAGTATTAAGGGGGCTAGACACCTTTTTCCTCTGAAATAAGAAGTTACATTTTAATACATAAATGTAAACTAATTATTTCATACTTTTTACATATAAAAGTGGGTATATTTACCTTACCTTAAAACTTTCTCCGATGGGCCTTTTATATGGTCCAGAACCATAGTCAGCGATGAAACAAGTTTTTTCACTAACCGTAAGCTTTGAAATTTTCCTGTGGATGGATTGACTCGAGATTTGAACTAAATTACTCCTGAATAGTATAATTCTCATATGAGTGTAGGGATTTTTGATCTAATGTATTTTGATATAATGTGTACGACTAACTGTAAGAGAATTTGCTCGTAGAGATCAATTTAGCTATTTTATAGAACTATATTATTACGAGCGTATAAAACTTATTAAAAAACTTAAACGGCATTGGATCACAAACATGCCTAAATTTTATTTATATCTGTATCTTTGTTACTTTATCCACCAGGTGGCTGCCACTTCTTGGCTTCCACAAAATAAAATCACTTTCCAACTTCCTTAAATAAATCCAAGTAACATTGATTTTCGGAGTCGAAGATAAGTCTACCGGGATCTTCCTGATGAGTCCACCCGGTACGACTAAGGACGAAACGCATTTCAGTTCCCTGTATTTTGTAAATTTGTAATTTTTATTAAAGTATATTCTATACTTCTCTTACCAGTGTCGCCGTGTGCTAAAATTTTCTATCAAATAGTGCGGGCTATAAAAATGTAGCACACTATTTCGATTTGGGAAAGGTATTACGACTAACTGTAAGAGAATTTGCTCGTGGAGATCAATTTAGCCATTTTATAGAAATATATTATTACGAGCGTATAAAATTTATTAAGGAATGTTAAAAAAAATATTATAGCAAAAGCTAATACAACTGAAAATCGTTTTCTAAAATATGTCTCAACTGAATTTTGTTTTCATAAATGTTTTTTTTCTAAATTTGCTAGATATGCTCGAATATTCATTCAATGAATAATCACAAAAATTTGGATCAAACAAATATGGAAAGCTATTTAAGTTTTAATTATATATAACTAGGGGGGCTGCGCCCCCCAGCGTGCCTTCGCCCCACCCCCCCCCCCGAGCCCACACACACCAGCTCCTCGCTTCGCTCGTTGCCCGCCCCCTCCCTATGTAAAAACTTCGTTTTTACATAATAGGACGACCGCAATACTCAGGAGAACCTTGTATTTTTGTAAAAGCGAAAATTGATTAATAATGTCATTACGAAGGGCAATGCACTCATGATTTTGCATACTATTAAACAAAAAAATAGTTTTTGTTACCATACAAACAGTAAAGCTAATAAGCGAAAAATTTACCGTCTAAAAAACATTAGTGACCGTCTCTTACAGACATGTTACCGCGCAATGGTTATCAAGTCACGTCATATTGTTCGTGTATAACGTATTACGTATAATATATAGATGTTTATGCAAAGTGATGACAATGCGAGCTTGATTTTACGCAATTCGCAATAATCGCAATAAACGATATAAAAATTACAACATCATATATTCACATGGGTAACGTGTATAGCATCGCCAATCACGTGATGACGGTGACACTGCTGGCTTGTTGGCTTTATCCATGTGAGTGTGCGCGTATACGCATGCGCTGCAGCTCACCTGCTCGTCTCGTCTGGCTCGTCAGCTGATAGCTCGTAGCTTCTTTGCGTAAGCGACACGGCGCCGCGGATGATGCGAGAAAAAGGCTGGGCCGAACTTCTAGTGAAAAAGTTTCAGTGCGGAGTGAACACAAGAAAGCTGCCTACTACGTACGTATTATCGTTACAGTGCTTCGCTTCCTATCTGGCTCTCACCCGCACCATGTCAACCATGTGCGCACGGCAGTCCGGCAGACGGCAGTCATCAATGTTTATATCTGCAGTCACTGTGATTTCTAAATTGCTGTATGGATCGATATTGATGTTGGTCCAGTTCTCTGCTAATTGAGTTGTGATCTTATCCTTGAGTAAGTATTATTTCAATAATACTACCTCCTTTCTAATCTTGCAGGGTTTTCATCTTTTTTTCACAAGGACATTTTGTTAAACTTTGAGCAAGGGTCAAGGTAGTCTTAGTTGGAAGTGCACATGAGCTTTTTCGACATTCAAGTATACTAATACCTTCCCTTTCTCTGAAAATATCTTCAGCTTTACACACGTCACCATATCATGCATGCTGAGGGATTATATACCATGTTTCAGATCTAAATAATCAGCAAGTGTGGAGTTACAGCATTTTCTGTGTGCTTTTTGAGGAAATTATTAAGAAAGATAAGTAACTTCCTCCAATTTGACTAATTGAGTATATCTGAAACTTAATGTACAATGCCTCAACATGCATTGCATTGTGTATGAACATTCTTGTAAACCTTGAGAAAGGGTGAGAAGGTTTTAGTTGAGAATACACATGCGCTTTCTCGACTTTTGAGTGCAAACATCCCTTTCTATTACCTACAAGTATCTTCAACTTTCTATACTTGATGGAATACATGCTGAGGGACAGTATATCAAGATTTAGATATGCACAATCAGCAAGTCTGGAGATATTACAATTACTGTGTCTTTTTCAAGAAATTTTTGAGAAAAATGTCATTTTCTCGGTACCGGCTGATTGAGTCGATCTGAAATTGCATATACAACCCCTCTGTATGTATTGTTCTGTGTGTGAACATTCTGGTAAACTTTAAGTGAGGGTGAGACGGTCTTAGTTGAGAATACACATGCGCTTTCTCGACTTTTGGTGCAAAGATCCCTTCCCATTCCCTACAAGTATCTTCAACTTTCTATACATGATGTAATTCATGCTGAGGGACAGTATATCAAGATTTAGATATGCATAATCAGCAAGTCTGGAGATACTGCAATTTCTGTGTCTTTTTCAAGAAATTTTTGAGAAAAATGTCTTTTTCTCCGTACGGGCTGATTGAGTCGATCTGAAATTGCATACACAATCCCTCTGTATGTATTGTTTTGTGTGTGAACATTCTGGTAAACTTTAAGTGAGGGTGAGGCGGTCTTAGTTGAGAATACACATGCGTTTCTGGACTTTTGAGTGCAAAGATCCCTTTCCATTCCCTACAAGTATCTTCAACTTTCTAAACATGATGGGATACATGCTGAGGGACAGTATATCAAGATTTAGATATGCATAATCTGCAAGTCTGGAGATATTGCAATTACTGTGACTTTTTCAAGAAATTTTCGAGAAAAATGTCATTTTCTCCGTACCGACTGTTTGAGTTGATCTGGAATTGCATACACAATCCCTCTGTATGTATTGTTTTGTGTGTGAAAATTCTGGTAAACTTTAAGTGAGGGTGAGGAGGTCTTAGTTGAGAATACACATGCGCTTTCTGAACTTTTGAGTGCAAAGATCCCTTTCCATTCCCTACAAGTATCTTCAACTTTCTATACATGATGGAATACATGCTGAGGGACAGTATATCAAGATTTAGATATGCATAATCAGCAAGTCTGGAGATATTGCAATTTCTGTGTCTTTTTCAAAAAATTTTTGAGAAAAATGTCATTTTGTCGAGACAAATAGGACTTCGAGTCCACACTTTCCACTATATAGGTCACGACTCTCAACGTTAAGATAGTGCCACGCAACAGCAGGGTAGCGCAGTGAACTGACTGTATTGCGCTCCCCCACCTTTGCGGCGTCTCCCGACCGCCGTCGCTGCTGCCGCTCCCGCTCTCTTGGTCTCTTACTTCAACCGCCAAGCTGCACGCACGCCTGACAATCTCGCTGCTGTATTTCGCTTTCGCTTTATATTGTTGTTTGATCGTAATAAAGCATTATTGAAATATAAAGAGTTTCCGCCTTCCTGCCTGTTTATTTCCATCTAGTCCAACAGGTTATAGGCCTGGCTACGCCAGGAAGGATTAGAGCTGTGTATCGGTGAGTAAAAACCTGAGTCCGCTATGGCTAACTTGAGACGCGCGGCCATTTTGAAGTAGTTTGTGCGGGAACGGAGAAATAGACGCGATATTAGCTTTAGACATAGAACGAACTCGGGAAAGTTTTGCAGATTAATTTAAACGCCAATATAAAGAGGTGCGCATACAGAAATAATTCATTTTCTTTCGAAAAAGAATAATATCGTGGGGCTGGCGGGGTATGTAAAAAGAAGTGCGCGTGATATTTCTCAGAAACACATCGTTTATGAGAAGCTCAATAGAAGTTAGATGGTTATTTTTTTTGTGATGAGAAAATTGTTTTCGTAGTTCTTTCTCGGTTTTACAAAATATAGAAAGATACAAGTGCAGCTTAGTACACTCGCGACATATACGTGTATGCGAACCACACAACAGACGCTAGATGAAATTCGATTCCCTCTCTCACACTGTCGCGAGTATATGTATAAACGTATAATCTAAAGTAGAAGCATTAAGTCAACAAATTTTAAAAATACACTGGAATGACAACATGGAGCATAGTTGAGACTGCTGTGCAGAGGATTCTTGCCTACATGTTCAGTCCTGTTTCTCAGTGCGCGTCGAGACTTGCGTAAGTGTACGGCCGGCTCTCCGACATTTTTGACGCCATTGCTGTGCGTGACGTCATGTTCGGAGGGAGCACGAGCGTGGGCTTGTTGCGTACGGAAACAGAGACTAGCTTAAAACCGATCAGACTAGCTGTGCGGTCGAACTCGGGGATAAACAAAATCAATATATATATATATATATATATATATATATATATATATATATATATATATATATATATATATATATATATATATATATAAAATTAAATACATCTTTTAACGTAGAATAAATGTTTGGCTATTGCAGAAGTTAGAAGTTTAGACGCAAATCCAATAAAGAAGAAGATGTCCAGTGGAGAGAAAACTCCAGAGGCGAACAAGGAGGCTGGCGATGAACAAAGTAATTTTTTTTAAAAATAAATACATAAACATATATAAATATATAGACATGTTTATCGGGGTTTATGAGGCCCAACCCTGTATATTAGTACCTATAGCCGAGAGTTCCCTATGGCAAGTGACTAAAGAAATAATGGACCCTGGGGTTATAGACTCTAGGTCGGTCCGCATAAACCCCTATATTTAGAAATATTATGAGGCCCGGGCTGCATAATCAAAATCGGGCTCGATAAACCCCTATATATAAAAAAACGGGCTTTATAAACCCCTTGAGATATATATATATATATATATATAAGAAAAAAAAATTTTAAGGTCATTCCACAGTGTTACGTATATATATACATACTTATTTAAACATATAAATAATTCTTTTGACAAATAAAAGTATTAGAAATAGAATATAAACAATTCAGTTAGAAAATAATAGAATACAGATCTGTTCAATTTTTTTTGAGTATGCAACAATTGTTGTGTTGACATACATTTAGATA
This sequence comes from Torymus aiolomorphi, assembly GCA_036365515.1. Classification (NCBI taxonomy): domain Eukaryota; kingdom Metazoa; phylum Arthropoda; class Insecta; order Hymenoptera; family Torymidae; genus Torymus; species Torymus aiolomorphi. Next base: position 26,593,364 of record CM070874.1, read on the forward strand.
GATAGAAGAAATAAAAGACCAAACATTTACTAGAAAAATTGTTTACAAAATCTAGACGGAGACATCGAACAAGGCAAAACCCCAAGCCCGCACATCCCAAAAGGTACTCCGCCGAGGAGGGCAAGAACGCCTTATTATTTTACACCACAAGAAAGGGCCAGAGTAGAAATGGAGGAGTGGCTCAACATGACCAGGGAGAACACCCGAACGCAGACGCAAGTCATGCAGGTCATAAAGACTCTGGCTGAAGCCCAACAAAAACAGGCAAAGACTCTTCTCCATGTGGAAAGGAGCACCGTTAGACGCCTAGAGGTACTAACCCCCCTACATAACTCCACTCACTATAATTCAGAAGAAAATGCAAATTTAGATAGTGAAATGAAAAACTCAGTGATCCAACCAAACATTCTGGGCGAATTAAATCAGACGTTTAAAAATTTGAGACAATCTATAGAAACAAAAAGTAGTAGTACAAAATTGAATATTAAAAGAGATTATAAACTTACACAGAAAGTAGCACTAAATGTCTGGTTGGATTATTTGAATTCTGAATTAAGATCTAACGATCTGCTCGATATTATAGATGACAAAACACCACACCCGGTTAACGTAGAATTGCATGATTTAGAAAAGAGAAAATCCTTAGTTAGGGACATTATAATTAATCATTTTGACGAATATTATCACAAAAAGATATTAAATGTAAAAGATCCAAAATATATAATAAGTAAAATTAAAGAATGTAGAAAAGTAGAATCAAATGTTACAGCTTCCTCGGTCAGAGCACGGCTGTATCGCATCAAGATGCATAATAAAGAGAAAGTTAATGAATTCAGTGATAGATTCGATGCTATCATATGAGAATATGAAAGCTGCGATACGGGCGTGCCACTGACAGAGGAGGAAAAGAGATCAGCCTTTTGCCATGCTGTCTCTAGTAGCAATCCCGAACTAAGGTCAGCTTCTCTAATTCGTAGACAAGCTGAAAACAAAGATATGACATTAGATGAAATAAAATCTTTTTTATTACAGTTAGAAGCAGAGAATAAAAACTTAGATGAACCAAAGAAGACACCGAAGGTGAACATGGCCCAGAAATCGTCAGAGGGGCGCGCGGAGGGCCACAATAGATGTTATAGATGTAATAGAACTAATCACGTGGCCTCCGCGTGTCCCCTGGCGGAGTACGGGCTATGGTTTTGTTACGTGTGTCAGGGTGAGCGAAATCACAAGGGGACGGACTGTCCCAACAAAGGGTCAGCCACATCTCAGAACAGGTTCGTGAATAACGATCAACACAAAAATAACACTACACATAGCAACACTACACAATTTAGAGGGAATAACAACTTTAGAGGAAGAGGTCATTTTGACAGAGGGAGTGGAATTAAAATCAGAGGGGGTGGTAGAGGTAACTTTAGAGGTAGGGTCTTCCAAAGGAACGCCAATTGGGGCGCAAGAGGCGGATCGCATAACGCCATAGCACAAGGAGCAAGACCTTATGTTGCAGGTATGAATACTAGAAAAATAAGTACACCCACACAAACACAAATTACTTTTATCGCGGACTCAGGCGCTACCGATCACATAGTAAACAAAGGCATAATTTTAAGCGAATTTAAACAGTGCACGGGAGAAGTAAGTAGAAGCTCAAATAAAAACGAATCGGCTAATATAGTAATAGATGGTAAAGGAAATTTATTACTTAGATCGAATATAAATAATGATAAGGAAATAATTTTGAAGAATGTAATATCCGCAGAGGATATATCAGAAAATCTAATTTCACTTAGGCGTTTTGCAGACGTAGGATTAGGCATTTATTTAGATGATAAGACTTTAAAAATCTTTGATAAAAATACAGGAGTAGAACACCTAACAGGGAAATACGAGAAGCCAAATTGGTTAATTATTCTAGAAGCTGATAACCAAAGTAATATTGACAGTGAAAATCTAGAACGTGAAAAATATTCATGCATAGCTAGGTTAGTTTCCTTGGACGAGTTTTTATTACAATCTCAGACGAATGAGATAAACTTAGAGATAAATAATGATATAAACAATGATACAGAAAAGAAGTTAGAACAAAATAATGATGACACGTCTGAGATTGGGAGGGAGAAAATAGAAAAACTCGTTCAAACTATGCAAAATCCTGATAACTCCCAAAATAATAGCGACTTCGACTTAGAAGAAAATAAATTAAATAGGAAAATTCATAATTTAGATAGCATGAATATTAAAGAAGCCTTAGTAATAGCTGATCAAAACTTAAGAACTAAAGAAGATAACATAATTAAACTAGATGACGGCATGCTGTGGCATATAAAATTAGGCCACGCATCTCTAGGTTATCTTAAACAGATACAAAAAGTAGAGAAAAAATTGAAAGGAATAAAACTCAACAAATCAATATTGGACTGTGAAGTGCGTATCTTAGCAAAGATGGAGAAAATGCCTTTCTCTGACAATAGAACCAGAGCATCTAGGCCTCTAGAAATGATACACACCGACACAATGGGACCTATAAAGCCAGCCTCATTCCCGGGAGGGAACAGATTTATGGTAGTGTTTCTAGATGACCATACTAGATTTCCTAAAGCTTATTCTGTCAAGCACAAAAATGAGGCTGGAGAATGCTTAGACAGATTTCTAATAACCACAAGAAACTTATTAGGCAAGAACGAAAAAGTCTGTTACATCAAAGCTGATAATGGCACAGAGTTCACTGGAGGAAAATTTCTAGAAGTTATGAAAAGAGAAAAGATTGAATTTAATGCAGCACCTCCACATACACCAGAACTCAATGGAACAGCAGAAAGATTTAACAAGACTATACAGAACTGTTGAGGTGTGGTAATATTAATAAGGAGAGACACTTTTATATATAAAGAATGACTGGTTTATTCAGTTTCAGTATAAAGGTAATCCCAGCGCTTCATAGCGACTCGCGCAAGGTGCTTTCCGCTCAGCGTGCGCCAGTAGAGAGACAGAGCAGCGTATCGTTCGCTGCCTCTCGACTTAGACTTAATGCTTGTTCACGCACACACTCTAGGAAGGGGAGAGGTACATGTTTACACTCGGACCCATACGACATTGCGCGCTCTCGATACAGTCGCGCGCTCACACATACCTACTGTATATATATATATTCATGCGTACAATATAGATGTATACTATTTTCAACACGCCTCCTTACATATATATTGAACACTTTCAATTTATTACACGATATTCAATAGTTCTCAAATTTATCTTTACACAACGCTTTTGTAAAGATATCCGCAACATTATCATTCGAATCAATTTTAATTATTACAATTTCTTTTTCTTTCACGCTTTCATGAACATAGTGATAATGTATTTCTATGTGCTTCGAATTCTTAGTCAGGTTTCCATAATTCGCTATATTTATCGCGCCTGTGTTATCCTCAAATATCTTTACAGGATCAATCAATTTTACATTAAAGTTTTTCATTAACTCTAGTACAAACTTTACTTCACTAACTGCCTCAGATAAGGCTACATATTCTGCATAAGTTGAGGCCTTTGTTACCGTTCTTTGTTTTCGTGATTTCCAATCAATTATATTTCCAAATATTTTAATAACATATCCAGATGTGGATTTTCTGTCAACATTATCACCAGCCCAATCTGCATTCACATAACATTCTATAGTTTCGCAATTTACATTTCTTTTATAGTTCAACTTTAAATCTTTAGTTAAATACAAGTATTTCAAGATTCGTAACGCATATTTCCAATGAGTCTCGTTATAACTATTTTGATATCTACTCAGATAATTAACACTATAACTTATATCGGGCCTTGTACTTGAGCTTATATATAATAATGCACCTATCAAATTTCTATATTTAATATCTGACTCGCTTATTTCAGCCTTTTCAATTTTTAAATTCGTCTCCATAGGAGTGCTATATAATTTACTATTCTGCAATTGATATTTATTCGCTAATGACTCTATATACTTAGTCTGACTTAATTTCATATCACAATTTCGATAATCATACTCTACATTAATACCAAGGTATTCTTTAATTTCTCCTAGGTCTTTCATCTTAAATTTTCCTGATAAGACTCTTTTTAAATTCTGAATTTTCTTTTTACTCTTACTACAAATTAACAAGTCATCGACATATATTAATAAGTAAATTTGATCTATACCTTCACCTTGAGTATATAAACAATAATCTACGTTACTCCTTTTAAATTTTATCTTTGTCAAATATTCATCCAAACATTCATACCATGCCCTTGGACTTTCTCGTAGTCCGTACAATGCTTTACGTAATTTACAAACCCTGTTTGTTCCATCGCTATAACCTTTCGGTTGACCGACATATACCTCCGAGCTTACTTCACCATTTAAAAATGCTGTGACTACATCCATCTGTTCTATAATTAGGCCATTCTGGCAACAAAAGGAAAACAAATATTTTAAAGTTTGCATTTTAGCAACTGGAGCGTATATGTCGTCAATAACATTTGTCTGTTGAAATCCTCTTACGACTAATCTCGCTTTATACGTATCATCAGATTTCTTACTATAAACCCATTTTACATCTATTACCTTTTCATTTGGTATCCTTTCAACTAGTTCCCATGTTTTATTTTCATTTAAACTTTTTATTTCTTTATCCATAGCTTTTATCCAGCTCTCACTATCATTACTACACATCGCCTCCTCAAATGTATATGGAGTATCTACCCTGCAGTAATTTACATAAATATTATTCGAAATATTTTCTGGATATCTTATTGGGCTTTTTCTATCACGCGTAGATTTACGTGGGACTTTTAATAGTTCTATATTTTCCTTATTTGTTACTTTTTGTTCCTGTTCATTATTCTCAACCGCGCTTTCAAAAACATTATCATCGCTTAAATCGTCATCCCGATCATTTTGATCTCCTCTAAGTGACTCGAGAGTTGAAGTAGAAGGAGATGGATATTTTGGCTCTACCTCATCAAGCCCTATACATTTTACGTTTTGCTCAACAATATCTACGTGTCTTGCAACTATGATTTTATTATTTAATAGGACTCTATAGCCTACCTCACTATATCCTAATAAAATTCCCATATCTGCCTTTCTATCCCATTTAGAAATTCTCTTTTGTTCCGGTTTCCTTACAAAAACCCTACTCCCGTAAAGACGTAAATGTCTGACATCCGGCCGTCTATTAAAAAATATTTCGTACGGAGTTTTCCTCTCTATCGTGTTAGTCAACGTTCGATTTTTCAAATATGTTGCCGCACATATTATTTCAGGCCAATATCTTTTGTGTACTTGTGCTTCTGTTAGTAAACATCGCGCCATACCCATTATCGTTCTATTAAACCGTTCCGCGGTTCCGTTTAACTCGTGTACATATGCCGGGCAATTGTTCAAAATTATACCTTTTTCTTTGGCGAATTTATAAATGCAACTATTCAAATATTCTTTCTCGTTATCACATCTTAATATTTTTACTCGTTTTCCCGTTAAATTTTCACTTTCGTTAACAAATTGGACTAGACAGTTAATTACTTCATCTTTAGATTTTATGCAATAAACTTTGGCAATTTTGCTATAATCGTCTATAAACGAAACAAAGTATTTTTCTCCTTTGAATCCGGTCGTTTTGAAAGGGCCGCATACATCGGTATGGACAATTTCTAAAATTTTACTTGCCCTTATTCTATTATTTTTAAACGGTAGATTATTCATCTTATTCTCTATACACGTTTTACATTTCATAAATTCCGTTTCAAGTGTTTCTGGAATTCCCGATAGCAACTGCTGTTTACATATTGTACCGAAATACTTAAAATTTATGTATCCTAGCATTCTATGCCATTTCTCCTTCAGAGTCATATTTCTATTGTTACATTCGACTGTGTTTACAAAATATTCTCTATGTTTCAAGGTACTATTTATTCTATAAGTTTGATTTTCTTTGTACGCTACTGCTATCAATTTATTATTTTTATCTATTATCTTTGCTACATCTCCTTTCGATATAATCGTATTGTTATCTGTTAATTTTCCAAAACTTATTAAATTCATATTCATTTTTTCGACATAAGAAACATTACTTATATTCACTTCATTCTTTTTACCAAACGCGTTAAAATAGCTAACTACGTTTCCAATTTTCGTTGCTTTTATATATCGATTATCCCCTAAGTAGATATTTACCGGTTCTTTAAGGTCAATAAATTTATCAAAATACTCAACGTTATTTATTATGTGATTTGTACAGCCGCTGCCCAGTAACCACTGTATATCATTATCTAGCCTACCTTGACTATGTTTACTCTGCGCCGCATGCGCCGTAGCTATCCACGCACTCGTACCTTCGCCGCTCTGCTCGCTCGCGCTGGCTCCTTGCTGGCGGAAGTTTTCGCGCCCCCTGCCGTAGTTGCCTCTGCCTGCCTTGCCTCGGCCGCGGCCACGTGTTGAGCCTCGCCATGTTGTGCCGCTTTGTCCTGCTTGTCCTCCATTTTGACATTCTCGTGCGAAATGCCCTGTTCTGCCACACTTGAAGCAGCTTCCTTTCTGGTTTTTTTTTGCAGCGAATACATTTGACCTTTGTTCGCTATGCTCGCTATTATTTTTCATTTCAGCTATTTGTATTTTATTTTTCACATACGATGCTGTTTGATCCTCTTCTTTTAACGTGTCTATTAAATCGCCAATGTAACTGTATTGGCTCGGCAACATGTTCAACATGTAATTCAATTTTTCTTTTTCACTTATTTTTGCACCTGCGCTTTTTAACTCATTCACTGATTTTTCAAATTCACTGAAAAATGTTGCTGTATCACTGTACTTTTCTAGTCTCAATTTTTCCAATTTATTCCTGCACACAATCTGTAGTGCTGTAGACTCCTTTAGGTACATATCGTCCAGTTTCTTTATTATTTTATACGCCGTATCTTCTTCACACACAAACTCCAATTGTTTGTTGGAAATGGCACTGTAAATCAAATTGATGGCCTTCAAGTCATTTTCTTCCCAGTCATCTTTGTCTGCCGCAACTCTTGCTCTGGTTATTACTGTGTCACACTTTTTCATCTTCAAGTACATCGTAATTCTTTTCTTCCACATACTGTAGTCTTCTCCATCAAACACCGGTATCGTGATATCTTTTCTCTCCATTTTGTTTTCGTTCTCGAACGTTCCTTCGTGTTCGGAATTTACTTCTTGCTTAACCTCTGTGGTCGTATCTTCTTCAAGTGATTCGAGCTTTCCTTCGTGCTGCGAATCGTCTCCTTGCTCAACTGTTAACTTTGATTCTTCTTTCATATATGTTTCTCACGGTGTTCACATATGCGGCACTTTTATTATCTCTACGCGACTCGAGAGTCGACGTAGAAGATAAGAGAATTTTTTTACTTACCAATCAGGCAAAACCACGGACCTCTGCTACCATGTTGAGGTGTGGTAATATTAATAAGGAGAGACACTTTTATACATAAAGAATGACTGGTTTATTCAGTTTCAGTATAAAGGTAATCCGAGCGCTTCATAGCGACTCGCGCAAGGTGCTTTCCGCTCAGCGTGCGGCAGTAGAGAGACAGAGCAGCGTATCGTTCGCTGCCTCTCGACTTAGACTTAATGCTTGCTCACGCACACACTCTAGGAAGGGGAGAGGTACATGTTTACACTCGGACCCATACGACATTGCGCGCTCTCGATACAGTCGCGCGCTCACATATACCTACTGTATATACATATTCATGCATACAATATAGATGTATACTATTTTCAACAAGAACAAAATAAGATCATTGATGTTTGATTCTGGTCTACCGGAAAGCATGTGGATATTGGCATTAGAAGTTGCGGTTCACATATACAACAGAACCCCACATAAATCATTAGATTACGAAACGCCAATACATATGCTAACTCCTAAAATGAAATGCCATTTAGACAGAATCAGAAGATTTGGATGCATAGCTTAAGCTAAAATACCAATAAATGAAAGAAAGTTTTCAGAAAGAGCAATCAGAGCCATTATGGTAGGATACTCGGCTACAGGCTATGTACTATGGCATCCGCCAACTGGAAAGTTTCTCCAATCTAGACACGTTAGATGCAATGAAAAATTAGTCTACAAAAACACACAATATGATAAATCAGAAATGTGCAATAATTTGGAAGAAAAAGAAAATCTAGAGGAAAATGAAAAAGAAGAAGCACAACAAAATCTAGAAGAAAAAGAATATATAGATGAAAACAATCAAAAAGAAAATTTAGAGGAAAAACCACTAAAAAATGGAAAAACAAACTGAAGTAAGACCAAAGAAAAGAAAATCTGATAATAAAAATCTAGAAAATCAAGAAGTTAAGAAACGCAATCTACCGGGTAGAAATGCAAAAACTCTTGAAAATAGAGAAAAATACATGGTTACTAGAAGAATACAGAAAGAAAGATTAATAGAAGATACAAGTCTCAAAGTAATCAGTGATGACCCTGAAACAAGATGCAACAAAAATAACATAAATGACGAATTAGGACATGTATTACTTGCTACAATAAACAAAGATCCTACGTCGTATCGAGAGGCTATGGAATCAAACGATAAAATAAGATGGCTAGAAGCAATCAATGAAGAACTGGACTCGATGCAAGAGAATAATGTGTGGAAAATCATTGATGAACCAACCAAAAATAAAGAAGGCAAAAAGATATACACCATAGACTCTAAGTGGGTGTTTAAAAAGAAAACCGGAGAACACGGAGAAACAGTATACAAAGGCAGACTCGTAATTAGAGGCTTTAAAGATAGAAATGAATACGAGTTAAAAGAAACTTACGCACCAGTTTCCAGATTGGCAATAATCAGAGCAGCACTTGCGATTATTAACAAATACGTTTTAGAAGTACATCAAATGGATGTAAAGACAGCTTTTCTGAACGGGATACTAGAAGATGAAATTTACATGGAAATCCCCGATGGTCTAGAATGTGATCCAGAGGACAGAAAAACTAAAGTATGCAAATTGCAAAAATCTCTGTATGGCTTGAGGATAAGTCCCAAAAGATGGAACGTGAGGTTCTCAGAAGAAGCGCTGAAGCTAGGACTAGAAAAGGACATAAATTATCCATGTCTTTTCACTTGGAGAAAAGAAGGAAAAGTGGTTATGCTAATTTTATATGTAGATGACATACTTCTGGCTGGCAACGACAAAGGAAAACTAGATGAAGTAAAAATGAAACTAAGTCTAGCATTTAAAATGAAGGACTTAGGTGATCCAGAAAATTTTCTTGGTATGAAAATTTTCAGAGAGAAAGAAAATAAGACTTTGATGCTGAAACAAACTGAATATATTGAGAAAATTTTAGAAAGATTCAACATGAAAGATTGCAAGTCTCAAGGAACTCCACTGGTGACAAGGCAAGTGAAAAATAGAGAGTTAAGGGATGAGGAAAATTTAGACAAACTAGAAGACAGATTGCACAAGACCAAAGCACCATATAGAGAAGCTATCGGGAGTTTGTTATACCTGGCAGGTGCCACGAGACCCGATATAGCCTTTGCAGTGAATTATCTGTCTAGACGTCAATTAGATGCAACAGAAGATGACTGGAAAAATGTCAAACGTACATTCAGATAACTTAGAGGAACTTCAGATCTAGGATTGACGTATAAAGCCAAAGACGAAAATTTAGAAGCTATAACAGATGCAAGCTTTCGAGACTGGTCTGATTCATCCTCCACAGGTGGCTACACAATAAAATTATTCGGTGATCCGATAATGTGGAGAAGCCACAAACAAACATATGTCACCATCTCTACATGTCAAGCAGAATATCTCGCCATGAGCGAAGCTTGTCAAGAACTTGTGTCTTTAGATAAAGCCATAAGAGACATTACGGGAAAAACGATGTATCCAGTGACCATTTGGTGTGATAATAAATCTGCCATCGATTGCACACAGAAAGATGGCAATCATAAACTTAAGAACTTCGACGACCCTTTAGAGGAAATCAAAAATAACTTAGAAGATAGAGAAAATACTGGAAGTAAAAGCAACATGACTACCACTCATAGGGATTACATAAAATCATGTGTGTCAGAAGGTAAAGTAATAGCTAGATGGGTTTTGACTAAAGAAAATGAAGCCGATGTAATGACGAAACCACTCCCCTCTGATGCACACAAATATTTGCGAAATAAAATACTTAATTTAGAATGAAATAAAATATAATCACACACTAACACACATAATATGTATCATTCAAGTAATATAAGTATTTAGATGTTTACAGAAAAATATAATTTTCTTCTTTCAGAAACAAGTCCACCCAACCTTAGTGGAGATCCAAACAAGGAAAACCTTTAGAAGTTTCTTTTTTTCTCTTCCTTTTATAATTAACAAACATATTGTAATTTTTTGTACTTGTTTAATAGAAGTGTGATTAGAGCTAAATATATTCTAGAAGTTTAATTCACGACCAAATGATCACCTCCATATAGACGTTACAAAGTGCGTACCCTCGAAGGGAGGGAGTGTCGAGACAAATAGGACTTCGAGTCCACACTTTCCACTATATAGGTCACGACGCTCAACGTTAAGATGGCGCCACGCAACAGCAGAGTAGCGCAGCGGACTGACTGTATTGCGCTCCCCCACCTATGCGGCGTCTGCCGACGCTGCTGCCGCTCCCGCTCTCTCTCTCTCTCTCTCTCTCTTACTTCAACCGCCAAGTTGTACGCACGCCTGACAATCTCGCTGCTGTATTTCGCCTTCGCTTTATATTGTTGTTTGATAACAATAAAGCATTATTGAAATATAAAGAGTTTCCGCCTTCCTGTCTGTTTATTTCCGCCTACTCCAACACATTATCTCCGTACCGGCTGATAGAGTCGATCTGAAATTGCATATACAATCCCTCTGTATGTACTGTATTGTGTGTGACATTCTAGTAAACTTTAAGTGAGGGTGAGGAGGTCTTAGTTGAGTATACACATACGCTTTCTGGACTTTTGAGTGCAAAGATCCCTTTCTATTCCCTACAAGTATCTTAAACTTTCTATACATGATGGAATACATGCTGAGGGACAGTATATCAAGATTTAGATATGCATAATTAGCAAGTCTGGAGATATTGCAATTTCTGTGTCTTTTTCAAGAAATTTTTGAGAAAAATGTCATTTTCTCCGTACCGGCTGATTGAGTCGATCTGAAGTTGCATACACAATCCCTCTGTATGTATTGCATTGTGTGTGAACATTCTGGTACACTTTAAGTGAGGGTGAGGAGGTCTTAGTTGAGAATACACATGCGCTTTCTCGATTTTTGAGTGCAAAGATCCCTTTCAATTCTCTCAACATATCTTGGTAAATATATAGTGCTATGAATGATCTTATCGACACGCTAACACCATATTGTGAGTAGTTTGCTGTGAGAATGTTTTCTCGTTTACTTTACAGCTAGCATCTATCATGCAATAATTTTCTACCCCTTTGACAGGAGTGTGGCTTCTCTGTACTCCTTCCGTTGCCAAGTTATTCTTGTTGTAATTATGTTTTTGGCCTAGGGCGAACAGCTCCTGCAGACAACATCACGGCGTCCTAAACACCTGCAGCTAGTGTTTTTTATTGGGACTATATGTTGGATTGATTGACATATTTTATGTGGACATTGACAACCTCTGAACTCGTTGAAAAAATTATCTGGTGAGTAGCTTACTGTAAGAAAGTTTATTGGTTTATACTTTTAAGCTAGTATCTATCCTACAATAATTTCCTACCCCTTTGACAGGAGTGTGGCTTCTCTGTACTCCCTCCATTGCCAAGTTATTCTTGTTGTAATTATGTTTTTGGCCTAGGGCGAAGAGCTCCTGCAGAAGACAACACGTCTTCATATAATTGTTCTTTCCTCGAGGGCGTCATTATATGACCATCATAAAGCAGGAGACTTTCAAAAAAATAGGACCAAATTGGGAACGGCAACTTTGAGAAACTCAACAATCGCATTACAATGGGTAACCTTGAGTGAAGGGCTTCCTGATGCACACATCTTGGCAGCTTCATCTTTCTATAGATTATCAATGGAAGTTGATCTAGTCTATATTTATTTTAATTCACTGTGACCACTTCGTGGTCTCTTCTTTGAATAATTATTATTTCAGTAATCTACTGCTTTCAACCATTACTATAGCTTCATTTTTTGTTTCAGGGTTTTTATTATCCTTTCAGAAAAAGCAGCAACTATAAGAGGCAACCTGTCAAATTTAACAGATCTATTTCTCATTCATTGATGTGGTTGATATTTACTTTGAGGATGTCTTTTCAAACTTCATTTAGAAGATTTAAAAATATTACTTATGTCGACTGCAATTTAATATCAACTGATAAGAATTTTTCCATCGGTCTTACAGTCTTACAAATTAAATTAAAATAATTAATATTTATAGCAGTCAGATTGCCCTTGTTTATAATCACCCCCGCAGAATCTGAAATAAAAACTTAATTAAATTCTGGAAAAAACTTTGTTAGCAAAGGACGATCTGACTGCCCACCACCACCACATTGTCCGATGTTTCGAGTCTGCTCCGGCTCCTCCTCAGGGACTGAAATAAAACCCGCGATACACCTCCTTATATACCATGCACCCATACCCCCTTCTTTTCTCTTATCCCACCACCCTCCACATTCCCCTCTCCAACTTGCCATTCTCACTTAAATTAATAAAGAATGATAAATGTTATCTAATTTACTTGACTCTATCATTAAATTTACATTATTCCGATTTCTTAGAATGTGAATACTTTCAAGGCTTTCCCTCTTATATTTATTCTTAATCCCCTGTTCCAAAATATCCACACTCCCAAAATCGAAAGAATGCAAACTATTTAAACAATGTTCTTTCAAACCCGATGTACAACTTGAGCTGCGTAAACTATATTGATGTTCATATATTCTCTTTTTCAAATATCTACCCGTTTGACCAATATAACAACCATTACAATCCCTACAATTAATTTTATAAACAACTCCCGATTTCAAACATTTATCATCCTTGTCTTTACAATTACTAAATAACCTTTCTAAATTATTATCATTTCTAAAGAAAACTTGAATATTATGTTTACTAAAAACCCTTCTAATCCTTTCCGACAAACCTCTAACATATGGTAAACTAAAATATGCATTCTTCCCATTTCTATTCCTTGTTTGATTATCTACCCGCTGCTTCAATCCACCATTATAAATTTCCCACACTCTCTCATCAATCATTTTATCAATAAATTTTACGGGATAACTATTTTTAATAAATGTGTCTCTAACTAAATTTAAATTCTTTTTCCTAAAATCTTTATGTGACAATTTAATCGCTCTGTCAATGACACCTTTGATCGCACCTGTCTTGTTTCCGAATTGGTGGTGAGAATCAAAATTTAAAAATCTACCTGACCATGTAGGTTTTCTATACCAATCTAATTTCACTCTATTATTATTACCTCTAATGACTCTAATATCTAAAAAACTCAATTGATAATCTTTCTCAACTTCTTTTGTGAATTTAATTCTATCATGGATAGAATTAAACACATCCACCATTTCATCCACAAAACATTCTGGTACAACTGCAAAAATGTCATCAACATATCTTTTAAAAATAATTGGCTGAAAAACCAACTTAGACAAAGCAATACTTTCCAATTTTTCCATTACTAAATTGGCTATAACAGGTGACAAAGGTGATCCCATTGGACAACCATATCTTTGTTCATATAGACTATTATCAAAAGAAAAAATTGTGTTTTTAAAAACCAAATTAAGTGCCTTTATAAATTCATCTTTTGTTAAACTAGTATGTACTTTAATTTCAGACCATTTATCTTGTATAATATCATTCAACAACTCTAAAGGTATATTTGTAAACAAAGATACTACATCCAATGAAACCATCCTATGATCATTCGGAATAATAATATTCGGAATAATAATATAACATAAGTAATATTTTTAATGATAAAACTAAGGTCTATTAAAGGTGGGGTAAAATGTTTTTTAGAGATATATATGGGATTTATGGGAAGGTGGTGAAAGATTATTGCTCAAAATGGGTAAAAATGGTTTTAAGGATTGTAATTTTAAAGGAGCAACTCACTTTTCTTCTAAGGTGTAAAAAATCAAATATTTTTCCTAAACATATTGGAAAAAAATTTGAGGATAAGGGTTTTTATCGGGATTACAATAAAAGAGTTTCTTATGATCTACGGAAAAATATTTTCTTTTTCAAAAATAAATTACTTAACTTAGAAATTAGAGATTTGAATTTTGAAATTAATCGTTTGAATAAATATTTATTAGAGCTTGAAAAATATTTATATAATAAAATAGAACAGAATGATTTGCAAGAATTTTTTCGTGGTCAAAAGAGGCACTTTGAAAGAGTAAAATATAACCATATGAGTAAATTAAAAAGAAAATTTGAATATTTAAAGCATAGAAAACACTCTCAGGTCAATCAAACTAACAATGTTAATAAGGATTGGTTTAGAAATTTAACTGACAAAGTAATACCAGAAGAAGTGGTAAATATCATGTCAAAGTGTGCTAAATTTGGAATATCATATTCAAGTAAATCTCTTCCGATCAAGAATATCATCGCTGAGGTAGAAAGTAGTATGAGTAGTTTTAATCTGGAGTTTAAAAAAGAATGTAGGAGTTCTTTAGTTAAAGTTGTTGATAATTTTAAAAGAGAACATAGATTTGATAATTATTTGAACAGTAATTTATTCCATGAATTAAAAATAACGAAGAAATTCTTGAGAGAGAATCCGAATATGATCTTCCAAAAAGCAGATAAAGGAAATGTAACTGTAGTTTCAGATAAAAGGGATTATATTAATAAAATTCAACTTATGTTGGAGGATGATACCACTTATGTGAAAATTAGGAATCCACATATCAATAGACTACAAGATAAATTGAAAGAATTATTGATGCATTGGAAAACAAAAGCTTATATTAAAGATAGTATGTTTAAATATTTAAAATGTGAAAATGGCACTGTAGCTAAATGTTATGGGCTTCCTAAGATTCACAAAGAACAGTTGACATATAGAATAATAATATCATCGATAAATTTTCCGACGTATAGACTTGCTAGATTTTTGTCTAATATATTGTTCAAGATAGTGGGTAAAACAAATTCATATATTAAAGATAGTTGGAGTTTTTATGGTATAATGAAAGATATTATTATTCCGAATGATCATAGGATGGTTTCATTGGATGTAGTATCTTTGTTTACAAATATACCTTTAGAGTTGTTGAATGATATTATACAAGAAAAATGGTCTGAAATTAAAGTACATACTAGTTTAACAAAATATGAATTTATAAAGGCACTTAATTTGGTTTTTAAAAACACAATTTTTTCTTTTGATAATAGTCTATATGAACAAAGATATGGTTGTCCAATGGGATCACCTTTGTCACCTGTTATAGCCAATTTAGTAATGGAAAAATTGGAAAGTATTGCTTTGTCTAAGTTGGTTTTTCAGCCAATTATTTTTAAAAGATATGTTGATGACATTTTTGCAGTTGTACCAGAATGTTTTGTGGATGAAATGGTGGATGTGTTTAATTCTATCCATGATAGAATTAAATTCACAAAAGAAGTTGAGAAAGATTATCAATTGAGTTTTTTAGATATTAGAGTCATTAGAGGTAATAATAATAGAGTGAAATTAGATTGGTATAGAAAACCTACATGGTCAGGTAGATTTTTAAATTTTGATTCTCACCACCAATTCGGAAACAAGACAGGTGCGATCAAAGGTGTCATTGACAGAGCGATTAAATTGTCACATAAAGATTTTAGGAAAAAGAATTTAAATTTAGTTAGAGAAACATTTATTAAAAATAGTTATCCCGTAAAATTTATTGATAAAATGATTGATGAGAGAGTGTGGGAAATTTATAATGGTGGATTGAAGCAGCGGGTAGATAATCAAACAAGGAATAGAAATGAAAGAATGCATATTTTAGTTTACCATATGTTAGAGGTTTGTCGGAAAGGATTAGAAGGGTTTTTAGTAAACATAATATTCAAGTTTTCTTTAGAAATGATAATAATTTAGAAAGGTTATTTAGTAATTGTAAAGACAAGGATGATAAATGTTTGAAATCGGGAGTTGTTTATAAAATTAATTGTAGGGATTGTAATGGTTGTTATATTGGTCAAACGGGTAGATATTTGAAAAAGAGAATATATGAACATCAATATAGTTTACGCAGCTCAAGTTGTACATCGGGTTTGAAAGAACATTGTTTAAATAGTTTGCATTCTTTCGATTTTGGGAGTGTGGATATTTTGGAACAGGGGATTAAGAATAAATATAAGAGGGAAAGCCTTGAAAGTATTCACATTCTAGGAAATCGGAATAATGTAAATTTAATGATAGAGTCAAGTAAATTAGATAACATTTATCATTCTTTATTAATTTAAGTGAGAATGGCAAGTTGGAGAGGGGAATGTGGAGGGTGGTGGGATAAGAGAAAAGAAGGGGGTATGGGTGCATGGTATATAAGGAGGTGTATCGCGGGTTTTATTTCAGTCCCTGAGGAGGAGCCGGAGCAGGCTCGAATCGTCGGACAATGTGGTGGTGGTGGGCAGTCAGATCGTCCTTTGCTAACAAAGTTTTTTCCAGAATTTAATTAAGTTTTTATTTCAGATTCTGCGGGGGTGATTATAAACAAGGGCAATCTGACTGCCATAAATATTAATTATTTTAATTTAATTTGTAAGACTGTAAGACCGATGGAAAAATTCTTATCAGTTCATTTAGAAGAACATAAGAATGATAGAAATCTGCTTTTATAATGCATTTCAGGCACCTTATGTATTTTTAAGCTGATTTTATCTTTTCTTTTGTAGGTATAATTTAATAAAAAGATAGAAATAAGTCATGCTATTTTTCAGATTTAATTCAGGCACTGCTTGTGTATTTTTTATAGAACTATTTTTATTTTTTTTATTAAATTACATGTACTTTCAAAAAGATAGAGTCAACTCAAAAAAACATGGAATGTCTGAGATGCATTACTGAAGCCTGTTTCTATCATTCTTAGTCTTTTGGATTAAGTACGGACACATCACCTCAAAGTAAATATCGATAACATTGAATGCTCAATACACCTGCTAAATCTGACAAGTGGCTTTTATATTGTAGGAGCTGGATGAATTCTCTTATTAAGTTTTTAATTTTGGTCCATATACTGTAGTGTAGTGTGAGTGTGTCTGAAACTTCTATACATCTATAGCTTGTCCCGCCATAACAATAAATCTGAGTACGTGTAAAAATTGTGAAAAAAGTTGTAACGATGCACCTGATCAATAGACGCATCGATACGAAATCGCGAAGCTTTCTCTCTCCTAGCATGCGTGCGCTAGAAAGAGAAAGCAGCCGAACATGTCAACGGCATGGGAGAGCGAGCGTACGAATGTGTATATACATGTACACACGCATATATACAAGTACCGGAGCTCGTACAGCGAGGAGAGAGAGCAGGCGACTGAGTAGCCGGCTTCCCTCTCCACCGAGCGCCGCGACCACGCGTCGCATACGACGCGCAAGCTATAACGCGCCCCACCGCGCTGCCTCTACAGCACACGGCGAAGCGGGTATAAATACCGCCTCGTGCGCCGTGGAAATCATTCTCTCAGCCCAGTGCCGTAATCGCTAAAGCCTGGAGCCCTGCCGACGGAGCGGAGTATATGAACGCACTCGTTACTCTGCACCAGAAGTAGCGCTGAGATGATTCCCCGGGTATATGAGCGCACTCGTTACCCGGGTGTTGTTCACAAGTAGTGGGAGCGCACTCGCCTACTTGTGAAGAACCGTGATCACGCGTCCCCAAACTCGCGTACTCTAGTAGCAGGCTTAATGCTCGTGTATTATCATTGTTTGTTTCAGATCTACGCCAAAACCGAACCGATTGTGAAGTAGATTTAAGCTATAATAAATTTGTTACTTTTCTTTTATACTTAATTATTTGGCTTTGTTGATTTATTTCAATTGCTCTCCCTTTCGAATCCTGTCCGCTTAGCTATTCTCAAAGAGAGCAATCCTTACGCATGAATCACCGTTTCATGGTGCCCGAACAGGGACTAGTTTTTTCACGCGAAGGAACAAAATAAACTTTTCAAACAACATCTAATATTGAAATAAATTATACAAAGCAAAATAAATTTTTTTTTTTCGGAATCGAGCAATACTAGTAATCATGGGGAAAGTCGGATGGGTGTACAAGCTTCGAAAAGAGCAACTCAGAAACGAACTAGCGAAATTACAAATCGATAATACAGGAAATGTAACGGAACTACGACAGCGACTAGTAGCGATAGCAAAAATAAGTCCGGGACACTTTAAAAATCAACCAGAAGACGCGGAGGAATACAATGAGGAATTAGATAAGACCCGCGATATGGAAGAACAAACAAATAACGCATCAACACCACAGGGCATGCAAACACAATTTGTAATATCGAACCAAGATGCAAACACAGACCAGATAAATTATCTAACGGTAGAAAACGCGACCGCGAAAACCCTCGATCAAATGCGAAAATGGAACTGCCACTTCGACGGACGAGATGTTTACGGTTTTTTAGAAAGAGTTGAGGAATTACGTAAAGCATACGGCTTCACCGATGCAAATCTGCTTATAGGATTCCCGGAATTATTACGGGGGGAAGCTCAACTTTGGTACAGAAATTTAGAGCCTATAAATAGTTACGCTGAACTCAAAGAATCGTTGCGCAGCTTCTATATACCGCCGGGAGAACGACGAAATCTTGATCGACAAATAAGCGAGCGAAGACAAAAAATCGGCGAGATATTTAGAAGCTACGCCACGGCACTGAGTACGTTAATGCGCCGTCGAGGGGGCATAAACCGCGAAACACAACTCGATAATATATACTATAACATGCGCGCCGAATTACGATTGCACATTCGACGGTCGGAATTCAACAACGTCAACGAACTAATCCAACGCGTAGAGGAAATTGAAGAAGTATTAGTACAAACCGGTAAAGAACGAAATGGAGAGAGATTAAGAATTAACGCTGGGAATATTATGGAAATAACGACCACGTACGTCTGGAACACGTGCTGCTGGAAATGCAAATAACGCGGACATAGGAGAATGAACTGTCGGAATCCACAAAGGAAATTTTGTTCGTATTGTGGGACAGACGGTATACTAACACGCGATTGCCGATGCCACGAGAATATAGATGCGCCGGGAAACGAAAAGAGGGTCGGACCCACCCCGAGACAGGACCGGCCCACGCAAACAAGAACTCCGATATCGACAGCCGCTATTTCGTTCGAGTCAACGCCGGTCGAGAGAAATTTCGAGGCCTAATAGATCCCGGATCAATAAGATCATATATAAACCCGCGTGGCGAATAAATGCCTTTCGCAAGGGTGGGTAAATCAGGCGGAACAAAAAGCAGCACGGATGGCCGATGGTACCTCTGCCACTCTTGAGAGCAGTATATCTGGAGAGTGCAGAGTACAAGGCAAAAACTTACGACACCGTTTTTTGGTTATGGAAGGATTAACAACCGATTTTTTACTCGGAATGGACATACTTGTTAAACTAAAAATACAACTAATGTTAAATGGAAATCAGATCAAAACCGGGAGAACAGACGGCACCGAGGGGTTATGTTCCGTCGGAGAACCAGTAGGTTTAGCTCAATTAACGGTAGCGGAGGAGGAACAATTAGAGGAATTCATAGAACAAAAAATGGCCGAGTTCGAAAACATTCAAGGGACTACGCCATTGATTCAACACAAAATTAGGGTTATCGAACAAACACCCATTAAACAGAGATACCGACCCAGGAATCCGGCTATGCAGGAAATAATTAACAAGGAAGTCGAGAAAATGCTAGAGGAAGGGGTAATTCAACCGTCGGAAAGCCCGTGGAGCTCCCCAGTAGTAATTACGAAAAAGAAAAACGGAAAACACAGATTTTGTATTGATTTCCAAAAGATAAATCAAATTTCGGAGAAAGACGCCTATCCGCTCCCACATATCAATGCAATTTTAGATAAACTCAGAGGGGCGAAATATTTATCCTCGATAGATCTAAAGAACGGCTATTGGCAAGTAGCCTTAACCCCAGAAAGTCGAGCGATAACCGCGTTCACAGTACCGGGAAAAGGATTGTTCGAGTTTAACGTCATGCCTTTCGGACTTCACACGGCCCCGGCAACGTTTCAACGTCTGCTAGACCAAGTAATTACACCCGAAATGGCGCCGAACGCCTTTGCATATCTGGATGACATCATCATATTAACAGATACGTTCGAGAAACACATAGAGAAATTGACTGAAGTGTTTAAACGACTTCAGGAAGCGCGACTTAAGCCGAATCCCGCAAAATGCCATTTTGCACGGAACAGGTTGACATATCTAGGGCACGTAGTAGACCGGAAGGGCTTGCACACCGACCCGGAAAAAGTGGCAGCCATTACTAGTTTACCGCCACCGGTTAACACAAAAGAGCTAAAGAGATTCATGGGTCTTTTATCGTGGTATCGCAGGTTCATCAAAAACGTGTCACAAATAGCTTCACCGTTGAATAAATTACTCCAAAAGAAAATTAAATGGTATTGGGACGACGCACAACAAAAAGCTTTCGAAGAATCAAAACGTAGACTAACGGAAACTCCCGTATTAGCTTGTCCGGATTGGACCAAACCATTTATTCTACAGACGGATGCGAGTCTGCAAGGACTAGGAGCAATGCTTTCACAAAGCGACGGCACAAAGGAGTATGTTATTGCATACGCCAGCCGATCACTAAATAAAGCAGAGAAAAATTATTCCGTAACAGAGCTGGAGTGTTTAGCTGTGAAGTGGGGTATTTGGAAAATGCGCCATTATTTGGAAGGATATCAGTTTACCGTAATAACAGACCACCAATCGCTAAAATGGCTTAATAAAATAGAAAACCCATCGGATAGATTAGCTCGTTGGGCAATGGAATTAAGTCAGTGGGATTTCGTGGTGCGTTATCGTAAAGGCAGTGAAAATACCGTGGCAGACATACTTTCACGACAACCGTTAGACGTAGGCGCAATTGACGCGAAAGAAAATGATTGGTATGCACACAAAATCACCGCCGTACAGACAAGACCGGACGAATACCCAGAATATTGCATAAGAGACGGAAGACTATACCGTCATATTCTTCATTCACTTGATTTTAAGGAGAACGATCCGGCAGACGAATGGAAAATATGCATCGCAAAATCAGAACAGGAACGCGTGTTAAAAGAAAATCACAATGATCTTACCGCCGGTCATTTGGGCATCGCAAAAACAGTACATAGACTGGCGCGTTATTATTATTGGCCGGGAATGTTTAAAGACGCGACAAAATACGTTCGAGCGTGTGGAAACTGCCAACGTCACAAAGCGCAGCAACAAGCACCAGCCGGTACAATGCATGCCACCTACGTCGACCAACCATGGGAAATGGTCTCGATCGACCTCGTAGGTCCACTTCCTCGGTCTAACACCGGACATTCAACGTTACTAGTAATGCAGGATCGACTCACGAAGTGGATAGAATTAAAAGCATTACGTAAAGCCACCGGAGCCGCGATCGCTAAAACAGTAAAAGAACAGATCATTCTCCGTTTTGGTTGCCCGAAAACTATTCTAAGCGACAACGGCAAACCATTTATTAGTCGAGACTTTGAAAATCTATTAAAAGACGCCGGGATCCATCATCGAAAGACACCACCGAATACACCGCAATGCAACCCCGTCGAACGTGCAAATCGTACCGTTAAAACCATGATCGGGCAATACACCAGTAGAAACCAAAAAACATGGGATTTGCATCTAAACGAAATAGCATTCGCGTTTAACTCCGCGCAGAGCGAAACAACGAATTATACACCAGCGTATTTAAATTATGGCCGCGAAATGATAGCTCCGGGGAGCTTGCATCAAGAAGTAAGAGTAGGTTCGGTGAAAACATTAAAAAATAGGATAGAAGAATTAAAAGACGCGATTGAAGTAGCAAAAACAAACACCGCAAGAAGCTTTAACCGGCAGCAAAAACATTATAATCTTAGAAGACGCGACTGGCAACCGAGGGTAGGAGACTTAGTTCTGAAAAGACAAATCACTCTGTCCAATAAGGCCAAAGCAATTAACGCAAAGTTACTAGATAAATTCGTCGGGCCATATACGGTAAAAAAATGTATAAATCCAGTAATATTCGATCTGCGAGACGAGAGGGGGAAGTTAGTACGGAATATTCACGTAAAAGACCTCAAACCCTTCGTCAATCCGGTATAAAAGCGAACGAAAATTTGTAAGGGCAGCTAGTTAACGATGGCAGCCCAAGCGTCAAGCATTGTACTCGAAACAGCGAAAGTAGAATAGTAAGCATAAATTGTACAGGTTATTAACCTTAAAAGTAAACATAACGATAAGCGAAAAATAACGACAATTCTTGCCCATTAGCTCAGTTCAATATCAACCAGCAAGTAACAAACATGCAAGAAATCGAGGCATGGGACGTACCATATATTCCCGAGGGCACACAACACCAGCCAGCTCAGGAATATGTATCAACACCTCGACTCATTCTCGAGAGACAAGAAGTGGAGGCGGCACTCACAACATGGAGGAGCATACCCCGGCCATACTCTCCGATAGAGGAGCCAACACCGTCGCACGCCGCAACTACAAGTACCTGGGAAGAATACCGGAAGGCGAACGCTGCTCTTGCGGGAAAGCCGGATTTTTCCTGGGCTGCAACAGCGGGCGGTGTTGCTTCATCCTCGGGCGGCTCCGGAAAAAAACCTTCGACCAAGGCGGAGAGAGACTTTTTTTTATACGGTCGGGAGAAGCAGCCAGCAGAACGAAGCATCAGACCACTACCAAACCCAGCCACGGGGTGGAGACACGCATACAAACCATTCAACCGCTCCACAACGTGGCTACCACACCGGTTAATAAAAATACCGAACGGACCAGAGGTAGAGGTGCCTATCGGGGTGGCACAATACCGCGTAACACATAACGGATGGCGCTGGCACCTGCGACTAGATAGAACAAACGGCAACGTTAGGCACCTGGGAAAACCCCGCCGTGTAAATATTTTTTTTATTTTTGTTTTTTTTGTCTAGGGAGTAAATTATATTTTCGGGTATACATGTGCAAAGAGTAAAGCCGGCGGGCTTCACTCTCCTTAGCGGGGGGGAAATGTAACGATGCACCTGATCAATAGACGCATCGATACGAAATCGCGAAGCTTTCTCTCTCCTAGCATGCGTGCGCTAGAAAGAGAAAGCAGCCGAACCTGTCAACGACATGGGAGAGCGAGCGTACGAATGTGTATATACATGTACACACGCATATATACAAGTACCGGAGCTCGTACAGCGAGGAGAGAGAGCAGGCGACTGAGTAGCCGGCTTCCCTCTCCACCGAGCGCCGCGACCATGCGTCGCATACGACGCGCAAGCTATAACGCGCCCCACCGCGCTGCCTCTACAGCACACGGCGAAGCGGGTATAAATACCGCCTCGTGCGCCGTGGAAATCATTCTCTCAGCCCAGTGCCGTAATCGCTAAAGCCTGGAGCCCTGCCGACGGAGCGGAGTATATGAGCGCACTCGTTACTCTGCACCAGAAGTAGCGCTGAGATGATTCCCCAGGTATATGAGCGCACTCGTTACCCGGGTGTTGTTCACAAGTAGTGGGAGCGCACTCGCCTACTTGTGAAGAACCGTGATCACGCGTCCCCAAACTCGCGTACTCTAGTAGCAGGCTTAATGCTCGTGTATTATCATTGTTTGTTTCAGATCTACGCCAAAACCGAACCGATTGTGAAGTAGATTTAAGCTATAATAAATTTGTTACTTTTCTTTTATACTTAATTATTTGGCTTTGTTGATTTATTTCAATTGCTCTCCCTTTCGAATCCTGTCCGCTTAGCTATTCTCAAAGAGAGCAATCCTTACGCATGAATCACCGTTTCAAAGTTATTTTAATCTGTAAAATTCAGTCGAGTTGTAGTAGTTAATGAACAATGAGCTTATCCATTAACTACCAGTATTAATTGACTTTTAGAGGTTCTAGTGAATTTTTCATAATTCTGACAGGTTTCCAGAATATTTATTTAAGCATACTCTATAAATCTTTCGGACAGGCTCACACTACATGGCCCTTCAGATTTCATAAGAGAAAACCTATTTAATTCATTAGACTGAAATTTACAACATGAAAAGATAAATTAATCCTGCTCCTGTAATATTATAAAAGCCACCAGTCAGATTTAGCAGGTGTACTCATCATTCAGTGTTGTCGATGTTTAGTTGGCGTAAATGTGCTTGAGTATAAAAATAATAGAATTCTGCTTCTATAATGTATTTCAGGCATCGTATGTTTTTTTAAGCAAATTTCATTTTTCTAGAAGCAGGTATAATTTAATAAAAAAAATATCCGTGCGATATGTAGTCCATTATTTCACCGTGTTTATCGCACTTGCTGCGCTCGTGCGTTAACCTCACGGTGCGATAATGAACTGCTTAGCGTACGGATAGGTGTGACAGCGGACTTAAGGCAGACAGTGTTATAAAAAATTGTACGATACTAATGCGTTAAGTAACACATTACACGCCGTGAAAGGATCCTCGCTACGCTCGGGCCTTAACTTTACGCCATGAAATAATGGGCCACTTATCGCACTTGTATCGTAATGTATTAGTACGATAAATTTTTTATCGATATTTATTCATTAATTAAAAAAACCTCTTTCAATTCATTGGCCCGTAGTTTCCTCAACCTTAATATGTTGATTCCTTTAATTAATATTTAATAACGAAATTTATAAATCTACGACTACAAAGAAGTTAGAAGCGATTAAGTCATTGTTACTCCTCTAATCGTTGGATATACAAAAATCAATTTTCATTTTTCAATTTTTTTCTAAAAAACTAACCAACAAAATGAATTAAAACATTACAGATTATATTTATTTATATTATCCATTATCATGATTTTTCTCAAAAAAAATTGACCGTTTAGTTTGGGAGTTATAAGTATCTAAAAAAACACGTTATTATTGTTAATTATTTTTTTAGAAAATATAGGTATTTTAATTCTCTTTCGAACGCTACCCATCCGATTGGAATTACTCGATCGTATCATTAAAAAAAAAAAATCAAAAAGAAGTTTTGAGAAAAATCGAAAATTTGAAAAAAAAACAAAAACACATCGCCCCAATAAAAAAAAAACGGATTTTGACCGGAAAATGAGACCTGACCGGTCAAAATTGACCGAGTAGAAATTGAGATCTAGGCGTACACACACACACACACACACATACACACACACACACACACACACACACACACACACACACACACACACACACACACACACACACACACACACGCGCGCGCACGTACGCACGCACGCACGCACACACGTACACACACACACACATTTTTCAAAAACCATGTATTTTGATTCCTAACATCTCGGAACACAATTATAACATGTTTTTACAACAACCCAAAAATTTAATGTCAGAAAGCTTCCTCTAGGAGGAAGCAAAATGTTTAATTGAGAAATAAATGAAATCTATGAATTCGTTTTTGAATTCGAATTGTCTACTTTAGTAGCAAGCAGGATAAAACCTTTCTTATTATAATAATTGTTGTAAAATTATATATATTAAGGAAATCCATACCAACAAATTGTCAATTTCTGTACCAAGATTGATACCTCGATTTTTTTTTCTATCTATTTTATAGCTACAATTTTATTAAAGTAAAATTTCTTTTTTTTTTAGTTGGATTAAATAAAGTGTAAATAAATTAAAATAAAATAATTAACTTATTTAGTAAGGTCGTATTTCAGAAAGAAGTTTATATATATCGCTGTTGATATATATATATATATTTTTTTTAATATATCAGTAATTTTATTTCAGGTGGGGGGGCTTCGCCCTCTACACCCCCACCAGGGGCTCTGCCCCTGGGCCCCGCCCTGTGCTCCACATCAAATCCGCCATACCTCATTACCTGCCAACAACAAACTTTATTGTTTCTTTTATTTTGTTTTATTTAGATGGGACATTTCAACATAATAACTATATCCTCAAGGATTTTCATTCATGGTCACAAAATGATTTCGTAGATTCATTCGTCATCGAATGTCATTTTTGTGTGATATCAGGAATATGGTTACGAGTCGTGAGGATGGAATATTATATTTGCTTATTCTTTGGCTCAATTTTATATTTAATCAAAAATTTAATCTTTGTTTTTTAATTTTATTTTTAAGGTTTAAACTTGAAGAACTTCTATTAATCACATTGTTAATAGACGATTAGATTATAAACAATATTAGCTGCCTGTCTACGACCAAGTTTTAGAAAAAAATAATTTGTTTCTTGGACCAACTTAGAATAATTTTAAGTAAAAAAAAATTTAGGGATTTAATCTTTTAATTTTTGTTACTTCAACATCAATTTATAATTCTTATTATATTTTTTTATTAGTGTTTTAGTTTACATAATATTTGGCATTTTGGAAACAATAGATATTTCTTTTTTTAAATTATGTTTGCAGTGCGTTTATTCATTTTATAGCACAGTGTGACCTAAGTCCGCACTTAAGTCACGCCTACCCGTGACTTAAGTAGTCGATTATTGCACCGTGAGTTAGCGCGCAAGCGTAACGAGTGGACTGATAAAGGTACGGATAGGCGTGACAGCGGACTTAGGTAAACGTGCTATAAAATATCGTACGATACGTGTGATTTCAGTGGCAGTATCGTAATGTACTATTTTAACATTATAATTAAATGTAATTTTATATCTTATGATTATATTTTTATAATTATATGATCTTTCGAATGTTATATTGATTTTTCTGATATTATTTAAAGCTATTGCATTGAATAATTCTTTGTCAAATCGAATCATCTTAAATAAGCGAAAATTGAATATGTAAAGTGTCGTATTTATAGGTTTAGATAATCAGGATTGATTGAACATTAAAATATTAATTGGGGAAAAGTTTTGTTTAGATGTTATCCACAAGTATGTCTTTTGCATTCAATATTTTTGTGTAAAGTCAAATCGTTGAAATAAGCGAAAATCGTTCATTTTATGTATGTTTTGGCGTTAAAAATTGTTGGTTTAGATTTAACTCGTCGGGAATTGATTGTACAAAAAAATGTTTAATAGGAAAAAGTTTTGTTTTAATATTATCTATAACTTATACGTTCAATATTTTTGTGTAAAATCAAATCCTGTCCAGTTATAGCCGAAAATCGTCCATTTTATGTATATTTAGGAGTTTTTATGAGTTCAACTCGTCAGGAATTGATTGTACAAAAAAATGTTTAACAGGAAAAAGTTTTGTTTTAATATTATCTATAACTTTTACATTTAACATTATTGTGTAAAATCAAATCCTGTAAAGAAATAGCAAAAAAACGACTATTTTTGATGATTTCAGCGTTTTTTTCGCTATTACATTGTTAAATATTGTTCATAGAAAACAATTTTCCATGTAAAAAAGACGTGTTTTAATTAGTTTTAGCAGATGCATTTGTTGTTTTTTGACGTAAAATTACTTTTGTTCATATTATGTTCAAAAATCGATTTTTTCAAATTTTTATTTGCTCTGGCGTTTTTTTATTTGTTGATCGATTCGGCTCTGTATAAGACTGGCTTACTTATAATTAGACGAGTATCTGGGCCAAAATTCGTTAAGATCTATTGGAAATTCGCTGAGATATTCCATAAACTTGACTACATACGAACGGACATACACACGTACACCATAAAAAACGCCTAAAATGAACTAATTATGGGTGAAAAATAGTTTTTATGCAATAAATTGTTTGTTTTTGAAGTGTTACAATTTTCGCTCTAGTGAAAATATAAGGCTCTCCCGAGAAGCGGTCGTGCCTAAAAAATCGTTTTTATAAGTTTAGTTCGTCTGGGTCTGATTGTACATGAAAATGTTAAATGGGACAAATATTATCTATAACTTTTGTTTGTATAAAATCAAATCCTGCTACGTTATAAACGAAAATCGGCGATTTTAGGTATATTTAGGCGTTAAAAATCGTCTCTTTGGATTTAACTCGTCAGGACTTGGTCGTAGCAAAAAATGTTCAATATAAAAAAGTTTTGCTTAATATTATCTATAACTTTTACATTTAAAATTGTTGTGTAAAGTCAAATTCTGCTCAGTTATAAACGAAAATCAGCCATTTTATGTACATTTAGGCGTTAAAAACCGTTTTTTTGGATTTAACTCATCAGGAATTGATCATACAAAAAAATGTCGAATAGGAAAAAGTTTTGTTTCAATATTATCTATAACTTTTGTATTCAACATTTTTGTGTAATTTCAAATCCTGTAAAGTAATAGAAAAAAAACGACTATTTTTGATGATTTTAGCGATTTTTTCGCTATTACATTGTTAAATATTGTTCATAGAAAAAAATGTTCAATGTAAAAAAGACGTCTTTTAATTAGTTTTAGCAGATGCATTTGTTTTTTTTGACTTAAATTTAATTTTGTTCACCGTATGCTCAAAAATCGATTTTTTCAAATTTTTATTTGCCTTGATGTTTTTTTATTTGTCGATCAATTTGGCTCGGTAGAAAACTGTCAGTTACTTATAATTAGACGAGTATTTCGCTGAGATAATCGGGTTACTTGATCACATACATACGTACAGACATACATACATCTCTGAAAACGCTTAAAATGTACTTCTTTTGGGTGGAAAATAGTTTTTATGTTGTAAATTTTCAGAATTTGAAGTGTTAGAATTTTCGCCCTGACGAAAATATAAGGCTCTCCCGAGAAGCCTAAAAATTGATTATTTTGAAAAATATCATAATGTGATATAAAATTAATCCTATAATTGTAGTTGTGGATTATATTTCATATGAAGATAAATATTGATAATCCAGAAACTTCCTATATACAATTTTCGGCAAAAACAGGTAATATTTCAATTTTTGTCCGCCATTTTGTATTTATAAAATCTGAGTTCAGATTCCTAATCAGCGAATCCGGAAACCAACAATATACAATTTTTAGCAAATTCCGGTAAAATTTCAATTTTTGGTTGACATCTTGGGTCCATTATTTTGATTTTTCACATTCTGAGTTCAGATTCGTATTCAGCGAATCCAGAAATTCCGTATTTACAATTTTCTGCAAAATTTAGTAATATTTGAATATTTGACCTCCATTTTCGATCAGCCATTTTGAATTCTGAAAATCTGAGTTCAGATTCGTAATCAGCGAATCCAGAAACCCTTTATATACAATTTTTAGTAAAATTTAGTATTATTGAAATATTTTGCCGCTATTTTGAATTTTTAAAATCTGAGCTCAGATTCATAATCATCGACTCCAGAAATCCTGATATGCGAATTCAAAAATCCCCCACATACAATCGCAAAATTCAGTAACGTTTCAATATTTGGCCGCCATTTTAAATTGGCAAAATATTAGTTCAGATTCGTAATCAGCGAATCTAGATACCCCCTATATACAATTTTCAGCAAAATCCAGTAATATTTCAATTTTTGGCCGCTATTTTGTATTTACAAAATCTGAGTTCAGATTCCTAATCAACGAATCCGGATACTCACAATATACAATTTTTAGCAAATTCCGGTAAAATTTCAAATATTGGCCGCCATCTTAGATCCACTATTTTGAATTTTCCAAATCAGAGTTCAGATTCGTAACCAGCGAATCCAGTAACACCCTATATACAATTTTCATCCAAATCCAATAATATTTTAATATTTGGCCGCCATCTTCGATTCGCCATTTTGAATTTTTATAAGCTGAATTCAGATTCATCATCATATGAATCCAGAAATTCCTCATATACAATTGCAAAATTCAGTAATGTTTCAATTTTTGTCTGCCATTTTGTATTTACAAAATCTGTGTTCAGATTTCTAATCAGAGAAATCTGAACACATAATATACAATTTTCAGCAAAATCCATTAATAGTTCTATATTTGGCCTCCATCTTCGATCCGCTATTTTGAATTCTGAAAATCTGAGTTCAGATTCATAATCATCGAATCCAGAAATCCCGTACATACAGTTTTCAACAAGATCCAGTAATATTCCAATATTTGGCCTCCATCATCGATCCGCCATTTTGAATTCTCAAAATCTGATTACTGATTCATTACCAGCGAATCCGGAAACACACTATATAAAATTTTTAACATAGTATAAGGAATAGATTAAATATGGTGGGTAGGTCGAGTTGTAGGTGGAGGGGGTTGAGGGGGTGGAGGGGGTGGAGGGGCAGACACCCTTCAAAATAACGTAAAATTTGAAAGAATTTCACTGTAACAAGTGGAGGGGAAGTGGTGGGGAAGTGAAGGCGGTAGAGCGGGGTGGAGAAGAGTGGAGGGGGTGGAGGGGTGAAGGGGGTAGGTACTCATTGTGAGCCTTACAAATATATAATATAGGATGATATATATATATATATGTGTGTGTGTGTGTGTGTATGCGCCCGCGACGCCTTTCGTATCACCGGCTGTTACAGTCGGGCACGACTGCTGTTTCATCTCTCTCGGTCGCTATACACTCGCGCGTGCCTGCCGCTGTGGCTCACGGCCACTTTACGCTCGCACACGCATGCCGCTTCGACTCACGGCCGTTGTACACTTGCGCGCGTGGTGCGCCTGCCGTTTTTGTCTCTCGCTTCCTCCGATGCTCGCGTGGGAAACCGGCGCGCGGCTATGTTGATCAGGCACAGTCGCGATGCTCCCTCCCTTCGCGATCGTGCCTGTGTTGACATGCCGGCGAGCATTCATCGCCTAGCACGTGCCGATTCTGAGAAGTGCGTCCACTTCCTTTACCGTGCTTCGAAATTCCACGAACTTTAGGCAGTTTGATAACTGAATTTTGACTTCCGAATCACTCTTACTCTACACTTTACTTTTGTTTTAATGATTTTAACTGTAACTTTCCATTTTCGTTTTATCTTTCGCAACACTTTCCTATACAAAACACCTCCAGTAAAACAAAATTCCCGACTCGCACAGGTTGTAAGAAGGAACTTTTGCGCTTTCTTTTTCTCGCTTCCGACATTTTTATTTAACGTTTCGACGAACTTCACGTATACTTTCGCCGCGTTCGACACGATTCTAGTTCTTTAAACTCTGGACAGTTTTCTTCTCCCGAACGCGACTCTTCACGCACGGCGCGGCGAGTCATTATCTTGTCTCTCACAGACAAAAGATCTTTCTTTTCCACTTCTGCGACCCGGTTGTTTTCACTCTCATACCTTTCGATTTTTCCGCCTCCTGGGCCTCCTGGCTCGGCGCAGTCAAGCGTTCTGGGTCCATAACTTGTTGGATCGTTGGATGCTTGGTGAGGATGTGTAGAAGTACAAAGGTCATACAACTTTACTAATACGTTTAAGTTTATTGAAAGTCTTTCTCTCTCACTCTCTTGCACACGTCCGCTCGGGTCTAGCGCTCAGGAAGAAGTGGCGCTTGCGGAGACAACCGCAGTGCGAAGGAGAGGGCGCTCCCTCACTCACACACAGACACTCGTACATACACACGCGGGAAGCGCGTATACTTCCAACATGATGCCGCATTTCTTTTTTTTAATTTACAAAGCATTTGTTACTTGTTGCCCCGTTTAATTTTCTATTATAAAATTTCATGCGAAACAATGTTCTTTGTATAAATACTTTTTAATTTACTTTTTTCACGTTCATTATAAAATGTTAAATTGTCTACAAGCAAAATTTTTAAATTCTTTTTCAAGTTACTCTTGAAAGTGCTACATATAATTGGCTGTGATTAAAAACTGGATTTGGTAGGTATACTCTGACTTTCTAAAAAGTTTGCCCTTGAGACTTATTAATTGTCATTGCATATCCTAATCTTAATGGAAATTGTCGTCTTTAGAGGAAGTCAAGTCAATTCGTGGTATTAAAACAATATTTCCAGTCTTATAAATGCTTATAATTTCAGTACTAATACAATAATTCATTAATTTTCGTACTATAATCGAGTACCATTACAAAGACCATCATTTAAATTAATATTTTGAAGAAGAATTATTATAGCGCCCTCTTTTAATTGCAGTTTATGAGACGGTAAGTCATTTGTCGTTACTGAATTCAAAAATTCTACTCGTAAAGTTTCTTCTAAATTTTGATTATTATCATCTATAGATGAATCAATACTAATATACTCTTTTACATCTGCTTCTATTTTTAATAATATTTCATTATGAATATTGTGTATATCTACGTTTTTCAGAGCTAAAATTGCTTTCTTGCGAATCTCCACGGCATTGACATACAATTTTTCACCAATATTTCTGTAACTATATCTTGGTTAATTAAAAATTCTTCTGGAATTTGAATTACTTCATTCTCCTCTTCAAAATCACAAAAACATTTGCCATCGTCAATATTCAAGAGCCATTGCTTGAATTCCAAGTCATTGTCATCTACTCTAAGATTATCTTTTAAAGATATGTGTTGAAAGCTAAATCATAACTTACTATTTTTACACAGTTTTCTATAATTTTTGTCCTATTACCGTATTTATCTACAGGTAATGTTTGTCGAAAATCTCCAGAAACAATCATTACTTTACCTCCAAAAATAATATTATTTTTACACAAGTCATTATTTCATCACAAATAATAAATTGAATATTTTGTATTTTTTTCCATACTCCGAATTAGGTTTTATATTACAAGTTGTATCTTCAGTAATATTTAATTTAAACGTTACATGTGAAGTTTTACATTTAATAATAAATTGGCTGCTATTACAGTCCATGCTACATGTAAAACATTAATGTTTTCGTTATTTAAATGAGTAATTAATGAGTTTATTAAATACATTTTTCCACTAGGGCCATCAATAAAAAAACATTTGTTATAATTATAATTATTATCATTTATACTTTCGATTATGGCATTTAAAATGTCGCGTTATTTATTTGACAAAGATAGTATGTTAAATAAATTTCTTCGTATTATATATTTTGATGTATTAACATCTTCATATGTCATTTCATCGTTTTGATATTCTTTAATTTCAGATAAATTAAAATCGTTTAAAGAATATCCGTTTATAGATAAAATAGCATTAATTTTGTGTAATGCTATATTTTCACCAATGTCTTTTGGATAAAGAAGATTTTAAAAATAATGTTTATATTTATCGTATAATTCTTTCGCATTAACTGGATCATTGAAATCACAAATGTAAGCAAACAGGTTACACAAAGCATTTGAAAATTCTATTTGGATAGCTTCTTGTAAACATTTATCCCATTCCTCATCAGTTGTTATTAACTTTCTGGCTATTGCTGCTTTATAAAATGTTGGATAGATGACATTTTGAAATGTTCTTAATTCTTCGAATGATTGAGCTCCTTTAACAGGTAATAACAACAGTCTTAAGAAAAACCGTTCACGATCCTTTGGATTAACAAAATACATTTTACTAAAAACTGGTTTGTAATTTCTTTTTTCTTACGGTCCATTTTCTAAGTTGTTCATCCAAAACATAAAAGTTTGCTATATCTGGATATAAATATTTTCTAGCTTCTGAGTCGCTTGCATTTAGTTCGAACCATGATATTAATGTTGCATTTAAATTTGTATTTATTGATTCTTCTTCAGAACCTTCTTTAAAATAAACAAATTGCTCATTTTCTAAATGAACTACCAAACGATATCTTACGTGAGATAACTTATACATTGAAAATTTAAGTAAACGATACATTGCTTCTGGTGGACTTACATATCTTGTATTTAAACATTATTTTATTTCATCATAATCATAATGCCATCGGAGCGCTCGCGCGCTCCTTGATTTTCATTTGTGCTTTGGTCTTCCAAGTCACCGATTTTAATAAATGCACAGTTGTGACCTTTAAAACAATATTTAAATAAATATTTTACACATTGAACTGTTGAAGAAACTTCTATATTAATATAACAATTAAATTTTAATAATAGATAAGGATTATATGTAACTACAAATCTGTTGTCCGCTTTTGTTTTTTTACTAAACGAAATTTGTTTTCCATCATGGCTTCGTCGATAATTTGGATAACTATTGCTATTAAAAACCGCTGCCAATTCATTGGCACGTAGCTTCCTCAAACTTAATTTATTGATCCCTTTAATTAATTTTTACTTCTAACATTTAAAATTTAATACTTTATCTTGTACGGCTAGACTAACTAGGAGAGGGTCATGGGTCCGGATTGAGCTTAAACTGTGCGTTATATCTTTTTTCGTAATGGACCGATTTTTTTGGGCAACGCACTTGATCTGAAGATATATAAAAGCTACATCTGTGCCAAATTTGAGGACGATTGGGTAATTTTTGCTCTTGTTATCGTGCGACAACGAAAACGTAAATTTTTTCTAAAATAATTCTTTTCTAAGAAACAAATGAAGATCATCTCTTAAAATTTTAACCAAATATAGTCTTCTATAAGTTTAATAAGTGGTTAAAATTTTAAGTCGATAAATCAAATAATCTCTGAGAAAATGCTATTAACAAATTTTTTAAAACAATTTTTAACCTCAAATATCTTTTTGCTTCCTCCTAGAGGAAGCTTTGTGATAGTAAATTTTTGGGTTGTTGTAAAAACATGTTATAATTATGTTCCGAGGTGTTAGGAATCAAAATACATGGTTTTTGAAAAATGTGTGTGTGTGTGTGTGTGCGTGCGTGCGTGTGTGTGTGTGTGTGTGTGTGTGTGTGTGTGTGTGTGTGTGTGTGTGTGTGTGTGTGTGTGTGTGTGTGTGTGTGTGTGTGTGTGTGTGTGTGTGTGTGTGTGTGTGTGTGTGTGTGTGTGTGTGTGTGTGTGCCTGGATCTCAGCTTCTACTCGGTCGGTTTTGACCGGACAGGTCTCATTTTTTTTGTTTTTTTTTGCGCGATGGCGGGTCAAAAATCCGTTTTTTGATTGGACGATGCGTTTTTATCTTTTTTCACATTTTCGATTTTCTAAAAATTGTTTTTTGATTCTTTTTAATGATAGGATCGAGTTATTCGAATCTGCTGGATGGCGTTCGAAAGGGAATTAAAACACCTATATTTTCTAAAAAAAAAAAGTTTCTAGCTATCAC
Source organism: Torymus aiolomorphi (assembly GCA_036365515.1). Classification (NCBI taxonomy): domain Eukaryota; kingdom Metazoa; phylum Arthropoda; class Insecta; order Hymenoptera; family Torymidae; genus Torymus; species Torymus aiolomorphi. The sequence goes on from CM070874.1 coordinate 26,628,584, forward strand.
GGTTCTTTAGTTATCATCAAAAACAAAAATGTGTTTTTTTTTAAACTCATAACTCCAATGATGAAGCTTATAAATCCTAAACTTAGCGGTCAATTTTTTTGAGAAAAATCATGATAATACAGAATATAAATAGCTATAATCTGTTAAAATTTGAATACATTCTGTAGGCTAGATTTTGAGTAAAAAATTGAAAAATGAAAAAAATCAGTTTTGTATGTCCAACGATTACAAGAGTAAAATTGACTTAATGGCTTCAAAATTCCTTTTAGAGGTAGATTTTTTATAGTTCTCGGTCGAGTTCTTTGGGCAAAATGATTAGTCCATAAATTTCAGAGATATTTAAGGTTAAAAATTTTTTGACATTTTTTTAAAATCATAATTTCTCGAGAACGGCTCTATGTATCTCAATGGTGTGGGTGGCATTCGAAAGAGAATTAAAATACCTTTATTTTCTAAAAAATTAATTTTCTATCTATCACGGTTCTTTAGTTATCATCAAAAACAAAAATGTGTTTTTTTTTTAAACTCATAACTCCAATGATGTTATCATCAGTACATTATAAAAGTATATAGTATTGGCGTCAAAATGTAATATGTTTGAATTTTCAAGATTGAATTCTTAAGTTTAAGTATTCGAAACTGATGAATAATTAAAATAGTATAAGAGTAGGTGGCGCTTCGTTCGGGGTAGCGTGTAGTGCATTATCTATTCCGGCCGGATCCAACAAGCTGTGGGTTAGTCACGAATCCCGCATTACTGCATACACGCCTACACGGTGCGGTGCGTCTTGCGTTGTGCGTACATATAAGGGATTTTCTAGTGCTTTGATAATTTATCGCCATATTGGAAATTATAGGAAATTATATCATAGGAAATTATGGATTAGTTTGTCCCCATATTGGGAAATATAGCATTTAGCTTTTCTTCATGACATCGATTAACCGCAAGAAGTAGAACTGGGCTTGATAAAGTAAATGATTTATGGATTTATGTAGCTCTACATTCCTTAAATAGATAAAGGTTCACCCGGGCAGAATTTATAAAGAATCCACAAAGCATCTACCTTATCAAGTCCAGTTCTACTTCTTGCGGTTAATCGATGTCATGAAGAAAAGATAAATGCTATATTTCCCAATACGGGGAAAAACTAATCCATAAAGCATTTACCTTATCAAGTTCACTTCTAGGTTAAGCCCAATACAGCGACAAATTATCAAAGCACCTCTCCAAAGGTGCGGCACCTGAGCCCTCGTGCATAGGGCTGTTCCGATTTGGTAGTCATCTATCAGTGCCGAGATTTGGCGTATTGGCGCTTCCGTAATAATTAAATGTCAACCAATTACACTGCGATCCAAAAGAACAGTCAGCGAGGCGCAGCGCGGTCAAGCGAGGGTGCAGAGCACTAAGGGACTGTCCACATAGCGTCTCATGTGCCTTATCTCTTGTCTCATGTCTCAGGCGCGAAAAAAAGCGTTGTCCGATTTCTTATACATTTATAGTTTATGGCAATAGAAAACTATACAGAAAAAATGACCATAGATTAGATATAATTAATTATAATTTAAATAACTGGACAACATTAGATTCTAAATGTAATAAATGCAAAGGAAAACTACAACAAAAAATGAATGTAAAAGTTGTAGAAAAAAAATTTTAATTTACAATTACTGTTATTTACAATGAATGAATCAAACGATATAGTAAAACTGAGTAACTGTAAAATAACAAATATTCCTAACACGTATGTAAATATTAACAACAAAATATATAAAGTTTCGAATGCAATATTCCGTCATGGCAATAGCATTGATGAAGGACAGTATACAAATATGTTACGAAAAAATAATACATGGATAAGAGTAGATGATTTGAACGTAAAAAAACAAATTTGGCCCAAATACAGTAAAGATATATTGTTATTTTTCTAGAAGAAACATGATAATCTATAATTGAGTTACTGAATTCACCTGCCGAATCGCCCCGACATGAAGTAATGCAAAAGCGGTTCCAGGTCGAGGCTGAATTAGGGATAGGTTTTGGATGTTTAGGGGGTACGAATCCCTCACACCACGAAGTCAGATACTTCGTGATGGTCTTAGTAGGCCTCCCTTCTTGCTAAACCTCCAAAGAAAGAACGGGCGTCTAAGAAGATTCACCTAGTACCTCGGAAAAAAAAAAAAAAAAAAAGAAAATTAAATATTATATTATACAAATGGGGATAACATTAAATTCAAGGTTTTATTTATTTTTTTGTATTGATTTTATGCGTTTTTGAATCTAAAAAGCAAGGCTAAATTCATTTTCGCGATTTTACATAATTTTAGAGCAGAGGGAGAGAATGAATTTCTTTACACGATAGGTAAAAAAAGTAACTTTTTAGAACATATTTTTATGTAGGAAAACGCCGAAAATCATTCATGTGTTACAAAAATTAATTTAATCTCTAAATTAAAGAAGATTTATATTTTATTTTTAAAAAACGCGCAGTGATATCTACTGCTAGGTGATGTGGAATGAGGAAACGCCATTGAGTAGGCATTCGATGATTGTATACGAATGAACGTATACGGAGTTTATATTGTTAGAGTTTATCGCCGAGAGAAAATAATTGTATTGACTCTGAAAGTTTTTGCTCCAACCCACTCGAAAGTAAAATTGGAAGCAAAAGGAATAAGAACGCTAAGCGCGTTCGAGTAAAATAGGCAAGCAATACGCAAGGTATATGCAATAGGCAAACTGATAATACGAGAGCCTCGCGTAATATCAGCAAAGCAAAAAAATAGCAATTGAGCAATAAGTAAAGCAAGGGGTAAATAAATAAGTAAGGCAAATAATGTTTGGCGAGAGAGCCCAGTGCGTGGCGCAGGCCCCTACTTAAGCACGCGGGGTGATGTTTTTCATTGAAGGTTGCCCGCTTGGCACTTGCCATCTAGCGGTCACTTCGGGTATTACAATTCCGAACATACCGCCCGCTTTGGTCCATACAGTGGGCGAACAGAATTAGTTTAGCAGACATTAAAACCGATCTGAAAACTAAGATTGACCTGTTGCAATTGGAGACGTTGAGGTGTAAAGTTTGGCAATAGGTCCGCTAGTAATCCATCCGAAGATTGTGCGTTGGGCCATTGGAGTTCCGGAAGGTCCTTTGACCAGTCCGTCGAGCAAGATCTCTGGAAAGATGTCAGCACCAAGTAAAATATCAATTTCAGCAGGTGTTTCTCTGAAATCGTCCGCTAATTCTAATCCCTTCAAATGGGTCCAGGCATTCTTTAGTTTATGGCATCTTTGCGTGTATTTTGTAATAAAAGGAAGTACTAGTGCGTTTAACTGCAAATATGCTTTAGGGTTGAAAGCCGATGTAAGTTGCAAAGTGGTTCGGCCCTTAGCAGGAATGTGAGAATAACCTCCAATACCACTCAACGGCACTGTCGTGGCAGAGTATGGTTGTTCAAGCTTCTTTAATAACACCTCGGATACAAAAGAACTTTGGGATCCAGGATCTATCATAGCTCGAGCAGTATGAATTCTGCCATCAGCACCACGTAGTTTCACGAACGTGGTAGCCAGAAGAGCAGGTTCTACACCAGAGCTTTGAGCTACTAAACTTAGTTGCAGCTCAGTGTTGGTAGTAAAAGAGGGACCAGTGAAAGCGACGTGATTATGTATGGGTTCACTGGTAGACACGTGAGAACTTTTATTTGTATCTTCATGAAGAAGCGTATGGTGTTGTTTGCTACATATGATACATCTTCTGCCAGATCGGCAATTACTGATCGGGTGAAACTCGAGACAATTGAAACATAACTTCCTTTTTTCCACGAAGATTTTTCGTTCACTGGCGGTTTTGGCTTTGAAGGCGTCGCAACGAGTAATGAAATGTGCGTCTGCACAAAAGACACACTTGTCGGTAAACGTAGCATAAGAGCTAATTGATCTGTTTTCTGGAGTTTTAGATTTATTTAACTTAGACACGGAGGTGGTTTCTAAAAAATCAATACGCTCGGTGATGAACCGACTAAGTTGGACAAAAGTAGGGGGATTGGCACTTTTACTGACTTGTTTTTCCCACTCGCATAAGGTTTTGAAATCAAGCTTATGAGAAATGATAGGCACGAGAAGATCATCCCATTGATTGGTTGGCCTTTTGAGTTGCTCTAAAGCAGAGATTGTATTTGTTGTTGAATTAAGAAGGGATTGTAATTGAGATGGAGAATCGGAACTTACGGCAGGCAAATCGAGTAGTGTCTTGGTATAAAGGGCAACAAGTCGACGTTTGTTTGTATAGTGATCTTCTAACTTTTTCCAGGCAATAGGGAAGTTGAGATCTGTAATTTGAATTGTTTTGAGCATATCAGCTGCTTCTCCTTGAACGCGCGTTTTCAATTGTTGTAATTTCTCTGAATTAGATAGTCGTTCATCTTTGATGATGGTAGCTTTGAATAGATTTTTAAAATCTAGCCAGTCGGCGAATTTACCGGAAAAGGTAGGAACTTCAATGTTAGGTAACTTTCTTGTGGAGACTGGTTGCTGCGCAACAGGCACATTAGCTTGTTGAGGGAATTGTTTAAGCCAATGGGCTATATCGACCACTGCATTTATGTAACTATCTTCAGTCGCCCCATAGCAGTCAGTAACAAAATAGTCACTCTTGCTCGTGCTTTCAAATTTCTGGGATAGGACAATAGTATGATTTTCTTGGAATTCTTTCCAGTTCTTCTCTAATATCTGTAGCTTAGCTTCGAGAAGCTCACGAGTGATATTGTCCTTGCCCACTTTCTTGATATTGGTACTTGACTTAGTTGTAGAAGCTGATGGTAGAGTTGTATAATAATAAGTGTAGTTGATCCTAATGGCGGTATCTACCAAGTGGTGTGTTTTTTGTTATGTCAAAGGTTGCAATAAAACACAACACATCTATATATTTTCTTTAATCGACGTTTCGGACATTTTTTATTGCATGTGCCTCTTCAGGAGATAAAAACTTAGTCAACGGACGTACATCACAGGGGGAGACCCCACTTGTCAATTGACAATCACAAACAACACACCACTTGGTAGATACGGCCATTAGGATCAACTACACTTATTATTGGTACTTGAATTGCAGATTCGATTAAATAATTCGAACTGACGCTCGATGGTTTGCGTAAGTGAAAGTGTTGGCATTTTGATTGAAAGAAGTAAGCAGATCCCTGAGTGTTATGAGAGTTTGTGTGGTATCTCCGCCCGCTGTGCAGAGTGGCAGGGGCAAAGAGATCAGTCACATGATAGATTTCGTTAGGAGGTCGTAAATCTCCAACGAACTAACTTGCGAAAGGTTGTAAATCTCTGACAATTAATGTAACACACGAGAGTTCTATTGCTTTGTAAGAATTTCTCTCGATTGACAACCCAATCTGGTTCGAAGGACCAAAAATGTATACGAATGAACGTATACGGAGTTTATATTGTTAGGGTTTATCGCCGAGAGAAAATAATAAGTTGTATTGACTCTGAAAGTCTTTGCTCCAACCCACTCGAAAGTAAAATTGGGAGCAAAAGGAATAAGAACGCTAAGCGCGTTCGAGTAAAATAGGCAAGCAATACGCAAGGTATATGCAATAGGCAAACTGATAATACGAGAGCCTCGCGTAATATCAGCAAAGCAAAAAAATAGCAATTGAGCAATAAGTAAAGCAAGGGGTAAATAAGTAAGGCAAATAATGTTTGGCGAGAGAGCCCAGTGCGTGGCGCAGGCCCCTACTTAAGCACGCGGGGTGATGTTTTTCATTGAAGGTTGCGCGCTTGGCGCTTGCCATCTAGCGGTCACTTCGGGTACTACAATTCCGAACAATGATTTTTTTTAATTTTTAAAAACCAACCAACAAAATGAATTAAAATGTTTAAAAATTATATCTATTATAATCTATTATAATTATGAATTATGCATTATGAATGCATTATATTCTACATTATTATAATTTATTTGTGAGTTATAAACTTTTTTAAAAAAACACGTTTTTGTTAATAACAAAAGAACAATGATAGCTATAAATTTTTTTTTTTCTTAAAAAATATGAATTATGAAATATAAAAAAAACACGTTTTTGTTAATAACAAAACAACCGTGATTGCTATTTGTTTTATTATAAAATAAAGATATTGTACTTCTGTTTCAAATGATAACTTTATTTATCAGCTCAAAATTTATATAAATTTGATATAAATAAATAATAAATAAGTAAATAAATTTAAAAATTAACAATTTTTAATATTCATAAATGAATTTAATTATAATTATGCAATAAATTTTTTAAAAAATTATAAATTTTCTTATTAAAAATTAATTAAAGGAATCAACAAATTACGGTTGAGGAAGCTACGGGCCAATGAATTGGCAGCGGTTTTTCGTAATGGACCGATTTTTTTGGGGAATGAACTCGATCTGAAGGTATATAAAAGCTACATCCGTGCCAAATTTCTGGAAGATTGGATAATTTTTGCTCTAGTTATCGTGCGACAACGAAAACGCAAATTTTTTCTAAAATAATTTTTTTCTAAAAAACAAATGAAGATAATCGCTTGAAATTTTAACCACTGTTGCGGATTCATAGTGTGAGGTATGAGTGATGCGGAGTATTCGGAAAACTATAGAGACGCTCCTGGAATGACGTTGTGAACAGGCGACTGCGAGCGGCCTATCCGGGCACGTACCAATTATGTATGCGTGAAAATGCGTGTGAGCAAGGTGGAAACGGCGCGGGCTCTTGCGCTACGAGCTCTCGCTTCTCGCTCACTTGGTGTCCGGCTAGCTTCGCGAGCGTTATCGTTGCGCATGGCGCATCCTCCGCAATTAGGCGATCCGCCTTAACTCGCAAGTGTTCCCCTTCTTTTTTCAATAAACTGTTAGTAATTGCTAAAAGTATCTCAGCTTGTTTTGTGGCCTATCATTTTACCCGCAACCTTAGCTCTCAGCGATTGAAAATCAATACGCCGCCGTCCGAAACAGTCGTGTCGCGCGGCCGGCGGCAGACGCCAATCGAGGCAGCCGCCATCTTGAGCGCGCCAATAGACGCTCGAGTAATCGCCAGCTCACGGCCGACGCCAGCCACAGTAGCGGCCATTTTTTGGATGCGTGCTCGCAGGCGCTCGCGCTCCTGCAGACTTACGCCTGTGACGCTGGCTAATTTCAAGAGCTAGGGAAACGAGGAAGAGCTGGACAGCCACCTCGTCGGCATTCGTAACCTGAGATGAAGGGACAAAGGAGACACAGGAAGAAGTGCTGGTATGGCTATTAAAAGCTGCACGTATCTCGACAGCCCACCTCGTCAAGCGCGGCGAGACATCACAAAATGAATTACGGAGCATACGAAGCTGCTCGCCACGGCTCAAACTCACCACGACGCCTGGGAAACAGCCGCGCAAGAACTTCGCTGCGTCGAGAAAGCGGAGCGAGGCGGGAATCATCGTTCTCAGGCAACGCGGTACCCGGCGTTTAGAGGTTAAGTCGCTGGAACAACCTCGTGGCGAGGACTACAAAAGCTCACGTTACTTCACTCAAGTATTTCCTATTTGGATTAAAGTATCGTTCTGATTTTTGTTATTTTTATCAAAATTTCCTGCTTTACAAGTAGAATTGATACAGACTGGAATGTCAATTTCTAGTAGCCTGTTAATTTCCTTATCTATTGTTTAGTATGCTGAGAATAATTTTGATTTATTATCTAAATAGTTTTCATATCAGCAATTTAATCGTTAGCCATTATAGCTTCATTACAAAATTGCTTACTTAGATTGTCTACTTATTATGGATGCATATTTTCAGCAGATGCAAACTCCACGCTGCTTGATCTGCACGCCTTGCAAACCACATGAACCAGCTGCATGCCCTTGAAGCATGCTAGATGCTTAAGCCACAAAGGCCGTCACTTCACACATCAATGAGCACGCTGTCAGCCAGCTTGAAGATCAAATCAACTGGCCATCAAGGTGAATTCTACAGCAAGGTGAAATTCCAGCCCCACGACACGGCAAAAGGCTGCTTAGTCTGTTTTAAGTAATAAGTGCGAGCTGTGAATGTAAGAGTGCATTGAGTGTGACTGATGAAAGTAGACTTCTCACCTCTTCACAGTAGGTTAGTAACTAGTGGCGTAGCTAGCAGGTTCAATAAGACAGGGCTAGTGCCGATTTAAGGCATGCGTGTGATTCAATTATACAATATTTAAATTGTGTGCAAGTATGTTGACGTTAAAAAATTGTCAGTATGCTTAACGTCGTTCTGTATGCTCAGGCTAAGGATTTTGTCAGTGTGCCTTAAGCCTGTGGAGTGTATCGAGCGAGGTAAACATTAGGTTAGCTTAAAGTAGCCATCGCTTAGATTCTCAATTTGTTTAGAAGCGAGTCAAATGCCTTAGGCATTGATAGCTTGAACCGCCTAGAAGGTTCATCTTCAAAAATTTTAAAACTAGCCAATTGTCTGAAATTTGTTAGTTTGAACCGATCAGAAGATTCTTATCCACTCATTGAAAGCGATCAAAATGTTCAGGTATTTTATAGCTTGAACCGCTCAGAAGGTTCACCCCCCAATTTGAAAGCGAGCCAATTGCCATTTGTCGTTGATAGCTTGAACTGCAGAGAAGGTTCACTCATTTGAATTTTCTCTCTTTTGCAAAACCGTATAGAAGGTTTAACCTCAAATCAGCGAAATTACTATCTCAAGAGCTATTCTCAATTTTTCACTATTCTTTGATTTTCTCAGTTATTCATGAGCAAAATGGATGCCTTATATGAAATTCAAAGGGAATTGCAAAGGCAAATCAAAAATGCCTACTCGAACTTCAGAAAGAAAGGGGCAGCAAAGATAAACAAAGTTACTGCTCAAACTCGTTTGAACGGTCTTGAGCATTGGTATTCGCAGTTTGAAACGAATCATGCCAAGATTCTCAATCTCGAAGGTGATCTTCATGATCATGATTATTCTAAAACTTTTCTCGCTGATCAAATCACCGACGACTATTTTGATCGTAAAGGTGAATTTGCGCAATTTATAGCAGATGCTGAACAGCTGGAAGCCGAACAGCAGCATTTGGGTCCAGTCTATCTTGATAGACTCCTCAGCCACGTCAAATGACAATGGTTGAACATCAATCACTTTCAAAAGTGAACCTATCCAAGCTCCTTAGCCACGTCAAATGACAATGGTTTAACATCAATCACTTCCAAAAGTGAACCTACCCAAGTTTTCCGGCCTTCTGTCAGAATGGGAGAACTTTCGCAATCTCTTTCGATCCATAGTGCATAGACGAACACATCTAGACCTGTCCATCAAATATGTTCACTTAAGATCAAATTTGTCTGGTGAAGCCTTAGAGCGCATAAAATCAATCCCAATTTCCGCAGAACACTATTGAAGAGCCTGGAATTCACTTCTCAAGCACTACGACAACAAACGTCGTATTGTTAACAATCTCGTTTTGAAACTATTCAATGTCCAACCTATCAAAATCTGAGACAGCCTCAGAACTTCAGCGTATTTTCATAGAAATTTCGGGATCTCTTGAAAGTCTGAAATCCTTAGGCCGACCTAATGATGATTTAGCTAATGATCTTTTGGTTCATCTCTTTGTCAAGCAATTCGATCCTAATACAAAAAAGGATTGGAGAAAATCTATCGCTAAAGAGGATGATGCTCCCAGTACTCTTGAACAAGTGCGAGAATTTGTTGAATCACAACTTGAAAATTTAGAATCTGAGAATTCTCATGAGCAATCTAAAGCTCAAACAACTCACGCCTCAAAGTCCAAGGGTAAAACGAAACCCAGATCGTTCTTAGCAGAAAGCGAATCTAGCACAGCATACACTCTTCAAGCTGTTAATCATGATTCACCTGCTAAAAAGCTCAAATGTTGTTTTTGCGGTGATGATCATCTAACCCACAAATGTGAGCAATTAGTGAGAAAATGTCTCACACTTTTACATTTAGATAAACCTGAAGTTTCTCGCAGTGTGACAACAGTTCTGCTTCAAACGCTAGCGTTCATCTTGATGCTAGTACCAACGTTGTCGCTTCTAGTTCTTTAACAAATACTGTTCACACCACGTAGAATAAAAAGGGAACAGGAATTCTCTTAGCTACAGCTCAAGTCTGTGTAGTTGGATCTAACAACAGACAGATCACTGTTTGAGCACTTATAGATTCTGGCAGTCAAGTATCGCTCATTATACAAAGCTTGTGTACTCGTTTATCGCTAGAGCATAACGGCACTCACGTTTGCATACAGGGTGTTGGCGACAAAAGCTTTCTAGTAGCTAATAAGATAGCTAATTTCACTTTAAAAACGCATTTCAACTCACAATTTGAACTCCATGTGGAAGCATTAGTGCTACCAAAACTTTCTTCGTACAAACCTCCTATTTTGCATAGGAAGTTTCTTTCAATCATTTCAATGGACTGCTGTTAACAGATCCTGCTTACTTATTTGAACATCCAATAGATCTACGATTAGGTGCTAATGTGTATGCTGCAATCATCCAAGAAGGCATTACCAGAAGCTCAAATGATCAGCCTATTGCTTTGAACTCTAAACTCGGATGGTTAATAACAGGTAACATTTCCTCATCCACTCTAACCACAAAGAGACCGATAACAAATGGTCCAACTGTGCTTCATTGCTCATGCTCTTCAGCTGAAAATGACAGGCTGTCAGAACTCTTACAAGAATTTTGGCGGACGGAGGAAATAGTTGTAAAAAATTCTTGCTCGACAGAAGAGCAGAAATGCGAAGACCTTTTCGTAAATACAACTTTCAGAGATCAGGCAGGTCATTACGTGGTAAAGTTACCCTGGAAGAATCAGGAGAAACTTTCCGAAATATCAATAGGATCATCGTATTCTCAAGCCTTGCAAGCTTTAAAACGGTTAGAAACCAACTTCGCTAAAGACGCAAAACTAAAGGCTGAATACACTAAGTTCATGCAAGATTATTTAGATTTAGGGCATATGAGTAAGATACCAAATCAAACTCCTTCACAAAGTTCTAACTTTTTCCTTTTGCCTCACCATGGAGTGTGGAAGGAGTCAAGCTCCACAACTAAGTTAAGAACAGTATTCAAAGGGTCTGCTAAACTTCCTACTGGCAAGTCTCTGAACGACTTATTGCACGTAGGTCCCAACCTGCTAAAAAGCCCAACAGATCTCATATGTCGCAACAGAAATTATAAGATAGCCTTATCTGCGGACATTGAGAAAATGTACCGGCAGATCCTAGTCCATGAATCAGACAGAAAGTATCAATCTGTGCTTTGGCGTTCAGACCCACAGCAAGACATAGCTATTTTTACTCTCAACACAGTTACTTATGGATTAGGCCCTTCGGCATATCTTGCTATTCGTTCTTTGCTACAATTAGCAAACGATCATAAATCAGAATATCCAATTGCCTCAAAAGTTGTAACTAGTCAAATGTACTCCGATACGTGCTAACCGGTGCACACGACACTTGGGAAGCCATTGCAAAAATACAAGATCTCATAGCGTTATTTAAAAGGTGTCGAATGAACTTACGCAAATGGTCATCCAATGATCCTAACGCTCTCTTATTCCTACCACAGGAAATGCTAATTACTGATAAAATTAGCTTGTTCTCCAAAGAAACGGCTATACCACTGCTAGGCATAGCGTGTCACATAGCTGGAGATTACTTTACTTTTCACTTAGTAAAGGTGGCTCTAGAAACTCTAGTAACTAAACGCACAGTGCTCTCACGCATAGCGCGCTTATTTGACCCTCTTGGTTGGATAGGTCCCGTCTTAGTCGAGGCAAAAATCTTAATGCAATCCTTATGGTTGCTTAAGCTAGACTGGGACAAGGAGCTCCCCGACGAAGTTGCCAACAAGTGGTTGACCTGGGTAGAGGACTTGCCTTCTATAAGTTCAATTCGAATTCCACGGTGGACAGGCTTCACGCCTCACACTAGATTTGTAGAACTCCATGGATTATTCGCTGACGCTTCTAAGCTCGCTTATGGAGCTGTCGTTTATATTAGATTAGCCAACGAGTCAGGCATCTCTACCCCGTTACAGGTAGCAAAATCCAAAGTTGCTCCACTCAAAACTCTGAGCATACCTCGTTTGGAACTCTGCGCTGCTCTATTGCTTGCTCGCTTAAACAAGCAATTTTTAGATACTACGCTTCGCGAGATTAGCAATGTTCATCTGTGGAGAGACTCTGCTGATGTGCTTTTCTGGCTTAGGGATCACCCCTCCCGGTGGAATGTGTTCGTTGCTAACAGGTGCTCAGAGATCCACACTACTGTGCCAAATGCCTTTTGGCATCATGTGAGATCTGAGAATAATCCTGCAGACGTATTCTCAAGGGGAATCGCTCCTTCAAAACTGCAATCACACGCACTTTGGTGGAACGGTCCGAAATTCCTAAGAAACACATCAGAAACTTGGTCCCATGAGCAAAATACGCTCAACTTTAGTATAAACAGTATTATTACTGCTAGCTCGTACAAAATCACCTTGGTTCAAAAGGACGATGACTCGTTCCAAATCTCGGATTTAGCTAGTAGGTATTCTACACTCGAACGGTTGCTAAGTATTACCGCATATTGTTTGCGTTTCATAGCTAAAATTCGTCAAAAACTGTTGACGAAAGGAAAGCACGATCGTCAAGTGGCTTCTCCTCATTACTTTCAAATTGAAGATGCTACAAGCACGCCCTGGGTCAGCGTGAAAGAGCTGCGCAATGCTCGTTCGTTGTCGTTTTTGCTCACGCAACGCGCTCACTTCAAGGCAGAGCTTGCCACACTCAATGCCAATAAAAGGCTGAATAGCAGCGATCCTATTGCCAACTTAAACCCCTTTATTCAAAACCAATTGATCAGGGTGGGCGGTAGATTAGCAAACCATTTAGCGCATGAAAATGCTAAGCATCCGGTAATTTTATCTCACTCGTCTATTATCACAACTCTCGTGATAGCGCAAGCGTATCGTCTTACTCTTCACGGCGATACACAACTTACTTTAGCCACTCTCAGGCAACAATTATGGATCTTACGCGCACGTACTGAGGTGAAAAGGTTGATCCGATCTTGCATTCCATGTGCTCGTTATGCTGCTAAAGCTCCTACTCAACTCATGGGTGAATTGCCCTTCGCGAGAGTGACACCTACGCCATCCTTTGAAAGCACAGGCGTTGAGTATGCTGGCCCTGTTAGCGTCAGACTGAGTAAGCCGAGGGAAAAGCACGCTTGATGGTTATATCAGCGTATTTGTCTGTATGTCTACTCACGCGGTACATTTAGAGTTGGCTGAGGATTATACATGCGAAGCATTCATTGCAGCTATGCATCGTTTTACCGCTCGACGCGGTCATTGTAAGTATCTTTACCCGGATAGAGGTACCAATTTTGTAGGCGCGGACGCTCAGCTAGCTCAAATGTTAACGGAGTCTTCCGCCTTTTACGCTAAGATTACACGACTGTTGGCCAGTGAAGGAATCACTTGGAACTTTAATCCCCCCAGCGCTCCGCACTTCGGTGGTCTTTGGGAGGCAGCAGTTAAGTCCATGAAGCATCATTTGCGCAGAGTGGTAGGCGATCAGGTGCTTACTTTTTCTGAATTAGCAACGTTGCTATGTAGGGTCGAGGCGTGCCTCAATTCACGTCCCTTAGTAGCCCTGTCCGACGATTCATCAGATCTTACCTTTCTCACCCCTGCTCAATTTCTGATTCAGAGAGCTTCATTTCTAATACCAGAATCAGACTGTACCACTGAAAAGGTGCCATTAGGCAAACGCTGGCGGCACATCATTAAGCTATCTCAGCATTTCTGGGCTCGCTGGAATCAGGAGTATCTCTCCTCTATGCAGAAGTGTAACAAGTGGTTGTTCCCACAGCAATCCTCTACTGTAGGCGACATTGTACTCACAAGACAAGAGAACTACCCGCCGCGTAAATGACCCATGGGAAAAATTGTAGCTCCGCATCCCGGAAATGATGGTCTAGTGCGCGTTGTATCTGTAAAAACGAGCACAGGCATTATGCGTCGTCCAATTGTTAAATTAGTACAATTGCCACTTGCTGAATAGTATGTTATTAACTTTAACACACTTGTGAATTTCATTCGTCGCCGATCGACGAAGGTGGGCGGAATGTTGCGGATTCATAGTGTGAGGTATAAGTGATGCGGAGCATTCGGGAAACTATAGAGACGCTCCTGGAATGACGTTGTGAACAGGCGACTGCGAGCGGCCTATCCGGGCACGTACTAATTATGTATGCGTGAAAATGCGTGTGAGCAAGGTGGAAACGGCGCGGGCTCTTGCGCTACGAGCTCCCGCTTCTCGCTCACTTGGCGTCCGGCTAGCTTCGCGAGCGTTATCACTGCGCATGGTGCATCTTCCGCAATTAGGTGATCCGCCTTAACTCGCAAGTGTTCCTCTTCTTTTTTCAATAAACTGTTATTAATTGCTAAAAGTATCTCAGCTTGTTTTGTGGCCTATCATTTTACCCGCAACCTTAGCACTCAGCGATTGAAAATCAAGTGCAATCCAAAACAACCACATATAGTCTTCAATTAGTGTAATAACTGGATATTTATTTCAAGTCGAAAAATAAATTATTTTTTGAGAAATTAATTTATGAAATATAAAAAGTTTTCCTTAATAACAATTGACAGAGTGAAGATTTTTTAAATTTTAAAAAAGGAAAATATAGGTAATTTAAATACCTTTCAAGAAAAGTTTATTATATTATATAATAATGACTGTAAGATATGAAAAAATCAATAAAACAAAATTTCAAAATCGTTTTTTGATTATAAAACAAAAAAAAAATCAATAAAAACTCAAATCTATCAGGGTACCTCTCTTTTCCCGCGGGACGAAAAGAATAAGCTTTATCCAACGAAAATCGGTCGATTCGTTTCGGAGATATGAAGAGTTCAAATACACACAAACACACACACAGACACATACGCGCACGTACGCATGCACGCACGCACGCACGCACGCACACATCCACGAAAACAAATAATCAAAATCAATTAATATACACATATATCGCATTAAAACATCTTTTTGAACATTTTTTTTCGAAACCTTTCTTCACCGTTACAAAGCTTCCTCTATGAGGAAGCAATAGTTTGTTCATTAAATGCTTTATGAAAATTTTTAGTACATATTTTGTCTTACTATACATACTGTTGGAGCGCAAACTAAGGGTGAGCGTGGAATGGTTGAATGTGTGTGTGTGTTGTGTTTTTTGTATATGTACGTGCGCGTGAGTGAGCGTGCTAGCAGCGAGGCGAAACGCATGCACGCTCACAGCGTCATGGCGGGGACCTCGAGATTTGGCGAGATAGAGAGATAGGCGTTTCACTCCGGCGGTGGCAGAGGAAGTTTTCCTTTTGACCACCGTGGTTGGAGAGGTGGCGTACATTTTGTAAGGCTCAGACCATTTTGTTAAGAGGAGAAAGGCTTGTGCGAGAAGCAGCAGTTCTGGGCTCGTTTTTTGTACTTTATTGGCAACGTAAAGAAAGACAGATCTCGAGCCATTTTAAGAGAGCGGAGCCTGCACTCACCGGACGGTTCTCACGGCCCGCGTCGTCGAGTCCATTATTGGAGCTTCTGTCTTCCAGCAACGTCTCCACCGCCAGGAGGTAAGCTTTGCGAGAAAGCATGCTGAAGACAAATCGTATTTTTAGTTATGGTTGTACTCGTGCGATACGAGAAGTTAGGCGAGTCAAATCATGTTTCCAGCCACAAATTTACTCGTGCGACATGAGCAGTTGGTCGAGGCAAATCGCGTCTACAATCATAGTTGTACTCGTGCGACACGAGCGATGAGGCGAAGAATTTCGCATCTCGAGTCGCAGTTTTATGCTCGTGCGACACGAGTAGTAGGGCCGGACAAATCGCTTTCTAGCCAAATTTCATGTTTGTGTGACCCAACAATTGGCGAGACGATGCACGTCCAGCCATTTTTTCACCAGATATGCGAAACTCACGATTTGGTGAAACGATCGGCCTTGTTTCGGCCATGTTAGTTTTTGTCATACAACGCCGGTGTACCCATAAAACTACTTGGATCTCAACTTTCACGCGATACAGAATTTTGTAACTTTAGATATGATTTCCCCTACTCATAACTGTCAATTTGCGTTTTTCAATGTCGCGTTCAATAAAATAAAGGCTTGTAAGAAACTTTCATAGTTGTATCCATATTTTATTTCAATATATGCTTTGTAATTGGTTCTCCTTTAGCTAACTTGCCCCGGGCATGTTTTTAAATTGAATTTCGCGCGCGTGTAAAGATTAAGGTAGGAAATTCGTGAGTGTCAATGACTAATTCCTATTCGAATTACATAGGTTTTCACTGGAAGCCTGTGGACACCTCAACATTTGGTGCCTCCTGTGAGGTACGCGTAACCTCACTCACGTTGAATCAACATCACTGCGACAACACATCGACCAACTATCTACGGATCCGTCCATGAGTTCTACTTTCATCACATCGTCCATCGGACATTTTCGCTACCGTTTCAAACTTCAATTGACAACGCGGTATCATCGTGGGCCGCCCACCTTACCGCATTCGTCACATGAGCTGAGCCGGAAGCCTATATTCTCCTTTGCGACCCCTTTAACATTAACAGCGTTCGACTTCAAAGTTGTTCCTAATTTGAACCAATTTCAGGTGACTGATGTTTGGGCGACCGTGAGCGAGGTGTTGCGTTTAGTCCTGACGTTATAGTACGCTTGAAATTGATTGTTACTCATCATAGCGGATAGAGCTTCTGCTGTGGTGGCAGACAAGGCCACCGCGATTAAGGTTTCCGCGGCTGAATTAGAAAAATTGCTTGCGGCAGATGTGGTCGATAGGGACGAGATAACGGCGCGGTGCGACGATCTATCCTCGTCCTTTCACAAATACGAGGAGGCATTCGGAAATCTATGTATTCTCGACAAGAAAAGGACAGATGAAATAGAATGGGGTGGAATTTGGGCAATTTATTACTCGATTGCGAAGCAGGTCGCGAAACTCGGGGGACCAGAGGCGTTAGGAAGCGGAACTCTGCCTCCTGGAGAACCCATCGCAAATTCCACACTTATCGAAAAACCGAAGCTACCGAAGCTTCCCTTCGCGAAGGTTCCCACGTTTGACGGCAACTATGAGGAGTGGTTGTCGTACAAGAGTGAATTTCTCAGTGTAGTGAATACGCAAAATGTTGACGACGTGGTCAAGTTCATTCATTTGAAGGATTTACTAAAAGGCGAAGCGCTGAACAAAATTAATATATATATATATAGGAGATAGCTACGTAAAGGCATGGCAACTACTCGTGGACACATACGAGAAAAAATGCATTCACGTATCCAAACACATGAACGCGATTTTGGATATGAGTCCGGCGCGAACATTGTTTTCCAAGGAGGTGTCTCGCGTAGTGAAAGAAGCTAAGCAGCACCTATTGGGTATACAAATAAGTTTCCGCCGTTTTCAAGAGATGGCTCCACCGACAAGATCACTTTGAAATTGTCAGATGTAAAATGTCACATTGAAAGTTTAGACACCTGGCAACAACACAACCTTAAAATACTATTGACTTTGTATTGGCAGTATACATTTTTTTTGTTTGAAAATGTCGAGTTTTGTACCGAATAAGCGTCATTTACGGGAAGTTTTGATTTATTTATTTCATTTAAAGAAATCTGCTACTGAGGTGCATCGGTCGCTTGTAGAAGTTTACGGTGATGCTGCTTTAAGTGAGAGAAGTTGTCGTGAGTGGTTTCAAAAGTTTAAAAACGGCGAGTTTGACGTGGAAGATAAAGAACGCGAAGGAAGGCCAGTTAAGTTTGAAGACGCTTAGTTGGAGGCATTATTGGACCAAGACTCATTCCAAACTGAAGAGCAGCTAGCAGAAAGCTTGGGAGTGACTCAACAAGCGATTCTACACCGTCTCAAGACCATTGGTTTGGTACAAAAGCAAGGAAATTGGGTTCCACATGAACTAAAACCCAGAGACGTCGAGCGCCGTCTTTTCACGTCCGAACAACTTCTCCAAAGTCGAAAGGGTTTTTTGCATCGAATAGTGACGGGGATGAAAAGTGGATCTACTACGACAACCCAAAGCGTAGGAAATCATGGGGTAAGCCCGGCCATGTACCAACTTCAACGGCCAAATCGAATATTTATGGCAAAAAGTTAATGTTGTGCATTTGGTGGGATCAGCTCGGAGTAATCTATTATGAGCTACTCCAGCCTAACGAAACTATCACTGGAGAACATTATCAACAGCAACTGTTTCAATTGAGCAGAGAATTGAAGCTTAAACGCCCCGAATATGCCAAAAGACATGACAAAGTGATTTTTCAGCACGACAACGCTCGGCCACATGTTGCAAAAGTCGTCAAGGATACTTTGGAAGCTTTACAATGGGATGTCTTACCCTACCCGCCGTATTCACCAGACATTGCTCCTTCGGACTACCACTTGTTCCGGTCGATGGCTCACGCCCTGGTCAAGCAGCACTTCACTTCTTACGAAGAAGCCAAAAATTGGGTCGATTCATGGGTAGCCTCAAAAGATGAAGAGTTTTTTCGACGTGGCATCCGAATACTGCCAGAATGGTGGCAAAATATAGTAGCTAATGACGGACAATATTTTGAATAAAATGTAACGTATATTTTTTTTACAATAAATTGATAATTTTTATGGATTAGGCGTAAGTGTGATTTGCACACTCGAGAGAGCCATGCCTTTGAAAATCCGAAAGAAATGGGAGAATACGCTTGAATTAGATGAACTACCGACGTTAGACAAGTTTTACAGTTTTATAGGAAAGAGCGTGTTTCGTCTCTGCACCTCGGAGGCCAAGGTTACTCGCGAACAGGGTTCTTCAAGCGTTAAACGCATTGCCGAAGGTTCGCGAAACATAAGGGTCAGACGGGGAAATTATAACGTGCAGACGTTAGTCATAAATTCCGCTCCCGCTTGCCCATATCATAAGGGACCACATGCGATCTTTAGATGCCCAATCTTCACGACCTTAACGCTACAGCAACGGTGGGATTTCGTGCGATCGAATAAGCTGTGTATCAACTGTCTTCGAAGCCATAACGATAATTGTGGGTTCTGACATTGCAAAAAATGCGATAAACATCACAACACCTTATTGCATTCGGATTCGAAGTCGGCCACACCGAAAGTGGCAACGTCATCCGCTCTTGCCCCCGCAGCTTACCGCGACAGCGGTCAAACGGCATGACTAAATGTGGAAGTTTTAAATACCATCTCGCGGCTAGTTCATTCACAACTTATGATGAGCGCAATGGTCGAGGTTCGGTGTGCTGATGGACAATGTCTCGAAGCCCGAGCGCTTCTAGATACCTGCTCGACCAATCATCTCATCACCGTCGAATTATCTCGGAAGTTGCGCTTGGCAATCCAATCCAAACGAATGTCGGTCGGAGCGGTAAACGGGGTGGTAACGCAAGCGAGCGGTACAGTCGAGTTGGTGATGAAATCACGTGCACCAAATTACCGCACAACGCTTCATTGCTTGGTCGTCTCTAAGATCGTTGAATTTAGACCGAACGTGGTCTTCCCGCGAGAAAGGATACAAATTTCCGCGATTATTTTGCTAGCCAACCCCTAGTTCCATATTCCGCGTGAAGTCGATTTGCTCATCAACGCCGGAACATCGCTGTCACTTCTGTCAGTCGGACAAATCGATTTGTCTCAGGAGAACTGCGAATTACGGTTACAGAAGACACTGTTAGGCTGGGTGATAGTTGGCGGAATAGAAGATGAAGCCCAGAAAACGATTGCGTGCAACGTGTTCGAGCTGAATAAACATATCACTCTTTTTTGGGAACTCGAAGATTGCCCGGGCGTTTCAGTTAGAACCAATAAGACGATCAATGCGAGAAGCATTACGCGAGAAATTGTCGGCGCGACTCTAGCGGTAGATACACAGTACGACTGCCTTTTAAAGATGACAACGTGGAACTCGGAAATTCTAAGATACAGGCCGAACGTAGACTTCAGTCCTTGCAACGCAGACTTCGCGCGAATCCCGATCTCCAACGCGAATACTATGTGGTAATTCAAGATTATCTAGATCAAGGGCATATGTCACGCATAGAAAGGGATCAGTCAGGAGGATATTACATGCCACACCACGCCGTTCTTGAGCCAGCAAGCACCACTACTAAGGTTCGCGTTGTATTCGATGCTTCAGCAAAGACGGACACGGGACGATCATTAAATCAGATATTGCGAATCGGTCCCACCATACAACCGAAATTATTTGTACATCTTGTACGGTTTCGAGTATACAAATACGTTTTAACGGCGGATGTTGAACAGATGTACCGGCAAATATTGATCGATCCACGCGACCGGGAGTATCAAAAAATGCTTTGAGAACATAATGGGCGTGCCGAAACCTTCCAGTTAAAGACAGTTACATTTGGCGTCTCCGCTGCTCCCTATTTAGCCATCCGCACTTTGCACCAATTAGCTGCAGATGAGAAATCCCGTTTTCCCCACGCTGCTGCCTCGCTAATTCGTAATTTTTACGTCGATGACTGGATTACTGGCGCGAATACTCTGGGAGAAATATTGCAACTACGCGACGAAATGATTGAGCTGCTTCGCAGCGGGGGTTTTAGCATTCGCAAGTGGGGTTCAAATCACGAGCATGCTCTCGATAATTCGGAGCAGACGGAATT
The DNA here is from genome assembly GCA_036365515.1 of Torymus aiolomorphi. NCBI lineage: Eukaryota > Metazoa > Arthropoda > Insecta > Hymenoptera > Torymidae > Torymus > Torymus aiolomorphi. Next base: position 26,649,307 of record CM070874.1, read on the forward strand.
TTCGTCGACCGAATCGACTGAAACTAGCTCAACTCGAAAGACATTAGGAATGGTATGGCGGTCGCGATCCGATGAATTAGCTTACTCAGTAGAGTCCATCGGTAAGACCAATAACATCACAAAACGCGTGATTCTATCTGAAATTGCGAGGATTTGTGATCCCCTTTGTTTACTCGGCCCTCTGGTTCTCGCCTTGAGAAAACTTATTCAGGAGTGTGAGGAAGTTGAAAATTGGATGGGACGAATCGGTTCCGCAAGCGGTTCATACAGTATGACAATCATTCGTTTCGCAGTGGCATTTGATAAGAGAACTTGCAATTCCTCGACACTTAGTGTTGCCCGATCATACCTGTGTGCAGATTCACGGATTTTGCGACGCTAGTAAGGCGGCTACGGCGCATGTTTGTATGTGCGTTCGGTAGATACAGCGGGTCTCGTCTTGGTCCGCTTAGCTGCGTCAAATCACGTGTAGCGCCCATCAGTCAGGTGTCAATTCTCCGGTTAGAATTCTGCGGTGCAGTACTCTTCGCGCGTTTGTTCTCAGAAGCCCAAGCCGCCTTCGATATGGGTGTGCAAAGAACCGTCTTTTGGACTGATTCGAAAATTGTTTTATGCTAGTTAGACAAGTCGCCGTCAGAGTTACAAACTTTCGAGGGAAACCGGATCGCGGAAATACAAAGGGTATCAACGTCGATACAATGGAGATACGTTCGCAGTAAGGATAATTTGGCGGATCCACTGTCTCGAGGACAAACACCTGTCGAATTTCTGCAGAACGACGCGTGGTTTAACGGCCTTCCGTGATTGTACCAGGCTGAAGATCGGTGGCCGGTTGCAGAAAGAGCGCGCTCATTCGATGTGCCTGGGCTGCGCAAGCCTGTCTCGTTAGTAACAATCACGACAGAACCGTATTACACGAGAATCTCCTTGTATTCTAAATTGATTCGAGTCACGGCGTATTGTCTGCCAGACCCACAAGTCAGACACTAGATCGAAATGAGAAGGGCGAAGCCGAGTGACATCTGTGGAAAATAGTTCAAGGTGAGCGGTACGCCGACGAGATCGAACGTACATCGAGTGAGAAGGTTGTGAAGAGCGCGAAATTAGCCTGGTTGGATCCTTATCTCGACCAATTCGGCATTTTGCGCGTGGGGGTAGATTGCGAAATTCAAACTTGCTAGACTATCAAAAACACCCAGTTTTGCTTCCCTCCAACCATCACCTGACCGATTTACTTATAAGAGAAACGGACAGTAAGCTATTTCATGCAGGAGTTCGGACGACGTTGTATACAATACGCCACCGTTTTTGGTTGGTTGACGGCACGACCCAAGTAAAAGGACAATACATCGATGCGTGGAATGTCTAAGACGGCGTCCAACTCCTATGGGTACCAAGATGGGCGATCTACCCGCATCACGGCTTCGGCAGAGTCAGGTATTCAGTCATGTGGGAGTCGACTATTTTGGTCCGATATCGTTGAAGGAAAGAGAGCACAAGAATCGCGTAATTATAAAGGGGTATGGATGCATTTTCGTATGTATAGCAACGAGGAATACCCTCTTACGTGTACTCGGACAATGGATCGAATTTTGTTGTGGCAAACAATCAGTTGCGCGAGTTGTTTATCTTAATTAATAATGAGTCATCTCAAACATCGGTCTCCGATTACGCGTCTCGTCTCAATTTCGAATGGCGTTTCAATCCACCTCTGTTGCCGCATTTCCGGGGTCTGTGGGAGGCAGCGGTGAAGTCCTTCAAACACCATTTCCATCGGGTAGTGGGTGATACATCACTCACCTTTGAGGGCTTCGCCACACTCGCTATAGAAATTGAGGCGATCCTAAACTCACGTCCAATAAGATTCATGTCCTCCGATCCTAATGATCCGGCCGTACTAACTCCAACCCACTTTCTCATCCGTCGCCCACTCATCACGTTGCCTCAGTCCGACTATACAACCATACCGCGTAACAGATTGTCTATTTGGCGCTTCATCACGAAAGCGACTCAAGATTTTTGGAAGAGCTGGCATTTGGAGTATTTAAGCGAAGTCCAGACTAGACAAAAATGGACCAAGGAGAAGGGTGAGCTGATGAAAGTTTCAATTGTAATAGTAATTGAAAGGGACGATCAATGTAATCGATGGCCACTAGGAGTGGTACTCGAGGTATACCCTGGGAGCGATGGTCACACGCGCGTAGCAAGGGTTAAAACATCCCAAGGTGAATATGTGCGCAATGTCACGTGTCTGTGCCCGATTCCTCACATCACTGAGGCGAACGACGAGCAAACAACAGGCGAATCTTCACCACAATCGGCCAACCCGACTCAGTTATAAGGAAGCTTAGGTTTAATTACATTTTATCATTTTAATGAGCGCGAAACATGTATACGTATTGATAACGAAGGTGAAATGTTCACGTTGGTTGCTGGTATTACTCGCAACGGGGGGAGGATGTTGGAACGCAAACTAAGGGTGAGCGTGGCGAATGGTTGAAAGTGTGTGTGTGTGTGTATTGTGTTTTTAGTACATGTACGTGCGCGTGAGCGAGCGTGCTAGCGGCGAAGCGAAACGCATGCGCGCGCAGAGCGCCATGGCGGGGAGCTTGAGATTTGGCGAGATAGAGAGATAGGTGCTTGACTCCGCGGTGGCAGAGAAAATTTCCCATTTGACCTGCGTGGTTGGAGAGGTGGCGTGCTGACGGCATTTTGTCAGGCTCAGACCGTTTTTTAAGAGGAGAAAGGCTTGTGCGAGAAGCAGCAGTTCTGGGCTCGTTTTTTCTTCTTTTTTGGGAACGAAAAGAAAGACAGATCTCGAGCCATTTTAAGAGGGCGGAGCCTGCACTCACCGAAGGCTTCTCACGGCCCGCGACGTCGAGTCCATTATTGGTGCTTCTGTCTTCGAGCAACGTCTCCACCGCCAGGACGTAAGCTTCACGAGAAAGCGTGCTGAAGACAAATCGTATTTTTAGTCATGGTTGTACTCGTGCGACACGAGCAGTCAGGCGAGACAAATCGCGTCTACAATCATAGTTGTACTCGTGCGACACGAGCGATGGAGCGAAGAAATTCGCATCTCGAGCCGCAGTTTTATGCTCGTGCGACACGAGTAGTAGGGCCGGACAAATCGCTTTCTAGCCACATTTCATGCTTGTGCGACCCAACAATTGGCGAGATGATGCACGTGCAGCCATTTTTTCACCGTATATGCGAGACTCGCGATTTGGTGAAGCGATCGGCCTGTTTTCGGTTATGTTAGTTTTTGTCATACAACGCCGGTGTACTCATAAAACTATTTGGATTTCAACTTTCACGCGATACAGAATTTTGTAACTTTAGATATGATTCCCCTTACTCATAACTATCTATTTGCGTTTTTCAATGTCGCGTTCAATTTTATAACTGTGAGTTTTTTAGAGTAAAAGAAAATAAAGGCTTGTTTCAAACTTTCATAGTTGTGTCCATATTTTATTTCAATATATGCTTTGTAATTGGTTCTCCCTTAGCTACCTCTATGTGCAACGTAAATATTCTAATTCAACTAACTTGCCATGGGCATGTTTTTAAATTGAATTTCGCGCGTGTGTAAAGATTAAGGTAGGCAACTCGTGAGGTTTTCACTGGAAGCTTGTGGACACGTCTACACATACAAGGTGAATTCATATTGTATTTACCACATTGTCCATGTATCATAAATTGTTTAACTATATTATATAATCTTGGATATTTCACTTGATCAAGTATTTCAGCGCTAATAATAATATCAACGTAATCTGCATTACTAACTTTATTATCTTTATCAATGAATAATAACATGTGCATATGAGACAGACCCCTTTATTGAAACTCAATAACATACGTATAGGCAATGCACTTTCCGAAAATTCCTTTTTTATTCACATCTTCTAAAAAAATTTTGACTTTTTGATTAAAATCTTTTAAAACCATTTCGGCTCTATCGCTTGCAGATTCAGAATCGTCTAAATTATGTGCCATTTCTTCCCACGCTTTGGATTATATGTCATTGTAATGAAAAATACCGGTTTACCATATTTCTGAACTATTGTCATTGCATCTAAAAAATGTTGCTTTAATGAGCTAGGACTTCCATAAAACGAGGATGGTAAAGTAACCATTTTTCCAATTCTTTTATCCTTATTTTCGCATATTTTTTATATAGTCTATAACACCTTTGTATAAATGTGTTCATAAAGAATTTTGATGATTTCTTAAATAATGTAATCTTGATCCTTCAACATTAACCCAAGCATCAACAATAAGTTATTTTCTATTTGGAAATATAAGTGGATAGGTCATAAGACCTACATGTTTACTAATGTAAAGTATACTTGTTGTTTTGTTATATTTTGAGAATATGCATATATCTCGATCTTCTGGAGGTTGGCCTTCTTAGCCAACAAATGTATATGATTCATGAATATTTGGTCTTATGGAGTGTCTATGGAGTTTTTATGGTGTATTTTATAACTTTTGTGTATAGCCTCTCTGCACCATAACAAGTGTACCTACACAAAACATTTTCAGATTCATGGGTTTTTCATTTTGCAACTTTTATGTATAGCTTTTATGTACTGTGCAGCGAGTATTCAACACCCACGTGCAGTATCTAAACACGCACGTACGGGTTAAAAAAAATGGAATAACCTCATGGACATCTCATAACCACTTCATGATAGATCCGCGACACACTCGTGGAACTACACACCCGAATTTCTGCATTGAACCACTATCTACATAACGTACTCGCGCACAACATTTGTATGGGAGGCACAAGAGAGACACATGACGCACTTCAGAATCCGCACAATACCCTCATGCTTTACGATGGAGATGTTCACGTAACAAGACAATATTCACGACTGAGAGGCGGTCGACCGTTCGTCTTTGCCACGGATGATCTCATCGCACGTGGGCCCTCTGCTGTGGAAACATTCGTCATACCTTGAATTAGTCATAACTTACAGTCGTCGAAATTGTATCTTACCATGTGTTCCACCATGTTTTCCGAACGAGAAACGCGTCGACTTTTTTTTCTTTTTCTATTTAATCGTACGGCACTGTGGAATTTTGCTGATTAATGAGAAAATGTCACGTACATCGAGTTGCAGGTGCACATTATTTTGTCTATTGAATTACACAGGGAAAAAATTTTTTCTCGAGGAAAGTCTCAAGAAAAGGAAGTTGAGATTGTTTTTTTCTCCTTCATTTCATCGTACGACGCTGTGGAATTTTGCTGATTAATGAGAAAATGTCACATACATCGAGTTGTAGCCGCACACTATTTTGACTATTTAATTACATAGGAAAAAATTATTTTTTTCGTGGAAACGGCAGTATTTAAGAGCTTTAAAAACACGATTGCCATATCGACGTTGTAAATTTTGACGGGCTTTGGCTGCATTGTACAGTGTTACCACTGCTGGCACCATTTTTGTGGCCGAATATTTGATATGATTGTACGCTTCTACGATATTCTGCAAAACATCAACATACCTTCGAGTATTTTTATGAGTAAAATACCACCATGTTCTTTCTTTTATAGTTCTTATGAATCTTTCCACAACGGCAGCTTTTACATCTGGACTGCGTACCACTCTAAACGCTATACCGTACTTTGAGAGATCCCTCTGCAGCGCTCCGCCGATATATTCTTTCTTTTCATATATTCAGTCTGAAGACATATTGGTTTCTGTCCGGTACTTCTCGACAAAATACACGCAAAAGCATCCCCGATGTTTCTCGAAGTTTTGTCCTTGACAAGCTCAGCCCATGCGTATTTACTGAGAACATCGATAACAGTTACAACATAGTTGTAATCATCGTTGTAAGATTTTATAGATCTCATGTCCATCAAATCAGCTTTCCACATGTCGTCGAAATTGCGTACATTATAATTACGTCTAGGAAAGCGATGACGAACAGGTCTATACAAGTTATAAGCGCCTTGGCTCTCAATTTCTTACGTGTAGCTCCACAAAAGTTTATCAGTACCATTGTACGTCGAAGGTCGATGTGCTTCGTAATAAAGTTTTTCAAACGTTTTATGCATTATTCGAGATTTTTTATTGGTTCACGCTGTAATTTTTTTATCTCTCTTGTCTCGTTTTCTGATAACATTCTTGATACGCGAAAAAAAATTTTCAAAAGTTATCTTGCTAACCATGCAGCAAGCTGTCATCATCGCGACTGTTCTTTCGTCAGACGGCGTTTTCTCGGCGAGCATGCGAGAGAAGGCATATCACGCTAAAGCTCGGTCGGTTTCACTACGGTCACAGTTCGAGTCGGCATAAGCTAGATCATGCTGTTGCCATGCCTCATTCAACCCATCGATTCCAACGTCGCCACGTTCGATACGCTCTGCTGGCTTAGTTCCACGTCCACAAAATTTGTAATGCGGTACATACATTTCAAACGGTAATAAATCAACGAGTGCATCTAGAACACTGTTTTCCTCCTGTTCTTCTTCTCGAGAATTTATTAGAGCAGCCCGAATGTTTTCCTCATTCCGCGCCATGACAGTATTTCAGAGTGTGGTGGTGAGATCTTCTTTTCTCAGCTAACATCTTTTTTCTTCTTTTTTCGGGTTGCTTTGAATCTGTTTCATCATCACCGGTACTGTCGCCGCTACTCTAAATGCTCACTGGTCGACGAGAGTCTGGTAACATCGTTCCAAACATGTTTGTTACCTATAAACTCACAGTTGTTTGGCGAAGAGCGACAGCGAACTGATGATGACCAGACGGAGCGCTCCTTTTTCTATCTGTTATTGCGTCATTCACCAAGTCGACAATGTTGGCTCCGGGTACAATCGTGCCATCTATCGTTACAGCCACGTTAGCATCCCAAACTACTTTACCACCAGCTCGCAAGCATCGCACGAGTTGTTTAGGTTTCGTTTTTTACTTTTTCGGGACGGTATAGATAATGTTTGCGTCAATAAGCTCATCGGCTTCTTCCTCCCTCTCCTCCCCCCCTCCTCATCCGCCTCCTCCTCCTCCTCCTCCTCATCGCACTCCCACACATTGTCAATGCTGCTCACGTTGTAGGTGAGGCGTGGAAAGCGTCTTTTTATCGGGTGATGAAGCATGTATGCGTCTTGATTGCTCAGCCAATCGTAATATTTTTTCTTCTTCGCTTTTGTGCTTGCAGCGTTCAAACGTAGGAGATTCCGCGCGCCCGCGGAGCCCGGGTCGTATTCGAGGTCGTAGTACTGCTTTTCGTAAGACATTGCTACGTGCGCTCTGTCACGCCAGGTCAAAGTTGAACCATTTTTTTTTCACTTGTCTGATGTGCTTTTTATTACGCGTGAGAATCGGTGAGGGCTGCGGCGACGACGAGTCCCTTGTAGACTGGTGCGTTAGCAAGCGCCGTTTGGCAGTTAGAATTTTACCTATTTTCAGAACATTTGGGGAACACTGCAGGGCATCTAGCAGTAACTCTGTTATTTTTATGCGAGGTATGACACTGCCGTCGATGCTCACAGTGCCTGTATTGTCCCATTTCAGACGATTGGGCGCTCTTGTTTTCCAGATGTGTATCATGCACCGTGCTTTGGGTGCGTGTATTTTTGGCAGGCTCTCGAGTATAGCTTCCTGGTTGAGCGGTCCGGGCGTCTCCTCTATTTCATCGATTTCGTGCTTCGTCTCGCGCTCCGTCGCTTGTTCGTTGTCTCGGAAAGAAAGATAGCGGCGTCAAATCTGTAGATAATTTAGACATTTTGCTTAATCAGCGCGCACCGGTTTTGAGAGTAGAACCTCGTACATTTCGCCGACTAATCGTCAAAAATTATCACCCTGTGTTTGTAAATTTTTTCTCCCGGCTCTTTTGTCTGAGTTGCATCTCCCGCAGTGGGTGACGTCATCGCAGGCTGTACAGGTTGAAACGTGTTCTCTGGTATGAGTATCATCTTGCACGCCCGCTCCAATTAGCGTTCCGAGTATTGGGGCGAGCAAGAGTGGTAAGAACGATCCGCCACTCTGAACAATCGAGCGTTTTTTTGTGCGCCAATCAGTATTTCCCTGCACGCCTCTCAACTTTCGAAGTGTGTATTTAGGTCTGTGCAATCGCCTCTTGTCGCTATCGCTCAATTTTACGACTCCTTGCAAAACGTTCAACACGCCCTCGCATAGGCACTTGACGAGTGGTATGTTAGCCGTGCGCGCGATAGCCGCTCGATGTTTCTTATCGCCGTGATAGAGTGCCCCGACGAGCGCAAGATTTTTCTTGGAAAAATGTTTACCCCGCGGTTGTGTTCCGCGGCAGCCTCCGATGCGATAGCTTTTTTACAACTGATGCGCGTCTAGCGTAATCAGCGTGCTTTAAGGTGCTTTGGTACGTACGCGTAATGCGGCTCGTCGTCGTCGAGAAAGACATAGCTGTGAAATCTAAATTCGTTCAAGCAGTCCTGCGAGAGATGATCGATAAAGTGATAAGAATGTAGTAAACGTGTCGCATTGACGTACTCGTCACGCAGAAAAAGCAAGCCCTCCGGGTGAATTTCCCGTGCCAGATGTTGTATCTGTGCTATGTCGCGCTGGTTTTTGAACAGCACGAGATATTTGATATTTAGATTTATGTTGCGCTGTGCCTTTCTTTTGTGAAAAACATTTTGCTTGATGAATATGATGCTTATATTTTTGTAGTGACTGCCTTGCATGAATAAATTCAAAATAAGGTCGCTCGAAGACTCGCGCATGAGATCGTCGAGGATTAGTAATTTTGTTGTTGTCATTGTCCTGCAAATAGTCGGCTGCCTGTGCACACCCAGCCTGAAGCCAACTTAACACGCACGAAAATGGTGACGCATAGGGCTTGCGCGGATCGATTAAGTATGTCAAATAAATAAAAAATCCATCGAAACGAAGATCCTAGCTGATCCTTTTCTTGAGTTATGAATGATTAAAAAAATGTGTGTGTGTGTGTGTGTGTGGGTGGTCATGTACATATATATATGTATATACATATATATATATACTAGTGAGTTACCCGCCTACTCGCTCCGCTCGTCCACCCCCAATTTTTAGAAAGTGATTGAATTGTAAATTTTGTTCTATTTTTTTTTCGAGAAAACCTAAGGTTTTTTCAAATTTTTCACCGCCATATTGGTTCCACTACTTTAAATTTCGAAAGTCCGAAAACAAAATCTTGATTAGCGACCTTGAAAACTCCTGTGTACTAATTTTAAAAGAATTCTATGCTTCATTCGAACTTTTGACCACCATTTTGAATTTCGAATGTCTGATAGCAAGATCGTGATCAGCGACCCTGTATTCTAGTCTCGAGAACAGACTAATCATTTCCGAATCTTTAACGGCCATATTGGTCCGCTATTTTGAATTTTGAAAATACAATAAAATCTTGATCAGCGACCTCCAAAACCTCTGTATACTAATGTTAAATTTTTAGAAAAACTTAAACATTTTTCGAATTTTCACTACCATATGGGACCGCTATTTTAAATTGCGAAAGTATAATAGCTAAATCTATACTAATATGAAAATTCGAAAAAAGCTTAAGTTTTTCTAAAATTCCGAGATCGATGATCAAGATTTTACTATTAGGCTTTCAAAATAAAAAATGGCAAATTAAATATGGCGGTCGAAAGTTCCCAATATCACCGTCGACACTTCAAGGGAAGCTTAGATTTTGTTTAAGGGGATGTGGGTACCGACGTTATTTTTCAAACGAAAATAACTCATTCAAATATCAATAGAATTATCCAGAAAAAACCTGCATATAGTGTTTGCGTGTACGGAGCGCTTGACAGACGTCTTTTTCCAAAAAAATGATGAGAATTTATTTAATTAAATAAAAACCATACTGTCGGTAAGTAGGAATCTACAATTGACCTACTTTTCAAACGAGCATAACTCACGCAAATATCAATAGAATTATCCAGAAAAAAATCTGCATATAGTGTGCGTGTACGGAGCGCTTGACAGCCGTCTTTTTCCAAATAAATGTTTGAATGCTGATTTTAAAAAATCTTGAAATTAGGGCACATTCCCTTATCATTAGTACACAGATAAGGTTTTTGAGGTCGCTGATCAAGATTTTATTGAATTTATTCAAAATGGCGGACCAATATGGCCGTTAAAGATTCGGAAAAGCTTAGTTTTTTTCTCGAAATTAGAATGCAGGGTCGCTGATCACGATCTTGCTATCAGACATTCTAAATTCAAAATTGTGGTCAAAAATCCGAATGAAGCATAGATTTCTTTTAAAATACAGGATTTATCAGGGTCGCTGATCAAGATTTTGCTTTCAGACTTTCGAAATTTAAAGTGGTGGAACTAACATGGTGGTGAAAAATTTGAAAAAAATTTAGGTTTTCTCGAAGAAAAAATCAAACAAAATTTTCAATTCAATCACTTTTTAAAAATGGGGGGTTGAGGAGCGGAGCGAGTAGGGGGTACCCCCCTAGTATATGTATATATATGTATATATATACCGGGGGTTCCCATTTGAAAAAATCGATTTGACCTTGAATTGACCTTGATCATTGACCTCAAGGTCTTAACCAAGGTTACGATCAGTTGGGCCTCTCTGAACCCTACAACTTTTGTATTTAACAATTTGTCTCGTATACGTAATTATGGGAATGTTTTGATGCGTTTATTGATTTTGATTTTAAGCATGACCATGACCATGAAAATGACCTTGACTCAAGGACATATCTGAACGTAAAATTTTCCACTCTTTCCATTTACGAGGTCAAAAATGGGAGTTCCCATTTGAAAAATTCGATTTGACCTTCAAATGACCTTGATCATTGACCACAAGGTCATAACCAAGGTTACGATCAGTTGGGCCCCTCTGAACCCTACAACTTTTGTATTTAACAATTTGTCTCGTATGCCTAATTATGGGAATGTTTTGATGCGTTGATTGATTTTGATTTTAAACATGACCATGACCATGACCATGACCTTGACTTAAGGACATATCTGAACGTAAAATTTTCCGCTCTTGCCATTTACCAGGTCAAAAGTGGTGATTTCCATTTGAAAAAATCGATTTGACCTTCAAATGACCTTGATAATTGACCTCAAGGTCATAACCAAGGTCACGATCAGTTTGGCCCCTCTGAACCCTACAACTTTTGTATTAAAAGTTTTTTTCCATCTCCCTTAGTTTTCGAGATATTTGCTTGGTGGTTTTAAAATGGGACACCCGGTATATATATGGAGCATTCTCTGTCAACGCGACACCCCCTCTGCCCAGAACAATTTTGATCCAAATGAGGTCTACCTAGGCTGAAATGAAAGCTCTTGACTTCTACTTTCGAACGCCGTCTGGCGATTCCGAAAATTCAAAATGGCGGATCCAATATGTCGGCTGAAAGTCTCGGAATGATGGAAAAACAAGTTTTTCTTCACCCTAATAGCGAATCTGATACGAAAATTGTTATTTCTTGCCACTAATATGAAGTTAGCGACATATTTTCTTACTACTACCGTTCAAACCAAGCGGTTGAAATTATATTTCAAGGTCATTTTGAAGGTCAAAAGTTATTTTCTGGATTTTCGGACTAGTATTCCACGAAACTAGTAGAAAACTTGATTACGATCATCACTAGACTTGACCTTGGATCATTTTTCAAGGTCATGATTTCTGTCTCTGCATAATTAATGTTTTGTTGAACGTAACCTCGTATGAGACATTTGTTCCTTTGTGCATATCGTGGGACCGGCGATCTAAAAATTTCATGTATAAAATCCTTAGAGAAGATAAAGTTCCACAATAAAACTATTAAGTAGTTTTAGCATAACCCATTCTGAACCACGTGGAGGTACTACTTCTCTCAGAACATAAAAAAAATTCAAAAAAAGGAGGATAAAAAATAGGAAAACTTGAATATTATAACAAAAATTCAGTATATTTTCCCACTGAAAATTAAAGTAGAACAGATACAGACTTAGCAGCATTCGAGTACCTTTTCATGATAACTTTCCCGTCACTTGATAATTGAAAAGAATGATGTTTAAGAATCTGTGGGACAGGTAATGCATCTTGAAACCTACGATTGAGTTTCCTTTTGAATTTATCATGTTCAGTCTGAGTAAAATAAAAAATCTTTATATTTTCAAAATGATTTTTAGCCCACTTCACAAGAGGTGTGTGCGACAGAATAGCATCTTTTGGTTTCGCCTTCAAGCTAGCTCTATAAGCTTCTCTTTTAAATATTGCACCAAGACCATCATAACAGCTTTTACCATTAGCAGTGGCGCAAAAATGCCACTCTGCCTCAATACCAAAATCCTTCTCATGATGAAGAAGATTTGCTATCTGAAAGCGGTTCTTGAAATGCTGTTTTGCTCCATCTGTCACGTAAATAATCTTTTTAAGTTTTTTTACTTTTCTCTTGATTTCTGGAATCAATAAATTCTGAATAGTATAGACAGAAGAAGTGTCATGCTTCAAACTATTCGACAAGAATACACAACTTTCATGCTTCAGCTCTGAATCTTCTTTATAATAGTAATTATTAAAATGGAAGGCTTGAGATGCATCTTGAACTGCAAAAGAGTAATTCTCAGAATAGTCGAACATTACCAGAACTTCTCCATTGCCTAGATTACTTTTTGTTTGAGCAATGAAATTACCTTGTTCTTTGGCAATATATGAGTGGGGTTTGAGTATCGCCAATTCGGCATATAATTCATCAACAAATTCTTCAACTGGTAGAGTTAAATTCTCCAAAGTTGATCTATCCGTTCCTGACCACGCACAGTACTCAATTTGTGAGATATTTGCCGCATCCAATATTTCAAGTAAACGAGACGTAAGATTTTCAGAACCAGGGCACTTCGAACATTCATCCAAGTGACAGTCAGGTGTAGGATTCTTACACATAATTTGCTGTAAACAATCTTTATAACTACAAATGGGTTCTTCTTGATTTTTCGTGAGCTTCTGAATATCGATTGCATCCAACATCAATTTACAATTTTGATGAATGGTGCAAACGCAGACGCTATGCGTTCCTGTAGCACCAGCAAGAACACAATGTTTTGATCGTAATTTCGCGAAAGTACTGAATTCTACTTGCACTGTTGGTTCTGCTATCTTGAATAATTCGTAAAGTTCTCGTAAATCGAAATATAAAAGACGTTTCTGCACCTGAGTCCGCTTTCCATCAATAATAACAGAGACAGTATCTTTTCGACCCGGCATCATCCGACTGTGCAGATCGTTATTATAACATTCAACAATGACTTCTATTACTGCCTTTGACAAAGTTTTATCATGTTTAGCCGTTGTTGTACCTAAAATACCTCCATCGGCTTTGAGTTTTTTCGACTTTCTTACTAAATGTCTTGATGTATTGAATTCACGGGAAATTCGACTAATATTCCAAGTTGATGGGGCGATTGTAAGTATAGTTAGTTTCAAAGGGTCATTAACTGCTAATCTAGAAAACTTTTCTTTTAATTCTGAAAACATGTCTTCCAATTCGATTTCTCTAGCTGATCGTGTAGCTTCTTGAACAGACTTATCAATACCAGTATTTTCTGATGTCGTCTCTATATCCATGTTCTCATATTCGTTGTTGCCTTCGTTATCTCTTGTACCAATAGATGAAATAGGAGATCCACATAACTTTCTACACTTACTACAAATTTTTAAATTATCTGGCAAATCTGGAAATCTTCGTTTTAAGTTGTTCGACAATAAGCGTAAATCATTACCTATGTGACCCTTACCATTGAGAGGGTTGATACAACGATCGGACCGTGCTACAGTAGACATATTCAATCCATCTAAGTAAGTGATAATACTCGAATATAATAACGTAGGACTGTTAGAACAGGTGCTGTGAAAAATGTCTTCGAATTAATTTGAATCCTCTCGAAAATCGATGGGAACTATATGTACGAAACGTTTAGAAAAGATAATGCACGAAATATAGAACCACAGATACACCAAAGAGTTAGAGTAACAGCCGCACTAAACTTTTAGAGAAGCATCGGTACTTAAAGAGTTTCGAAAGAGGAATAAAAAAGTTAGAGAGATTTTAGAAATGTTCTATTGTAAAGTTTAATTACAGGGTTATCAAAAAGTATGGGACCCCCGTATTTTCCCAGAAACGATATTTTTTGAAAAAGCTAAGGTCATACCGTAAGTAATTTTCAACGAGGATTTGTCTGGTTTGATGACCTTGAATCTGACCTCGTCGTTGACCTTCAAAGTCAATTCAAAAATTGCAAAATTCAAAAATTTTGCAATTTTTGATCGCATTGTATACGTGTACAGTCACACGGTCTTACATCAACTATAGCATCCACGGCGTCACGTCGGTTTTTTTCTCTCAGTGCGTATACTGCACGATTTTTGTGCAGGAGGAGCACCAAATCAAAAAAGCAGTAGCAACACAAATGTGTTGTACCATTGCCACATTTTTTAGTGCTTCTTCTGCCCTAAACTTTTGTACTCCTGAAGAACGATGGAATAGATTAAATGAGGAACAATTTTAGTGCAACATTTGCTCTAAAATGGGAGAGTAAAGGACTTAATGTTTAGTTACGAAACAATTCTTGCATTTGGTACTGATACTCTACGCTAACGTGTTTCTTCTCCACCAAACTCTTTTCGACGTGTTCTTGTTTATGCACATACTGATTGTGCACATATTAATTGTGCACACTTTAACATTGGCATATATCTATATATATAGATCTGTACCAATGCTATCTGTGCACAATAAATATGTGCACAATCCTTATGTGCACAAACAAGAACATGCCCTCTTTTCAGTGATTCTGAAATGTTTCAAAGTTTGGATATAACCACAGTTTTTCTGTTACTGTTCCGAATTAGAACCGATTGATAGCATGAATTGAAGAAGTATAACTGCGAAAGAATCGGTTTATTAAAATTAGAACTCACCATGAAAATGATCTTGAAAAATGATCCAAGGTCAAGTCTAGTTATGATCTTAATCAAGTTTTCTATTAGTTTCGTGGAATACTAGTCCGAAAATCCAAAAAATAACTTTCGACCTTCAAAATGACCTTGAAATATAATTTTAACCGCTCGCTTTGAACGGTAGTAGTAAGAAATATGTCGCAAACTTCATATTAGTGGCAAGAAATAACAATTTTCGTATCAGATTCGCTATTAGAGTGAAGAAAAACTTGTTTTTCCATCATTCCAAGACTTTCAGCCGCCATATTGGATCTGCCATTTTGAATTTTCGGAATCGCCCGACGGCTTTCGAAAGTAGAAGTCAAGAGCTTTCATTTGAGCCCAGGTAGACCCCATTTGGATCAAAATTGTTCTGGGCAGAGAGGGTGTCGCGTTGACAGAGAATGCCCCATATATATATATATATATATATATATATATATATATATATAAATATCATTGTACGGTATTTTGAGGATTTCATAAAGAATTTGTACAATAGTGGAGACACAAATATAAACATTGTTATAAACAACCAATAAACAAGCGCGTGACTAAAGAAATAATGACCCTAAGGTTATTGACTAACACCACGACGCCTGCGGCGCCCGCTTTTACGGAAAAATATCACGGAATTTCCGAAATCGATGTATTAACACACTATTGTGGAAACCGCTGAAAAATCCTCAAAATGACTCTCGAGTACTTTGGACTTTTGAGGAGACTCCTCAAAATGCCTACAAAATCCTCAAAATTCGTTATATATGACCTATATAATCCTCAAAATGCGTCCCAGATGTGAATATATATATATGTACATGACCAGCCACACACACACACACACACACATTTTTTTAATCACTCATAACTCAAGAAAAGGATCAGCTAGGATTTTCATTTCGATGGATATTTTATTTATTTGACATACTTAATCAATCCACGTAAGCCCTATGCATCACCATTTTCATATGTGTTAAGTTGGATTCAGGCTGGGTGTGTGTGGCAGTCCCTCCCGAAACTTGATGGTTATGGGAGCAGAGGGCTTAAAGGCCGTACGGTATGCTTCCTGCTATTCGACGAAATAAAATAATATACGCTGAAAGCCAGCGTCGTACGTTGTCGGTAGATAGGCGAGAAAGCGCTGCACGAACAGAGTTTTCCCGCAGCCTAAACGGATGCTTCCAACGAATGTCCATGTTTTTATGAGGACCACGCACCCGACGAGAGAAAGACATAGAGTACTACAGCTACTCGACAACCCACCGTTTTTATAATAGTCGTCTTTGCTGAGCCGAGGGACCAAAGAACATTAGCGTCAGCAACGCACAGTGGTCTCAAATGTCCAAAAAGTGATCAAAATTGTTGTGTCACTATTTAAAAGTGAAAAATTATAATTCAATACATGGATTTTTTTAGCTTAGCACCTAAGCTATCAAACTGCGTTTCCCTCGAAACCATAACGCACGTCCAAAATTTGCCAACAATACCAAAAAATCCGATAATTATTGTTTTTCAAATTTCAACGATTTTAATAGTATAAATTTTTAGTTTATAGTCAATTTAAAGATTTAAAAAAATCAATTTCAATTGTATATGCAAATCATTGCGATCTGGTACTTGAATATATTGATAAAAAATCTAAATATATCAAAATATCGTACCTAAAGCGTTAAAAGTTCGATCGAATAATATAATATTGTAAATACAAATAAGTTTCTGCCGTTTTTTTTATAAAAATTATCAATTTATTGTAAAAAAAATATACGTTACATTTTATTCAAAATATTGTCCGTCGTTGGCTACTACTTTTTGCCATCTTTCTGGCAGCATTCGGATGCCACGTCGAAAAAACTCTTCATCTTTTGAGGCTACCCATGAATCGACCCAATATTTGGTTCTTCGTAAGAAGTGAAGTGCTGCTTGACCAGGGCGTGAGCCAACGACCGGAACAAGTGGTAGTCCGAAGGAGCAATGTCTGGTGAATACGGCGGGTGGGGTAAGACATCCCATTGTAAAGCTTCCAGAGTATCCTAGACGACTTTTGAAACATGTGGCCGAGCGTTGTCGTGCTGAAAAATCATTTTGTCATGTCTTTTGTCATATTGGGGGCGTTTAAGCTTCAATTCTCTGCTCCATTGCAACAATTGCTGTTGATAACGTTTTCCAGTGATAGTTTCGTTAGGCTGGAGTAGCTCGTAATAGATGACTCCGAGCTGATCCCACCAAATGCACAACATTAACTTTTTGCCATAAATATTCGGTTTGGCCGTTGAAGTTGGTACATGGCCGGGCTTACCCCATGATTTCCTACTTTGGGTTGACGTAGTAGATCCACTTTTCATACTCCGTCACTATTCGATGCAAAAAACCCTTTCGACTTTGTCTTTGGAGAAGCTGTTCGCACTTGAAAAGACGGCGCTCGACGTCTCTGGGTTTCAGTTCATGCGGAATCCAATTTCCTTGCTTTTGTACCATACCAATGGTCTTGAGACGGTGTAAAATCGCTTGTTGAGTCACTCCCAAGCTTTCTGCGAGCTGCTCTTCAGTTTGGCATGAGTCTTGGTCCAATAATGCCTCTAACTCAGCGTCTTCAAACTTGACCGGCCTTCGTTCCCGTTCTTTATCTTCCACGTCAAACTTGCCGTTTTTAAACTTTTGAAACCACTCACGACAACTTCTCTCACTTAAAGCAGCATCGCCGTAAACTTCTACAAGCGACCGATGCGCCTCAGCAGCAGATTTCTTTGAATGAAATAAATAAATCAAAACTTCCCGCAAATGACGCTTATTCGGTACAAAACCCGACATTTTCGAACAAAAAGAAATGTATACAGCCAATACAAAGTCACTCGTACTTTAAGGTTATGTTGTTGCCAGGTGTCAAAACTTTCTATGTGACATTTTACATCTGACGATTTCAAAGTAATCTTGTCGGTGGAGCCATCTCTTGGAAACGGCGGAAACTTATTAGTATACCCAATAGTATTTGATATACTAATTTCGCTTGTTCTGATATTTTTTTGAAAAAATCAACAAATTGTACCTTCTCATTATTTACCCTAGAAAAAATTATCAATATATTTAAGTACCAGATCGTAACGATTTTCATTGTAACGGGGTTCAGTTATGGAGAGGGTATTAATCCCTCTCAGGGGTTCTACGCCCGGGCAACTCACCGTTGTAGAATTACCTGTAGTCCGGCAGAAGCGCCTCGGCACAGATTCCGAACATGCGAGCCCGGCTTCTATTGTAGAAAGCCTAGGCCGCTTTCTACTAGAACCGACGCTGCCCTCTGCGCTGCTGCCAACTGCTGCCCTCTGCGCTGCTGCCAACTGCTGCCCGCGAACTACCGGCTGCTCGCGATGACCCACCGTTACCAGCGCAGCCGGTCTTTCCCGCACAACGCCGCTGAGTTAACCTCTCAAGCGGCTATTGAGATACTTACTCCCGCTACCGATGTTCCTCTAGGAGGCAATGCCTGCGACTAGCTGCAGCTGCTGAAAAGGGTAGAGGGCGGTATTCGGGAAATCATGCATAGGTTAAGGCGCGCTCAATAAGTACTCGTGACTCGACTATTTAAGATAAAAACGAACGGTTTATTTGAAATATGATCCGCGCTAAGGGACGCGAAACCCGAACAAGTACTAACATAAAACGCGACAGGCCGAGACTTTAAACCACGCATGCACGCGGCCGCCGATGTGCGACGCCAACAGGTTACTCCGCGACAATAAAAGAAGAAACGTATACATCAAGCGCGACTTACTCTCGGCTGGCCAGCCATCGCAGACTCTATCACGATCGACGGCTATCTCTCTCGCTCTTGCTGCTATCTGGGCGGGGATGGAGCGTGCCTCACTGTCTCCGACCTCTTCTGTCGCTATCTCTTTCTCTCGCTTCTTCTCACTCGCTCTCGCTCGGCCACTCTCGCGGATGGCGGCGCGGTGATCCCAGTTGCAGGTGTGGAGGCGCGGCACACTCTCTCTCTTGAATCACACAAAAGGAACACGGCGGGCACCTCCGACTACTTTCGCGTGTCACGGTCAGAATCAACATGGCCGCGCGCTCACGTTCGCAGCGGCGCGGTGGCTTCGTCTTCTTCTCCATCTGCTTCTGGCTTGTTCCGCGTGGCGCTCTGTGGATCATGATACGTGCAAGCGCGTGAGATTCAAATCTCGCAACGCAGTATACGTGATTCTCGTAACTTATATCGGCGCCCGTTACAGCATATACAATTGAAATTGATTTTTTAAAATCTTTAAATTGACTATAAACTAAAAATTTATACTGTTAACATCGTTGAAATTTGAAAAACCATAATTATCGGATTTTTTGGTATTGTTGGAAAATTTTGGACGTGCGGTATGGTTTCGAGGAAAACGCAGTTTGATAGCTTCAGTGCTAAGCTAAAAAAATCCATGTATTGAATTATAATTTTTCACTTTTAATTAGTGACACAACAATTTTGATCACTTTTTGAACATTTGAGACTACTGTGTGGTGGCGGCGTCGCGGGCGGAGGTCGGCTAGTCGACCGCAGGTGTGAGCGAATCATCGCGGTTGGCTGCTTGGTCGCGGCGGCCCGCTTATGACCGCGGGGACAAGCACATTACCGCCGATAAGAACCACGAACGCATTTTCAAGTGTTAAAAATACAACAATTTTGACTTTTTTATCTGTAACAGCTGGGACGAGGAGAAATGAATGAATTTTTTTCCAAAAGAATAAATATATTTTTATTTTACTGGTTATATATACAGCGTGTCCAAAAAGTCTGGAAACACCCAAATAATTTCTCAGCTGAATTACTATTGGAAAATGTTAAGGTCGCCTTTGTAGTAATTTTTTACGAGGAATCCAATGGTGACGTTCGATTCGACCTTGGACCTCATTTTTGAGGTTATTTCAAGGTCAACCTCATTTTTTTAAATGGTAACCCCTATTTTTTATAGCGGAATCTGAAAGAGCGGAAAATTTTACGTCCGGATATGTATTAAGGTATGAGGTTGAGGTTACCCCCAGAGGTCAAATTGACGTCAAAGTATGATTTCTTAAAAATTTCGCGAGTTCAGTGGTAAAACAAAACAAACAAAGGTAAGGTTTGGTAAGTTCGAACGAAGACTTGAAGGTGACCTCTGATTCGACCTTGAACCTCATTTTGAGCCTCATTTTTGAGGTTATTTCGAGGTCAACCTCATTTTTTTAAATGGTAACCCCTATTTTTTAGCGGAATCGGAAAGAGTGTGAAACTTTACGTCCAAACATGTACTCAGAACATAGTTCAAGAAGGACCTTGACGTTCATTTGAAGGTCATTTAAACTTAATGACGGTCTGATCTTGTGTAAACTTTTTATCACACTGAGCGAGGTTAATTCTTTAGTAGTTTTCAACGAGAAATCTAATGGTGACCTTGACATTGTCCTTAAAAGTCATGTCAAGTTCAATTTTTTTACATTTAGCGTTACCCAGGAACAACGACGTGGACGTAGTAAAATCTGTTCCCTTTGGGGTGCTTGATTTACGTGAGTCCCCTTGCCTCTCACGATGGGGTGCTTGATTTACGTGAGTCCCCTTGCCTCTCACGATGGGGCGCTTGATTTACGTGAGTCCCCTTGCCTCTCACGATGGGGTGCTTGATTTACGTGAGTCCCCTTGCCACTCACGATGGGGCGCTTGATTTACGTGAGTTCCCTTGCCTCTCACATTTCATTTTTTTAAACAGTATAACATCTTATTTCAAGTGCTCGAACTGTTCTCCATTCATTTCTTGACAGTAACCTAATCGATGATAGAAAGCACCAACAGCATTTTCAATCATTTCAGTAGGAATGAGAGCTGATTCATCAATGATCCTTTCACGTAATTCATCTAAGTTTAAGGGTTTTGTTTTGAATACACGATCCTTCAGATAACCCCAATAGAAATAATCTAGAGGCGTTAAATCGGGGGACCTAGCTGGCCATTCAATTGCACCTCTTCGTCCTATCCATCGATTAATGAATACTGTATCTAAGTATGTGCGAACGTTTCATGCATAATGAGCTGCTGCACCGTCCTGTTGATACCATGTGTTATTAAAGTCCTCTCCAGCTATTTCTCTTATAGCAGGAACAATTTGATTCCGCAACATAGTTTCATACTTTTCTGCATTTAAATTGCCATCAATAAAAAATGGTCCTATAATCCTATTATTTAATATTCCAGCCCAGACATTTAATTTTTGTGGATATTGTGACTTGACTTCTCTTGCCCAATGAGGGTTTTCAACTGCCCAATATCTACAGTTATGCCTATTTACGCTTGAGTCAAGTTGAAATGTAGCTTCATCTGAGAAGACTATATTTGATGGAAAATTTGGATTTTGTACGATGCGTGCCATCATATCATCACAGAATTCAACGCGACGATCGAAATCATCTTCATTTAACTTGTGTATTAGCGTTACTTTAAATGTATGGAACTTCTCTCTCTTTAGTATGTTATGAATAGATGATTTACTTATTTCGTGCACTTGAGCAGCTCTACGAACGGAAGTATGCGGATCTTCGGTGAATGTCAACACAACATCTAAAGATTTCTCTTCGTTACCTGCTGACATTGGTCTGCCTGATCGAGGTAAATCGCTGATAGTGCCGGTATTTTCAAACCTTCTAACAGTTTTTTGAACTGTTGAAAATGATAGTGGAGTTCCACCAACCCTAAATGAAGCATTAAAAACATCTCTTACGGCCCTATAAGATCGCTGCATGTGTCCCCAACCTCTCATCATGAGAATCGTTATTCTTTCTCTATCAGTGAGTTTGTTCATTTTTATTACTCTTCGTAGTAGACCTTATCCAAAAATACTTTTTGAGTTGAAAATAAAAAGAACTTTTAATTTTCAAAAAATATGTTTGAAAGATGACCAACCCTTTTCTGTGGTGGTTATGGAATGAATAATAGTTTATTGTCACTCTAACCATACGAAAAATAACAAGTAACAATGTTCAATATTTAAACGCTTCAAAAAATTTTACAATGAATCAGCTCTCATTCCTACTGAAATGATCAAAAATACTGTTGGTGTTTTCGATCATCGATTAGGTTACTATCAAAAAGTGGATGGAAAATAATTCGAGCACTTGAAATAAGATGTTAGACTGTTTAAAAAAATTAAAAAGTTTACACAAGATCAGACCGTCATTAAGTTTAAATGACCTTCAAATGAACGTCAAGGTCCTTCTTGAACTATGTTCTGAGTACATGTTTGGACGTAAAGTTTCACACTCTTTCCGACTTCGCTAAAAAATAGGGGTTACCATTTAAAAAAATGAGGTTGACCTCGAAATAACCTCAAAAATGAGGCTCAAAATGAGGTTCAAGGTCGAATCAGAGGTCACCTTCAAGTCTTCGTTCGAACTTACCAAACCTTACCTTTGTTTGTTTTGTTTTACCACTGAACTCGCGAAATTTTTAAGAAATCATACTTTGACCTCAATTTGACCTCTGGGGGCAACCTCAACCTCATACCTTAATACATATCCGGACGTAAAATTTTCCGCTCTTTCAGATTCCGCTATAAAAAATAGGGGTTACCATTTAAAAAAATGAGGTTGACCTTGAAATAACCTCAAAAATGAGGTCCAAGGTCGAATCCAAGGTCACCATTGGATTCCTCGTAAAAAATTACTACAAAGGCGACCTTAACATTTTCCAATAGTAATTCAGCTGAGAAATTATTTGGGTGTTTCCAGACTTTTTGGACACGCTGTATAGTAGATCAACTTGTCAAAGAATTTCTGTACGCACTTCCCTACTGAAAAATCTCACGTGAGATCCAGGTGAGAACTCATATGAGATCTCACGTGAGTTCTCACCTGAGATCTCACGTGAGTTTTTTCAGTTGAGTTATACACTCGTTATTACGCGGCGAAGCGTTAGACTTAATAGATATAAATAATCCGGAATGTTGGGCCGAATGTAAAAGAATTTTAGTCAAGAGATAAAGTGACGTGAGTTCAGAAGATCTATTACTTAATAAACTCAGCGACTGTTACCAAAAGGCGAATCAATCATTCGAAAATTACGCAGATGAAATAAAATTACGATTAAATGGATTGAAGGAACACATTCAGTTACATAACGAAGATAGACAGTTAGTTAATATGGAAATTTCATAAAAAACTATAAGCCAAGGCAATATTTCAACAATAGTATATCATTAATGCTGTCTAATATATCGATACACAATACATGTGCTATATTGCTACAATACTAGTTATTATTATATCGCCAATTAATATTAAAGCAATATTGAAAGTATATTGTATAATACATATCGCTTTGAAATATAAACACAATATTATTGCAATAAACGTGCTCAATATATTTCCAAACAATATTGTTACAACTTTCGGACAACGATTGAGTTCAATATATCCTAATGCAGTATTGCGGAAACGTTCCATCAATAATTATGATAAGTATGTTACCCGGACATTTTGCGTCAATATTTTGGAATATATCCTTCTTAGATTTTATTTCCCAATATTGTAGAAAAAGTCTAACAATATTTTCCATCTTGACTTTGTCAAAGTTATAGACATAATATTGGAGTAACATTACTGCAGTAATCGTGCTTCATAGATTTCCAAACAATATTGTCACAACTTTCAGTCAGCAATTGAGTTTAACAAGGTTTTCAAAAGGTTTCATGAAAGGTTGGAAACCTTGCAAAAATATTTCGGAAAAAGGTTTCTAAAAGGTTCATATGTCCGTGCAATAAACGTCCAAAAATATTTCTTGAAATATATTTGACACTTTTCCTAAAAAGTTACATGAAAGTTTTCTAAAAGGTTTTGACATTGTTTTATGCAAGTGCCTCAGATGTTTCAAAACATTACGAAAACTTTTCAAAATATTTCAACAAGTTTTCAAAAAATATTTTTCGAAAGGTATCTGAAAGGTTTCCTGAAAAGTTCAGTGAAATATTTCTGAAAAGTTACGACAATGTTCTACACAAGTTTGTAAGAGGTCTCTAAATCATCACGAAAGCTTTCTGAAATATTTTAAAAAGATATATAAAAATATTGGGTCCTTGAATAAGTTCACGCTGTTTCCTAACAGATGGCGTTACCAGGACTAAGTGTATGTAATTTCAGATGCTAACGCATCTATAAGGAAGTACTGTCGGTAAGCTTGAACTTAAGTGTATGTTAGTTCGCCATAGTGTAAACAGCGTTTTTTGTTCTTACTACTAAAAATGTCAAGTTTTGTGCCAAGTAAAAATTAGTTGCAGGGAATTTTATTGTGCTATTTTATTTTTAAAAAATCTGCAGCTGAAGCGCACAGGATTCTTGTTGAAACTTACGGTGACCATGCTCTGTCGGAAATGACATGCAGAGACTGGTTTCGACGCTTCAAAAATAACGATTTTGATCTTAGAGATAAAGAACGTGCTGGTGCACCAAAAAAGTTGAAAGACGAAGAATTGGAGGAATTACTAAATGAAGACTCATGTCAGACGCTAGCTGAACTTGCAAAATCATTACGAGTAGATGAGACAATAGTTTTGAAACGTTTGAAAACGTTAGGAATGATCCAGAAGCAAGGACATTGGGTGCCGTATGAGTTGAAGCCGAGAGACGTCGAGCGGCGTTTTCTCACGTGTGAAGTGCTGCTTCAAAGGCAGAAAAGGAAAGGTTTTTCGCATCGTATCGTGACTCGCGATGAAAAGTGGATACAGTACGATAATCCTAAGGGTAAAAAATCGGGGGTAAGCCCGGCCATGCATCAACATCGTCCACAAAGCCAATATCCATGGTTCGAAGCTTCTCTTCTGCATTTGGTGGGATCAGCACGGTGTAATTTATTATGAACTGCTGAAACCGAACGAAACTATCACGGGAGATGGCTATCGACTGCAATTGATCTGTTTGAGCCGAGCCCTAAAGGAAAAACGACCGCTGTACGAGTAGAGACTTATAACTTCCTTATAACTTTTCGTGAAATATTTTTGCAATGTTTCGGAATATTTTTTTACATTTTCAGATTCATAAAAAAATCTTTGCAAGAAATCTTTTTGAAACCTTTTCGTAAAATTTCATAAAATCTTTCTGTTGGGAATGAGTGAGGTGTGGATAATTAATAATTATCTCTTGTACATAAAATAGTATTTAATGTAAATGGCTATAATAGCCGTCGTCTATACGTCTGTCTACATCGAGGTCTGAACGGCAAGAGAGCGAGTACATCACGCAGTAAGTCGCTCTCACCTTCCGCTACTATACATATAAACAAAGTATAGTGGGGGTCATGTATGTATTACAGCTATGTAATGTATTACTAGTACATCAGTATATAGTCAAGATTCTATATTTACTATTATATCCGACAGTTTCTTTAGAGAAAGTTTGCGAGAAAAATTTTGCGAAAGCTTCGTAGAACCTTGCAGTAACATTTCTTGAAATGCGTTTTCGCGATGTCAATACTGTATCAAAAATGTTGCCAAAACATTGTGGAAACATTGGAAGCATTGATACAGGAAATGTTTTTGAATGCTTCTAACTTTTCGTGAAATATTTTTGCAAGGTTTCGGAATATATTTTACATTTTCAGATTCATAAAAAACTCTTTTCAAGAAATCTTTTTGAAACCTTTTCGTAAAATTTCATGAAATGTTTCTTTATAGAAAGTTTGCGAGAAAAATTTTGCTAAAGCTTTTTAAAACCTTGCAGTAACGTTTCTTGAAATGCGTTTTCACGATGTCAATACGGTGTATCCTGCGCAAAACCCAAACATTAACTCTCGGACCGGACCGCGCGACATAACTAGGCAAGGTCCAAAGGACAATATAGGACCCAATAACTACAGAAACCAGAGAGGCCGCGTAAATCGTGGTACGCACTACCGTCCTACATACAATAGAAATAATAGAGACAAGGTCCCAATGAAGATCGAAGATACAACGATCGGAACAACGATCGACGGTATGATGAGGGACGGAATAGCACGGGGAGTATCGTCACCAACGATGAGCCGAATAGGGGAAGCACGACCGGTCATTTAAACTTCCAGGATGCTCGGCGCCAGAGTTCTGTGGGACCGAGCAAGTAAGGAAGGAGGCAAGCGCAAGTAGACCCAAATACGCTATAAGATTCGCCCAAGCAGGACGTCGACTCCCATAGTTAATGTGAGGAGCGCACACCTCAGTGGAAACAAGGGTAGATTTTATGTTGACAGGAGCAGATATGTGACTGATTAAGCGAGAGTGCGTCAGAATTGGAGTAATAAATACAGAAAAGTTAGTTACTATAAGCGCAATGACGCCTGGCAAATGTGTGACCCTAGCAGGCATAAGTGTAGAATTAAGTGAACTCTCCTGCGAAGTGCACGTAATCCCTAACGATTTTCCCATAGATACAGACGGATTGTTAGGATGGGACATGTTAGCTAAATATGGCATCATGGTTAATGCCGCTAATAAATGCCTAGAGGTAGAGCAATTAGTAATATCCTTTGAGAGGGAAGAGGAATTCATAATACCGCCCCGTACAAGGCAGGTAATTTACGCGCGAGTTCAGAATAAAGAAGAGAAAATAGGGTTAATTCCCCTGTAAAAATTAGGGCCCAAGCTATTATTTGGGAACTTCGTAGCCGCAAATAGAGACGGCAATGTACACACATTCTGTTACAATATTAGCAATAAGTCGGTGCGAATGAAGGCTCCAACTGTCACGTTGAAACCCTGCGAGGCAATGCGCGAAAAAGACATAGTATTCAGCGTGCCGAACATAGTTGACCGTAGTGAACTCGAGCACATGCTCCGCTTACTGTCTGGCGATGAAGAGGATCGGGCAACAAAAGTATTCGAGGCACTAGATTCCGACACCCTAAAGGACCTAAATGAAGAGGAAATAGCGCATATTAAAGAACTAATAAGGGAACATTTAGTTACGCATAAAATAGTGACTACAACAGAAGAGCCGGTACGAGCAAAGAGGCCCCGCCACTCACCATCTATAAAGGATGAGATGCAGCGGCAAATATCAAAATGTTTAGAGGAAGGAGTTATTAGACTTGACAGCCCTTATTCGTCGATGATGTGGGTAGTCCCCAAGAAGAGTGGCAAGAATGGAGAGAAAAGATGGCGAAAGGTAACAGA
The DNA here is from genome assembly GCA_036365515.1 of Torymus aiolomorphi. Taxonomy (NCBI): domain Eukaryota; kingdom Metazoa; phylum Arthropoda; class Insecta; order Hymenoptera; family Torymidae; genus Torymus; species Torymus aiolomorphi. Next base: position 26,676,381 of record CM070874.1, read on the forward strand.
TTTTCACCAATTAAATGAGATAACCGTAGGCAATATTTATCCGCTCCCACTTACAACGAATATTAAAGAATCCATAGCGATGGCCCAATATATTACAGCGATTGACTTGAAAATGGGATTTTACCAAATTCCTATGGATCCAGAAGACGCGCACAAGACTGCTTTGGCCGGACCGTACGGGCACTATGAATACACGAGAATGGGCGCAACGCGCCTGCGACCTTTCAGGGCCTAATGGACCTCGTGTTGAGTGGACTACAGGGGGTAGAATTATACGTCTATTTAGACGGTATCATAGTCTTCGCGATGGACTTAGAAGAGCATGGAAAGAAATTTAGGTGACTCATAAAAAACTAGACAACGCCAACATTACTATAGAGCCAAGTAAATGCCAATTCCTGCAACGGGAGGCTAGCTTCCTGGGTCACATTGCCGGCAATGGGAAAATACGACCAGATCGGAAGAAAATTGAGGCAGTAAGGAATTTTTCCAACCCAATAAGTAAAAAAGAAATCAAGCAGTTCCTAGGATTGGCAACATATTACCGCCGATTCGTAAAAGGATTTACAAAAATAGCCTGGCCACTATCAAATCTGTTGAGAGAGCGCGATCATACGGGCAAGCAACCGTTTATATGGGGGGAAAGCTCAACAACAGGCGTTCGAAAAAATAAAGGACGCGCTCTGCAGCAAGCCCGTCTTGATGGCACCCGATCTATCAAAGGAATTCATCGGAATAACAGACGCGAGCGACTTTGCCCTAGGAGCCATACTAGGGCACAGCGAAATAAGAAAAGACCACGCCTGCCAGTATGCCTCTCGTTGCCTAAGGAGACCAGAGCTAGGTTCTTCAACATTCGATCGGGAGCTCCTCGCTATTGTTTTTGCAAAAGAACAATTTAGGCCATTTTTATATGGTCGGAAATTCACGATTATTACGGATCACGAGCCACTGAAACATTTCCATAATACAAAAAAACCTGACTTACGGTTCAACAGGCTGAAGGCGGAATTGTGCGGCTACGACTTTGAGATTATTTACCGATCGGGGCCGCGTAACTGCAACACAGATGTACTATCCCAGAACCCAATCTTGCGGAATAGGGAAGAAAACCCGGATCAACTCCGGGTAAAACTCTGCGAATTCGCGGAAAAACAAGAGAAAGAAGATAACTATAACGATTACGATCCCTCGTCGAGGATACTTTACGCAACAAGGTCCACCATAAAAAGTCGCAATCCAAATAATGAACAAAGGTCAGGTACTGACGAACCCGGCGCGACAAGGCATGCTAAGAGAGATCGTGGCCAAAACGGTGACCAAATGTCGGGTAGCGGGGAAAGCTCTGGCTATCTGCGGGAGAAAAGGATACCCCACTTGGGCTCTTTAAGGGGGCTAGACACCTTTATTTCTGAAAAAAAAAATTTTATATTTCTATATATAAATGTGAGCCAATTATTTCCCACTTTTTACGTATAAAAGGGGGTATATTTACCTTTCCTTAGACCTGTGTTTGAGCTTTTTTTATGGTCCAGAACCATAGTTATCGATGAAACAAGTTTTTTCACTGACCGTAAGCTTTTAAATGTTCCTGCGGAAGGATTGACTCTAGATTTAAACTAAGTACTTCTAAATGGTATAGTTTTCTTAAGAGTGCTAGAATTTTTGATTCAAAGAAAAAAAAAATTTTTATCCTCTTTTTTTATGATATTTTTCTTAATTGTTTAAACTTTTCCAACATTTTTTTAATGTAAAAATTTTTTCTGACATTCAATTTTCAAAAACCATACACTGATAAGAAAACTATACCATTTAGAAATACTCAGTTTAAATCTGGAGTCAATCCATCCGCAGGAATATTTTAAAGCTTACGGTCAGTGAGCTTATTTTATTAAAAACAATATTGTGAGAAAATCAACTTTAAAGTTTTGATATCTCATAATGCATAAAAATATCCAAAACACGACTCCCTTTTAGTTGATATTGATATTTATGCATATACTGGTTATGAAAAACAATTTGGCATTGACTTCCTTGCGTAGAATTTTATTTTCCTTGGTATTTTTTGACCTAGAAAACAAAATCAACTTTTAGTCATTTTATAACATTTTGGCTATACGTGCATCAATTTATTTATCTTAAATACTTATCGTTTTTTTCGCCTTAGGTTAAAAACCTTTTTTAAGTCTTGTTGTTAATGTGATGTCTTAACCTCATCTGTCAAGTCCTGCAAGGTCCCATGGTAGTCGCTTGATGATGCATTTTCTTTCAAAATCACTGAAATACGTATAATATATATTTTATTATTTTATTTAATTATTTAAAACAATATGTATATATACACACACACACATACACACACGTACACTAACTTGCACACACCAGGCACATAAAACAAAATTATATTTTTACATTTTTTGCATGGAAATGCTATAAGCAAGTAAATTTTAATTATACAATTATTTCTTGGCTTATGGCATTTCCATACAAAAGTGTAAAAATATAATTTAGTTTTATGTACCTCGTGTGTGAAAATTAATGTGTGTGCATGTTTGTAAGATATGTATGTTTATGTATACATATACATATACAATATGCATAATATACGCATGTCTAATGCACAAAAGCATTGTAACGCGTGTCTAGCCGCGATTCTAATCTACCGCGCGAAGGTAGTGAGCGCGCGCGCGCAACTCCTACGCAGCCGAATCGAGGCGCGCCGCGCGTAGCGAATCGGTCTCGCGACGCGTAAAATGCCCGTCATCCGTCGCGAAGCTGCTAACTGGTTCCCGCGAGAAAAGGGAGCCATCTTCGTGTCTGCCGTCGCGCAAGTAGGATCTCCTCCGTTCTTCGTGAGTTTACTTGTCCACGCCGTTCGATCGTTTTGTGAGACCCCGCGAGTGTAGTGGAGGCGCCGCAAATAGTGGAGGCGCGCACAAGAGAGACAGAGAGAGCGATACCGCGTAGCGTGTGCCACGAGCAGAACGAGCCTGCGAGCGAGGAGCCGGCAGCCAGCCCGCCTGCCGACCCAATACAGCGAAAGAGAGAGAGAGAGAGAGAGAGAGAGCGCAACTGCTGTGCGAACGACAGGGAGCGAGAGAGAGTCGAGTGCACCGGCTGCTCCTTCCTAACGTAAGTTTTCTACTCTCCTCTCGCGGGTTCATTGTAAAGGCTCGCACGGAAATCGCCCCGTGCAAGCCTTCTGTGCCGTGTACGTGGGGGTGTGTGTCAGCCCGCCGTACTTTAACACCGCGCGCGAAATTAGCAGCTTCGCCGCGCGCCGTGTAGTTCGCGCGTTTGAATATTAACGGTCGCGCGCGAACTAACTCTTTGTTCTAATCAGCACGTGCGTTGTGCTTGTAGAGATTAGTGATTGTGAATATATTGTGATATCTAGTTACTCGTCGCGTTGTTCATTACAACCTGTCCTTCTCCCGGATACCGCCGCCTCCGCGGGAAAACGACTCCGCCGGTCGTTTTCATATCTGAGCATAGCGGCCGCGCGCTTTACTCTTCGAGCGCGCGCTTTTCACTCAGCGATCCAATTAGTTGGAAAGCGAAGTTCGTGTGCGATCTTCGCGTTGTTTTCGGGATTCCAGGAGCAGATCCCCGGGCAAGTCATTTTAGTCTGACACCCGCGGCACCGTGTTCTAGGGCATCGCTGGCCTGTGGCTTGTTGGGATTTTCCCCCACTAGCCATCCCGTTACAACTGGCGCCACAACGTTTTGGGGGTGGAGAAGGACCTGCGACGCGTACGTGATTCGCGGCGAAGCTTGGCGCGAAGAAGCTCAGCAGCGTAGCTGAGCGTAAGCTGCAAACAAAGGCTCTTCGTGCCGCAGCTCGTAGGCGCGTGTGTGCGTGTGCGTAACACAGCCGTGCTGTTGCGAGAGTGCGGTCGAGAGGTTAGGCGTGCGATAGCCAATAACCCTCGACCTAGTGTGCCGACGAGGAGAGATATTGTGAGCGGAATTTCTGGAGCGTTGAGGAATTATTGTTAACAATTAAAGTTTTTTTAATAACAATTAATTTTTTTAATGACAAAATTTTTTTTTTAGCGATAATTAATTTTTTAATTAATTTTTTTTCTCGTCTCGAAAATTTTTTTTTTCTTCTCGTTCTCTCGTATTTCCGATACGAATTATTTTTTTTTTGGACGAAAAATAAAATTTTTTTTTCTTTTATCGTGCAGTTAGAAGAAGATCGAGAGAAAGTCGGCAAGCACTCTCGGAACAAAAAGTTGACTGTGCGCCCGAGTAAAAACTCGAGCGCAAAAAATCCCATCGAACTTAAAAATTGTTTTTATTTTTTTTTTAGGTGAAAATTGTATTTATTTTTTTGTGTTTTTGGTGATATTGTCCGTTTTGACACATATATATATATATATTTTTTTTCACATATATTTATTTTAAAATTACAAGTGCGAGTAGTGGAGCGTAATTAATTACAAATCGTAATTACTTACAGAAATAGCTTTTATTTTTTTTTAGAGCCGCATACGGGAAATCCTCGTACATTATCGAGGTTAAGAGCAACTACCGTAGCTCTTAGAAAGTAACCCGGGTTCGCATTGAAAAAGCTAGCTCACGGGTTGAAAAGGCAAACTCTCTCTGCCATCAATCCGGATACTACTCGCGCTAGTAAAATAAGTTCGTGGGGAAGCGCACAGCCAATTGACACCATGGCCCGATCATCGCAGTTTGCGGAATCTGCGATACTCAATTGGGCATATACACAGCCCGAAGAGGAAATTATCGAGGCCATGCAAGCCCTTGGTCTGCAGCAGTCAGATCTGCAATCAGTGAATATGCTGACAACGATCAAGTGGCTTATGGGCGATTACAGTGCCGCCGATTTTGTGCCAGAGCCGGAGCTGTCGGAGAAGCAAGCGTTTGCTAAACGCGAGCAGTCCCGAAGGGCGTTCATCGACTTAACGTTGATGAACAAATCTGGGTCGACTATTGTGGATCCCAATACTGATCCAGACCAACCGCACCCGTTCATTACGCTCCTTGATGACCCGATAGTGATGCAAAAATTCTCGGAGTCTCGGAGGATGAACGCTCCACAACAAGCACATAATGCAGTGGTGGAGCCAGCGGATGAGGCAAACGGCCAGGAGGGTTCCGGGACAGAGATATTGAGCTCTGCAGCACCCACCGGGACATCTCCAGCCGAAGCCGAGGGACAGCTCCAACAGCAACAGCTTCAACAGCAACAACTGCAGCAGCAGCAAATGCAGCAGCAGCAAATGCAGCAGCAACAAATGCAACAGCAGCAGCAGATGGAGCAGCAGCGACGGCAGCAACAGCAACAACAGCAGGAGCAGCAGCGGCAGCAACAGCGAAAGCATCAAGAGCAGCAGCGACAGCAGGCGTTGCTAGAAGAGCAGCGCAGGCAACGACAATTCCGGCGGAGTCAAGAACAAGAGTCGTTGTCGGCACAAAATGGGCAGCACGCGTTCTGGCAGCAAACGCGAAGTCCACCGCAGCCACAGAGTTTTGAGTGGCCAAGTGCGGGGGAACAGCATACCGCAGGGATTGCTGTGGGAGATAACGTAGTCTCAGAACAGCTGCTGTCGGTGATCCATAGACTCGTCAAAGAGGTGGAAGAGCTCAAAGAGAGTGTGCGAATACTCCAAGAAGCTCGACACCCATCCTCATGCGCGCGCTTGGAGGGAGTCCAACTACCGAGTGCGGGCAGGGGACGAGGATCACCACATGTGAACTTTCAGGACACGTTCACATATGTGAATTTTGACAGCAGCAGTCCCAATACTGAATCGCCAAGGGACGCTGGGAGGAATAGCGGAAGAAATCCTACACAGCGTCAGGCGGGGGTGAGCGCTACACTGGACCAGTCTACGAGGCAGACGTACGTGTCTCAACAGACGAACCGTGATGTGGGCCAAATCGTAAGGAAATGGCACATCAAGTTCTCTGGGTCCTTGAAGGAGCAGAGCGTCGAGTTATTCCTCACGAGAGTAGAGGAATGTCGAGCTCTAGCAAATCTGACGTACGACGAAGTACTCTCGTCATTGTCAGAGCTCCTGAGTGGAGTAGCGGCCACCTGGTATAGGAGTAACCGTCATACGTGGCGATCTTGGCAAGACTTCCAAGAGGCCATAATACACATGTATGGCGGTGACAGGGGCCATCAACAGCGAATCCTAGCGGAGATAAACGCGAGGACTCAAGGCAGAAACGAACTCACGAGAGATTACGTAGTGAATCTGCAAGCCTTGATTCTCAAGTTAGTTCCGGTGCCTAGCATGCCCCAACAATTGGACATATTGCACCGGAACATGCGGCCAGAACTACAAAAAATGGTGATGCGTAATCAAATTACGGATTACCGAGGGCTCCTGGATTTAGCCTGGGAGGCCGAATTAGCGCTCGCGGCAGATAAGGTGTATCACTCGCCACCACCGCCAGAGCGCACTTACTTGCCAGAGTTTGCCTACGTACCTACAGAGCCAGCGCACTTACTTGCCAGAGTTTGCCTACGTACCTACAGAGCCAATCACGGATCAGCGGAAAAAGCAGAATCCAGGAGTGGCGGCGATGGGGCAACAACAGCAGGAGCCTCGAGAAAGCCTCGAGGCTATGTTCCGTCGGGTGATGGCCGAGTGTTTGTCAAGCTTGACAAAGAAAGGCACCGACGGAAATAGTGGGCAAACGCCAAACACACAGTCGTTCAAGAAGCCCAAGAAAAAGAATAATTGGGAGAACAGGCAGCGGGAAGGCGGGCAAAGTAATAATCAGCCTAGTGGGGGTAGTAGCGCGACCCACCAGGCTAGGCCGCCAAGTCCAAGGAGTAATGGACCTCCACAAAGGCCAGAGTACTGAAGGGGTTACGGCAACGAGCAAAGGGGAAGCGACCGCAACCCCAATGCTGCCGGAAACCAGCAGGAAAACGGCCAAAGGGGCAGGTAAACACGGCCACACGCCCGCCCCCAGCTCTCACATCAGCGACCGAGGGTAACTCTGTCCAATTGCCTGAAGGAGAGAGCGAAGAAGTGCCCGCGACTCAGCAGAACGAAGATAACCAGGAAACATACTCGTGATGGTGGCTTCAAGTAGGTGTAGACGGCTACAGGCTACGGGCACTCTTCGATACTGGAGCTTCCTGGACTGGGATGAATTCCATCGGCTTACAGCTCGCTACAGCCTGTGGAAAAGAATTAATCCCGGCCAGCGGCCTAACGGCACGGGTAGCTAATGGGCAGAGCATAGCAGTGGTTGTCTATGTTTATCTACCCATGGTCGTGGCAGGAGTGTGCAAGGATGTGCGCGTCGCAATCATGCCAGACCTAGACACGGAGTGCTACTTGGGGGTGAACTTCATTAAGAAGTTTAGCGCCGTCTTAGACCCCACTGACAATACGCTGCATCTCAAAGATGATGATGCAAGCGTAAAGTTAGAAGTAGCCTCCATAACCGCCAATAATACCGTGTCCGTATCAGCTATAGGGTTGGCGGACCCAACAGAAGAGCAGCGCAAAGAAGCGGAAGCTTTAGTAGCTGAGATGATGGGAAACGGCCTGGCACCATTAGGGTGTACTTCGTGGGTTGAGCATGCAGTAGACGTCGGCTCGACAAGACCCATAAAACAGAAGTACTACCCAGTATCTCGAAAACTCGAGGAAGAGATGCACAAGCAGGTGGAGGAAATGCTACTCGCGGGTATAATAGAACCTTCGACAAGCGGCTAGTCAAGCCCTGTGGTAATGGTACGCAAGTCCAACGGGAAGTTCCGTTTCTGTGTGGACTTCAGAAAAGTGAACGCAGCGTCAAGGCCAGACGCATACCCGTTACCATACATGGAGAGTATCTTAAGCAAACTGCAGAAAGCGCGATACATATCCACGTTGGATTTAAGTAGTGCGTACCACTAAATACCACTAAATCCGGAGTCCAAAGAGACTACGGCCTTCACCGTGCCAGGCAAAGGGTTATTTCAATTTACAAGAATGCCCTACGGTCTTTCGTATGCCGGAGCGTCCTTCCAGAGGCTGATTGACAAAGTCATCGGCCCCGAACTCGAACCTTTTGCTTACTCGTATCTCGATGACATAATAATAGTCACAGAAACATTCGAGGAGCATAAAGAGGTTCTAAAAAGAGTTCTAGATAGGATAAAGGACGCGGGCCTCACAATAAATCGCGAGAAGAGTGTCTTCTGTCGCAATGAGGTCCAATATCTCGGGGTCATAGTAAATAGGGATGGTTTTAAACCAGACCCCGAGAAAATAAAGCCCATTATGGAATATCCGGTGCCGAAAAGCCTCCGTCAGCTGAGACGCTTCCTAGGAATGGCCTCGTGGTATAGAAAGTTTTTATCAAACTTCGCCACAATTGCTGAACCACTGACCGAACTAACGAAAAAGGATCGGAAATACGAGTGGTCAACGGCACAAGAAGAGGCCTTCCAAAAACTAAAAGCGCTAGTTGCTTCTGCACCGATACTCCACAGACCGGTATCTAACGCACAGTTCGTGGTGCAAACTGATGCGAGCGATACAGGACTTGGAGCGGTGCTATACCAGATAATAGACGGCGACGAAAGAGTCCTAGAGTTCGCTAGTCGAACTCTGAGCGCGGCCGAGAAGAATTATAGCGTGACGGAACGAGAGTGTCTAGCAATTCTCTGGGCAATCAAAAAGTTCCGTCCGTATATAGAGGCCTATGACTTCAAGGTCATCACGGATCATAGCAGCTTGAAGTGGCTCCGTGATCTCCGAAACCCATCAGGCAGGTTAGCAAGATGGGCTTTGGAACTACAAAACCACAGTTTCACAGTCGAACACCGAAAGGGCTCTTTGAACAATGTCCCAGATGCCCTTTCGCGGATGTTCGAGGAAGAGGAGCCAGCGGTCGCCGCGTTAGAGCTCGAACGCGATACAAACGACCAATGGTACCTCGAAATTGTGAAAGAGGTTCAACAGCGGCCGCGAGACTTCCCCACGTTCAAGCTGGCGGGGGGGAGACTGTACAAATACGAACCTGATGAAGTCATAGACGAGTCTCTCGGCGACGATGATGCATGGAAGTTAGCAGTCCCTCACGAAAAGCGACGCGAAGTACTGAGAGAATGCCATGACTTTCCAACTGCTGGGCACTTGGGCCGCGAGAAAACGCTAGAAAGAGTAAAGCGGAAGTATTATTGGCCACACATGTCTCGTAATGTAGCCAGACACGTGAGCCAGTGCCAAATTTGCCAGCAGTGCAAAGTCGAACAGCGCGCTCCAACAGGATTCATGGGACGCCGAATTACAGAGCGTCCATGGCAAATCGTGGCCAGCGACATTATGGGGCCCCTCCTAAAAACCACGCACGGCCACGAATACATTCTCATATTCCAGGACTTGTTCACACGCTGGATTGAAGTAATTCCGATAAAAAGGGCAGATGGTAAATCGGTAATTAAGGGACTCAACGAGCGAGTATGTCTGCGATTCGGAGTCCCGGAGGTGTTTCTCTCAGACAATGGGACTGAATTTAAAAATGCACCATTAGAGGCATTCTTAAAGGAGAGAAACGTGCATCACACGTTTACACCTCCGTATCACCCTCAGGCCAATCCTGTCGAGCGTGTGAATCGAACGGTGAAGACAACGATTATGTCTTACGCACAGGAAAATCACCGGTCCTGGGATGAGAAACTGAATGAGCTGGCGTTCGCGTACAATACTGCCGAACACAGCTCCACAAAGATAAGTCCTGCCATGCTCATTTACGGCCGACAACCCGACCCACCGAAGACACTAAGGCGGGAGGAAGACAGGTTAGCCGAAGAGCAAGGGCAGCAAGAGGCGATAAACAATTGGGTGGTATGTATGGACAAGCTCCGCGAATTGCACGTTCGGGCGGCGGCCGACGCGCAAGCGGAGCAGGCGAGACAAGCCAAATATTATGACGCTCATCGTCGACCTCCAGAATTCTGTCTAGGCAATCGTGTATGGAGAGAGAATAAGGTACTATCCTCAGCAGCTGAGGGGATTTCTGCCAAATTAGCCCCGAAGTACGCGGGGCCCTACACGATTGTGAATATTCTAGGCGAAAACACCTATGAGATCCAAGGTGAGGATGGTCGAACGATACGTCCCGTCCATGCGCAGCAACTCAAGAGATACGTCTCAGCAGAAGTAGCCCAGGCGCTACCAGCGAGGGACTCTTCAGCCGAACGGAACACGTCAGAGGGACACAGAGTTAGCCGGGGGAATGTACAGCCCCGGGCGACGGCTAAGAGGCGCGGTCCACCTCGTAAGACTGCGCTATTAGTTAGGCCAGGAAAGCGGGCGAGCGATGGCCGGCCTATGCATGTGGCCGGTCCAACAGAACCCAAGCGAGGCCCAGGGAGGCCAAAGGGTTCGAAGAAGAAGCCCGTACCTGCTGATGCCGGACTAATTAGTCCTCGTAGAACCCGAGCGTATAAAAAGCAATAATTGTGCCGTCCAACTTGTGTCGTACGTACTAACCTGTGTTCGTGTTAATTCTCCAGTCCTCAATCGCACTCCTCCCCGGGATCGATTTATCTGTTTCAGGACATGCAAGGCCTGACTCCCGAAATAGCGGAGACGGCGAAGAAGGTGATCGCTGGATTAATCCAGTGCAATCCTGACCCCGCCGTCATCGATTTTTTGGAGCAGGTCGTGGAGGGCATCGACGCTGTGACACTGGCACCCCAGCCAGTGGAAGAGCCCTCCACCGTCATGATCGAGGAGATAGAGGCGCCGAAGCCAAGAAAGGGACCTTCGGAGCCGGCCTGGGCAGAGGCCGGTCCCAGTCCGCTTCGGCGACCTCGTCCCCCGAAGGAGCAGCAGGAAAGCCGGGAAGAACGGCTTTCACAAGAGGCGTCGGTCCGAGCCTCAGAGATGGCGCCGGAAGGAAACGCCGGCGCGGCTCGGGCCGACGAAGAAAGGAAAGAGAGTTCTCCGACCCAGGCCCCCAAGTGGGCACCGAGTGATGAAGTCGGTGCGGCCTGGATCCCAGTGGAGAAGGCCCTCGAGGAAGCGCGGTGCCTCAGCAAGTCCTCGCGCGCTGCGGAGGACGCTGCCCTGGCCGCACTGGAGGTCTTTCTCCAGTGCCACGGTAAGGCCGGCGAGCGGCAAGCCGGCAAATGGGTCGGAATGGCCCAAGGCCGGCGCGAAGAGCTCGCGGCCGCCGCAGAGGCCAGGGCCGCCAGGCTGCGCCGCACCGCCTTCCAAAAGGCGGAGGAGGCTCGCCTGGCTCGTGTGCAGGAGCGCATGGAAGAGGCCAGGCGAGCCAGGGAAAAGGCGGAGGAGACGGCGCGCCGGGTCAAGGAAGAGGTCCAGCGCCGTCTCCAAAAAGAAGAAGAACGCCTTAGGAGGGCGCTCGAAGAAGAGCGAGCGGCCCGGGATGCGCTCGACAGTAACGCAATCCCCCGGTGCTTCATGTGTGGCGAGCTTGGGGTGAAAAAGTCAAAACATTGCCCCAACCAAGCTCGTCACAAGTGGCGCCGATCGTATTCCCGGGCCAGTTGAAGAGGGGTGAAGCCATGAAGTTTTTCTTATATATTTTTTTTTAATAAAAATTAAAAAGAAAAACCGGTGACTCCGATTCTGCAATGTTCCTTTCCGAACCTCCTTCTCCTAATCATTACTACCATATTAGTAGGTACGACGACGGCCATGATTAGCAGAGCTGCTCTCGGTCCCCTAAGCAGCGTCTGGCGGGGGGGTGTAACGCGTGTCTAGCCGCGATTCTAATCTACCGCGCGAAGGTAGTGAGCGCGCGCGCGCAACTCCTGCGCAGCCGAATCGAGGCGCGCCGCGCGTAGCGAATCGGTCTCGCGACGCGTGAAATGCCCATCATCCGTCGCGAAGCTGCTAACTGGTTCCCGCGAGAAAAGGGAGCCATCTTCGTGTCTGCCGTCGCGCAAGTAGGATCTCCTCCGTTCTTCGTGAGTTTACTTGTCCACGCCGTTCGATCGTTTTGTGAGACCCCGCGAGTGTAGTGGAGGCGCCGCAAATAGTGGAGGCGCGCACAAGAGAGACAGAGAGAGAGCGATACCGCGTAGCGTGTGCCACGAGCAGAACGAGCCTGCGAGCGAGGAGCCGGCAGCCAGCCCGCCTGCCGACCCAATACAGCGAAAGAGAGAGAGAGAGAGAGCGCAACTGCTGTGCGAACGACAGGGAGCGAGAGAGAGAGTCGAGTGCACCGGCTGCTCCTTCCTAACGTAAGTTTTCTACTCTCCTCTCGCGGGTTCATTGTAAAGGCTCGCACGGAAATCGCCCCGTGCAAGCCTTCTGTGCCGTGTACGTGGGGGTGTGTGTCAGCCCGCCGTACTTTAACACCGCGCGCGAAATTAGCAGCTTCGCCGCGCGCCGTGTAGTTCGCGCGTTTGAATATTAACGGTCGCGCGCGAACTAACTCTTTGTTCTAATCAGCACGTGCGTTGTGCTTGTAGAGATTAGTGATTGTGAATATATTGTGATATCTAGTTACTCGTCGCGTTGTTCATTACAACCTGTCCTTCTCCCGGATACCGCCGCCTCCGCGGGAAAACGACTCCGCCGGTCGTTTTCATATCTGAGCATAGCGGCCGCGCGCTTTACTCTTCGAGCGCGCGCTTTTCACTCAGCGATCCAATTAGTTGGAAAGCGAAGTTCGTGTGCGATCTTCGCGTTGTTTTCGGGATTCCAGGAGCAGATCCCCGGGCAAGTCATTTTAGTCTGACACCCGCGGCACCGTGTTCTAGGGCATCGCTGGCCTGTGGCTTGTTGGGATTTTCCCCCCACTAGCCATCCCGTTACAGCATACATATTATATAATATACTTACATAATTTAAAATGCACCTGCTGCATACGAATCATCCTGGAGCTGCTCTCTAGCTTGTCTTCTCATAATACGAGCATCCTTGGTGTTGGCTTTAGTCTTCTTTTCTGCAGATCTAAGTCTGAATTCGTCGCTTGATCCAGGAGTGCATTCAAACTTTTCCATGATATTTAGAATACCTGTTTTTCCTTGGTTGAAGCAGGTTACAGCAATGTGAGTACCTATTTCCAAAACTTTCAAGCCACAGAATGAGGTTTTTGGAACTATTTTCCACACGCAGTTGTTGAAACTCTCATTAGAGTTTTGCGTAAAACCTCCAAGACACTTCTGGAGAAGATCTGAACTTGATAAGTCTTCATAAATTGGTCTCACCTGATCCATGATGGCCAGTGGAATGGCTACTTTATGTTTAAAAGTCTTGAGTTTTTTGTTGGCCTTTTCTTTTTGCCATTTACACCAGCTGGTAAGTCCTGATGGGCAGAATTGATGTTGAGGGCTCTGATCGGTAGACAACTGATGATAATATGTAGCCCAAATAGCATTTCTCATACCAGTGACAGAATCTGAATGGTCTCTGATCGCCTTTCCATAATAGGAAGATAAGGTTCCGATCACCTGCCCTGTCAAGCGACCTTTTCCGCCCATTGGTTTTCCATCCGATAGAAGCTTCTTTCCTGATGCCTTCTTTATGTTTCTTAAACGAGTGCCCATCCTCTTCTGGACATGCCCAATGCACTCTATCTTCTTTACTTGTAGTTTGTCACCATAGGGATCCGCTTCTCACACAGACTTGAACACTTTAGAGTCACCATCACCGAGTCATACTCATACTTAACTGCATATTTTTCTTCAGATCGTGAGAACATTTCCTTTATATCATCTACTTCCATTTTTCCAGCACAGCCCTGATGGTTGGCCGTGAAATTTGGTTCGTGCTCTTCATACCATTCTTCATATTCCACTCTTCCTTTTTTTTTCTCCCAAACTGAGCAAGGTTTACAGAAACTATTTTTAATAGTAACATCTAAAACCTTGCCAGATCTGTTGCCAATAATGCTGGCAACACCTTGTAAAGAAGAAAAGCCTCTTTTCCTCCAAGAGCCGACCAGACACAGTAAGTCCAGTATTTGGTGGTGTTAATTTTAGTTCTTCTTTCACTGCTGTGTCCATGGACCCTTGAGCCGCTTCTGCACAAATATTACCAAGCTGCTCATTAATTTTATCATAAGCAGAATGAGCGACTGGTTGTGATAAATCCATGATTCCAGAGAAAGTTGATATTCCTGTGTGACCGTGGCCAAGTGCACGCGTGGCTGGCACACTTCTTCTATTTATTTCCCATGCATTACTCATGGGGCCAACTTTCTTGGAAAAATTTATTCCTGCAATTTGATCACATCTGTCACATACTATATCAATTTTGAATCCAAACCCTTGAAGGCTGGATTCGCTTATATAAACAGGTCCATGGCACTCACTGCAACATAACACTTTTTCCAGTTCAGGAAACAGAATGCTGATGTTGATAATTCTATTCTTCGTATTGCAGTGAGAAGATGTTGATGTATTTCTCATTTTTCTAGCTGAAGTTGATGTTCTTCTCCGTTTTCTCTCTTTTTCTTCTTTGTGGATATTCCCTCCAAAAATTTTTGGTCTCTTCTTCACTCTTTCTCTTGAGAGTATTTGGCGTCAGGATGAGTGCTAGTAAATCGTCCTCTGTCATCTCCTGCCATTTTTAAGCTTTGTTAGAAGTCAATTTAAATTTTTTTTTAATCACTATTTTTATATTTCACAAAGTTCACAACTATATAAACACAATAATTATATTGTGCAACAAAACACACGAACCTCAAATTACACAAAAAGAACACTTTTTACGTAAGAAGCGACGTAAAACGAATCTAAACCATCCGAGTATTCGATTCAGCTGACACTTGTGTTTACAAAAATTAAAGAGCTAAAAGTAGGTTACCGTGTCAAATGCTTACATGTAACATACGTATGATATGTGTGTGTTTCTTAGTTCATTGTGTATCATAGTCCAACTGTCCAATTATCAACATAGTTCAACATAGTTCATGGTGTACCTTAGTCCAATTATCTATAGTTCAACATTAGGCCTTTTACAGCCAAAAGAAAACAGAACACTATATAAGGAACAGATGCAGAAATACCACGGGTTACTATATCTATATATATGTGGAACATCGCTTATTCCTCGCTGTTCCTCGTATATATAGATATACTAACCCATGTTATTTCTGCATCTGTTCCTTATATTTTTTTGAGTGTAACGGGCCTTACTGTTGTTCATGCCCGATTACTCCAAATCGTTTTATACAATAAAACTGTGGTATATTATTTGATAGATATAATAATTATTCTATGTATTCAATTTTCTTATATATGTATGGTTTATATTCAATTGTTTTATATTATTAGAAATATTTCGACCATGAAAAGTATGAATTACACGTAATTATATACACGGATTGATTTTTGTCAGTTTTTTATGTTATTTTTTTCTAATAAAATTGATTTATTTCTACGGCGTATTTATTTATATTTATAAATATATTAATGTAGATTTATTAAAAAGTATAAAATATATTAACAATTAAAAGAAAATAGAATTCTACCAAAAAATAAAAGTATGTATGTCGAAAAAACTGTATATTGAAAAAAAATGAAATTACAGTGAAAAATCGATAAATAGTTTAATCAGTATTTTATCAATATCTTAAAAAAAAAAAATAGATATCGTTTTCGGGTAAAAAGGAGCATATTCTACGGATGTTTTCCTATAAGAAAAAGCAAACAAAAAACATCAATTTTTCTCAAGAAAAAAGGTGTCTAGCCCCCTTAACAGACTCGGATGGGACACGGAAACTTGGACTTTAGGACCAAGAAGGCGTAGGTACCAGAAACAAACAGAAGGAAACAAACAGAACTAAACGGATATTCAGTACTAGCTCAGACGAAAAAAGATAAAGGACTAGCGTACCTGAGAAAAGAGCGCAACATGCGGGGCGAGATCCACATAGCCAGTACGCCATTAGCCTCAGCCGTCGGGCAGGTTTCGGGCATCACGCGAGCCCAAGCACCCATATACGGGCAACGACCACAATTCGGCGAAACTCATACCAACCAGGTTTCATTACAAGGTCAATCAAACAGTCCGTAGGGCAGACCCATTGTTGCGCTTTCGAGAGTAAATCCCGAAACATTAAAACAAAAGGAAAAGGAAAACCTGGAAAAAACGGAATTTCAGACTCTGTACAAAAAAGGAGAGTTTCTCATCGTACGTAATGTTGACAACGGCTTTTGGCTCTGTCAGTTAACCCTCGACATACTAAAATCAACGGGTCAGGTGCTAGTGCACTGGCTGACGGAGTCAGACGACAATGAACAGGTGGACACACTGTCTTATCACAACAACATAGAAATTGAAACCATACTGACTAATATCCGTCTGACGAAAATATCGAACTACAGATATTACCTGTCAAAATCGGAGTGGAAGTACAGACGAAATATTGAACGAATCCCTCGAATTGGAGCCACGGCCTATGAATAATAGTTAAATTGCAAGCAACCCACGCTTCGAGGCAGAGTATCCCGTCACACCAAGGACTAGTCTCACCGGAAGGCAGGAGTCGGATATGGAACAATCCGAAACAACCTTCGTCCAAAAAAGCAGCGAAGGTAATGAACTCCTTCGAAAATGGCCAATCGGGGTTCCGTATAGATGTATGGGAAACATCCACTCATCCGAAAGAGGATGCTCGACCCCAAGGCACATCTATGCCTAATAAAGGGTCGCCAGCTCAGCATTCACGCCTAAGGTGGAATGAAAGCTCAGCAGCGATTTCGTTAATCAAAAACGCTAGTCCCGCGAGAGAAAGACAAGAAGACCTATCGGAAGGCGAGGAGGACTTAGCTCCTGATACAGAAATGCCGTCCTACACCGAGGATATAGAAGAGGACCAGGCACCCGCAGAGTATGGTACACGCCGAGGGTATTATCACGTCGCCTCGATAAGCTATAGAGATATTAGCATGAAAAGCGTGAATGACGTCGACGCGACTCCGGAATCGAATAAAACGAACCCCGGTACACGGGCGGGATACATTGACCGACGGGGCAACACCCCCGAAACCACAAAACCAGCCGAGGCGTCGGAAACCGGACTTTTTACTGGCAGCGAGCCAGAGGCCCCTTATCCCAAGGAAAATAATCAGGCACGTTAAGCCCTGCGAAAGTTACCAACGAGAAGGAGCTAGCGAACTACTCTTGGGACGGTGACCCGCCATCAACCCACCGCGAAGAGGAAGGGAACTCGAGCCGGCGAGTCACCAGCCTTATGGAAGTCAGCAACGAAGGCCTCCCGTCGACTTCAGCACAAGGGTTTTATGGATACAGGGAGGAGTCGCAATGCGCACAGTCAAACCTACGCCTCGCTCAAGATAAAGACATCCCGAGTTCTCCGTATGGAAACTGCCTTTTCCTCTCACTGATTAAAGTACTACGATTAGATACATCCCTGAACGAAATACGAGCAAAATTATTAGAGAGCCCGGCTCTGGCATCCTGTGGGAACCCTCTGGAAGCCTGTCGTATTCTATCAGACATCAACGAGTATGCCGATGGAGACTGCATTTACACATTCTCACAGGATTACAAGTGGAACGTATGCGTACATTTTCACATAAACGAGCAGGTGAGGTTTCTCCACTGTAGGGCAAACGAAAACCCCGAATTCGCACACATAAACCTAATAGGGGTCCACTACACTCCATACCTCCCCGCAATGGAAGACACCCTCGATCAGCCTGAACGCAATATAGCATCCAAGGGAGCCATGGACGAGGCCCAGATAGAGGAGCCACCGCCGACTCCCGCGCATCACACGGGATTAATGACCCGATGGCTAGTAGCCGAAGCAAGACCGTTATATATGCAGCGCCCATGGCTAATAGACAATGTCAACAGTGGGACATTTACACACGTACAACGACTGGATGGACAACCGTTCGCGTATAAAGAAAATTTAGCATACCTACTGCCGACGGACATATACCTCGAAACAACCGAGGTACTACAAGCTCTTCTAGAGCGACGATACATCTCGGAAGATGACTTGAGAGACAAGTAGAGGTCGCATGATGGGAGTGTTTGTCAAAACACACATAGATAGTAAGACTTTGCGATCCGACATAAGGCAATGCATTCGCACGTTAAAACAATTGGTTATAAAATTCGAGATAAGGTCCATAGGCATCATCAGGGACTTGGCCGTCCTCACCCTGACAGGAGGGAGCTTTCTTATCGAGCAATGTAACCTTTCAGTACCAAAGGTAGAGGATCGTTACCGGATCATTAAGGAATATCACGCATCAGCTATAGGGGTCATAAGGGAATAACTAAAACCTATGATAGACTGGCTCACGAATATTACTGAAGGAACGTGCAGTCGGATGTGCGACAATTCGTGCGAGCCTGTCCCGATTGCCAAACCGACATAATCGTCCAAGTGAAAACACGACTTCCCATGATAATAAGTGACACACCCTCAAAACCATTCAGCAAAATTTCAATAGATTTTATGGGCCCCAAGGAGGTGACTAGATTAGACAACCAATACATTCTGACAATACAAGACAATTTCAGTAAGTATTGCATACTGGCGCCAACCAAACAAACAACGGCGGAAGAAATGACTCGCGCGTTGACGGAGAAACTAATCAGCTATTTCGGGCCCACAGCAGTTATTATATCCGACCAAGGAACCCACTTTGTGAACAAGATAATGAATGAGTTTGCAAAAGCTTTTAAGATAAATTCTGTACTACAGCTTACCACCCGCAGTCAAATGGGGGAATTGAGAGAATGCGCCACATACTCAATGAGTATTTGAAAATGTACCTGAACGCATGCAAGAACTGGGACGAGTTATTGCCACTTGCACAGAACTCGTACAATGCGACAGTACATGAAGGACTAGGTTACAGCCCGCATGAAGTAGTATTCGTCGGGGACCGAGCCCGAACCCCTCCAGCTCTCTCCCAGGGAGGAACTACTAATTAATAGCGAATACCTAGCCGACGCTACACAAATGCTAGCACAGCTGAGAACATTGGCGGCCATGAACTCAGCCCAAGCAAAATATAAATCTAAATTTTATTATGACCAGGAACAAAACACCCAACACTTCTTCACTTTAGACACAGAATAAATTTAAACCCAAAAAGATTCTTACATTAAAATTGGGAGGATACAGGCGTACGTAACTGGACAAACTATAAGAAAAAAAATAATAATAATATTATTGGATTTAATAAGAATAATATGAGGAGTTAATGGTAGTTTATTAATAATAATTGGTTATGGTGGTTGTTCTGCTATATTTGTTTTAGTTCATTATAAGTGTGAACGTAGAAAAACTCGAAACATAAATTTTCATAAAGATACAATCTATTTCCGGCATTCATTATCTTTATGATGACTTTTATCTAGTACTATTACTATGTCGGCTCCTGTTTCTTTAAATTTAATAAGTGAATTAATAATTATTAATATTTTATTAAGTTGATCACTTAATCTTTCAATGATGTTAATAATGGGGATATTATAAGAGTTGGTTATAGATTATTTTTATTTTTACACTCAACATGGGAATTTTAATTTTGAATTATTTAAATTATATCCTATAAGGGTAATGAAATATTTAGTAATATTATTACATTGAATTCCTTTAAATTTTCGATTATATTATTTACTTAAATAATTTAATTTAAATATCGATTGTGGAATCAAAAATACATAAATTTATATTTTAAGTATATATATATATATATAAATATGAAATTCTGGAAGTTTGAGGATTATATTCAGCACCCGCTTGGAAGTTTGAGGGGTTATGGGAAGTTTGAGGAGCCTCCTCAAACTTCCAATCTATATATTCAGCATCCGAGCGGAAGTTTGAGGGGTTTTCTAGAGTCTATTTGTCTAGAGTCGGTAACCTGAGGGTTATTATTTCTTTAGCCACTCTGACCGACCGGGGTTGAGCTCCTCAAACTTACTAGCCTCTATATATGTATATATATATATATATATATATATATATATATATATATATATATATATATATATATATATATATATATATATATATAAATATATATATATATATATAAAGTGTGTATATATAATTTTTTTTTTTTTTTTTTATATGTCACGAGTCACACGTGTACAGAGAAATTTAACTTAAATAAATCGCGTGACAATATATAATTATTAACAAAATTAATTAGTACAAAATTTATATTCGAAAATTTCAAGTTCCAAAACTAAATATTAACCTAATACTAATGATTTATATAACATCACTAATATGATTTAATAAAGTTTTTAATAATCCTGAATAATAACTTGAATAATTTTTTTAATAAATTATTGGAATAATTATTGAAGAAATTATTAACTCTATAAAAATAAATATTAAAGTTATTCAATCTAGATAGATAAATATATTTAATGAAAGTCTATGTAATGAATAACCTATCCACTCACAAAAATGTTCTGTTCTGACTTAAAAATTAGATTAATTTTATTAAATGTAAAAAAATGTAAGAAAATATATGAAAACGTAAGAAAATGTATAAAAATGTAAAATATTACATATTCTTACATTTATATACACTTTTATACACTTTTAAGCAGTTTTGTATATTTTTATACGTTTTCTTACATTTCATTAAAATTGGTACATACATAAGAAAATTTTCTGGAAAAAATTTTAATTTTTAGGCACGACCGCTGCTCGGGAGAGCCTTATAATTTCACGAGAGCGAAAATTGTTTGACTTCAAAAACTAATAATTTGATACAAGAAAAGTCTTTTCCAGTTAAAATGAGTGCGTTTTAAGCGTTTTCTGTGATGTATGTATGTCTGTACGCCCGTATGTACGCAAGTTCCTCGATTATCTCAATGAATTTTCAACCGATTCCATCGGGATCGCGGGAAAATACTCCTCTAATTATACCTAAGTCGTGGTTCTCAATTGAGATATATCGATGAAATTAAAAAAAATGCGAGCACAAAGAAATATTTGAAAATATCGATTTTTAAGCTTAATGACTAGAAAAATTAATTTTAAGCTTATATCTACAGGTTTATCTGCTGAAACTAATTAAAATACACCTTTTATCTGTTGGGCACTTTTTTCTACGAGCAATATTTGCCAAGATAACTGCGAAAAACGGCAAAAAGGGTCAAAAATGGACAATTTTCGGCTATCACTTGACAGAATTTGATTTTACACAAAAATGTTAAATACAAAAGTTGTAGATAATATTTAAAAAAAACTTTTTTCTATTTAACATTTTTGTGTAAAATCAACTCGTGACGACTTAGACTGATAAAAACGATTTTAACACTAAACTATAAATAAAATGGACGATTTTCGACTATAATTTGACAAGATCTAACTTTACACAAATATGTTAAATGCAAACATGTAAATTATAATAAAATAAAACTTTTTCTCATTAAACATTTTCATGTACAATCAATTCCTGACGAGTTAGACCTATAAAAGCGATTTTTTAATGCCTAAAACAAACACTTGAAATATTCGATTTTCACTTATTATTCAACAGTATTTGACTTTACACAGAAATATTAGATACAAGATATTTATGTTGAATTCCTTCAAATATCTGTAATTCTTCAGCAACTCTTCTAATAGCTCTGTAGACTCCAGGTTGTAATTGAACTTCTTTCATAGCTAACAACTCTCCCGTTTGATTATTAACGACAGTATACATTTTTCCAAACCTACTTTGACCTAATGATTAAATTTACATATTATAAATTAAAACATGAAAAATAAATAATTTTTTACACTTGAATTATTTAATAAGAAACTTTTTAAATCGCCTATTTTCATTCCTCTTTGCCAAGTAAAATTAACTCTTCTTACTTTAATTTTTTAGGCACGACCGCTGCGCGGGAGAGCCTTATAATTTCACCAGAGCGAAAATTGTCTGACTTCAAAAACTAATATTTTGATACAAAAAAAATCTTTTCCAGTCAAAATGAGTACGTTTTAAGCGTTTTCTGTGATGTATGTATGTCTGTACGCCCATATGTACGCAAGTTTCTCGATTATCTCAATGAATTTTCAACCGATTTCATCGGAATCGCGGGAAAATACTCCTCTAATTATACCTAAACTGAGAAGCAAAAAGTACAGCTACTACACCTCGAGTATAGCTAGGACGCAGAATGTTGACATGGTAGTTACACTCGGAAAAGGTGTAGCAGCTGCGTCTTTTAGTGTAGCCAGTAAGCCTTTGGCTATGGCCAGTGTACTTTTATTTTTGTTCGTGTCCGTGCGAAGGTTACGTGAGTTGAAAACGTACAGCCAGCGCATTTAAAAGGTGCAGCCACTACGCTTTTTGGGGAGCGGGTACTAGCATAGGGTAAGGTTAGTAGTAGCGCTTTCTGCTTCTCATTGTAAGTGTTGGTTCTCAATTGAGATAGATCGATGAAAAATTAAAAAAATGCGAGCACAAAGAAACATTTCAAAAAATCGATTTTTAAGCTTAATGACTAGAAAAATTAATTTTAAGCTTATATCTACAGGTCTGTCTGCTAAAACTAATTAAAATGCACCTTTTATCTGTTGGACACTTTTTTCTACGAGCAATATTTGCCAAGATAACTGTAAAAAACGACAAAAAGGTCAAAATTTGACGATTTTCAGCTATAACTTGACAAGATTTGATTTTATACAAAAATGTTAAATGTAAAAGTTGTAGATAATATTTAAACAAAACTTTTTTCTATTTAACATTTTCGTGTAAAATCAACTCCTGACGAGTTAGATTTATAAAAACGATTTTAAACGTCAAAATATACATAAAATGGACGATTTTTGGCTAAAACTGGACAGGATTTGATTTTACACAAACATGTTCAATACAAAAGTTCTAGATAATATTTAAATAAAACTTTTTCCCATTTTTCCCACATTTTCATATAAAATGGATTCCTGACCACTTAGATCTATAAAAACGATTTTTAATGCCTAAATACACCTGAAATAGTCGATTTCCGCTTATCATACGAGTATTTGACTTTCAATAAAACTGTTAAATACAAAGCATATAGATATAGTTTAAACAAAACTTATTCCCAATTAACATTTTTATGTACAATAATTTCTGGATCATCAAACGTATAAACATGATTTTTAATATCCCAATACACGTATAGTGAATTTTCGCTTATTATTTAACAGAATTAGATTTGCACAGAAGTATTCGATACAATAGCTCTAAATAAGATGGAAAAATCGACGTAACGTTCCAAAGATAATATAATTACCAAAACATAATAATAAGATACAAAATTACATTTGATTACAATATTCAATGGGATAAACACATTGGAAGTATAATTAAAGAAACAAAATATCTATTTCCCTGTTTTCTACAAAAAGATTTTTAATAACAAATTTAAAAAATTTAATATGAGATTACCCAGCTTAAACTACTAACTATGTTCCCAGGACCTAAGCGATTGAACTAAAAGAATCAAAATTATGTAATATTATATAAGTACATGTTAAAGGAATATCATATATACAAAAAAAACTTTTGTGAAATGTATGAGCTATAAATGTTGTAATATGGTAAATTTCAATGCATAAAGAATGCAATGTTCTAGCTGACTCAGTCTTACAGCATGTAGAAAACTATTAAATAGGCAAGTCTCTCTAGGTAGAAGTCTGCGAAATACATAATGATGTATTTTAATACAACAGATACCCTGAAGCGAGTTCTTACACCCT
The DNA here is from genome assembly GCA_036365515.1 of Torymus aiolomorphi. Lineage (NCBI taxonomy): Eukaryota > Metazoa > Arthropoda > Insecta > Hymenoptera > Torymidae > Torymus > Torymus aiolomorphi. The sequence goes on from CM070874.1 coordinate 26,700,039, forward strand.
GACTAAACTTAGAAATTAAATAGACGAGTTAATATTACCAGGGACAACTACCTAGCCTTATCGCATTTAACAACACACACAGCACTTATATAATATTTCCCAGTTCCTATTACCTATTCCCTCACACTTTAAAGCACTAACACTCGAAGATCACTTAGAGCTGCAGAAGTTGCAAAATAGGGCTGGACGGTCTAGGCTGGCCACTACTCCATGGATGCCAGTCTGCTGAGAATCATCTAACAGTGATCCACTATGTCAGTAACCACACCACCGAGGAGGAAAGTACTGACAGAGACCGTCAATTGTGTTTTATGTCAGGGACTGACTCAGCCTAGGGATCAGCAAAGCACATGAACAGCAGATCAGTCCCTATTCTGGGGGACAAGCGAAGAGAGTTGAGCACCTAAAAACCACATATGACTAATAAATAGATGAATTAAAAAAAACATACCATACAAAAGAAAAGTCTGCAGCAATGGCTGTTGTTCACTCACTGTACCAGCTTCCTGTAACAACTAGAGGGGAAGGACTGGTGGAGACCTTTAACCGTTGTTTTACTGCTGGAAACAGCAACAGCCCGAGAGTAGAAACACAAGCAGCAGCTTAACTGTACACATAGTCACTAGTGTAAGAGCCAAACAAGGAAAGTTGAGCACCTAAATTCCACATATAATTAATAAATAGATGACTCAGACAACATTTCCTCACCCAAGAAACAGTCTGCAGCAGTGCCCGTCGTTTACACTACTCTCGCTGCCACAGATACCTGCAACAAGCGAAAGTACTATCAGCTCACCCATCAGAGAGGTTAGGAACGAGAAAATGCTTACTAAATCTGCTCTTGCCGCTGACACACTGCCGTTCCATCTCCGACGAATCATCGACAATCGGCGAACACGATGCAAAGGCGAACACGATTCACCAGGGCGGCATACTACAGCAGCCACAGTTATCGCTGGGGACGCCGGGAGCCAGACGATTCGATTGTTGACAACACACACCATGGACACATGTGCGCCACGGCACGCGACACTACTCGGCAGTAGCAGAAAGCGCGCGCGATCATATATATATGTAGATATATCTTATACATACAGGGAGCGCTCGCGGTTGCGCGAGTCGCTTGTGTTTTTCCGCTGTACTTGGTGTGCGAACGCAGCCTAGCCGAGGCAGTGAGGCACAGTCACATAAGTCCGGAAAGTGTGTACGACCGTGAGCCGAGGTACCTAGCGTAGCCGTTACGACTGCTGCAGTATAAGTATTGTGACCTGTCAGTTTCTATGGACTTTGTGTCTCGTCCGTTGTCTGCGTCAAGTCGGGTTATTTCTTAGACACGAGTGATCTGCGGTAATTAGAAGGAGATATCCAATGGGTTCAGTATTGCACGCTCGTGCGCCTTGCACTGCACGTCGCGGCATCCACCACGTAGATTGGAATAGGGAGAAGAATATCTTATTTATTAGGAGGATTTGCCCGTTTGCGACAGGCCTTGCGTTGTGGAACGGCGGGGCTCGTAACTCCTATTCGGCCTCATATCCAGCAGTGTTAGGATGAGTAAAGGATGTATTGCCCGTTCTCGACACGCCTTGCGTTGTGTCCTGGCGAGGCTATACGTGTTGATCAGGTGCCTGCCAGATAACGAGTGCCGCTCCGAGCTCGCACTTTACAAATCTCGCTCGCGCGCTTGCTCGCTCGAAAAGGGGAATTAAATAGAGTGAAGAGAGGGGAGCGCTAGTATAATGTACTGTGCATGCGAGCCGCGCAGAGAAGCCGCGCGCCGCCTCCCTCCTCACGCACTTAGGCGGAATAGTGGGAACACTAGCTGCTCTCTCTCCATCGGTGATCGCTATATCATATGCGTAGCAATCGCCGTGCGCATGCTCGCGTGTTACCCCTCACGCGTTATGTGCGTGGACTGGACTGTTACATCGCCCCCCTCGAACAAAGTTGAATGGTTACAAAAACTTTGTTCGATCTAGCAATGGCCTGTCCAAGACAATCGTACATACAATATAATCTGTTAACATAATTCTCTTATACATAAAAAAAAAAAAGAATTTCACAGCTTTACATCAATTTATTGAAATTTATATTTCAGCATAAAAATCATGCTTTACAATCAAACCTAATATTTAATAATTAATTTTCAATTTGTGGCTTTGCCCCCCTATTTGATCAAGTTTAAGTCACATATTTAAACTTTTTCTATTGCATTTACAATCTTTCTATTTATTTTCTACTTCGATCTTTTTAATTTTTTATGCCTTTCCCTCAAAAAATCTTTTGTTTTTTATGCTTCTATCCCCTTACTTACTAGGTGTTCTTTGTAGGAAGAAATGACGACAACAGCGAATTTTATGAAATCTTGAATTTTACTTTATTTTATTATATATTTTTTTTTCATATTTGATAACCATTCATCGAGATTCCTGCTATCGTCCTCCAAATCCTCCCGGTTAGCCTGAATGCCGATTTGCCTCAATTTCTTTAGCTCTAATTTCGAGAAACAAACAAACAAAAAAAATATATATATAACCCAAAATTAGATTAGAATTTTACATTGTTATAACTTCGCGAGCTTTCTATTTGTTACTTTGTGTATGTGTGTTTGTGTTGTACCTTGACACTTTGGCTCTTCCTCCCACTCTCTTTTTCGAGCCTTCAGTTTTTTATTGGTTATCCTGACCCTCTCCATTCCTTTTTTGTTCTTCAGCATCGGCGTCTGGGTACACTTATGTTTTTTATTTAGCATTGTATCCGTCTGAGACGCTCGCCCTTCCTCTCACCATCCGAAGTTATCTCCGTAGAATGGTGTGGTTAACGGCGTTACGGTCCTTTTTGCTTCGTCCTCTCCCTTCCTTGCTACATTATATGTATTGGATGTAGCTTGGTATTGGGTAGGCCCCGTCTGCACGTCACTATCTTGCACTTGCACTATGTCTGTGCCCGTTTGCGTGTCGCTATTTCGTTTCCTCGTTGCCATAATTTCTCCTAGTTCTTCCTTTTGTGGAATCTACTGGTCGACTGATAATCTTGTATCAGGCTTTTGACTCTTTCTTTAGTTTTAGTTTATGTTGTTGTGTGTATATTCAAGTTTCTACGTTTGTGTACTTGTTTTGTTGTTGCGTGTATGTTCAAGTTTCTATGTGTGTGTCTTATTTTCTCCCATCTGATTACCCTTGTAACCTTTTCAAATTCTATTTTTGTTTTCGTTTCTTAATATTCCCTGGACTCGTCATTTCTTCCTTAAATTTATTTAACTATGTACATATTCAGTTCTAGTGCGAGCTGGGAATTCTAAAAAAAATATTTTATTTTATTTATTCTTTTAATTATTTACATTGCAACTTTTTACATTATAATATTTCGAATACATTAGGGTTTTCGTTGCCCTTTGTTTCTACGTAAGGTTTCAAATTTTTCATGTGAAACTGGCCCTTCTCCTTGCCGTCTTCGCCTGTGATGATGTATGTGTCTTCTGCAATCTTCTTTTTTATCAAGTACGGACCGTCATATACGTCAAAAAATTTATGTATTTGTTCATTTTCTGAACTTGATACATTTAATGCTTTTAATAATATTTTTTCTCCTATTTCATAAGTTTTATGGATTCTATTCTTATTCTTATTCTCTGCCCTTTTTTTTACTTTACCATGCATTTTTTCTTTAGCTAAAAACAGTTTTCTCTCGGATGGAATATCATCGTTATTCTGTACTTTAATGTACTTTTCCCATATACGCGTGGGTTTCTTATTAAAATGCAATTCTAAAGGTGTATGACCGGTCGTGTCATGATGGGTTTCGTTCATAATTCTGGTTATGACTTTCGTGTATTTCGCCCAACCCTTGTGTGAGTGTTGCGTATATACCCGGAAAAATCTCCCCAGTTCCCTATGAATCCTTTCTACTATATTCGATTGCGGATGACGAATTGACGAAAAAATTGGCTTTATTCCATTTTCTGCTAATTTATCCGTCCATTTTTTAGATGTAAATTGGATTCCATGATCCGTCATTATCGCGACTGGCTTTCCGTATTTGATTATATAATCTTTGAAAATTTTATTTATTACTGCCAATGTATTGGCTTTTTTAATTTTGTAAATTATAACATACTTCGAAAAAACATCAACGGTTGATAATATATATTTTACCCCGCCTACCGAAGTCATAAGAGGACCGTAGAAATCTATCGACAAAATTTCATTCGGTTTATTTACCAATATTCGCTGTACTAACTCATCGTATCTAACTATTAAATGTTTCGAACGCTGACAAATTGACATGGTTTTAAAATTTTCTTGATTCTTTTGTGCATTTTAGGAGCAAAAAACGATTCACTCATTATTTTAAAAGTTTTATACGCCCCTATGTGGCCATATGCCTCATGCGTATCAATTACAAATGGAACCAAAATCCTCCCCGGAATTACTGCCTTGTTTACAGTATTTATTGTTTTATACAATAAATCATTCATAATTTTATAATTATCCATTATCGATTTATCTTTATTCTCTAACTTATCTTTTATCTTTTTGCAACACTCGTCTGAGTTTTGTGAATTGACTAGACTTTTTATTAACTTAATTGTTTCTTTTTTTAATTCAATTTTTTACCGCACTTATGATTATGTCTGTATCATTATTCAACTTCGAGTTCGGATGCATTTGTCTGCTTAAATAATCTGCACTGGAGTTCTTCTTACCCTCGATATGATCAAGTTCAATATTGAAATCTTGGATTGACAAACTCCAGCACATCATTCTCGCATTATTGAACCTACTCGTGTTTAAAAATGTTATTGCTTAATGATCCGTTCTAACAATAATCTTTTTCGATCCTTTTACATATGATTCTAGCTTGTGTAATGCCCACACTACCGCAATTAATTCTTTCTCTGATGTAAAATAATTAATCTCGCTACCTTTCAGTGTTCGGCTAATGAAACAATTTGTTCCTCACTTTTATCATTTAACTGTGACAAAATCGCCGCGATTGCGTAATTACTCGCATCAGTTGTCAGTATAAATGGTTTATCTTTATCTACATATGCTAATATCATACAATTATCAAAAGCACAAATTATTTTATGAAAAGCCAAAGAATGGTATTCTTGCCATTTGAATTTGACATCCTTTCTTGTTAGTTCTAGTAATGGAATTGTTAATTCTGCATAATTACTTACGAATCTCGAATAAAAATTAACAAATCCTACAAATGAGTGAATTCCTCTTAAATTTATTAGTTCCCGGAAACATTTTATTGAGGTTATTTTTTCCGGATCCGGAATTATGCCGTCTGGCATCAATATATATCCCAAAAATTCTATACGTTCATGACAGAATATCGACTTTGCAAAATTAAATGTAATATTATGATTTAATACCCTTTGGAAAAGCAACTCTAAATGTTCTAAGTGTTCTTCGAACGTATCCGAACGCGCGTGCACGTCATCTACAAAAGTTAATAAGAAATGCTGCAAGTCAGCTGTTACATCTCCGAATGCACGAATTAATGCCGCTGAGCTTGTCTTAATTCCAAAAGCCGATACATTAAATTCCAATACTCGATTTAAGATCATGAATGCTGTATATTTTTTACTTTCTTCTGACAAACCGATCTGCCAATAACTACTTATTAAGTCTAAACTCGACATAAAAGGTTTTTTTGTGCATCTAAGCAGAATCTCATCTACCGAAGGCGGAGATTCATAATCATCCATAAGTTTTTCATTTAATTTTCGACCATCTAGGACTAATCTTATGTCGTCCTTTTTCTTTGGAACAACTAACATCGGACTTATATAATTACTTTGAGAAGGTCTAATGATACCTAATTTTAACATTTTGTTAATTTCTTTTTCTACTTTTTCTCTGTAATGAATTGGTACCGGGTACGGTTTTGAAAAGAATGGTCTATTGTCTTTTAGACGTAACACGTGCGTATAATTATTAATTAACCCTGGCTTTTTTAGAAATACTGGTTTATATTTTATTATTCACTTTTTTAAAGTTTGTTTTTGTTTGATTGTTAATATGTTGCTTGTATTAATTTTTTGCTCGATCTCATCAATAGTGACATCGAACTCATTGTCGACGTAATCTTGAAACTCAAGATTTGCCTTTGAATGTAATGATTTGTGGTCATTATCGCCATCAATACATTCAATTATATTCAAATTAGAATATTGGTTTAAATTAATCATGCTAACTATATTATACGATATCGATTCAGTTTTATTATTAACCGTAATCTTTATATTTTTTACCTCAGTATTAATTATCATTTTTAATTTTTCTTGGGAATCAATCCCGATTATACATTCTTTAATCAATTGTGGTACCACGATATATATTAAATTCAGTTTCAAATTATTTATTTGAGTTGGTATCATCACCTGTATTTTAAACGTGCCGATTTACTTCCTGTCGCTGCTTTAATAAATTTTCCGCATAATGGTAACGTCGCACATGATTTGAAATATTCCAAATTATCATTATAAAATTTTTCTGATATTGCTGTAACTTCGCTACCCGTGTCTATTAATGAATCTACTTCTTTTCCGTTCAAAGAAACCGTTATCTCTGGGCATCGCGAATATTCCGTAATTTCCCCACTCGGGTCTATATCAAAGGCTAAGTCCTCTTGGACATCTACCAAAGCAGCTGACAGCAATTCAATTTTATTAGGAAATTTACGCGCAGTTGCATCTCGTGAATTTTTAATTTGCGTATTTTCCGAGGTTAGAGGTGCAACTACATCTAGTTTCCCGATTTAGGCGTAGATGTCGTTGCTTCGATCTGAATACCGAAAACATCTATGTCCTCATGGGACTTCTGTGCCACTTTATTACTCACAGGAGGCGTATGTTTCTCGGAATCCCGTCTCGGAGTTTTATTTATATGTTGTACTTGCGTCGCATTTATGTTCTTTGTTTGCCACGGTCTCCTTTGTTGATTATCATTCACGTTAGGGTTTTGACTCTGACTATGTCTAGGCTTATCTTTTCTATTCTCCAATATGTCGTCACTTTTACTCTGCTCGCGATTAATTTTTCTACCTAGAGCACTTTTATCGTCGTTATCGTAATCTGTCAAAATTTGAAAAAGGGTATTTTTCGATTTTATCTGTTGACCCGTGAAAGCATGTCTAATCCCTTTTTCGAAATGTTCCGTTAATTTTTCGGTTAACTCTTCCTCAGAATACGTTAATTCTAATTCCTTAGCGTAGCCGAACACTGTTGTCGCGTAAGTGATTCTATCTAACCTGCCCCCCGCGAAAAACGTACCAAACTCAACTTTTCAACGCGTCTGTTGTTGTATCGTCGAATTCCAAAATCTTTCTCTAAATAAATTCTTAAATTGCTCGTATTCTTCTTCATCACTTTCGTGGATATACCACCAATCCTTAGCTATTCTATTTAACGCTTGAGAAACTATTTGAATACTTTCTAATGAATTTATCTTCATGAACGTAATATATTTATCAAGATCATTTAAGAATTTAATCGGCCTTTCTTGGTCTGTACCTTTGGAAGAAGGAATTGGAATTTTAATCTTTGCTTTTTCCGATTTTGTAGCGATATTCGCATTACTACTATCATTGTTACTTTTTGTTTTCTTTAATTGTTCTATTTGCAATTGAAGTTCTTCATAACTTTCTTTTAATATTTTCAATAAATTATCTTTCACTTCAATTATTAAGTTATTGTTTTCTACTACCTCTTTTAAATCTTTTAACTCATGACTCACATTCCCAATTTTTTTGGTACATGATTTTACACTACCCGATAAGGCTTCCAATTCATCCTTTCTCGGACATGCATGTAAATATTTGCTAATTTCCTCTACTTTATCTGGTTCATTTGAAATTACTGCCAAAATCCTATCTAATTTTGTTTCCATTACTTCCTGATCTCTATATAGTTCCGTCATCTCATCTGTTAAAGCGTCAATTAATTCCTGCTGCTTAACTACGTATTTGTCTTTGTCTTCGTCCATAGAGATGTTAAGTAATTGTTGCGACAATTCTAATGATCTTCGAGACTTAGCCATTTTGAGAAATCTTATTTAACGTTAAGTTTAATCAAAGGGCAAAATAAAATCTATAGAAGAAAAAAAAAGACAAAAAAAAATGTTTTATTTTAATGAACTTTCTAATAAATTACAAAAGAAATTATTATAACAAAATTATCGATTTTCTCATTCTGTGATGAAATCACTTATTTTAGTTTATTTCCGAATATCTATTTAGCCAAATAATTTTAATTGTGGAAATGTTAGGCACAATGTGTAGCTAGCTTAAATCACCATAGAAGTGTGAATAATCCTTAGTGTTTACCAACACTCAGCAAGTATGAAATGAAAGTGCGCGTTTGTTATGAATATAACCTACGCTCGCAGCACAAAGTTAATTCATAATACCCGAAGGAATTTTCGTACCTGAATTTATCTTTTCTAAAATTTTAATTTCTATCATCCTGCGTACGTGTTCTCACTTGATGATAACTATTTTTATTGTTTACCAACTAATGAAATTCAACTCTCGCTGATTCAATCTCATTAAACGTTTCTACTTTTTTCTTCAGATTTCCTTTTTTTTTTTTTTTATAATAAATTTGGAGTATTCATACTAAGTCTAAATTGGACTCTCTAATTTAGTTTTAATTTTTCTAATTTAATGGTACAGACCTCGATCTCCCTTTCGCACTCACCTAATCGTCTTTCCAAGTTCTTGTACTTGCCTATAGTAAATGCTGTTAATTTTCCAACATGTTTACTGATTCTCCTTTGTTTCCGCGCGGTTTTGAGAACTTTATTTACTATATAATTGTTAAAATCGCAGATTTTCTTACTTATTAATTCCTGCTCTTGAACTTTCTTCTCTAATTCTATGATTCTATATATCAATCTCGACTCCGCGAATACCGGATGTATATCGGGAATCATATTTATTACTAAACTAACTTACCAAAAGAATATACTTATAATAAATTTAATCATGAAAATTATTTAACACAAACACGTCTATTCTGTGCTAGTAGTGCTCAATGCTCGAAAACTCATATAGTAAATAACACGTTTGTTATTTCTGTACCTACGCACGCGAAGGAATTTGTTTACTTTACCTTTAATATATCGATCCTTCTACCGAAAATTCTCACCGAATCTTTTTCTGTTCTAAGTTATAACTATCTTCTAGAATGTTTCACTTTCCCATTCACACTAGAGAGAAAACTGTTCCACGTTAAAGAATTTAGATTTCCTTTTATCTATAGCTTTACTCCCAATTAAAACCTTTTTTCCCTTCTTATATACTAACACTCGTGTCCCTGTTCGGGCGCCATTTTGTGACCTGTCACTTTCTAGGGACCTTGTATCTCGTCCGTTGTCTGCGTCAAGTCGGGTTATTCCTTGAACACGAGTGACCTGCGGTAATTAGGAGATATCCAGTGGTTTCAGCGTTGCACGCTCGTGCGACTTGCACTGCACGTCGCGGCATCCACCACGTAGATAGATAATAGGGAGACGAATATCTTATTTATTAGGAGGATTTGCCCGTTCGCGACACGCCTTGCGTTGTGTCTTGGCGGGGCTATACGTGTTGATCAGGTGCCTGCCAGATAACGAGTGCCGCTCCGAGCTCGCACTTTAAAAATCTCGCTCGCGCTCTTGCTCGCTCGAAAAGGGGAATTAAATAGAGTGAAGAGAGGGGAGCGCTAGTATAATGTACTGTGCGTGCGAGACGCGCAGAGAAGCCGCGCGCCGCCTCCCTTCTCACGCACTTAGGCGGAATAGTGGAAACACTAGCTGCTCTCTCTCCATCGGTGATCGCTATATCATATGCGTAGCAATCGCCGTGTGCATGCTCGCGTGTTACCCCTCACGCGTTATGTGCGTGGATTGGACTGTTACAGTATATTCATGCACGCAGGTCGCAGGGTTAAGCCAGATTGCCGTTGCCGAATGCATCAGTATTGAGCATTCTCCTTCTGTTTTTCTCCTTTTCGCGGTATTAGTGTATATATGCATATGTGCGCAAGTATTTTTTGTAATTGAGATTGTATAGGTATATGTAGTGAGGAACACCCGTGAGTCCGTGAGCAGTTAGTCTCCATCTTATGGATAAGATTAAAACAAAATTTTGTTTTCATATTACATTTTCATAAATAAAAATAAAAAACCAATTATTATAATTATAATAGAAATTATGAAAACTATGTTTTTAATTTTAAATATAACTGCAATCATGGTATTTATATTCAATATTCCCATACGCGCTTTAATCATATCAATTAATACTTAATAAATTTATATACATGATAGGCTATTTAAAAAGTTATCTAAATATTTTTATACATGTAGAATTAAAACGCAAACCTTCTACGAAAAAGAAGAAATAAATGTGTAAAAGTAAATGGATAACTATTATTTAAATTCTACTGCAGATGTATTTATGTTTATTTTAAATGATAAAAACGATAAATAAAGTATTACAATTTTTGCAATAATAAAAGTATAAGGTTTTTCTGAGCATTGCGGTCGTGCCTATTATGTAAAAACTTCGTTTTTACATAGGGAGGGGGGGGCCAAGAGCGAAGCGAGGAGCAGGTGTGTGTGGGGGCGGGGGGGGGGGGCGTGCCGAAAGCACGCTGGGGGGCGCAGCCCCCATAGTTTGGTTATAAAATAGAAGAAACTTGATAAAATCAAAAAGTAGGTTATGCTCTCTCTATTCTCCTCTGAAACGAAGAGAATAAGCTTTGTCCGATGTAAATCGGTCGATCGATTGAAAAGTTATCGCCTGTACACACACACACACAGACACACACACACACACACACACACACACACACACACACACACACACACGCACGCACACACACACACGCACACAGACACACAGACATACACACAGACACACACACATACGCACGCACGCGCACATACACGCACGCACGCGCGCACACACACACACATAGACACACACAGACACACACACACAGACACACACACACAGACACACACACGCGCACGCACGCACGCACGCGCACACACACGCACGCTCGCACGCGCACACACGCACACGCACGCAGGCGCGCGCACTCACACACACACATACACACACAAACACACACACACGCGCGCGCACGCACGCAGACACAAAATTTATTTTTCTCAAAAACAACGACTTTTTTAGCCCCAAAAGTCTTAAAACATGTTTTTGAACATTTTTAGTTTTAAGAATTTTTTTCACCGTTACAAAGCTTCTTGAGGAAGCAAAATGTTAAAATGGTAGAAATAGTAAAAATCATTTATCTTATTTATTTATTTATTAAAAACCAGATGTAAGTACATAAATGTGAGAGCATCTACAGAAGTAAAACATGTTATACAACTCTAACCTAAAAATCACAACTTTGACATGATTTTAAGCTCTTGTGGTATAAAATACTGTATGTATACCTTTCACACTAGTGTCATAATGTACTTTACCTCTACGTCGGACCGGTGTGACAAAAGAAGTATATATAAAATAAAATAATAAATATGTATATTTGAGTAATGAATAATTGGCTTTGACGGTCCTGCTGTCCAAAGGAAGGGTAAGTCAAGGATGACGAAATGACAACCCACGATGATATATTAATCGTCGACGTTTCGAGTTTTTATTTAAACTCCTTCTCAAGACACTAGTACAAATTTAAATAATAAAATACACATTAATGAAAGTTATAAACTAAACAATAGTAATCGCATCTAAGATTAACGAACAAGATTTACTTACAAAGTCTAGGCAGTCTCTTAAAGTTACGTAGGTGATCGCTTCAGTATCACCAGTCAATTGTTACAATAATGAACATTCGGGCTTTATATATTACATAGAATGCATGTGTGCGTTACACCTATATGTAAATACCATTTGATCAAACGCGCGGGGTGGTTCTAAGTGTTACGCGGTCTCGCAAGTATTAGGCGAATATATGTAAAAGAGCCCAGGTGGGGGTGGGCTAATACTACTCGTTATTCAAAAGTGGCAAATAGGCGTGGTCATATCTTTACTTTCATACTTTCCTAATACTGTACACTGATATTGATCGTGCTTTCATGAGAATTTCTATTGTAAGAAGTGATTTTTATTTATAAATGTCTTATATTCAAATCTAAGTGTCTTTGTATCTTGTTGATTATTAATATATTGTGGTTGTGCATGTATAAACAACATTTCGGCTAATTTGCGCTTCCCTAATAACTGTTCCGTATGTAATACTTTTACATTATTGAAATTAAAATTATGCTCAGTTTCTTCCATATGAGTGTAAATTGCCGAACCTCGATCTTTGTTTTCGCATTTTTTCTTATGTTCCTTAACTCTAATACATAATCGTCTTTCTGTTTGACCTACGTATGTAGCCGCACACTCATTACATTCTATCCGATAAACGACATTGGTTTTCTCATCTTTAGAACTCACGTCTTTACCCAATTTTATAAAACAGTTCCATTTATTTACAGTATTATTTAACACTTCAGTATTATATTTTTTAAAAATTTTGAGATAATCGGATTTAATTCATTTATGTAAGGGATCACTATGTGTAATTTTTTCTCACGCTGTATTCTTTTTTTCATTAGTGTAATTCATGCTTCTAAGTCTTAATTTTATGTATTTGTTTATCAAATATATTGGATAATCATTTTTGATTAGGAACTGTTTTATCAAATTTAAGTTTACATTATGAAACGAAGTATGTGAAAGTTTAATTGCTCTGTCAACTAGTGAGTAAATAATCGCAATTTTGTTTTTTTGTGGGTGTTGTGAGTTGTAATTCAATAACCTACCGGAAAATGTTGGTTTTCTGTACCAGTTTGTTATTATGTTCTTGTTATTAACAATAATTTCTATATCAAGAAAACTAATTTTATTATAAATCGACTTTTCGGTTGTGAACTGTAAATTTTCATCATAACTATTGAAAACTTCTCGTGTATAATTTATTAAATTCTTTGGTACACATAATAATATATCATCAACATATCTAAAATAAAAGGTACTATCAAAACAAAGTTTACTTAGGGCGTACGTTTCTAAATCTTGCATTACAATATCCGCTAAAATTGGGCTGATAGGATTTCCCATAGCAGAACCAAATTTTTGTCTATAAAATTGATCATTAAACTGGAAAAAATTATTTTGTAGAATAAATTTTATAGATTCTATGAATTCACTGCAAGATAAATATGTATGATTAAAAAGTTGAGTCCAACGTTTCTCAATAGCCGCGTAAATCAAATATTCCGGTACGTTTGTGAATAAACTAATCCATCTAAGCTAATAATTTCAAACCCATCAGGAATTATGGTACCTTCTATTTTTTCTTTTAATTGAAGACTATTATTAATGTGTGAAAACGGTTTTTTCAGATGTTCGTAAAGGAATTTGGATAAACTCTTAGCCAAGTTATAAGTAGGCGAATTTATTGCGGAGATAATCGGACGGACTGGATTGTTTTCTTTATGTATTTTGACTAGGCCGTAACCTTTTGACACATTACATTTTTGTGCTACTCGTGGAATTTTTTTACCATTCATCAGAAAATTCATATCATTTAAATTGTTAATATGTAATCTAGTTTTTCTCTCTAATGTTGCTAACGGATTCTTTTTTATTTTCTCATAATACTTTTCATCATTAAATAACATAGTCATTTTTTCCAAATATACGGATTTTTTAATAATAACCGTTGCATTACCCTTGTCGGCCTTACTAATAAGAAGGTCTTTATTATTTTTAATGAATGTTTTTGTTAATTGTATGTCGATCTTAAGTTGTTTTTCAAAGGTTGAATTATTGGACAGGATTCTATTTTGGAATTTGCTTATAATTGAGAGAAAGTGATTACGTATTTTATTTGATTGTTTAAAGTCAGTATGTTTGTTTAAGTATAATTCTAAATTTTTAATCATTTCGAGGATAATCTTATTGTCTACCTTATCATTGAAGTTAAATTTTTCGCCTAGCTTTAACACATTAATTACATATTTCGGTAGTATAACATCAGAAAGGTTAACGATCCATCTATTCTCTACGTTCGAGAGTTCATCGCACCGTGTGTTATTGTCAAGTATATTGACCTGTGCTGTGTCTTGGTTAGTCATACTATTATTCTTTCTTTTATTCTCTATTATGTATGTATTTTTGATTAACGGTTTCATATATTTGTTTAAATATAGCATGTCTAATTTTTTATCCAAATTTTTTTCGTATGAATTTATGATTAGTTTTAACTTATCAAAATAGTAGGATTCAAATAGAGCTGTCAGTTTTTTATATCCAGCCGTAATCAGTTTATTTTTCAATCTATCTAGTTCAAATTTTATGTGTTGAATATGATTATTGATATCTAAAATTTCTAAATTTAATATTTTCTTCTTTGCCTTTTGTAAATTATTTTTTAGTTTGTTATAACCAGATCCAGAAAACATATGAATATTTTCAATACTCTTGAAATTATTTTGAATATGTATCGGAATCAGATTGTAAAACCTGCAGTTAATCAAAAATTTGCATTGCCATCTATACTTTTTTCGTCGTACAACAGATTTGAAAACCTTTGACACATTGTGCTAACATAAAAACCTAGCGACTTTGAAATAAACACTATAACTTTCATTAAGTTCGTATCTTTACGTTCACTTAGAATATTATATAAATAATTCACCGAGTTTTCCGTCATGATGATACTTCCTCGGGATCAGAGTGCTGCAAAGATGTATGGAGCTGCACAGCAACGTTTTTTGTTAGACCCAACGTTGTAAGCTTGATAGTAGTTAAGATTCTAACGACAGCTGCATATTACTTGAGTAATGAATAATTGGCTTTGACGGTCCTGCTGTCCAAAGGAAGGGTAAGTCAAGGATGACGAAATGACAACCCACGATGATATATTAATCGTCGACGTTTCGAGTTTTTATTTAAACTCCTTCTCAAGACACTAGTACAAATTTAAATAATAAAATACACATTAATGAAAGTTATAAACTAAACAATAGTAATCGCATCTAAGATTAACGAACAAGATTTACTTACAAAGTCTAGGCAGTCTCTTAAAGTTACGTAGGTGATCGCTTCAGTATCACCAGTCAATTGTTACAATAATGAACATTCGGGCTTTATATATTACATAGAATGCATGTGTGCGTTACACCTATATGTAAATACCATTTGATCAAACGCGCGGGGTGGTTCTAAGTGTTACGCGGTCTCGCAAGTATTAGGCGAATATATGTAAAAGAGCCCAGGTGGGGGGTGGGCTAATACTACTCGTTATTCAAAAGTGGCAAATAGGCGTGGTCATATCTTTACTTTCATACTTTCCTAATACTGTACACTGATATTGATCGTGCTTTCATGAGAATTTCTATTGTAAGAAGTGATTTTTATTTATAAATGTCTTATATTCAAATCTAAGTGTCTTTGTATCTTGTTGATTATTAATATATTGTGGTTGTGCATGTATAAACAACATTTCGGCTAATTTGCGCTTCCCTAATAACTGTTCCGTATGTAATACTTTTACATTATTGAAATTAAAATTGTGCTCAGTTTCTTCCATATGAGTGTAAATTGCCGAACCTCGATCTTTGTTTTCGCATTTTTTCTTATGTTCCTTAACTCTAATACATAATCGTCTTTCTGTTTGACCTACGTATGTAGCCGCACACTCATTACATTCTATCCGATAAACGACATTGGTTTTCTCATCTTTAGAACTCACGTCTTTACCCAATTTTATAAAACAGTTCCATTTATTTACAGTATTATTAACACTTCAGTATTATATTTTTTAAAAAATTTTGAGATAATCGGATTTAATTCATTTATGTAAGGGATCACTATGTGTAATTTTTTCTCACGCTGTATTCTTTTTTCATTAGTGTAATTCATGCTTCTAAGTCTTAATTTTATGTATTTGTTTATCAAATATATTGGATAATCATTTTTGATTAGGAACTTACCCTTCCTTTGGACAGCAGGACCGTCAAAGCCAATTATTCATTACTCAAGTAATATGCAGCTGTCGTTAGAATCTTAACTACTATCAATATGTATATTTGTATGAAACAACACTTGTGCAGACAAAATCAAACATGAAAAGAGACTTATGCAGACAATCATGGGATTATGCAGACGTCAGCATAAGTCACCTTAAATTTCTTTAGTCCAACATGACTTATGCAGACATCAGGGTTTGTCTACAATACATCTTCGGTAGTTTTTCCGCAATTTTGTTCCGGAATTCCATACTAAAAGCGGGTGCCGCAGGCGTCGTGGTGTTAGTCAATACCCTGAGGGATGTTTTTATAGTAGACAATGGTGAACAGCGCGCGCCCTTACCTCCATCTCGAACTCTGGAGAAACAAACTTATGTCAACATAAGTACATATACATACATTTATATTACACACACACACACCCATATATATATATACTAGGGGGGTACCCTCCTACTCGCTCCGCTCGTCAACCCCCCAACTTCGACTTAATACTTAAATAGTCTATTTGTTGTATGCAAAGAGAGGACAAAAGTATATAACATCATATATTTTGTATTTATTATTCATATAAACATAAGTTTTATTCTATTTTTTCCACGTCAACTTAGAGGTAAGTAAAGAGATGCTTTTTATTTTTAATTGGTATCCCCAGTAGACACAATCCACTTTCTACAGTCACTATAAAGGATAAAAATGAAATCATATTAATAGATAGCATAAATATTGAAATAAATACAGATTTATGCCAAACAATGCTATTTGGAAAACAATATATTTATTATTCTATTTTTTCCACATCACCTTGGAGGTAAATAGAAAGATGCGTTTTATTTTTAAGTGGTATCTCCAGTAGGCCTAATCCACTGTCTATGTTACTATAAAATTTAGAAAAACATTGTTACGTTATGTATTTTTGTTCAAAAATAATCTAAATTTTATGTGTTAAAAACGAAATGTATTGAATATAACTTAATACAACTGAATGAGGAAATAGCGAAAATGCAACGACCTCTAAGAATTTCAATAGCAAGCAGTGATATTCCAGGTGAACGTCCGCTGTTTCGTTACTGAAATTTCAAGTGCTGACCGCGCAGCAACGCGCTGGCTGCCGGAACGTGGCGAGTCGCGACGCCTGAAGCCACCGCGTTGCAGCGAGGGCAGCACGTCGCGGATCTATTGCGCGAGCGCCGCGTTACCGACGCTGGAAAATAGTATGAGTGCGAGAGAGAGAGCGACCGAAGAATGATGTAGGGGGCGAAGAGAAAACGTGGACAATACGAAGGTGTGAAAAGGAAATTAATTTATTGGGTAGAGTGGAAAAACCAATTAAGAGAGAAAGATCGGTATAACGTGTGCGACGAAGAGTGTAAAGTCGTGTATTATATTTATATAGCACGAGTTCAATTGAGATAATTATTGTACTTATTTGCGTATTCAGTAAAACCGCGTAAACTATATCGAAAGAAAGAAGGATCGAATTTTATTGTTTTATAATAATAATAATAATAAAGAATTAGATATTGAGCCAAGTCGAGACGAAAAAGAGAGATTGAAGCAAGTGTATAACTGAGGAAATAAAAGGAAATTAATACATTATTCAGGAATTTGATTTCTCCTAAATCCTTCCCTCCAATATTATTCAGGTAAGACTTTAGTTACTATTTTAATTAAACACGTATACACATACAACCAGATTACTCGGAAATATATAGATATAACTATATGTAGATAACTATACATTATTTTTGATTAAATTTTATTCATTCTTATTATCCCCGGAAGTAATAATTATCTGCGTTGGGAATCGATTAAATTCAATATTTGGGAAAAGGGTTATTTTAATCAAAGAGCCATCATAAAGCATTCCAAATAAGGATAAATAATTGTGGAAATTTATATTGTAATTAATCCGAGCCACGAAATCTTTATCTGAAAACTAAACTCTCTTGGAAAAACGCATTGCGGGATATCATTAAAGTCAAAGATTTCTCTTATACACGTTTCGTTCAACCATTAACATTTTATATTTTTAACGTAAGAATTATCAATTATTTATTTATTTATTTAGTATTATTAATAATCTAGTGATTGTCTTAATAAACAAATTTAAACCTTATAAAACTGTCGCTAGTAGAAATATCCTTATTGTTTTGAGGGATTAATAAATTTTAAGTATATTAAGAATTGTCACTATTTCCTTAATCTATTGTGATACAAATCGTAAACATGCTTTTAAGGGGTTTTCCTTAATGATATGAAGACTGAGTTACCCTATATAATCGTTAATTCGGATCTATTAGTGTTCTTATATCTCCAATTCTTGTATCATCTAACTTTAGGCTTCTAGAAAACCCAAGAATCGAGCCCGTTACTCTAATAGTTTATAGTGTTCCCAACTAAATCTAACATTATTTTCTACAAAGAGAAATTATTTCAGCTAGAGCATTTATTTAGAATCTTTATAGTAATCTTGACCTAATACTACTTGACACATACGCACACACATATACATATATATATATATATATATATATATATATATATATATATATATATATATATATATATATATGTGTGTGCGTATGTGTCAAATATATATATATATATATATATATATATATTGTAACGGGGTGAATTTAAAAGAGGGTATTAATCCCTCTCTGGGATGCGCCAGGCGATAAACGGGCGTCTACTACGCCCAGAGCAGCGCGCCGTTGTAGACGGACCCGTCGGCCGGCCGGAGCGCGTTGGCGCAGGCTCAGAACAAGCGCGCCCGGCTTTCGCTGTAGAAAGCTTAGGCCGCCTTCTACTAGACCCGGCGCTGCGCTCTGCCGCTGCCGCTGACTTCGGCGCACAATCCCCCGGCGGCTAGATATGCACTAGCCTGACCTACTCTCGCCGGTGTTCCCGTACAACGTCGCTCAGGTTAACCTGAGCGACTTTCACTTACAATTTCCCCGTTGACGTTGCTCCTCTAGGAGGTGAAGCCTCCGACTAGCTGCAGCTGCTGAAAAGGTAGAGGGCGGTATTCGGGGGGATAGGGAACGGTTACTCGCGAAATGACAGACTCGACACGAATAATGAAAAGTAAAATAAATAAAGTTTATTCGTCAAAAGGAATCGCGCTAAGGGGCGCGAAGCCCGAACATCTCCTACAAAAAAAAACGAACGCGCAGGCCGAGACTTACGCGGAGCCGGCCGGTCGCACGGCCGGCGTCACCGCGCCGCGAGACGCCACAAAATGGCCGCCGCGCTCTCGCACACGAGGCCGCTTGCCTCTACGCAGGCGGCCTCGGATAGCCGCGTAACACTTCTTACGCGTGGCCGCTCGCACGCAAAACCTACGCGGCAAAAATACAAATGAAGCGCACACTTACTTTAGCGCTGGCCAGCGCGTCGCTCGAAGTCTACCTCTCTCTCTCTCTCTCTCTCTCACGCTCCCGCGCTCTCGCTTTCTGGGTGGCGGAGTGGCCCGGCCGGCGAGGCAGCCGGTGATGCGTCGCTGCGGGGCTGGCGGCGGATCGGAGGCGCAAGGGCTGTTCCGCAGGGCGGGATGCGGCACTGGCGGGGCACTCCGAAGCACAGCACTCGTATATGGCGGGAGAACACGTGCGCACCTGTTGCGCTACAGGACTAGACTGCCCATCAATGGCCGCGGCGTCCCTTCGGAGCGCCACGGCGGCGTCTTCTTCTTCTTGCTTCGCCTCCCGCGCGTCCCGCTTGGCGCGCAGCGAGCCGCTGTACGTGCAAGCGCGCGCGATTCAAACCTCGCGGCGCGGTACACGCGGCTCTTTCGCCTTTATTGCCTGCACCCGTTACACCCCCCACCCAGATTTGGCGTGCCCCGTACGCGACATCTGAAAAGAGGAAGGGCGCAGAAATAAGGCGAAAACAACAGGTTAGGTGGAGGCTCTTCCTTTTTATTCCAGCCTCTGGGGCACATCACCTATACACTATATACAACAAAATATTTACAAAAAACTATGTACAAAAAATTTCCACCAAAAAAAAACTGTACAGTTCGAAACCGGCGAATCGAAAGCGTCCCCCCCGGGCTAGCCACGGGGAGGCGCCGTGGATTTCGGCGGATGCGTAGCCGCTCGGGGGCATTTGCGCGGCAGGCGCACCGCCGGCCACCCGCACACATAGCAGAAGCGGGGGCGTCCCGCTCCTGGCGGGTTCGGCCGGACGGGCGAGCGCTCCCGCGCGAGGCCCAGGTCGACGGCCGCCCGCTCCTCGTCTCGGCGGGCCTGGTTCCACCGAGCGCGGGCTGCCTGGAGCTCGGCTTCCTCGGCGAGGCGGCGGGCGCGGGCCTCCTCCAGGGCCCGCTCCGACGCGGCACGGAGGCGTGCCTCCTCCTCCACCTTTTCCCGCTGCATGCGGGAACGTCGCTCCGCTCGCCAGGCGACCAGGTGCTCGGCCTCCTCCTGCTTGGCCAGCATCATCCGGCGCCAGGAGTCGACCTCCGGGGGCTGCTCCCCGTGGACCCCGACGTGCCGCTCCAAGGCCGCGAACACCTCGGCGCGGGCCTGGTTGGCGGCGCGGTCCATCTCCCGGACTGTCGACAGCCCGGCGCGCAGCTCGTCCCAGGTGGGCTCCGCGGGCAGGAGGTGGGCCTCCGTCTGCGAGGCGGCATCGCGTTGGACCCTCCGCGGGTAGCCGGCGGGGATTGCGCCGCGGGGCGGCGTGGCAGGCTCCTACTTGGGGGCGAAGCGGGGCACGCCGGGGCTGGTACCCGCCCGGCTCTCCTCGTGGGCGTCGGCCTCCTCTAGGAGGGGCTGCTCCTGCAGTCGCTCCATAGCCTCGTCTTCGAGGCGCTGCCGACGTTGGCGCAGGAGGTGGAGCACCGCCTGGGCCACGCCCTCGACGGGTTTGCCCAAGTCGAGGGTTATTAGCGCGGCCATGGCCTCCTCCAGCGTCTGCTCGGAGATCTCCAACATCTGGAAAAGAACATCTCAGGTTAGGCCAGTTTCACTATATCCGCGTGTAGTTTATCGCACGTCTCGGGGGGAATAAGCGCTAGGCGCGCAGCGCTACGGAGGCTTGCGGGGACGACCACGTCCCCTGCGAGGAGCATTCGGGGCTCGCGGTCCTACCGAAGTTGGTTCGGCGGGACCCGTAGTTGCGCCGCGCGCCCTCCGCGGTCTCCCCCGCGTGCTCTCGGGGGGCTCCCCTGTCCCCTGAGGGGTGGGTGGTTCGCTCACAGGCGTCCCCCTGGGGTCGCCTTCCGCGTCGACTCCATTCGACTCAGGCGAGTCACCGCGATAGGGCTTAAGCTCGTCAGGGGCCACTATCTGCTCAATTTGGCCCCCTCACCTACCAATCGGTAGGTGTTGGAGCCTAGCACGGCCGTAATCCAATACGGCCCTTCAAACCTAGGCGCTAGTTTCGCCGCGACGCCCTTCGCGGCTGAGGAGAGTGGGTGGCTGCGCTTCCAGACCCTGTCTCCCGGCTTGAAATCTGGCTCTCGCCTGCCGGCATCATAATAGCTGGCTTGGCGATCTTGAGCCGCTCTCGCCTGCGAGGCGGCTCGTTGATGAAGGTTTGGAAGGGCGTCGAGCCGCTCCTTCCAACGAGTCAAACTTTCTTCTTGTGCCGGGGTCTCTGCCGCGACCTCTTGCAGCCTACGCTGCGTACCAGGGGGCTCTGGTTGCCTACCGTAAAGTAACATGGCGGGGCTGACTCCGGTAGAGCTATGCACCGCCGTATTCATGGCGAAGAGAAGTTCCGGAAGCTTCTCGTCCCATGTGGTGTGCCGCTCCTTAAGGTAAGAGGCGACCATCGTCTTAAAGTACGATTGGCGCGCTCCACCGGATTAGCCTGCGGGTGGTAGGTGGGAGTGTTGGTGTGATGCACACCTCGCTCCCTCAAGAATTCCTCTACGACACGGTTCTTGAACTCTGTGCCGTTGTCGGAGAGGAACACTTCTGGGCAACCGAACCGGAGAAAAACCTTCCGGTCCAATTCTCCTACCACCGTCTTTGCGTTAGCCTTCCGTATCGGCGAAGCCTCCGCCCACCTGGAGAAAAGGTCTTGAAACACCACAATGTATTCAAAACCTTTAGAGGTGCGAGGCAGCGGTCCTATTATGTCTCCAGCGACGACCTGCCAGGGTCTGTCGACGACTCGTCGACCGATGAGGCCGGCTGGAGCTCTTTGTTCCACCTTAAACCGCTGACACGTTTCGCAGTGGCGCACGTACTCTTGCGTTTCCGCGTAGTAACGTGGCCAGTAGTAGCGCAGGGCTACTCTGGCAAACGTCTTTTCTCGTCCGAGATGTCCAGCGGTGGCGTCGTCATGGCACTCTTGCAACACCTCGCGACGATGCTCCTCTGGTACTACCAGCTTCCAAGCATCCTCATCGTCGCCGAGGGCCGCGTCAACGTCCGGGTTCGGTCGGTACCGGTAAAGGTTGCCCGCGACGAGTTTGTAGGTTGGAAAATCGTTGGGTTGTTCTCGGACTTTGGCGCTCCACTCTCGATACCACGCGTCCTCGGTGTCCGTTGACCAGGACACCGCAGCCACCTCCGGGCCTTCCTCATCCTCGTACATCCGGGAGAGGGCGTCGGCCACGTGGTTCAAGGCGCCTTTTCGATGCTCGATCGAAAACTTGTGGCCTTGCAACTCCAGCGCCCACCGAGCGAGCCTGCTCGTGGGATTTTTCATCTGACAGAGCCACCGCAGACTGCTGTGGTCTGTCACAACCCTAAACTCGTATCCTTCGATGTAAGGGCGAAACTTCTGTATCGCCCAGACCACCGCGAGGCACTCCCTCTCCGTAACGCTATAGTTTCGCTCTGCCGGGGTTAACACCCGGCTCGCGAACTCAATCACCCGCTCTTGGGTCTCTACTTCCTGAAGCAGCACCGCGCCAAGGCCTACATCGCTCGCATCGGTCTGCACGATATAAAGGCCGCCGGGATCAGGGCGATGTAGGACCGGAGCGGTCATAATCATCGCCTTCAACAACTCGAAGGCGCGTTGCTGCTCGTCGAGCCACTCGTACTTCTGGTTCTTCTTCGTCAGACCCGTGAGCGGCTCGGCGATCATGGCATAGTTCGGGATGAACTTCCTATACCACGATGAAGTACCCAGGAATCGGCGCAGCTGCCTCAGATTCCGCGGCTGCGGAAAATTCTTGATTGGCTCGATCTTGGCCGGGTTCGGCCTCGTGCCGTCCCGGTTAACCAAGAAGCCCAAGTATGCTACCTCTTGCTTGCAGAAAACACATTTTTCTGCGTTGAGGGTTAGCCCAGCGGCGACGAGCCTTTCCAACACCCTTTTCAAGCACTTCTTATGCTCCTCGAACGTTTCTGCGACTACGATGATGTCGTCGAGGTAGGCGTAGACGTAAGGCTCCAGCTCGGGTCCGAGCACTTGGTCAATGAGCCGCTGGAAGGTGGCCGGCGCGTTCGTCAGTCCGTACGGCATCCGCCGGAACTGGAACAGGCCCAGCCCCGGCACCGTGAAAGCGGTGATGGGCCGCGCCTCCTCCGCTAACGGTATCTGATGATACGCGCTCTTGAGGTCAAGCGTGGAGATGAACTTCGCCTTCCTCAATTTCCGCAGAATATCCTGCATATTCGGCAGAGGATAGGCGTCGGGTTCGGTGACTGCATTCACCTTCCGCAGATCGTTGCAGAACCGTCGTGTGCCGTCACTCTTCGGCGCCATCACGACGGGGCTCGACCACCCGCTCTTGGAGGGCTCGATGATGCCTTGGTTCAGCATTTCGCAAACCTGGTGATGCATCTCCTTCTGCACCTTATCCGACACTGGATAATGGCGCTGCTTGATGGGTCGAGCGTTTCCTACATGAATCTCATGCTCCACGCCTCTGACGCAACCTAATCCTGGCGGGAGCTTGCCTAGGACCTCGTCCACCATGGCCTTCAGCTCCTCTCGCTGAAGGTCTGTAGCGTCCTCGAGCCCAATTGCCGCTACCGAGCTAGGATCTGGGATCAAGCTGGCTACTTCCAGTTCGACGTAGGCTTCCGGCTCCTTACAGAATAGCCTATCCGTATCCGGGTCTAGTACGGCTCTAAACGCTCGTACAAAGTTGACTCCTAAGTAGCAGTTGGCATCTAAATTCGGCATTATGGCGACTCGGATATCGCGAGTGAGGCCAGCCACAGTGATGGGTAGCATCACGTGGCCTAGCAAGGGGCTGCGGCTTCCATCCGCTAGCCTTACCCCTTTCTTCTCGGACGCTACAAACTCCCGGTCCAGCGCTGTAGCTAGTTGGAGTCCGACGGAGCCCATCACCGTCGTGGATGCTCCCGGGTCCAACAAAGCGCGGAGATTAAACTCGCCGACCTCAATTCGCAGCCACCACCTTGTTTCTGCGTCGGTCGGTTGCTTCGCCGAGGCCTCTCCTCGGTTCGCAACTGGCGAGGGTACCGCGGACTCTTTCGCGACAGGGCGGCTATCGCACGCGGCCAAAACATCTTCGGTTTTGGGGACCTCGTCGGGGAGGGGGGCGGTAGTGATCCCCTCTACCCGCTCCCCTTCCCGTTTCCCGCACAATTAGGGCAGTAGCGCGCTATATATCCGACAAGGCCGCATGAGTAGCAACTCAGCGGCGGCCTTGGTCCTTTCGGAGGGCTACCCTCGGGGCTGGTGGAGGGCGCGGAGCCGTTCGGTGGGCTCGTCGCCTTCGCCCCCTGCCTCGGTTCTGGGGGCCTCCTTGCCCCGCCACGCCCAGATGGCTGGTTACCGCGCCCTCTGCGCGGCCCAGGGGGCGTATTTCGCCCGGAGCGCTCTCCTCCGGAGCCTCGCCGGTCGGAAAGACGCTCGCTTAGCACTCGCCGAAGCATTTCCTCCAAGCACTCCAGCTTGGCGTCCTTCTCGACCACCGCAGCAGCCACTTTGCCTTCCTTGGCATCGCCTTTCGGCTTTCGTGGCGCGTCGGTGTTTGCCGGCGGTTTATACGCCATTTCCGGCAGTAGCGCCGCTGTTGGCGGTGGTGGAGGTCGGAACGTCTTGGAATTCTCCAACGTTTGCTCCGCGACCACTGCCAACTCCAGTAGCTCCTCTACTGTGCTGAAGTCTGACCTACGGACCATCGCTTGCAGCTGGGGCCGTAGGTTTCGGTGCAGCTGATCCAGCTGTTGCTCCGAGCTGGGGGGCGGCGATATCTTCCTCACTATCGCAATGAGGCACGTGATATAATCTCTCACGGCCTCGTCCGCCCCTTGGGTGCGGTTGTTCGCCTCTGCTATCAACCGCTGCTGGTACCTCTTCGTCGTCCCGTACCAGCGTTTCGCTGCAGTCACGAACTCTTGCCACGTGGCCCATTTCTCTTTCTCATTACGGTACCATGTGGCCGCCGCGTCAGTGAACAGCTCTGACAACGACGACAACACCTCTTCTTCGGAGAGGTTTGCCAGGACTCGACAGTCCTCCAGCCTCGCCAGGAATACATCGATACTCTGGCTCTTCGCCCCAGAGAATCGAATTTGCCATTTCCTCACGATTTGGCCTATGTCTCGCGAGTGGAACATACTCGACCTCGAGAAGTTCCCTGTCGCGCCTGGCGCGCCATATGTCGGCCAGCTCGAGCCTCTCTCCGAACTTCGGCGGTCATCCCCCACCCAGGCTGCGTTTACTCCTTGTAAATCAGCCTGACCATCACGCCGAGCTGGCGGTGGTGTCGATTGCGGACCGATCCACGTATCGTTGCCGGTGACGGTGTACGTGTCTTCAAACTGCACGTTGTGACCTTGCCTAGGTTCCGCTATGTGCGTGCTGGAAGCGGCGTGTCGCTGTTGGTTTAAAACCAACTCCTCCAGCGACCTTACTTTCGCTATTAATTCCGCTAATAGCGAGCCGACTTCCCGAGGGATATAAAACTCGGAGCCGTCCTTTGCCAGGAGGCGTAGCATCTCTCCTGGCTGCGCTTGTTGGTCGTCGCCGCGAGTTTCTTCTGCTTCGCTGTCCTGCTGTTGTAGAGGTAGCTGTGTGCGTTGCTCCTTATGTTGTTGCGTAGTGTCCCGGTTACTGGCTGTGGTGTTTGGGTGTGGTGAGTGCTGGGTGTCGGACACGGCTTCCGCCGTCGTCCTACGCAGTATCTCCAATATCTGCTCGCTTTTGAGCACTACGTCCAGGGGGTGTAAATCCCAACTGGACGCTTCGACGAAGGAGCCGTCGTCTTCTAAAAGGATCCTCCGTAAGAGGTTTTCCCTTAGTGCCATCCGCCGGGGGATTACATCCCCCGGCTCTTCCGGCTCCTCGAAGTCTTGAGGCGTGTAGTTACCCAGCACCCACTGGCTTAGCCTGTGCATTCTCAAGAATGTGGAGTCGTGTCGCCTCAATTGCAACTCCGACAGGTGGCTATCGATCTCGCTTGGCGAGATCGACCACACCCAATCCTCCACAGCTTCCTGGATGTTGTATGACATCGTTCGCTGGTTGTGCGTGTGCAAGGGGATTCCTCTTCAATCCCGCAATTTACTATGCTTTTGCACGGCCAGTGGTATCCTTCACAAGGTACCTACTGGATTACCACTGGCTCAGGAAGTAACGATCTTCCCCAACTGGTGGTTTGGTCTTTACGCTATACCGAGGTTAACTCGTTTTTACTCACTTGCCTGGAGGTTATGTCGCTTTTGGCGTATTGCGCAAGCGTAATAGTCGTCCGCGCAACCGATTCCCGGTCAAAACTGAAATTCGCGATTTTCGGGCGCTGCGCATGCGCGGCACTAAAATCACTATGTGTATCAGTACCGCCGCCGCATGCGCAGACGATTCTGCGTGTCAAAACAAAAATTTGATCTTTCGACCTTTTGCGCATGCGCAAAACCGAAATTAGTGAATATGCCCACCTCCTCGTGGGATGGGCAACCGAATTCGCGATAGCGATTTTTCACTTTTTATTTTCGGATTCTGCGCATGCGCGGGTCCAAAATTACTGCGCGCGCACCTTACGGTATCCCCCGCGCAGGCGTCTTCGCGAATTAAGCCCTAAATCCGAAAATCCAAACGAAATCCCCAGTATTTAAATACTGGGTGCGTAATCCGGTAGTTTACTCCCCGGTGTGCACGTGTGATGACGCACAAAGAGATAAAACGCTAGGACCTATATAAAACAATTTTAATAATATAATACATAATTAATAAATAATTGCTACCTAATCTCTTTGTCGTCCTCGCTAAATACTTCAACAAATGCTCGGCCTTCACAAGCAATGTTCCTCACTAAATACGTGCAGACCGGGTAAATTCCTCCAAGCAAGGTTAGAAACCACCAGTTGGTTACCCTTGCACACACTGTACACTTTTCAAATTCGCCGTTCCCTAATCTAATGTGCTGCACACGTTAATGGTTAACCTGAGCGACTTTCACTTACAATTTCCCCGTTGACGTTGCTCCTCTAGGAGGTGAAGCCTCCGACTAGCTGCAGCTGCTGAAAAGGTAGAGGGCGGTATTCGGGGGGATAGGGAACGGTTACTCGCGAAATGACAGACTCGACACGAATAATGAAAAGTAAAATAAATAAAGTTTATTCGTCAAAAGGAATCGCGCTAAGGGGCGCGAAGCCCGAACATCTCCTACAAAAAAAAACGTACGCGCAGGCCGAGACTTACGCGGAGCCGGCCGGTCGCACGGCCGGCGTCACCGCGCCGCGAGACGCCACAAAATGGCCGCCGCGCTCTCGCACACGAGGCCGCTTGCCTCTACGCAGGCGGCCTCGGATAGCCGCGTAACACTTCTTACGCGTGGCCGCTCGCACGCAAAACCTACGCGGCAAAAATACAAATGAAGCGCACACTTACTTTAGCGCTGGCCAGCGCGTCGCTCGAAGTCTACCTCTCTCTCTCTCTCTCTCACGCTCCCGCGCTCTCGCTTTCTGGGTGGCGGAGTGGCCCGGCCGGCGAGGCAGCCGGTGATGCGTCGCTGCGGGGCTGGCGGCGGATCGGAGGCGCAAGGGCTGTTCCGCAGGGCGGGATGCGGCACTGGCGGGGCACTCCGAAGCACAGCACTCATATATGGCGGGAGAACACGTGCGCACCTGTTGCGCTACAGGACTAGACTGCCCATCAATGGCCGCGGCGTCCCTTCGGAGCGCCACGGCGGCGTCTTCTTCTTCTTCTTGCTTCGCCTCCCGCGCGTCCCGCTTGGCGCACAGCGAGCCGCTGTACGTGCAAGCGCGCGCGATTCAAACCTCGCGGCGCGGTACACGCGGCTCTTTCGCCTTTATTGCCTGCACCCGTTACAATATATATATATATATATATATATATATATATATATATATATATATATATATATATATATATGTACTTCCAATTATTATGATAACCACATTTTTTTCATGTCTAAACCCTTATCTATTTTCCCATATTAATACTAACGTGAGATACATGTTGTTTAGTATGAGAATTTGAACGGAGTATAATTTTCATTAGACTCTATCTTTATTTTGGTGACATTGAGGTGAGAAATAGAGGTAAGGAATGAGAGACGTCCTTGGGCGACGACCGAATTTTATTATTGTTACGGAGAGGTATTTCCAACCTCTCCCGTAACAAACTTCAAAGTGAAAACATGAAATTCCATTAAGTAAATTTTTTTACTGATGATTTGAAACTTACCTGATTTAATTTTATTCTTCTTTTTTCACAGCTTTTAAATTTTTTTTTCCATTTTCCGTTTTGCGTTTATTTCATTTCATTACTAATAATTTTGATGTATTTAAAACTTAAAATTTTGTCTTCAGCCCAATATTAAAATGAATTGAGAAATACGTATCCAATTGTCTAATTATTGGTCTTCATTGTCTTTAGTCTGAAAATATGAAATGAACATAAATCACCTTTTTTTCTTACATTTTTTTTTTATTTATTACTTACTTCATTTATTATAATTTCTGAACCATTCAGAAGGTTTTCTAGTTCCATTATAGTATCAGAAATGATTTTAATATGCTTGATACACAAAATTTTGAGAATATAAGTAATACCCTTAATTGAAACATATTCAACAGTGTATTTTAAGAAACATAAATTATTAATTTTTTTATATAACTAAAATAAATTTACCATTTTCTTGAACGTCACCGATAACTTCTAATTTTGATCCTCGTTTGAAAGTTAAATTTTCATTTTCAATTTTATTCAGAATCATGTCTAATTTATATCTTCCATCGGTAAGGACTCCAAAATATTCTGATTCATTGTTTAAATTTCTTTTAATAAAAGGATTTCTTAAAAATCCTTTAATTTCTGCAAATAATGAGCATATTTGAGATTTATTTTTGCAGAAATCTAAGAAAATGTGGTCATATTTTAAAATCTTAATTATATATTACTAATAAATCCTTTTTGTGTTTTCAGTTTTTGAAAAGAAATTTTAATTGGATCCAAATTTGTTAAATTAAATTCTCTTAAGGGTATTATGGTCGAATAATGTTGTACATTGAATTCAAATGAAGCATTTTCTTTAGTATAATTTTTTGCTTTTGTTACGGAAACATTTTCCAGTAAAATTTTCTAAAAAATAAAATTATATAATCATATAATTATATACACGGTGACCCATTTTAATCGCTACACCCGGATTTTTCGGATCCTAAGACAGATAGGAAAAAATGATTCAGACAAAAGTTGTAGGGGACGAAGGGGGCCAAACGATGGTCCTAACAGCTTTGACCTTGAACTTGACCTTCAAGGTTATTTCAAGGTCAAGTGGTTTTTTTTAATAGGAACACCTATTTTTGACCCCGGATTCGGAAAGAGCGGGAAATTTTACGTTCAAAATCATATTGAGACATTTTTTTTCAAGGTCATTTCAAGGTCATTTCAAGGCCAAATGAAGGTCGAACTCCGAAAAATCCATTTTAAGTCGTTTTTTCCATGAGTCACAGGCTTAAGTGGTTCAAACTGATCGTAGGTTTAATAGGGAAACCCACACACCCAAAACTTTCACATCCTAGTAAACAAATATCAAACTTGCACATCCGAACCCCATGCTCTTCATAGCCTCACATGCTAAACTGTTACACCAGACATCCCCCAGTCCCACACATCTCTACCCCATGTCTGATGTTTGTTTAACGGAAACTTCAAGATCATTAAAGCTTCTGTTGTAAATGTGTCAACCTTACGTTTAGCGCTACCCAGAAACAACGACGTGGACGTAGTAAGGATTGTTTCCTTTGGGGTGCTCGATTAAAGTGAGTCCCCTTGCCTCTCACTGTTCAGGGTGCTTGATTTAAATGAGTCCCTTCGCCTCTCACTGATCGGGGTGCTTGATTAAAGTGAGTCCCCTTGCCTCTCACTGTTCAGGGTGCTTGATTTAAGTGAGTCCTTTCGCCTCTCACTGATCAGGGTGCTTGATTAAAGTGAGTCCCCTTGCCTCTCACTGTTCAGGGTGCTTGATTTAAGTGAGTCCCTTCGCCTCTCACTTATGTGTTTATCTAACCTCGAAGAAAATGTTCGAAATTACGACCATTTGCTTCCAGGCACATAGTCAAACGCCTTTGGAAGTGGCGAACGGTGTTTAGCAAAGTTTGCCTTGGAATGGCAGCGCATGCTCGACGAATTCTGTCCATCATGTCTACTCTTGTGGTGGGCCTTTCCTCAAAAACGGCATTTTTTAAATACCCCCATAAGTAAAAATCTGGTGATGTAAGATCTGGTGAGCAAGCAGGCCATTCAACCGGACCACCTCGACCAATCCATCTGTTACCATACTGCTCATTCAAACAGATCCTGACAATTCGAGCGAAATGTGGTGTTGCGCCGTCCTGCTGGAGCCACATTCTTCGTCGCGTTTCTAAGTCAACATCTTCCATCAATACAGGTAGTTCATCTCTTATTAGCGTTAAGTACGTGTGTTGATTAACATTTTCTTCGAAAAAATAAGGGCCAATCACACATCCATTAATAATCCCACACCATACCATAATACTCCATCGTCTTTGATGGTTTACAGTTCTGACCCAATGAGGATTAACATCAGACCAGTAATGACAATTATGTCTATTCAATTCCCCATCACTTTGAAATTTTGCCTCATCAGAAAAAAGAACAAAATTAAAAAAGTCTGGATCATTTTCTATCATTTGTAAAGCCCATTGGCAAAACACAATACGCTGTTGAAAATGAGCAAACTGTAGCTCTTGGACCAGAGTAATATGATACGCATGATATCTAAGCACCTTCATAATTCTTAAAAATGTACTTTTTGGAAGACCGATTTCCCTTTCGATTCGACGAGCGCTTATCTGTGGGTCAAGATGAATTATTGCCAGAATAGTCACAACCCGATTATCATTTTCATCATATTGATGGCGCCTACGTTGACGAACCATGTGTCCACTACGAGCTCTTTGAGTTAAACGTCTGATAGCCATAGCGTCAGGGTGTCGTCTGTCTGGATAGCGTTCAGCATAAATTCTTGCCGCAGCACGATAATTACTTCGGCTTTCTCCTAAAGCCAACATCATGTCAACGATCTCGTTGGGCGGATAGTCAGCCATTTCAGAGCCAAGTTATGACTTTTCTTTTTAAACAATGACATTTTTTTACAGCTCATATCTTTAATTTACTCATAACTTTCAAAAGAATAAAGATACAACATTTCTTTTTTGTACAAAAATCTTGACGGAACAGAAATTATTTGTAAATGTGCCTTTAATGATTACATTATCAATATTAGTATTTCTCAAGTTTGAACGGCAATAATTCACAATATTTAAAATAAAAGCAAGTTTTAGTATTATGTGCAGTTCAAATTAGAAATAATTTAATGATTATTACTTTATTATAAAACTTACAATTACAAAAGTGTGACAATCGGAGTACTTTTGGCAAATACACTTAGTCAGATAAAGTTACCATAATTTAGGAACATTTTTCTTTTTTGGTCGCGACCGTATACGGGCAAATATTATAATTATTAATATTTTTTATACCATTTCACTATTCAAATTTAATAGTAATTAATAGCTGGCTCTGAAATGGCTGACTATCCGCCCAACGAGATCGTTGACATGATGTTGGCTTTAGGAGAAAGCCGAAGTAATTATCGTGCTGCGGCAAGAATTTATGCTGAACGCTATCCAGACAGACGACACCCTGACGCTATGGCTATCAGACGTTTAACTCAAAGAGCTCGTGGTGGACACATGGTTCGTCAACGTAGGCGCCATCAATATGATGAAAATGATAATCGGGTTGTGACTATTCTGGCAATAATTCATCTTGACCCACAGATAAGCGCTCGTCGAATCGAAAGGGAAATCGGTCTTCCAAAAAGTACATTTTTAAGAATTATGAAGGTGCTTAGATATCATGCGTATCATATTACTCTGGTCCAAGAGCTACAGTTTGCTCATTTTCAACAGCGTATTGTGTTTTGCCAATGGGCTTTACAAATGATAGAAAATGATCCAGACTTTTTTAATTTTGTTCTTTTTTCTGATGAGGCAAAATGTCAAAGTGATGGGGAATTGAATAGACATAATTGTCATTACTGGTCTAATGTTAATCCTCATTGGGTCAGAACTGTAAACCATCAAAGACGATGGAGTATTATGGTATGGTGTGGGATTATTAATGGATGTGTGATTGGCCCTTATTTTTTCGAAGAAAATGTTAATCAACACACGTACTTAACGCTAATAAGAGATGAACTACCTGTATTGATGGAAGATGTTGACTTAGAAACACGACGAAGAATGTGGCTCCAGCAGGGCGGCGCGACACCACATTTCGCTCGAATTGTCAGGACTGTTTTGAATGAGCAGTATGGTAACAGATGGATTGGTCGAGGTGGTCCGGTTGCATGGCCTGCTTGCTCATCAGATCTTACATCACCAGATTTTTACTTATGGGGGTATTTAAAAAATGCCGTTTTTGAGGAAAGGCCCACCACAAGAGTAGACATGATGGACAGAATTCGTCGAGCATGCGCTGCCATTCCAAGGCAAACTTTGCTAAACACCGTTCGCCACTTCCAAAGGCGTTTGACTATGTGCCTGGAAGCAAATGGTCGTAATTTCGAACATTTTCTTCGAGGTTAGATAAACACATAAGTGAGAGGCGAAGGGACTCACTTAAATCAAGCACCCTGAACAGTGAGAGGCAAGGGGACTCACTTTAATCAAGCACCCCGATCAGTGAGAGGCGAAAGGACTCACTTAAATCAAGCACCCTGAACAGTGAGAGGCAAGGGGACTCACTTTAATCAAGCACCCCGATCAGTGAGAGGCGAAGGGACTCACTTAAATCAAGCACCCTGAACAGTGAGAGGCAAGGGGACTCACTTTAATCGAGCACCCCAAAGGAAACAATCCTTACTACGTCCACGTCGTTGTTTCTGTGTAGCGCTAAACGTAAGGTTGACACATTTACAACAGAAGCTTTAATGATCTTGAAGTTTCCGTTAAACAAACATCAGACATGGGGTAGAGATGTGTGGGACTGGGGGATGTCTGGTGTAACAGTTTAGCATGTGAGGCTATGAAGAGCATGGGGTTCGGATGTGCAAGTTTGATATTTGTTTACTAGGATGTGAAAGTTTTGGGTGTGTGGGTTTCCCTATTAAACCTACGATCAGTTTGAACCACTTAAGCCTGTGACTCATGGAAAAAACGACTTAAAATGGATTTTTCGGAGTTCGACCTTCATTTGGCCTTGAAATGACCTTGAAATAACCTTGAAAAAAAATGTCTCAATATGATTTTGAACGTAAAATTTCCCGCTTTTTCCGAATCCGGGGTCAAAAATAGGTATTCCTATTAAAAAAAACCACTTGACCTTGAAATAACCTTGAAGGTCAAGTTCAAGGTCAAAGCTGTTAGGACCATCGTTTGGCCCCCTTCGTCCCCTACAACTTTTGTCTGAATCATTTTTTCCTATCTGTCTTAGGATCCGAAAAATCCGGGTGTAGCGATTAAAATGGGTCATCGTGTATAATTATCTAATATAAGAATATAATTATTTTTATAGTTACTTGGTGAAGTTGTAATTCGTTAGAAAATTTCGTAATGTTTTCATTGTAAATATTACATTGAATTCTATAGCTATCGTTGTTATTTGTAATGAACTTGAAAATTTTGAATTCTGTTTGTTTTTCTCTGTTAAGAAATTTAAATTCACCTAAAATATCTTCAATGTATACAACTACACTTCTAAAACATTAAAACAACGAATGGGTTAATTTTTTGTTTGTTATATATTATTGATTTAATTGTAAAAAGATACTTACGCAGATTTATCTCCAATTGTTATTTTATTTTTCAAAAATTCTGTGGAAGAAAATGAAATGGTTTTTTCTTTTTTTGATGGGTTTTCATTTTCAAAATCAGTTTCTTTCCTTTTTGAAGCCAAAGGTAGTATCTCCAAAGGATAGTAAAAGATTTCATTTGAAATTAATTCTTAATCGTGTTAAAGGTGTAACATCTTTTAAAGAATTGCGTACATTTGAAAATAAAACTTATAATACTTACAAACAAACAGCAATACAGATGGGTTTTGTTGAAAATGATTTACAGATTGAAAAAATTTTTGAAGAAGCTTGCAGTATAATGTTACCTGTTCAATTGCGTAAATTTTTTACTTGGTTCTTAATAACAGACAATATTAATGATAATACTATTTGGACAAAATTTAATAAATACTTTACAGAAGATTTTAATAACAATAAAGATAACCGAGCTCTTCATCACATAAATGAAATTTTAAAAAATGAAGAAATGTCTTGTAAAGATTTTGGCTTACCTGAACCTGATGAAATTTTGGACATTAATAATGAAAATAATGAAGAAAATACGTTATTCTGTAAACAAATGTTTAATAATTTCTATAAACAATTAAACGAAGATCAAAAAATAATTTTTACACAAATATTAAATAATGAACATAAAGTTGGTTAAATGTAGCCAATGGTAGGTTTTTGGTGTAGTTATAGAATTTGTAGCTAATGGCCGTACTACCAAGGTGTTTTTATAAGTAAAACAATTATTTACAACGTTTCGGACATTTTATTACGTCCCTCTTCAGGTTCTAAATACAACAATTATACAATTATTTTTTACAATTCACAATAACTTAATTTCGCATTAATAAATAAAACTTACATTTAAAACGTATTGTCAGATTCTTTTACGGAAAGTAATCCGTTCGTCACTGCTTACAATTCGGATTTTTCGTCGTATTTATACAGATGTTACGCATATATGTGTGTGTATAAGACGCGCGTACAGTGGTGGGGATGCAATAGACGATTTTCGAAGCGACACAGCGGGTGTGCTATCAGGAGAGTATGTCTAAGTAGAGGGGGACCCCAACCAATGTTTCAAAATTTTTGACAACGAGCAATCCTACGACAACGTGGGCGTGCGTGGTAACTCTACCTCAGCATGTTCTCCTGTTCTCCTTCACTTGCTGCTTTCAGTATTTTCCTCTTATAAGCACATAAATTGACAATTATTTATTAGAGTGGTATATTCTTTTGGTAAACTATTAATTTCGAATTGTTTATTCATATATCTTGATTGTGTGTGTATGAATACAGCTTCCGAAAATAATCTTTTTCCTCTATTAATTTCTGTATCTAGAATTTGTACATTATTGAAATCTATTTTATGATTATTGTTTTTTGTGTGTAGATATAATGATGAATTATCGTCTTTCCTAGTGTATTTTTTAGAGTGTTCATTAATTCGTACATTTAAACGTCTACCTGTCTGGCCAACATACGAAGCCTCACAATCTTCGCAATTAATTTTATAAACAACATTCGCTTTATCACAGATTTTAGTATTATCTTTACCTAATTTAATAATATTATTGAGTTTATTCTTGGTACTATATATGATATTTGTATTGTGTTGTTTAAACAAAATATTCATGGATCTTTCTAATTCTTTAACATATGGAAGTGTAATAAACATTTTTTTATTTTTCTCATTGCATCGATTGTTATTACTATTTCTTAATTTATTTAGGCGTTTTTTTATATGAAATTCTGATAATTCAGGTGGATAATTATTCTGTTTTAAAAGTTCCTTGATAAAATTTATATTTTTATTGTGAAAAGAGTTGTGTGATAATTTAAATGCTCGGTCAACTAAACTATAAATAATGGCAATTTTATTACAAAGAGGATGTTGAGATAAATAATTTAAATATCTTCCGGAAAAAGTTTGTTTATGGTACCAATCTGTGATAATGCGTTGTTGATTATTGACAATAATTTTAATGTCAAGAAAACTAATACAGTTATTAAGTGGTAGTTCAACAGTGAACTGTAAATTTTGGTCATAGGAATTAAACGTGTTTACAGTATGATCAATCGTGTCTTTTTGTATACATAAAATAATATCGTCAACGTAACGGAAATAAAACAAAGGTTTCGTATTAAGATTATTTAACGCTTGAATTTCCAAATCTTCCATGACAATGTCTGCCAAGATGGGGCTAATGGGATTACCCATAGCTGAACCGAAAATTTGTTGGTAAAATTTTCCATTAAATTGAAAAAAATTATTGTTAAGTATGTATTTTATTATATGTAAAAACTCGGTGCAATTCATATTAATTTTATTATATATCTGTGTCCATCTTTTTTCTATTGCTTTATAAACTAAATAATCAGGAATATTGGTGAAAAGACTTACTACATCAAGGCTAATTATTACAAAATCAGATGGGATTTGGAAATTATCTATTTGTTCTCTTAGTTTAAAACTATTATCTACATGTGAATTTGGTTGTTTTAGATTGTTTGATATACCACTTTAATAAATAATTGTCAATTTATGTGCTTATAAGAGGAAAATACTGAAAGCAGCAAGTGAAGGAGAACAGGAGAACATGCTGAGGTAGAGTTACCACGCACGCCCACGTTGTCGTAGGATTGCTCGTTGTCAAAAATTTTGAAACATTGGTTGGGGTCCCCCTCTACTTAGACATACTCTCCTGATAGCACACCCGCTGTGTCGCTTCGAAAATCGTCTATTGCATCCCCACCACTGTACGCGCGTCTTATACACACACATATATGCGTAACATCTGTATAAATACGACGAAAAATCCGAATTGTAAGCAGTGACGAACGGATTACTTTCCGTAAAAGAATCTGACAATACGTTTTAAATGTAAGTTTTATTTATTAATGCGAAATTAAGTTATTGTGAATTGTAAAAAATAATTGTATAATTGTTGTATTTAGAACCTGAAGAGGGACGTAATAAAATGTCCGAAACGTTGTAAATAATTGTTTTACTTATAAAAACACCTTGGTAGTACGGCCATTAGCTACAAATTCTATAACTACACCAAAAACCTACCATTGGCTACATTTAACCAACTTTACACCACAACGTCTGGCCAAGAATACGTTGTTATTACATATAATATTCCATGGATTTGAATACTGTTAAAAGACCAACTTGCACCATGGATTCAACATCTTTAACATTACAAACAAGTATGTTTTACAATTCACAAAAGGAATTATTAGCGCACTATCTAAGAACACGCATAGATATTAAAGTGAATTTAATCTTATATTTAATGTATAAAGTGTTTAATTTAGAGACAAAAAAGATTTTCCAAAAACTTTGTAATATATTACGTAAAGAAAGTTGTTATCGGGAGAGATTAAAATTTCTTATAAGTTGTAAATATTTTGACGTTTTTCCAAAACACTTAGATTTCATTACACAAAATATTTCAAAAAACCATATGTATTCTAACAAGTGTAAAATGAAACAATACAATTTAATAACTAAAGTCAAAAAACAGCTTTTAAATACAGAAATTAGTGACATATACATACGTTTAGCTAGCATAAAAAAAAGATATTACAAAAGTGAAAAAAACTTTGGAACATACCATCGATAATGATATCGTCTTTCTTTTTGTTAATTATTATAATATAAAACTTAAATTTATTAATGTGCCTTTCAAACAAAAATTAGCAAAAAAATTAAATGATATCTATTACAAAAAATATAATAGTAATATAGACAGAGATAGATATAACGTTAATTTGAATAAAAGCAATGTCGAAAATCATAACACGCAGGTTATTGAACTGAGCGAAAATATACAAGAAAAGTGGTGTGTGAATGTCGCGGGCATTGAACTCCCGAAATATGTAATTGATGTGTTGAAACTTGGAGAGAAATTTAATTTTAATAACCGTTTTGACAACACACTAACATTGCAATATATAAAGAATTTTGAGATGTTCATAAATAATAATGATAATGATGAAACTGTTAAATCACTAAGAGGTACTTTTCTCAACCTATTAAAAAGACACTACAACAAAGAATTATCAAATGAAAACCATTTTGATAAACAGTTCAAAACAGATTTAATGAAAACAAAAGAATTTATAAAGCGAAATTCACAGTTACTTATCACTAGAGCTGATAAGGGAAATGCTACCGTTATAATTAAAAAATCTGATTATATAGAAAAAACTGAAAGCCTTTTTCAAGATAAAAAGTATTATAAATTAGTCAAAACAAATCCTTTATCTGGTTTAGAAAGAAGAACTTATGAATTAATCAAATGGTTAAATAAGATTGACTTCTCGTTTACGGGAAAAAAGTTTGATTCTATTTTACAAAAGTCCAATATTGCAAAAGCATATGGATTGATAAAAATTCATAAGAATGGCTTTCCCATAAGACCGATAATCTCGGCTATAAATTCACCGCTTTACAACATCTCAAAATTCTTTACGAAGTTCTTATCAAACAATCTAAAACAACCAAATTCACATGTAGATAATAGTTTTAAACTAAGAGAACAAATAGATAATTTCCAAATCCCATCTGATTTTGTAATAATTAGCCTTGATGTAGTAAGTCTTTTCACCAATATTCCTGATTATTTAGTTTATAAAGCAATAGAAAAAAGATGGACACAGATATATAATAAAATTAATATGAATTGCACCGAGTTTTTACATATAATAAAATACATACTTAACAATAATTTTTTTCAATTTAATGGAAAATTTTACCAACAAATTTTCGGTTCAGCTATGGGTAATCCCATTAGCCCCATCTTGGCAGACATTGTCATGGAAGATTTGGAAATTCAAGCGTTAAATAATCTTAATACGAAACCTTTGTTTTATTTCCGTTACGTTGACGATATTATTTTATGTATACAAAAAGACACGATTGATCATACTGTAAACACGTTTAATTCCTATGACCAAAATTTACAGTTCACTGTTGAACTACCACTTAATAACTGTATTAGTTTTCTTGACATTAAAATTATTGTCAATAATCAACAACGCATTATCACAGATTGGTACCATAAACAAACTTTTTCCGGAAGATATTTAAATTATTTATCTCAACATCCTCTTTGTAATAAAATTGCCATTATTTATAGTTTAGTTGACCGAGCATTTAAATTATCACACAACTCTTTTCACAATAAAAATATAAATTTTATCAAGGAACTTTTAAAACAGAATAATTATCCACCTGAATTATCAGAATTTCATATAAAAAAACGCCTAAATAAATTAAGAAATAGTAATAACAATCGATGCAATGAGAAAAATAAAAAAATGTTTATTACACTTCCATATGTTAAAGAATTAGAAAGATCCATGAATATTTTGTTTAAACAACACAATACAAATATCATATATAGTACCAAGAATAAACTCAATAATATTATTAAATTAGGTAAAGATAATACTAAAATCTGTGATAAAGCGAATGTTGTTTATAAAATTAATTGCGAAGATTGTGAGGCTTCGTACGTTGGCCAGACAGGTAGACGTTTAAATGTACGAATTAATGAACACTCTAAAAAATACACTAGGAAAGACGATAATTCATCATTATATCTACACACAAAAAACAATAATCATAAAATAGATTTCAATAATGTACAAATTCTAGATACAGAAATTAATAGAGGAAAAAGA
Organism: Torymus aiolomorphi; assembly: GCA_036365515.1. Taxonomy (NCBI): domain Eukaryota; kingdom Metazoa; phylum Arthropoda; class Insecta; order Hymenoptera; family Torymidae; genus Torymus; species Torymus aiolomorphi. Next base: position 26,740,014 of record CM070874.1, read on the forward strand.
TTATTTTCGGAAGCTGTATTCATACACACACAATCAAGATATATGAATAAACAATTCGAAATTAATAGTTTACCAAAAGAATATACCACTCTAATAAATAATTGTCAATTTATGTGCTTATAAGAGGAAAATACTGAAAGCAGCAAGTGAAGGAGAACAGGAGAACATGCTGAGGTAGAGTTACCACGTACGCCCACGTTGTCGTAGGATTGCTCGTTGTCAAAAATTTTGAAACATTGGTTGGGGTCCCCCTCTACTTAGACATACTCTCCTGATAGCACACCCGCTGTGTCGCTTCGAAAATCGTCTATTGCATCCCCACCACTGTACGCGCGTCTTATACACACACATATATGCGTAACATCTGTATAAATACGACGAAAAATCCGAATTGTAAGCAGTGACGAACGGATTACTTTCCGTAAAAGAATCTGACAATACGTTTTAAATGTAAGTTTTATTTATTAATGCGAAATTAAGTTATTGTGAATTGTAAAAAATAATTGTATAATTGTTGTATTTAGAACCTGAAGAGGGACGTAATAAAATGTCCGAAACGTTGTAAATAATTGTTTTACTTATAAAAACACCTTGGTAGTACGGCCATTAGCTACAAATTCTATAATGAACATAAAATTTTCTTTATTGATGGTCCTGGAGGTTCAGGTAAAACGTTTTTATATAAAACGTTAATTTATTATTTTTTGTCTGTAGAAAAAAAAGTTTTGTCAATGGCTTGGACTGGTATTGCATCTATACTTTTACCGAAAGGTATGACCTTTCATAAAACTTTTAGACTACCTTTAGATTTAAACAATATTGAAAGTGCGTTTTTAAAATTTGAATCAGATAAAAAAAAATTCCGTGAAGTAACTGCAATTATTTGGGATGAAGCGTCAATGATTCCACGTAAAGCTTTAGAAATTGTCGATAAAACGTTACAAGATGTTTGTAATAATAATTTGCCATTTGGAGGAAAGTTATTAGTTTTAGGAGGTGACTTTAGACAAATTCTTCCAGTTGTTAAAAATAGTTGTAGAAGCACAATAATTCAAGAAATGATACAATATTCAAATCTTTGGTCATTATTTTATATTATGTATTTAAAAAAAAATATTCGTTCAAAAGACAACACGTTTGCTTCATTTTTATTAGATATTGGAGAAGGTAAATTTACCTCATTTGTTATACCTGATAGTTTTAAAACAAACGATGTTTGTTTTAAAATATATGAACATATAAATTATAATGTATCGATAAATTGTGTAATTTTAACATCCCATAATGAAGATGCGAATATTTTAAATAATAAAATTTTGCGAATATTAAGTACTGAAGCAAAAATGTATTACAGTTTAGATTATGCTACACATAAGGATGTAGATTTATCTGATGAAGACATCCATATTAATTACCCGATTGAAGCTTTAAATAATATCCGTGAAGGACTTCCACCACATAAATTGAAACTGAAAATAAATAGTATTGTAATGTTATTAACATCCCATTACATAATCCATCAGTAATACTTAAATTTCTTATTAAGAAATTTAAGTATTACTGATGGATTATGTTAATGGGACACGGCTCAAAATTACTAAATTATTCAAATACAACATAGAAGCAGAAATAATAACTGGTGAAAAATGTGGAAATAAAGTTTTTATCCCTAGAATTACATTGAACACTGGAAATTCTTCATCATTACCGTTTGTTTTATATAGGAAACAATTCCCTTTAATATTAGCATTTACTATGACTATAAATAAATCGCAAGGTCAAAGTTTTGATAGTGTTGGAATATATATTAGAAGACCTTTATTTTCTCATGGCCAATTATATGTAGCACTATCAAGATGTAGAAACGCAGATAAAATTTTTATTGAAAACAATTCAGAAAATAAAGAAGAAATTGTAAATATCGTTTGGAAAGAAATTTTTGATAATTAAACATTTTTTTTATTTTTATTTTCGTAAATTATATATTATTATTATTTATTATAAACTTTATAATTAATAGAAAAGAATTCTCAAAAGTATTTAGTTTATATAAACTATTTTCATTTTAGAACATGTCGGATGCACACAATGAAAGTAAATTATAAATTATAAAAATATATTTTTCATTGCTAAATAATGTTAAATAAATAATACATTATCAGTTTTAGACTATTTAAAATATGAACAAAATTTTATGGAATATATGATAAATTTAGAGTCGGATCAAGTTATTGAAGAAGATAAATTAAGAAAATTAAATCATCAATCAAAACGAAAAAAAAAAAATCATACGAAAGAAAAGAAAATTAATATTGGAAAAACTAAAGTTGAAAAAATATTAGAAGAATTTAAAAATCTTTCTTTATAATGATTGAATTTTCTTTTTCAGGTAATTTTTTAAAATTGATTATAATAATGTAGTATAACTTTTTATCAATTTATGCTATACATTATATACTTTCATTTTTACCCTTTGCTCAGAAGTGTCAAAATTTTATGATCACATTTCATATTGGGCAGAAGAAAAATTTCAAGTTTTGAATATATCAAAATTATTTGTGATAAAATGAAATGAGCGCAAATAAAGAAAAAAATTTTAAACTTTTGAAAAAAGAAGATAATATTAAATCAGGTAATTTTCAAATTATTAATAAATTATCTAATAGTATTTCATATTTACCCTTTTGTTGTTTTTCTAAATTTTATAGTAACGTAGATAGTGGATTAGGCCTAATGGGGATACCACTTAAAAATAAAACGCATCTTTCTATTTACCTCCAAGGTGATGTGGAAAAAATAGAATAATAAATATATTGTTTTCCAAATAGCATTATTTGGCATTTATTTCAATATTATATTTCAATCTGTATTTATTTCAATATTTATGCTATCTATTAATATGATTTCATTTTTATCTTTTACAGTGACTGTAGAAAGTGGATTGTGTCTACTGGGGATACCATTTAAAAATAAAAAGCATCTCTTTACTTACCTCTAAGTTGACGTGGAAAAAATAGAATAAAACTTATGTTTATCGTTTGAGGGGGGTTGCGAGGGGGGTCTGAGGGGCGTGCGAGGGGGAGCGAGGAGGAGGCGAGGGGGCGAGGGGGTCTCTGCCATACTCCTAATAACGTAAAAAAAGTCACAATTTTACGTTATTTTGAGGGGGATCTGAGGGGGATCTGAGAGCGGCGAGAGGGGCGAGGGGGGCGAGGGGCGGCTGCGTAACATAAATAACGCTTACGACTATATAATATAGAGAGATATATATGTGTATATATATATATATATATATATATATATATATATATATATATATATATATATACATATATAAGTAGTATATCCCGAGCTATGGGCCGTCACAACAAACTTGACCTCAACCGCAGGCGCCAGCTGGGGTCAAGATCAAGAAGTCACATACAGACGTGTGTATGTTACAGTCGGTTAGGTGATATACGTACGTAATCAAATTACATATTGCGTCAGCATATGGAAAATATTTATGAGTATCTAATTTCAACTAATTTTTATTCTTTTAATTAAGGAGTTTTAAAAATACTTTTGCAAAAAAATATCGAAATGTAAGCTAGCTTCATTTCGTGAAATTTACGTGAAATAAAATTAAATTTTTATAAATTACTATTTAGAAATGTAAATTAAAAATTCATGTCTTTAAAAAATATAATATGTTGGGATCAAGAAGAAGACAAGGAAGACAAAAAGAAGTGCATAGTAAGTATATTCAAATTTTTCTATTTATTATCAAATTCTATTTATTATCAAAAATAAATCAGCAACATCGGACTTAGATAGAGACGCTTGATCTTTTTCTTTACATCACTTTTCTACGCTAGAGGCTATTTCGTGTATTACATCATCATTAACTAAATTTACAATGTCTTTGACAATACTAGGTGTATACAGTTGTACCTGTGCTTCATGCATGAGACTACTTTTAGTTTTAATAAACTCCATAACGTCGCAGGTAAGATATTGTTCACTACTCGCAATAAAATTTAAATATTTAAGGCGAGTATCGACACGCTTTACAATAAATTCTTCGAGACAGTCAAAAGTAACTTTTTTCATTACTCAACTATGACGAAACCGCTTGATTTGACCAACACCAGGCCTCCTGTCTTCTTCAATTTCGATTGATTTGTCCTGGTGACTTGTGGTGAATTTTATGTCGTCTAAACTTGTTTTGAATTCTTCCCAGTCATTGTATAAAAACGCAACACCTTCAAAGTCATTCGATAATAGTCGAACCACAGGTTTGTAGTACTCGTCGTCGAACTTGTCAACGAGCTCGTGGTATTCCAAACCAACAATTACCTTCTTGGTGAACGATTTATTTAAGGTGTACAATGTACAAAAGACTTGATCTGGGTGTTGTGTAGCACGTGGTAGGGTCGCCATGGCGATCCGCGTATCTTTACGAGTAGAAAGCGACTGATGCGACAGACTCTGAAGCGATCCTTTTAATACAGCTCTTCAAACTATGCACACGGTTAAAAAAGTGCAGACGTTTAAGAAATAAAGAATGAGGCGAGCAAGGTTAAACAATGACGCACATGTAGTTGAAACGGTTATATTTCCATGACACACGTTGTATCGTCTTACATCAAAACTTCTTTGAAATGCTGACAATTATAACAAAGACATTTTAGAGCCAATGAAATTTCCGTCAGCTTTTTTATAGCGCACATAGCGTCTAACCACGTTATCATTTTCCTCCAAGTTGACACAAAAATTATCCAGAAACTTCTTGAAACCGAAGCCATTACTCATATAACTTAAAACCATAATACAATAGAAGTTGTATTGCGTTCCATCGAAATGTTTTACAATTTTTTCGCAAACGACTTACGTGGTCGGGTATTATAGGCGGTAATCCAAAACTGTCAAAGTATAGACCATTAGAAGATCTATCAACGTAGAGCGCAACCCAATGCTTACCAGGTTTGGTATGATCGTCAGTATTAAAGATGAACGCCATCGGTTTGATCCGCACCCGCAGGATTTAATCGGCTGGGAATACACCTACAGTATGCGACTGAATTGGTGAAAGGATGTTCAGTATTTGAAGGCTGTCCATTGTGAAAATCGATTAAAATTTTATTTAGATAACCACGGTGTAAAGATAAATAGCCTTTCAAACGATAAGCGTGATTTAACGCACATCGATATTTATAACCCGAAAATTTTAAAGCGTGATGCATACAATATACATTAGATGATAACTTATCGAATGGAGGACAATCTACGTCATATTCCAAATTGATGATTTCGTTTGCTATTATTTTACGAAGCATCAATCACTTTTCGCTGCCTCCAACGTAAATTTTTCGAGCACTTTTTGATAAATCTTGCAGAGTTATATAAAACACTTTAAATCAACTTCACCTTCCAAGTAATTAATGCTGTGACAATGCTGAGTTAACCAATTATTTTGTCTTCTAATTTCAGCGCTCAAATCATCTACAGGAGCCACTAACCGATGACCGTGAAAATCACCATTAAGAGCAACAAGAGCGATTTCCTTTGGTGCATTGTTATTGTCAGTATCTTTGAGATGCTGAATATCTATAACTAAATCCATCGTTTTTATGTAGCTTGCAATGACGATCACGACTCAAAACGTACTGGCTGCGAAGAAACAAATCTTCCACGTATATGTAGTACACCAGCGCCATCTTCACTTCGGTATTCTAACCACTAAAGTCTACAATAGCTTGACGCGTTGCATCTACTTCCAAAATATTATCGTACTCAGCACAGCCAATACAATTTATAGTATTGGCTAATGTTTCAGCGAATCGTACATCTAATCTGACGCTACCGTGCTTAATCAAATTCCAATGAGTGCATTCGTTAGCCGATAGATCGGAAGTTAAATCAAACGCGAAAAGACAGTAGCCATTAGGATACGGTTCACACGAGATTTGGTAACCCTCGTTAAGAAAATGTACGCCTGTTCCAGAAAATAACGTATGATAAGCATCAATGTATAATTTGCTAGCATCGAAATTAGGCTGTAGTGGTTTAGAAGGTATTTGTACGCCGTCAACGTATAAGCAAGGAAATTTATATTAAAATGTTCAAAGTTAAACGGATTTAGAGCTCGGTCGGCATTGGAAGCCTTATTGTTAGCAAACCCGATTATAATTCGTTTTGGCAGTTAACCTAATATTATATTATCCAAAGTTTCACCGTGAATACCTCCATGCATTGTTACAGATTTAACCCCAACCCTCGTGAGAGGATATTTGGCAGTTGTTTTTGAAAGTGATTGGGCGTGCACTAGTAAAACACCCGGACTAATTTTTACGCGTCTGACTAAGAGATTGGCTTCATCGATATGTACAGAGTAACAGCCCGTAGGATCCATGAGACAAAAACTATCGCGAGACCTTACTAAACGCACTCTTACCTCGACACCGTGTATTAATAATTTTTCTTGATTGAACACGTCGCAGTGAAGATGGCCAATCATGTCAACTGATTTTGTTGCAGACAGTAATTTGCGACGTTACACAAGGCCTGCATTTGCATCTTGATTATCGCCATTTTTCCAGCAGTATCGTTGTACCACAGCACACTCGTGAAATACGAATTTTTTGCAGCAGGTTCATAATTTAATAAAGTTTCAAGGTACGTTCTGTAAGCGTACGCGTTTGTAGGCGGTGATACAGGTTTTTGATTAAAAAATACATCCACTTGATTAAATAAAGAATGCATAAAATTATTGACAGGACCGACTTTGGGTACCTGGTCTGTTACCGCTTGTGGTACGTCAACGGTAGTTTGTAGACTTACACGCAGACTAAGCATCGTGTGAGCAAGATCAATATATTCTTGATACCGCTGATATTCTGCACCTACACGATTTACACAAAAGTTTTACACAGGATGATTTACACTCTATGAAATCATACACAGAATTCGTTTCACACCAAAACATTTTACACATTTCATTGGTACACATGTGTAATCAACGCGTAGTGAAAATTTAGTACATGTTTGTTTAAATGGTGTATAATAATAATACAACAGTTATGCACGAAGATTTGCACACTATTAAATTCTGCACATATTTTTTTTTACATTGAAATATTTTACACGTATCATTTATACACATGTATGTTTAGCACGTAGTGTTAAAATAATAGGTGTATATTAAAATAGTGTATAATAATAAATCATTGGTGTTTAATTTTGAAGTGTAAAATATATTTGTGGTAATTTTAATAGGTCTTGTGCATATACTGATAGTGCATAATTTTTCCGTATGTTAATCTAGGTAAAATATTCACTTCTGTGACAATTTTAATTGTGTATATTCGATATATCAATTTAAAGTTATACTATACTATACTATATGGTTCCTTCTGAAGAAGAAGGTGCCATTTCACCGCCCAGGTGAAAAAGGAGTCATCTGAGCACCCGGTTAACAGGTCGTAAAAGTTACAAAAGTTACTCAGGCGTAACTTTTTCGTACGAGCGTTGATTGCTATGCACGATAGATTGGCTATCCTAGTGGAAATGATTTTTGTAAATAACTGTAAATAACTGTAAATAACTGTTAATAACAGTTTATAACTGTTTGATTTGAGACGTTCATAACAGTTATTTATTGTTATTTACAGCTATTAACAGTTATTAGCAGTTATTTACAGTTATTAACAGTTATTAGCAGTTATTAACAGTTATTTACAGTTTTGCAGAAGTACCTGCAAAAACAGAGGTACTGATAAAAGTTATTTAAAGTTATTATAACGGTTATTAACAGTTTTTAACAGTTATTAACAGTTATTTACAGTTATAAACAGTTTATTTTTTTCGTTATAATACTAACTTTGTTTCTTATCAACAAAACTGTGAATAACTGTGATTAACTGTTAAAAACTGTTAAAAACTGTTAATAACTGTAAATAACTTCTATCAGTACCTCCGTTTTTGCAGGTACTTTTCTGCAAAACTGTAAATAACTGTTAATAACTGCTAATAACTGTTAATAACTGTAAATAATAGTAAATAATTGTAAATAACTGTAAATAGCTGTAAATAACTGAAAATAACTGTTATTAATGTAAACCAAACAGTTATTAACAGTTATTTATAGCTTTTTACAGTTTTTTATAGTTATTTACATTTATTTACAGTTATTTTCATTTTTGATTAACGCTAGGGTACGCCGTGTTACGCCTTCTCTTTATCGCATATCATTTCATTCATTGTATTGTATTTTCCTCTATTGTCATTTTGTTTAAACCCGGACTACGTGAATTTTTATGACATTATAATTATAATTACATAACAATAAGGCTCAAATTTATAGTCGTTACTCAGTACTCAGTGCTCAGTGCTTAGTGCTCAGTGCTCAGTGCTCAGTTCTCAAATTCCCGTTCGCGTTCCCAAAACCAGCCTCAACCAGTGATGGGTATACGTATAAATTTGAGGCTGGTTGGGGGAACGCGAACGGGAATTTGAGAACTGAGCACTGAGCACTGAGCACTAAGCATTGAGCACTGAGTAACGACTATAAATTCGAGCCTAAGCGATGACCATGTTTTTTATAATATACGAAAAGTTCAGCGCGCTACGAGCGCCATCACTACTTCTCCGCGCCCAATCTATCTGTCTCTCGCTTATACGATGCCATGATACTACATCATGAGATGCGCGCGCAATACAGCGTAACGTTTCAATCTCTTTTTTATAGAAGGATTTTAACTAGCGTTTAAAATGATACTGAACTGAGTAAATTCCGCATGGTAGCATTGTTTGCCCTAAAATAAGAGGAAACTGAATATTGATTTCCAACTGTGTTGTGTGCGATTCAAAACACCTCTCTTCGACTCATAAATGCAGAAAAGGTTCTGCAACACAATAAGAAAAGTTACTTCATACTTGCGTGAGGTATTTTCAGCACACGTTTCTATTTTGGGCATATTCTGCACCTCTCGACTTCGGTTCGTACAAAACACCTACCATCGTTAGAAATAGCTATTATCAGCTAGAGTGAATAAACTGTTTTGTTTAACCTTCAACAGTGCTTGCGTCTAATCGGAACTACGCCGTAAATTGTGTTTTTATTTGATAATATTTGCATTTAAAATAACTCCCGTAATTTTTTTATTTTTATTAATCAAATATATGCATTATCGTATTTTATATAATTATTTATCTAATAACTGGTTATATCGACGCCCCCAACGAAAAATAGCACGATTCAAGTTTCCACCAATACTAGTCCATTTGAACGTTAGCCGCGAAGACGAAGACGTTTCACTGAATACTAGTATTGCGATGAATACTTGTACAATCCGCGCGGTTGAGACAAAAACTAGTACTTTTCGTTTACATGCTAGTTTCCATTTACGAACAGTGAAACGTGCTAGTCTTCATCGGAAGGAAACGGATGACGCTAGCCTTCGCTGCAATCAGTAAGACGTCATAGTCTTCGCAACAAATGCTCAAATGAACTAGTATTTATTGGACCTTGAATCGTGCTAGTTTTCGTAGGGGGCGTTGATATATGTTTTAAAATAAATTATTATATAATTCAAAATGTTTATTGTTCTATTATCGATCCAAAGATATTGTAAATTTAAAAACCAGTTAAAGATTTAACGCCATCCATTTCTTGGTAGAAATCTCAACCATATTATAGCTATAAATTAACTAACTTTGAAAATATCGTTAATTCTTAGCTAAAAGTTAGCAGGAAATCCTATTAATAACGTCACGTTTTTAGTTTGAAATCTGGTTGTATTATGCTTAAGCCTTGGTAAATATATTAACCAGAAATTATCTACCTTTCAGTTCATTTCATTGTTAAAAGCAAAATAGTATACGTAGAAGTTGACCAGGTTACACCAGGTGTCCGATGATGAAGCCTACGAGGAGCGTTACATATAAGTTTTTGTGTCTAGGTATGGGAATGCATCAAATGCGTGGTCTAAGTGTTCAACGTAGCCGATGATGAAGTCTAGGTGGTGCGCTCCGTAGTTTTTTTATTATAAGGTGTTGAAAGGCATCAAAAACGTGGTGGACAATGAAAACGATGATTCGCACAACTTAGACTCCGTCATTGGCAATCGTTGGAGATGGTTTGAGGCCTAGAGACCAAAAACTACGGAGTGCCCCATTTAGACTCCATCATTGACTATCCCGAACACCTGGACCATGTATCAGAAGCGCCCTGATATCTAAATGCAAAAAAAATGCGAAGAGCACCATCTAGTGTCTACTCCTAACATCAAAATGCAAGAAACTACGGAGCGCACTACCTAGACTCCATTATCGGCTACACCGAATACCTGGAAAATCTACCCATTAGATGGGTACTGATATCCAAATGCAAAAAAACACGGAGCGCACTACTTAGATCCCATTATCGCCTACACCGAACACTTAGACCATCTATTAGATGCGTCCTGATATTTAAATGCAAAAACTATGAAGCTTACCACCTAAACATCGTAATCGGCTATCCCAAATATCTGGACCATCTATTAGATGTACGCTGACATCTACATGCAAAAAACTACGCAGCGCACCACCTACTCATCACTTTGTTTAAACCCGGACTTCGTGAATTTTTATAACATTATTTGTGAGGTCGCACTTCCGATAAGGTAATATTAGTAACATAATATAAATAATATAAACTTAAAGATTATTTACCGAACTGTATTGTGACGCGAGCGCAAGTGGCTTTGAAGCAATATTTTTGCAGCGGCAAAATGACGGCGTATTTAAGGCTATATTTTATTTTAGTAAGCGAACAACAGCTGTGGAGGAAAATTATTATAGCTTGAAGTTGGACTGCCACGCAGTAATTTACGCTATTAAACGTTTTCACGTGTATCTTGCCGAAATAAAATTTAAAATATTCACGGATTGTGATAGCTTTCGGTTGACTCAGAGTAAAAAGATGATTAATCAACGTATTTCACAGTCGGCATGTTCTGTTCTGTTTTCTTTTTACGATTCAGCATCGGTTGAGTAAGAGAATGAGACATGTAGACGCTCTTAGTTGGTGTCACGCTATTTTGGTTGCCGAGGGCAATACTTTTGAGCAAACGCTTTCTATTATACAGGACTGCGATGAGTAAATCATGAAAATATGCGGCCGTTTCGAGAAGCAAGAAGTTATTAAAGTGCGTACATTTGTGATCCGCGAAACCAAGCTGTCGTCCTGGATTACACAGACGGTTACACCATACACGATTACGCCCTCGCAGTCGGGAAAAAATAGGCCCACGCATCGTAATCTCTAATGTGCACCCGTCCATCCCGAACGAAATCATCGAAGAGTAGCTAACCTTGGAAGGAGTAGTATCTACGTCTAAAATTACGTATCTACGTATAGGGCTGAGAGATGTAGGGTACACCCACCTTCTAAGTTATCGCCGTCAATTCTATGTTGACCCTTCGGACGTAAACAAGATTCCACAATCCTGCCAAATCACACACGAAGAGGTGCCTTACTGGATTTACTTCTCCAGCGACAAAATGTTATGTTTTCTCTGCAAAGAAGAAGGCCACACAGATAAACACTGCAAATAAAACAACCAAAATGGTGAAGTAACTTCGGAAGAAAGTATTTCCTCGATGCAAACCAATCCGCTAATCTCAGAACCTTCACTACCACAGGAGCAAATGACATTGGTAACATACAACAATCCAGAAAGCGCATGTTAACATCGTCATCTTCATCTGGCAGTCATCAAGTCATCGCGCATTCCACAAATTCAGGTAATGCAGAGCTACAACTAACAAACACTCAGAAACAGAAATTTCTCTAGAAAAAGGATCCAAAACTCTCCTGACAAACACAAAAAAAACACCTTCAGGCAACCGCACAAAAAATCTAAAGTGACAGCCCAATCATCAAAATTTCTAACCGAAAACGAAAAAACATCTGCCATAGAACTTAGTAAGCTCGCAAACTTCCTTCACCTCACCTTTGGAAAAGCAGACCCAGAAACCATTGCTCTAGATCTCTCCATATCGACACCAGCACTCATAGAAACCCTGAAAGAATCTTACGATCACATCGAACAAAAAAAACTGAAGCATCGCATTTCTAGAATTCTTAAAAAGCTTGACTCTCATCAGGATCTATTCAGCACCAAAGAAACGTCAGACGATGATTAGATATTTTCTCACTGCAAATAAAAATGGCAAACGAAAATATAACAATCTCCAATAGTAAACATCTAAAAATTATTTTCTGGAACACTCGCAGCTTCAAGCAGAGGCAGCTCGAGCTACAAACAAGATTAAACAATATAGATATTTTCATCTGCGTCAAATTCTGGTTGAAAGAAACAGACATCATTAAGTGCCCCGGCTTCGTCGTTTTCAGAAAGGACAGAACATTCTCAAGAGGTGGTGGAATTATAATACTCATTCAAAACAATATAGCTTTCACTGAAATCGATGATGTAAAGTCTCTCGATCAATCGGTAGAGATCAGCGGTATACATGTTAATAATATCCAATCCGCCTTTGATATCCTCTGCTGCTACAGAACCCCAGGTCTCACCTTAACCGTCGATCAATGGAATACAATAACAAACAATGTAAAGACAAATCACAACACTTTACTAGTAAGAGACTTTAATGCTCATAATATACTCTGAAATTGTAAATATATTGACTCTAACGGCGCTAAATTAAAAAACTCAATATAAACACACGATCTGTTCATTCATAACACAAACACATACACACACATCGACACAAACAGCAAAAAAAATCTAACATTGATCTTGTTCTTTCCTCCATAAATATCTGCGATAAAATAACTGTACAAGCGTGGAACGAGAACTGGGGTTCCAATCACTTCCTACTACTTATTGAGATTCCTGTTGAAAAAAGCTTCTATAAAAAAAAAACATTCAAAATCAAGACAAAAAAAACAAATTGGTTCATCTTTGCACTCACTAGAAAATGATCATTACAGTAAATTTTTTCATCTAAATTATGATTCACTATCAGCAAAAGAAAAATATTACATCTTTCACGAGTCTGTAGTTTCCTCTCTAGAACAAGCGACTCCTAGAAATAAAAAAAAAAAGCGAATAACAACAGCAATGTAAAACCAAATAATCCCGTTCCATGGTGGGACGCTGAGTGCGACAAGCTAAAAAGAATTAGATGCTCAGCCTTTCAAAAATGGGAACACTCTTTAAATCTTAGCGATCTCATTGAATACAAAAAGTACTGCGCGCTAGCCAAAAAGACCTTCAAGGCAAAACAAACCTTCAAACAGATCCCAACTACGCGTGGAATATGTGTAAAATCTTCAAAAATAAATGGGTTAAAGCTCCAAATACGTCTACCTCTAGCAATCTCCAACACAAAGAAGCAGCTTTTTCAACGCTCACTAATATCAGTCCATCTTGGGTACCAACAGACCACGACTATACTCCTAAATGCCAACCCAACAAATTTCATTCTCTCGATTCAAAAAGAGCCCGGTCTTGATGTAGTTGACTTTGAAAGTCTACGACAACTCCCACCAAAGTTTAAATTACTCCTGTTGGACATATTTATCGAAATGTACTCCACGGACATCTACCCCGAAAACTGGAAAAATTCCTTCACCGATGGCCGACGGCCAAAGCCTACGTCCCATTGCTCTTACTTCCTGCTCATGTAAGCTCTGCGAAACGATTGTCAAAAATCGCTTACAATGGTGGGCTGAAAAACAAAACGTTATCCCCAAAACGGCTTTAGAAAAGGCAAATCATGTACGCAGAACACAGCCAAATTAGCCATAACGGTCAAAAATCCCTTCGTAACCAAAGCCGAAGTACTAGCTGCCTTCCTTGACGTCAAAAGCGCTTTCGACAATATATGCATCACCATTCTTCTCGACAAGCTAGCAGCCCTTGGACTGCCAGTAAACCTTATAAAATTTATCAAATTTTTGACATTCGAAAGAATTATCACCGCGGACACTCTCGAAGGCGAGTGGCGTTCGGTTTTCAAAGGCTTACCTCAGGGCGGCGTGCTCAGTCCGCTGCTGTACATTCTTTACACTGCCGAAATAGCCAAAGAAATCCCAAATCTCCGTATTTGCTGACGACATCGCAATTTATACTAAATTTCGCTCGTCAGCTAGAGGTAAAAATAGCATTGAGAAAGCAATTAAATCCATCCACTTAAAGCTAATCGATCTAGGGCTTGAACTAACTCCTCATAAAACAAAGATCACACACTTCGATAATAACAAAATACATCCTGGTAGCTTGGAAATCAAGGTCAGCAACACAACAATAAAATCTTGTCCCTCGGCATGCTTTCTAGGAATAATTTTCGACTACCAATTAACATTTAAACATCACATCGAGGAAACACTCATAAAATGTACCAAATCGTTAAACATGATTAAATTTTTATCAGGCACGTGGTGGGGAAGTAGCCCGGACACACTAATCACCCTGTACAAGAGCTTTATTCGTTCTAGACTAGACTTCGGCAGTTTCATCTACTATATCCCCACGGCAAAAAACTCAAAAATAAAATAGAAAGTATACAGTATTCAGCATTCCGCACTGCCTTGGGGTACAGAATAAGTACACCCAAGAACATACTACTTGACGAAGCAAATCTTACTAGAGTTAAAGAAAGAGCTAAGCTCCTTGGTAGATCGTTCTTCCTTAAAGCATTCACCTCAGATAACTCCCATACCGTATCATTAAGTCAAATTTTTCTCAGAACATCAATCAAAACAAAAATGACCAAAAAGAGTGTACTGAGGGACAGCATCCAATACATAATAAAGGAACGTTCCAACAACCTCGATAGATCTTGTCCTAATCTCCTATACGAAATGAACTACGAAACGTTCTACGCTGACATTGACACTGCCTTTGATCGTACCCTCACAAAAGCCCCAGACTGTAAAGAGATATACAAAAAGCACCTTAGGTAAAATGATGCTCTGCACTTTTACACGGATGGCAGTAAATCTGCAGAAGGGGTAGGATCGGCCGTTTACTGACCAGAAAATGACTCTGCTATCTTGCGAAGCATAGATAGCAGGGCATCTATTTACTCGGCGGAGTGCGTGGCCCTCAACAACACCTTCAATCTGGCGCTCAAACTCAAAGATCGCAATATTAATATATACAGTGATTCGCTAAATGCGCTTTTTGCCCTCGAAAACAAAATCTATAGTTTCAAAACCAACAGATACATCTTAGACGCCAAAAAAGGTCGCCAAGTTCCACAATAAATCCAAGTTTTTCATAAAATTCTTCTGGGTCCCGGCACACTGCGGCATACCAGGTAACGAACAAGTGGATTCACTCGCTAAAATGGCGGCCAAAAACCAAAACCTAGACACCACTAAAATACCGAGCTCTGACCTACTACATGATATAATGTTGGCTGTCCGACTCGAAACCGCGACCGTTATACAAAATGCCCCAACAAGTCGGAAATATGTCGAATCATATTACAAGAAACTAAAAGTTTCCTGGTTCTCGCACAAAAAACTGCCACGTTAACTCGCAGTGACCATAAATCGCATCCGTGCAAATCGCTATCATCTAGCATCGTCCTTAGCGCGCATCCAAATAGTAGACAGCCCAGAATGCAGCTGTGACTTTCCAGAAGAAGACATTGACCACGCCCTTTGGAACTGCCGCTTATACGAAAAATATAGAAACAAACTAGTTAAAAACCTTTCCTTACTGAAAATTCCGCTCCCCTTCAGCACAACCACACTGGTAAAAGATCCCAACATAGCAGCTTGTGAATATATTCTTTCCTTTCTCAACGAAATCCAAAAAAAAAAGTCTAAAATATTGATTTCAGTTCATCAAATCATATACCAATGCGATCTTACAAACTGTGAAACACATAATGTAACTTTTAAATTCATACAATGTAAATACTTAATGTAATCCAATGTACGGCGGAAATAAGTCATATCTATGACTTCAAAAGCCTCAAATAAAAAAAAAAAAAAGAATTTGCGTTTCAGAAAATGCATGCTGACCATTTCAGTCGATTTGAGAAAACAGGCAAAGGTCTTAGATATCTGCTTATATTGATTGATTGGCTTTACTAAATTTATAAAGCTCTATTTATCTAATTGATAAGAATGTTTCCATCGGTCTTATAGTCATATAAATTAAATTAAAATAATTAATATTCATGGCAAGTCTATTTATCTAAATCAATATCGTCAAGCGAGGCGATTAAACATTTGGTGCAATTTTCCAAGTGCTATAGTAAGCCGCATCAAATCATGACCGACCAAGGGACAGCCTTGAATTGAATTCTTACCTTGAATTCTCTTTAAATAACACCCTATCAAGTACGACGGGAAAAATTAAGCAGTTAGGGTCCGTATATGATGAGGTGCGTCTAACGTTAGAGCGACGCGATAGGCAAGATTTTAATGATATGCGTGAAAATGCGAGTAAAATAAAGAAAATGCAAACGCGAGATACGACATTATATAATAAAAAGACTATGTAATGATTAAAAATATTGATACGAAAGCGGGATTTAATAAAAAATTAATTCCTCAGGATAAGGGACCTTATATTATTGCGAGCGTCTTAGCTAACAGTAAATACGTCGTTATGGATGTTGAATGCTTTCAGGTGACATAGATCTCTTATAACAGATTTGTTTCTTCGGATCGAATGAAAATATATGTCAAATAAATTTTGTATTCGTTCTCTAGTAGAAATTTAACCATAATTTCTGCCTAAGCAACTATAAAGTAGCTATATTTCTTTAGTTATAAATAAGGTACTCTGTTAACTACAAACTGGATAAAATATCGTTATTTTAGACAAGCGAAATTCGTTAGCTATAAAGTAACTAATTTTTATATCTAACAATGAATTAACCTTTAAAAATATGGATTTTCTTCTTTCCAAATTGATCTAGGCGTGGAAACGAATACAAAATGATCCAGGTGTTCAGGGTGGCCGATAATGGAGTCTAGGTAGTGTTCCTAATTGTTTGCATTAAGATGTCCGGGCGCATCTAACATATGGTCCAGGTGTTTGGGGTAGTCGATGACGATGTCTAGGTGTTGCGCTCCGTAGTTTCTTTTTTATTTAGATATCAGGGCGCATCGCATAGATGATCCAGGTGTTCGGATAGCCGATGATGGAGTCTAGATTCGAAAAAAAAGAATTCCACAAAAAAGCGATTAAAGTTGAAGAAAAGAGCTTTAATTTGAGATGAGAATTGTTAAATTCCGTCGATTCTCTGCAAAGCTACGTGAATTTGAAAATAGCGAAAAATCATCAAAAATTACCAAAATTGGAAGAATTTGTTCAAAATCGCACATTTTCGATCATTTTTGATGATTTTTCTCTATTTTCAAATTCACGTAGCTTTGTACAAAATCGACCGATTTTTTTTTACTTGAACCTAAGCTCCATCATCGGCTACCCGAATACCTGGATCATTAACGATATTTTCAAAATTAGTTAATTTATAGCTATAATATGGTTAAGATTTCTACCATGGTTGTAATAAAAAAAAAGTAGTAAAATGCGTAGTAATAAGATGATTGTTTGACATAAATCTATTTTATTTAACAACACAAGTTGTTTGCGCGCTCCATTTCTGAGAACGAAGCAGCGACACGACGCAGTCCGCCAGATAGGGTGGGCGCGGATCTCAGGCCTCGAGAGAAAAATTCACGAGAGCAAGCACTAGCGGCAGACGCATTCGTGATGTGGCGTCAACAGGTATTGAGCGATAGGTTTACTATATAAGAGCTCCTTAACACAGACTCCCTGCTTCCCCAAATCTCCTACAATTTTAATTTTATTATACTTTATTCTATTTTATTGCGTATTTCCTTTACTCTTTTAATACTTTTTCGACACTCATGCGCAAAGCTCGATTTTGTACACGCTCGGCAAAAAACGTTTGCTCAAAATGTAACTTTCCACAGATCGTATCAAAAGTTCTGTACAATACATGTTCGGGAAAAAGATTCTGGTCTCGTGTACCTTTCCACCTTCGCTTCGCTCGGATGTAAACGTCACACGAGCCGAAAATCTACTTTCCCGCACTCGTATAGTAATCTACTAATACCTATGACTCTTGGCTTATATAAGAAAACCACTTTGTCGCAGCGAATATGCGCGAAATTCTCGCTCGAGTTGTTCCGGGATCCCCTCATTCCACCTTTCATCGCCCATCAAATGTCTTGGAAGGTAAGAATCGATTGGAGCCCTGCAGATAGGACAATGTTTCGAAATGATGTTCCTTATGCAGGGATCGCACATTCTGTGCGAACACGGTCGCCGCTTCAAAACTTGGCTTGACGATTCGCACAGGCAACATCCTTTATAAACAATAAATAAAAGAGTATTAGTTTGATATTATCATCATAGTCGTTAGCATACAATTATAACTTAGAATATAAATGATTCCTTATAATATAAATGATTCATTATAATATAACTTATAACTTATAATATATACATGACTTTATTAATAAAAAAATATCGTGTAATTCAAATTCGTTGCAATATTTTTTACAAGGTTTATGTTACTTTCGATATTACTTTTATAGTTATAAATGTTCTTATAGTAATAAATTAAAATTTTTAAAAAATTGTTCTTACTTTCATAAATTATTATTTTTAGTTATAATCTATATACTACAGAAATTTAAGTAAAAGTAATAAGTATAATCGGAAATATTTTATTATTTTATCTTTTAATGGGAGTCAAAGGTCATGCTGAAAGAATATAAGTAAAAATAATGTCAGGGACAACTTATATTTTATCCATCGACCTATACATGCACATATAACTCTTTTCTCATACGTCCGAATCATCAGCAAGAAATGGTATCAACCGAGATCTCAAATTTTACTGATGATTGTAAACATGAATAACATTTACGAATGAAAGACTAAATATTTGATTTTAAATATGATACAAATTTTACGTACTTAGATATTCGCTTCTGTTCGTTATAATCAAGAATGCACACTCTAATGCAAGTAATCATTACAATTGTGAATATTCTGTATTTAATCGCTTAATGTCGAGTGAACGATCATGTTTAAAGAAGATAAGTAAAATAGTGTCAGGCGACAACTCATATTTTACCTATCGACCTATACATGCACATATAACTCTTTTATCATACGTTCATATCATCAGCAAGAAATGGTGTCAACCGACATCTCAAATTTTACTGATGATTGTAAGCATGAATAACATTTACGAAAATGAAAGAGTTAAAATATTTGATTTAAATTCGGTAACAATTTTACGTACTTAGATCTTTACTTTTTTTGGTAATAATCAACAATGCACACTTTGAAATAAGTAACCATTACAATTGTAAATATTCTGTTTTGTTTCGTTGATCACTCATTTTCCAAATATTTAGATAAGGTAATATCGATGTTAATGAGTTCAAAATGATGTAGTTTTTATTTGTGCAACGTTTCGGTAGCTGATTCACTACCCTTATCAAGCACTGAAATTTATTAATACAAAATAGATACAAGGTCACAAATAAACAAAAAAAAGTATAACATACAATATCCAAACTGCACGTGGAGCTTACCTAAAGATTTCTGTTAAATAATTAACACCGTCATATACAAAATACTACATACATTCTTCGTTCTGCAAAAATAGAGCCAATAATGTGAAATATATAAAACCTTTGCACAGAGATCAGCCTCAAATAAATTTAATTGTTACCTGATTTCTTAGGTAAAAACAATCTAATTGTTAACGAAAACATTTCCACCTTCGTAAATCGAATAAATTAGGACGACACAGTAATAAATTAATAAATATAACACAACAATTTAATAAATTAACACAGAAGAGAAGCAAAGACAGTCAAAGTAAATAAAAGGAACGTAAACAAGTAGCTGTCTGATATACTATTTAAAATTATGGCAGCTGATATACTGATGTCAATAACTAAGTAATAACAAAACAATTTACCCAGTACATTGCAGTCATAATCTATAAAACTTATTTGACTATTAATTAAATAAATAATAGAAGAATTTCCTGTTAAAAGTCCTATTTTATTAAAACAAAGGTCAATACTATTATAAAATAATAAAATACATCAAGTCAAACCTTAAAAAATTTTTTCCTTTTTTACACACACAGAAACTCATTTCAAATCTCACGGTCCACTGCAGGACACTACACCTTTGCACTCGCACTACTACCCAAAATCATGCGCACGCAGATACGCAGTGCTCCGAGTGACAATATTACAATCATGCTTATAATATATCTAATAAATCAATAGTAACAATTATATTCATTTTCTATCTGATTTCCCTTATTTTGTATAAAAGTTGTGAATAGTGACTGCTTAAATTTTGTGTATCTTCTTTTATATTTATTGGGTTATCTTGTAATTTTATGGTTACCATTTCTGAGATTATTCTTTTTTTCCAACAGCTTTCAGTATCTAATATTTCTGTGGTATCGAAATCAAATTCGTGTTTACATTTTTTAATATGATTGTTAATTACGAATTTTTTGACACCATCTTTCTTAGTATTTGTAATATGTTCCTTAATTCTTGTGCCAAGCATACGTTTACTTTCTCTATATAACACGCATTACAATCTTTACAGGAAATCTTGTAAACAATGTTAGTATTTTCATTTTTATCTTACTTATCTTTCCCTCTTACTATTATTTTGCTAAGATTATTGTTGATTTGTGGTACCGTTTTTATGCCATACTTTCTTAAATTATTAGAGACCTCTTCAAAGGTGTCTGGAATATATGGTAGGTTTAATAATGCTTTCCTTGTATACTCTTTATTGTTATTATTATTATTATTGTTAAATTTGATTCTGTTCAATCTCTTATTCAAATAATATTCAATAAAATTATTTGAGGCTGATCTCTGTATAAAGGTTTTATATATTTCACATTATTGGCTCTATTTTTGCAGAACGAAGAATGTATGTAGTATTTTGTATATGACGGTGTTAATTATTTAACAGAAATCTTTAGGGAAGCTCCACGTGCAGTTTGGATATTGTATGTTATACTTTTTTTTGTTTATTTGTGACCTTGTATCTATTTTGTATTAATAAATTTCAGTGCTTGATAAGGGTAGTGAATCAGCTACCGAAACGTTGCACAAATAAAAACTACATCATTTTGAACTCATTAACATCGATATTACCTTATCTAAATATTTGGAAAATGAGTGATCAACGAAACAAATTTGAAAATTCGAGGTCTAGATGGGATGGCACCTCTACAACGGTAGGAATGGCTAATCAGTCTTCCTCTTTTTTTGACAATATGGCAGAAGAGTATGGAGAAGGTACTACAAGGTTATTAAAAAGGTATACTCATACAAACAAAAAGCTCACGGTGGCCAAATCCAAACGACGATTTTTACTCCAGTGCAGAAGACGCGATATAAAACCGAAACATATTAATGGATTATCGAATAACTTGAAACATTTACACTTTTATAGTCAGTCAGTTAATAGAAAATTTGATAGAAACTTGGAAATTTTTAAAGCTAAATTACAGAACTGCGAAATAGAAGATATCAATATACATGTAAGGTTTTTAGAAAAAGAATTAGCTAAAATTAATGAAAGATTAACAGTGGCGTTACCTATTAATATATTAGACGATTTTATATGTACACAAGATAACAAATCAAAAGTAGAATGCAATAAACTTAACGTGAAATATCTCAAAAAACTTAATAATAAAATTTGTAACAAAGATAGAGGCAATAGTGAAGAAGTAAGTAACAAATCAGGTATAACTAACACAAGTGTTATTAATAATACAAAGAAATGGTTTTGTAACTTAACTGATATCGACATTCCGAAAGAAATAGTGGATGTAGTTTCTTTATCACACAAATTCAATGACGTGTTCAATATGAATAGAAAGAAGTCGATTGTAGATACTATTAAAAATATGGAAGATATGCTTGGTAGTTACGAATTTAATATAGAGACAAGTAATTTAATACGGAGAAATATTATCAATAGTTTAGATGATCATATTAATAAGAAAAAGCATATTGCTTATAAAGATAGAATCTTTGCACAGAGATTAAAGGAAACTAAGACCTTTTTAAAGACAAATGATGTTTTTTTACCATGGCTGATAAGGGCAATATAACTATTGCCATTGACAAAAGTCAGTACAAACAAAAAATGAATAGTTTATTGACAGACACTAACACTTACACACAAGTTACTAGCAACCCTCTTTCTAAATTACAGAAAGGTGTCCAAAGAATAATGAATCGTTGGAACGATAATAATTTTTTCAATAAAAAATATCATAAAAATGAATTGACACAAACTAACACCATTCTATCCAAGATTTATGGACTCCCAAAGATACATAAAAAAGACACTCCGCTAAGACCAATAGTGTCTTGTATTGGTAGTCCTACGTACAAATTATCAAAAACGCTAAACTCAATAATACAGAATAGTTTACCGAAACTCAACTCATATATAAAAAATAGTTCTGATTTAATTAGTAGACTCAAAGACGTTATCGTTCCGGATGATCACGTTGTGATATCATTGGATGTAACATCATTGTTTACTAATGTTCCACAGGAACATAGTAATCGAGGGTTTAGAAAAGAGATACCTACATATGAGACACTATGATATACCATTGAACGAAATAATAGGGGCTTCGAGGTTCTTAATGAATAATACTTTTTTCCAGTTTGACGATAAATATTATCGGCAAATTCATGGGTCACCAATGGGTAGTCCCATTAGTACCTCGTTTGCTGATATAGTGATGGTCGATTTGGAGGAAACTTGCTTAGAAAAACTAGATTTTAAACCATTGTTTTATTACAGATATGTTGACGGCATTATTATGTGTTTACCTAAGGGTAAAGTAAAACAAGTATTGGATGGGTTTAATTCATATCACAATAGTTTAAAGTTTACACATGAGTTGGGAAAAAACAATACTATAAGTTTCTTAGAAGTAAGTCTGATCAAAGAAAATAATAGAATTATCACTGATTGGTATCATAAACCAACTTTCTCGGGCAGATTTTTAAACTTTAATTCACATCATCCGATTTCTCATAAAAGAGCAATGGTGTACAATCTAGTAGACAGGGCGATTTTACTTTCACACAAAAAGTTTTGGGAAAAAAACATCAGTCTGGTTAGGGATTTCTTAATCATTAATAACTACCCAAATAATTTTATTGAATAATATTTGAATAAGAGATTGAACAGAATCAAATTTAACAATAATAATAATAATAATAAAGAGTATACAAGAAAAGCATTATTAAACCTACCATATATTCCAGACACCTTTGAAGAGGTCTCTAATAATTTAAGAAAGTATGGCATAAAAACGGTACCACAAATCAACAATAATCTTAGCAAAATAATAGTAAGAGGGAAAAATAAGCAAGATAAAAATGAAAATACTAACATTGTTTACAAGATTTCCTGTAAAGATTGTAATGCGTGTTATATAGGAGAAAGTAAACGTATGCTTGGCACAAGAATTAAGGAACATATTACAAAAACTAAGAAAGATGATGTCAAAAAATTCGTAATTAACAATCATATTAAAAAATGTAAACACGAATTTGATTTTGATAACACAGAAATATTAGATACTGAAAGCTGTTGGAAAAAAAGAATAATCTCAGAAATGGTAAACATAAAATTACAAGATAACCCAATAAATATTAAAGAAGATACACAGAATTTAAGCAGTCACTATTCACAACTTTTATACAAAATAAGGGAAATCAGATAGAAAATGAATATAATTGTTACTATTGATTTGTTAGATATATTATAAGCATGATTGTAATATTGTCACTCGGGGCACTGCGTATCTGCGTGCGCATGATTTTGGGTAGTAGTGCGAGTGCAAAGGTGTAGTGTCCTGCAGTGGACCGTGAGATTTGAAATGAGTTTCTGTGTGTGTAAAAAAGGAAAAAATTTTTTAAGGTTTGACTTGATGTATTTTATTATTTTATAATAGTATTGACCTTTGTTTTAATAAAATAGGACTTTTAACAGGAAATTCTTCTATTATTTATTTAATTAATAGTCATAAGTTTTATAGATTGTGACTGCAATGTACTGGGTAAATTGCTTTGTTATTACTTAGTTATTGACATCAGTATATCAGCTGCCATAATTTTAAATAGTATATCAGACAGCTACTTGTTTACGTTCCTTTTATTTACTTTGACTGTCTTTGCTTCTCTTCTGGTTAATTTATTAAATTGTTATGTTATATTTATTAATTTATTACTGTGTCATCCTAATTTATTCGATTTACGAAGGTGGAAATTTTTTCGTTAACATTTAGATTGTTTTTACCTAAGAAGTCAGGTAACAATTATATTTATTTGAGGCTGATCTCTATGCAAAGGTTTTATATATTTCACATTATTGGCTCTATTTTTGCAGAACGAAGAATGTATGTAGTATTTTGTATATGACGGTGTTAATTATTTAACAGAAATCTTTAGGTAAGCTCGACGTGCAGTTTGGATATTGTATGTTATACTTTTTTTTGTTTATTTGTGACCTTGTATCTATTTTGTATTAATAAATTTCAGTGCTTGATAAGGGTAGTGAATCAGCTTCCGAAACGTTGCACAAATAAAAACTACATCATTTTGAACTCATTAACATCAATATTACCTTATCTAAAAAAAATATAAATATTCTGTATTTAATCGATTAATGTCGAGTGAACGATCATGTTTAAAGAAGATAAGTAAAAATGGTGTCAGGCGACAACTCATATTTTATCCATCGGCCTATAACACATGCACATACAACTCTTTTATCATACGTCCGTATCATCAGCAAGAAATGGTGTCAACCAACATTTCAAATTTTACTGATGATTGTAAGCATGAATAACATTTACGAAAATGAAAAAATTAAAATATTTGATTTTAAATTCGATAAAAATTTTACGTGGTTAGATCTTTGCCTTTTTTTGGCAATAATCAACAATGCAGACTTTGAAATAAGTAATTATTACAATTGTAAATATTCTGTATTTAATCGCTTAATGTCGAGTGAACGATCATGTTTAAAGAAGATAAGTAAAAAGGGTGTCAGGCGACAACTCATACTTTACCCATCGGCCTATACATGCACTTACAACTCTTTTATCATAAGTCCGTATCATCAGCAAGAAATGGTGTCAACGGACATCTCAAATTTTACTGATGATTGTAAGCGTGAATAACATTTACGAAATTGAAAGAATTAAAATATTTGATTTTGAATTCAATAAAAATGCGTACTCTGATCTTGGCTTCTTTTCATTCGATAAAAATTTTACCTACTTAGATCTGTGCTACTTTTGATTATAATCAACAACGCAGACTCTGATACAAGTAATTATTATAATTGTAAATATTCTGTATTTCATCTCTCGATCTCGAGTCATTAGTTTGAGTAACATTAACACGAATTAATAAACCCATAAAATAAATTTAATTCAAACTTTAATGATTTTCTCTTTGTAATTACGATTGAAAGTGTTTATTATTATATCCGCTTAATGTAATAGATTTCTTTAGTTATTTATATCTACAATTTTCATTTACGTGCTGATAGAAACATACAATTGATGAAAATATCAAAATCTAACATGTTGATATTAAATTAAAAAATAAAATCATGTATTTTCAAATATTAGTAAAATATCATTTATTATTTTACCTGTTTGTAGATTATCTGTAAATAGTAATAAAACGAGTGTATAGCAGTAATTGCATAATGTATAAATAATATAAATTTTCACGACAGAATTTAAAAATAGATATCTTAATTTTATCTGAGCTGTATCCAGTAAGTTATTAACGAATAAATGTATCGACGGCTAAGTGGGACAACGTCTTATCTGAGCGGACAACTTATGTGAGCGGAGGGACATAAAACGATTTATCTCGCGGACGCACTAGTTTTTTCGCTTCAAATTTTGTAGTGAAATGTATAGATGAAGCTTTATTACAAAATTATCTTATGCAAATTGTGAAAAAATGCAGATTCTTTATGCTTAACGTAATAAAGTTTGTAGGTTTAATATACAATAAACTATTGGTACTTTTGAAAACGCAAATTACAGCGCGTTCGAGATAAGTTTTTTTGTATCCCTCGACTGAGATAAGTCGTTTTGTGTCCCCGTGCTTAGATAAGACCTTGTTTTATTCGGTCGTCGATATAGTCGATCACGAAAAGGAATTTAACTCTTTTTTTTATGTTTTACAACTATCTGAAGTTCTCTTAATGAGTTCTTTTGGATGCAATGTCTCCATCCTTAGTAACTGGCACAGTAATAAGGACCTACAGTTTTAGATGAGTTCAAAAACACCAGAAATACAATAGGATACATATGTACAAATATCGAGTTTTCGAAAAACCGCGATCTATCACCGCGATCTGTATTCGAATACGATACTCAAATACAGATAACTTAAATTTATAGCCCCTATTATAATCGATACTATTTATATCGATATGATTCATATACATTGGAAAAAATATAGTACTTACTTCCTTTTTTTCCGCAACGTCACCGTTTACGCCTCTGTACAGGTATCCGCGCAGGTACCTCATTATGGTTTTCCATATCTACGTTGTCTACGTCTTCTTCCTCCATAGGTACGGCGTCTGGCTCCTCCGCGTCTTGAGCCGGATCTTCCATGGCTATTAGAGCTTCATCACCAACATGATTGTCATCTTCTAATTTCAAATGCATAATTATAGTCATTCACAGATAGATAAGGAATAATTCCTATGCGAGAGAACATTCATTTATTGATTATAAAAATTCATTGATAAAACTGAAACCAAATCCAGGTAATATAGTTATTATTGATTCCATAAATAAATAAATAATTCAACATAAAAGTGATATTTTTCTAGTTGATTGGCAATCATAGCTACTAGTTAACTGATTCCTTAAACCTACGTAACTTTCAAAAGAACTGACTTTTTTTTAAGTTTCAGAAAAGCAAATTAACGCTCTTGCTCTCTATTTTAATTCTCTTTTTTTTAAATTTCATTATTATTATTTTTGATAAAATTATTAACATTTAAAAAAGGGTAACTTTTGAACATTTTTTAGAAATCATTAATTTGTTAAATGTATCTTCTCCAAATCTGAGAATAATAATAATAATTGAGCTTTAAAAAAATGAAAATAAAATCAATCTATACTCCTTGGGGCTATCAGTACTGAACCGCTGATTGTATAGAGATAGCAAAAAGAAATCTTTTATTTCAGCTGACATTTTTAAACTTCTCAGCGTATAAATTACTTGGTGAGCACTTAAACAACCTACGAGTTAAACATGTAAGTAGCCCGAAAAATAGTGTATTACATATCTAGGGAGTAGAAGTTAAGAATGTGCCAGGTCGCATGTAAATTGTAGGCCAAAAATACCACATTCCCGTTTTGGAGTAGGAAGAGTATGCGATACTTTCGGGCAGGGTGTGGTAAAAATTTTAGTTTTTCATTTTAAATGTTTGAAAATTTTAATATCTCCTTACACTTTTTTGGTTTATATTTTGATTATTAGGTATTCTAATTACCTTGCAAATGAATGATTTCATCTTCTTCTTGTAAATTTACATGGTCACCAAGATTGACATTCATCCCCAGTTCTTCATCCGCGATATTTTCTATTTATGAGTTTAAAGATATTATTCTCTATTAAGTATGCTTGTATTGAAAAAGTATTATCGTTAAATAATTATGAATATAAACCTCGATTTTCACCTTGAATATTATTTTGGCCAATATTGTTGCGACCATTAACGATATTTTCAATGTTGTCGTAAGAATCTAAATAAGGCATATGCGAATATAATTTTATTAATTCTAAGTGAATGAATTTTAAAAAGTAGTCAAGAATATTAATCGTATTAAGATAATATAATATTAATCGTATCAAGATCCGTTAAGAGCAGAAAAAAAAGCGAGGGCAGAGTGAGAAAAGAGAAAAAACGAGGGGGGTAAAACGGTGATAAGAACACGAAAAAACCGCGAAAAATACTTTTGAAAAATACTCTCTCGAGCGATTTAATAAAAATTTTAAAGCGGGAATACGTTCAAGAGGTCACAACTACTTATAAAAAAATGACCGACATCAAAATCGAAAGGTATTGAAATAGTACATTATGCACCTAGGGAGTAAAAGTAAAGAATGGCTCAGATCGCATATAATTGTCATCCGAGCCGAAGGCGATGGTGACAAATATGCGATCTGAGGGATTCTTTAATTACTCCCGTGGTGCATATACTACTTTTATCCACGAGGGGCGTAAAATGCGTAGGCTATCTTTAGCCCACAGGGCGTACAGTACGCACTTTACGCGCCGTGTGAAGAAAAAGTGTTTTCGTTAAATAATTATGAATATAAACCTTGAATTTCATCTTGAATATTATTTTGGCCAATATTGTTGTGACCATAATTGATATTTTCAAATTCCTCGTCAGAATCTAAATAAAGAATATGCAAATATAATTTTATTAATTATAGGTGAATGAATTTTAAAAAGTAGTCAAGAATATTGATCGTATTAAGATAATACAATATTAATCATGTCAAGATCCGTTGAGAGCAGAAAAAAGGGAGGGGAGAGTGAGAAAAGAGAAAAAAGAGCGGGGTAAAACGGTGAGATGAACACGAAAAATAAGCCAAAAAGACGTTTGAAATATTCTCTCGAGCGGTTATCACTTTCATAAAAATTTCAAAGCGAAAATACGTTTGAGAGAGTACCAAGTACTTATAAAAAAATTGTCCGACATCAAAATTGAAAGGGAAAGTTTTCATTAGGGGTGGACAAGGGGGAACGGTGAAAGAAACACAAAAATACGCGAAAAAGACCTTTGAAAAATTCTCTCTCGAGCGGCTATGAATTTCATAATAATTTTAAAGCGGAAATACGTTTGAGAGATTACCAAATACTTATAAAAAATTGCCGACAAAATCGAATGGAAACGTTTACATTAGGGGTGGACGAGGGGGTCAAACGGCGAAAAGAACACGAAAAATACGCGAAAAAGACATCGCATTGACTCAAAATCTATAGTCAATTTTTTCTTTTCTATCCGCTCCCTTCCTACTCCCCCTAGGTATTCTTATTACCTTGAAAATGAATGATTTCATTTTCTTCTTGTAAATTTACAAGGTCACCAAGATGACATTCATCCCCAGTTCTTCATCCGCGATATTTTCTATTTATGAGTTTAATGATATTATTCTCTATTAAGTATGCTTGTATTCAAAAAGTATTTGCGTTAAGGGGGCTAGACACCTTTTTTTCTCTGAAATAAGTAGTCACATTTTAATACATAAATGTAAACTAATTATTTCATACTTTTTACATATAAAAGTGGGTATATTTACCTTACCTTAAAACTTTCTCCGATGGGCCTTTTATATGGTCCAGAACCATAGTCATCGATGAAACAAGTTTTTTCACTAACCGTAAGCTTTGAAATTTTCCTGTGGATAGATTGACTCCAGATTTGAACTAAATTACTCCTGAATAGTATAATTCTCAAATGAGTGTACGGATTTTTGATCTAATGAGAAAAAAAAAATTGTGCTGTTTTTCAAGAATTTTTTTTTTTAATTTTTTAAAATTTTTTATATTTTTTCATAATTTTTCTGATGTAAAAATTTTTTCCGACATTTAATCCTAAATCCCTACACTCATATGAGAATTATACTATTCAGGAGTAATTTAGTTCAAATCTGGAGTCAATCCATCCACAGGAAAATTTCAAAGCTTACGGTTAGTGAAAAAACTTGTTTCATCGATGACTATGGTTCTGGACCATATAAAAGGCCCATCGGAGAAAGTTTTAAGGTAAGGTAAATATACCCACTTTTATATGTAAAAAGTATGAAATAATTAGTTTACATTTATGTATTAAAATGTGACTTCTTATTTCAGAGAAAAAAGGTTTAAGGCCCCCTTCAATAATTATGAATATAAACCTTGAATTTCAGCTTGAATATTATTTTAGCCAATATTGTGGCGACCATTAATGATATTTTCAATTTCCTCGTCAGTATCTAAATAAGGAATATGCAAATATAATTTTATTAATTGTAAGTGAATGAATTTTAAAAGGTAGCAAAGAATATTAATCGTATTAAGATAATATAATATTAATCGTATCGAGATCCGTTAAGAGCAGAAAAAGAAGAGAAGAGTGAGAAAAGAGAAAAAAGAGGGGTGTAAAACGATGAAATGAACACGAAAAATACGCCAAAAAGACGTTTGAGAAATTCTCTCTCGAACGACCATGACTTTCATAAAAATTTTAGAGCGGGAATACGTTTAAGAGAGTACCCAGTGTTTATAAAGAATTGCCGACATCAAAATCAAAAGGGAACGTTTTTATTAGGGTTGGACAAGGGGGTAAGACGATGAGAAGAACGCGAGAAATACGCGAATAAGACCTTTGAAAGGGAACGTTTTCATTAGGGGTAGACAAGGGGGTAAAACGGTGAAATGAACACGAAAAATAAGCCAAAAAGACGTTTTAAATATTCTCTCTCGAGCGGCCATGTCTTTCAAAAATTGCCGACATCAAAATCGAAAGGGCACGTGATTATTTTGTTCCAATAGTTTGTAAAATATAGAAGGCCGAGAATAACAAAAAAAAAATAAGCTGATAACTCGCTCCGATAATTAAGACGATGTTAGCTCGACACGCAGATAAAGAAGCGTTATTTTTGCACGAATTTTTTTTTAAAACAATCGCGATAACAATATTGTTGTATAATCGATTCTAATCGCGCTAGGTCTCACTGTGTATTAAAATTCACCTGAAATCTCAACAACACTTAAAATATTAATATGTGTAGAAGATAATCATAACTATACCATTATAATATTCATTTCTTTGATTATTTCTTTCTTCTCTGTCTATTAACATTTGGTGTTCTTCAGCAGGCTCATCTTCTCTTTCCCTTCCTCTCACTCTTCCTCCTCTTGCTCCTCCTCCTCTCGCTCTTCCTCCTCTCCCTCTTCCTCCTCTCGCCCTTCTTTCTCTCGCCTCTGCTCTCTCCCTTCTTTCTCTTACTTCTCTTTCTCTTGCTGCTGATCTCTCCCTTCTCTCTCTTACTCCTCTTTCTCTTGCTGCTTTTCCCCCTCTCGCCCCTCTTCCACTATTTTGTCTTACTTCAACTAGTCGAAAATAAATAAAAATCAATGACTATTGTATATTTTATTTTTTATAATATTTAAATATAATAGTAACCTTGATCCTGCTGATTATTATCCACGATTTCTTCATCATTTGGTTGTGGATTGTCATCAAGATCATCATTAATTTGATCTTCCTCTACTACAAAGTACGAAAGTAAATGTTTTATAAAAAATATTGTATTTGTTGTTTAACTTAGAATATCATATTATGTATGAAGTGCTATTCAAAGGCAAAGTTCACCAACTCGAGAGTGACATAAGAATGGACATAATAATCTTTCACGCAATAAATACGGAAACGAGGTTAGTGTTGTACGATAAATATTCAGGTAAGTATTTTTTGTCTCGCTTACACCCGAGTGAAGCGAGCACTTGTAGCGTACGTCTCAAATTTTTACGAAAATTACTATGCTAATCAACCATTCTTATGTCGGTCTATATAGTTATTTATTCAATAAATAATTTACCAAAAAACTAGGTATTTTAGTATAGTTAATTTGTAGCCATGGGCACCAATTAACTCTTAGAATGCGTTCACAGTGGCAGAAATACCGTGGCTGTTCCTGCGACGTCAAATTTCATCGAAGTGCATATGTTTTCCTTACTTGTATAGCGCTTGATATAATACTCAATTGACGAAGGGAGCACACGGGCTCACTTCTCTCATTGGTTAGGAACTACGACGACCAATGAAAAAAGCGAGCGCGTGTACTCACTCCGCGTCCGGCCAGGCGTATTCGTGTCCATTCGCATACGATCGTTCCTATCTGCCGGGAGTCTTATGTAGCGGGGGTCTTAGGGTCTACTTACATGCGCGCTCTGCTTTGCAATCTAGTGATCGTTAAAATGTCCCTAGACCATAAGCGGCTAACTTCAACCGAGTTCTTACCTCGACTAGACACCTCGGTCGAACCTCGGCTAGACACCTCGGTCGAGCCTCGGTTGGACCTCGGTCGAGCCTCAGCTGGACCTCGGACGAGCCTCGGCTGGACCTCGGTCGAGCCTCCGCTGGACCTCGCTCGAGCCTCGGCTTTACCTCGGTCGAGCCTCGGCTTTACCTCGGCTTACCTCGGCTCGGACCTCGGCTCCAGCCCCGTGTTTACCGCGGCTCGAGCCGAGGTACAGCAGAGGTGCTGCCGAGGCGAATCCCAGGCACACCCGCGGCTAGCTTCAGGTGAATTCGAGGCTCATCCGAACTGTACCCGAGGAACTCGAGGTAAAGCCTTCGGGGTAGCCGATGACGATGCCTAGGTGGTGCGCTCCGTAGCGTTTTACCTCTAGGTATTGGAACGCATCGAATGCGTGGTCTAGGTCTTTGGGGTGGCCGATGATGGAGTCTAGGTTGTGCGCTCCGTAGTTTTTTGCGATTAGATCTCAGGGTGCATCTAATACGTGGTCCAGGTGTTCGGGGTAGCCGATGATGATGTCTAGGTGGTGCGCACCGTAGCTTTTTGCATTTATATGTCAGGGCGCATTTTACAGGAAGTCCAGGTGTCCGAGGTAGCCAATGACGATGTCTAGGTGGTGCGCTCCGTAGCGTTTTACCTCTAGGTATTGGATCGCATCGAATGCGTGGTCTAGGTCTTTGAGGTGGCCAATGATGGAGTCTAAGTTGTGCACTCCGTAGTTTTTTGCGATTAGATCTCAGGGTGCATCTAATACGTGGTCCAGGTGTTCGGGGTAGCCGATGATGACGTCTAGGTGTGCGCTTCGTAGTTTTTGACCTCTAGGTATTGGAATGCATCGAATGCATGGTCTAGGTCTTTGGGGTGGCCGATGATGGAGTCTAGGTTGTGCTCTCCGTAGTTTTTTGCATTTAGATGTCAGAGCGAATGTAATAGGAGGTCCAGGTGTTCGAAATAGCCGATGACGATGTCTAGGTGGTGCGCTCCATAATTTTTTACATTTTGATGTCACGGCGCATCTAATAGGAGGTCCAGGTGTTCGGGGTAGCCGAGGATGATGAATAGGTGGTGCGCACCGTAGTTTTTTGCATTTATATGTCAGCGCGCATTTTACAGGAAGTCTAGGTGTTCGAGGTAGCCGATGACGATGTCTAGGTTGTGCGCTCCATAGTTTTTTGCATTTAGATGACAGGGCGCACGTAATAGTATGTCCAGGTGTTCGAGGTAGCCTTTGACGAGGTCTAGATGGTGCGCTCGATAGTAGGTTCATATTCTTCGACAGTGGTTATTACATCCACCATGCTAACGCAACGTCAAGAACTTCTCTTGAGCTCTGTGTTAAGCAACTATAAGCAAGATTGAAGCATATTGTATGAATAAACTATACATTTAGTTTTCAATTAATTTTATGATTAGGTTATTATTAGGTTATTTTTAGGTTATTATTCTATGATGTGGTTATTACATCCACCTAACTCAACGTCAAGAAGTTCTATTGAGCTCTATGTTGAATAAGTAAAAGGAAGATTGAATCTTATGGTATGAATAAACTACACATTTAGTTTTTAATAAATCCGATGATGGAAAGCGAGAATGCCGAGTGCTTTACTCAGTGCGCGCAGCGAACGTCCGACCCCTCAAGTTTACCATTATATTTATTTATTAATATTATATTGAATATTTAAAAGCAAAGGAAAAATAAAAAACCAATATTTAGGTGTACAAAAGAGATGTTTTATTACGAGTCACAAAAAAATGAATACATTCTTTAAATTCCAGATAATAAAGTAGTGAAATTGTTTCATCATGATTATGTTGGAAATTTAAGGCCCAGACAGTACGGACAATTCTTAAAGAATTCATAAAGACTTCGAAAGAGCTCCCATGAATTCGCGAAATAATAAGTATTTATCCCCAAAGTATTCATAGTGAATTCCTTAAGGGGGCTAGACACCTTTTTTCTCTGAAATAAGAAGTCACATTTTAATACATAAATGTAAACTAATTATTTTATACTTTTTACATATAAAAGTGGGTATATTTACCTTACCTTAAAACTTTCTCCGATGGGCCTTTTATATGGTCCAGAACCATAGTCATCGATGAAACAAGTTTTTTCACTATCCGTAAGCTTTGAAATTTTCCTGTGGATGGATTGACTTCAGATTTGAACTAAATTACTCCTGAATAGTATAATTCTCATATGAGTGTAGGGATTTTTGATTTAATGAGAAAAAAAAATTGTGCTGTTTTTCAAGAGTTCTTTTTTTAATTTTTTTAAATTTTTTATATTTTTTCATAATTTTTCTGATGTAAAAATTTTTTCCGACATTTAATCCTAAATCCCTACACTCGTATGCCACTTGCACCAACTGCTCTGTCCTGGTGGGCATAAATGATGTTGAGGATTCTGGTCTGTGGAAATCTTGTGGTAATACGTAGCCCATATAGCATTCAGCATTTTTTCTACAGAGTCCGTGTTGTTTCTGATGGCATTACCATAGTATGTGGTGAGCTGATCAATTACTTTTGCTGTTAATCGTCCTTGGCCTCCAATGGTTTTTCCATCGTCTAATAACTTTTTTCCAAAATTTTTCTTTAAATTCCTGAGTCTGGTTCCCATTCGTTTCTGGACGTGTCCCACACACTCCTTCTTCTCAACTTTAACTTCATCTCCATACGGTTTGGCCTGGCACAAAGCACTGTACACTTTCGAATCTCCATCTCCAATGTAATGATGGTATTTTACATTATACTTTTCTTGAGATCTTCTAAACATTTCCACAACTCCATCGACTTCCATCTTTCCAGCACTTCCTTCATGGTTTGCTGCACATTTATCTTGATGATCACTGAACCAGTCTTCATATTCTTCTGTGCCTTTTCTATTTTCCCACTTTAAACATGCTTTACAAAAACTGTTCTTGATAAATATGTCAAGAACTTGTTGAGAACGCAAGCCAATCAAACTTGAAATTCCTTGCAATGAAAAAAATCCTCTTTTTCTCCATGACCCATCACCAGATACATCTAGGCCTTGATTTTCAGCTGGTGTTAATGCTGTTTCCTTTTGGACGGCTTCTTGCATAGAATTTTGTGCTACCTCTTGAGTCACTTTGCTTAAATCTTCATTGAGATGGTCATAAAAACTATGTGCAACAGGTGATGGCAAATCCATGATTCCGCAAAAAGTTTGCAATGCAGCATATCCTTGCCCAATTGCTCTTAGTGCAAGAAGACTGCGTCTGTTGGTTTCATAAGCATTGCTTTGAGCTCCAACTTGCTTGCTCGTGCTTATAATTCTTCTCTCTGAACAATTTTTGCACATAATGTTAAATTTGGAGCCAAGTCCTCGAATATCTTCTTCTATAATTTTAACTTGTCCTTTACATGTTGCACATACAAGAAATTTCTCCAGCTGTAAGAACAGAATGTTTATATCTATTATTCTGTTTCTTATTTGTGACGCTTCTACAGATATATCTTTTATTTTCCCTGAAGTCGTACTTCTTTTCCTTTTGTTCGTGATTTGTTGTTGAACATTCTCTGAATTTTTGTTAAATCCTTTATGTTTTTTTTTTCTTCCAAATTTTCTCTTCTTTCCTGGAGCTCCTGATGTTCTATTTCTCTTGTCAGAATCCATAGTGGCTAATATCTAATCCTCTATAATGTTAGTTATTAAAAAACACAAATAAAAGTCACTCACTGAACTCACTAAATTAAAAATATTAACAACACTTTGCACAGTGCAGTTAACCTAAAATCGCTGTCTTCTACACTCTCAGTTAAAAGAGTTCTACACAGCACTTTATTTACAAAAAAATTTTTTGTCAATACTGAATAAATTGCATTGAAAAATGCAGATTCAATTATATTCAAAACACTTTTAGTTTAAATCCCAACGACTATGGCGCTGACAGAACGTAAACAGATGAGATTTTAAACCATCTATATGTATTGTACGTATATACTTTTGTATAAGTAGAGTAAAAGTAAAATACACGTGATTTATACCTCGAGTTAAGTTTGCCTACTATGTCAATGTACATTTACGTTCTAAATTCAGTATTGTATGCTGTGAAGCATAAAATAATATAAGATTAACAATAGTATATCTAAAATGGATAATTTAAGAAAAATCACTAAATATGCAAAAAAGTGACTTCACGGTTTTAGCTGTATTTTCTAAACGAAATCGAATTTGAAAATGCGGTTGGAAGCATAGTATTCAGCGGAAAATTTTCTATCAAAATAGTACATAAAAAAAAAAATCGATTTTTCGACCCCCTAACCATGGCTTGTCCCCTTAAGTAATCTTAAAGAGTTCAACAAAAATTCTTTTTGATCATTGGGTGATTTTCTAATGTATGAACTCTTTGCAAGTAGTTCAAGAGATTCCCTCTATTCTAGGGCTTCCACAAGACTCAAGATAAATATCGATATTGTATCGTATCGTCTTGAAAATCAAGACAATATCAAGACAATATTCGAAGAAAAAAAACAAGACAACACCAAGACTTGAAAACGAAGAACATATTCTTGACAACATATTTTAATAAGATCTTGCATTATTGTTATTGATAAATTTGTAAGAATAAGTAATATTTTTTTCTATTATTTATAAGTTTTTATTACATATTAATTTCACAAATTAACTCTTCATGGTTACATTTCATCCAAGAATTAGTACATATTAAAGATCTTATGGATTTATATTTTAACGAACATCGATCATTTGTTAAAGGGAAAATAATTATTTATATAATTTCTAACCCCAAGAAGGGGGGGGGGTGCGAGTTCCACGCGTATACGGGAGCACGTCAGACGTGTATACAAGGCAAAATAATTATTTATATAATTCCTAACCCCAAGTAGGTGGGGGATGCGAGTTTCACGCATATACGTGAGCGCGTCAGACGTGTATACAAGGCAAAATAATTATTTATATAAATCCTTACCCCAAGTAGGCGAGGGATGCGAGTTTCACGCGTATACGGGAGCGCGTTCGACGTGTATACATGGAAAATTTCAAATAATTCTTAACCTCATGTAGGCGGGGGATGCTCCCGTATTCGCGTGGAATGCACATCCACCACCTACTTGTGGTTAGGAATTATATATATAATTATTTTGTCTTATATACACGTTGATGTGCTCTTGTATACGCGTGGAACTCGCATCTCCCACCTACTTGGGGTTAGGAATTATATAAATAATTATTTTCTCTTGTATACACGTCTGACGCGATCGCGGATACGCGTAAAACTCGCATCCCCGGCCTACTCGGGAATAGGAATTATATAAATAATTATTTTGCCTTATATACACGCCTGATGTGCTCTCGTATACGCGTGGAACTCGCATCCCCCACCTAGTTGGGGTTAGGAATTATATAAATAATTATTTTACCTTGTATTCACGACTGATGCGCTCCCGTATACGCGTGGAACTCGCATCATCCGCCTACTTGGGGTTAAGAATTACATAAATAATTATTATGCCTTGTATACACGTCCGACGCGCTTCCGTATACGCGTGGAGCTCGCATCCCCCGCCTACTTGATGTTTTGTTTATGTTTTCATCAAATTCGATAAGAGTGTAATAGTAGTTCATTATGAATACATTTTTAGGAACATACGAACTCTTGTACGAAAAATATTATTTCCATAATATGACTTCATAATAAGCAATTTACAAACTAAATTATGAATACTTTTCTATATATAAAATATGAGCTCTTTGCTAAAACTTGGAATGAACACTTTACGAACTCTTAGAGAATAGAGGGAGTCTCTTGAAATCATGCAATGATCTAAAAGAATTTTTCTTGAACTGTTTAAGATTACTTATGGAACGCTTCTTCCATAAAACTAATCATAAAGAATTCTTGTGAAACGCAATTTTCGATAGGCAAGCTGCAGCTTTCATCCGTTATGCGGCGTACCGGTGGTGCTTTCTGTGAATACACTGGAGTGCTGAGAGAGTATATAAGCCGTATAATTCAAATCGTTGAAATGACTCTTCACGCAGAGTCCGAAATTACAAGGCTTGCCTTGTTTTTGGTATCCCTTTTACATTGAGGACTAAAAAGTTTTACGACATGTCTACGTAAAATAAATAAATTGTTTATTTTTAAATTTTACCGTAAAACAAGGTCAATTTTTGCAGGCTAAAAAAATGCAAAGTAAAAATGCACTATCAAAGTATTCTAAAATTGTTTTAGAAGTATTAAAAATAGTTTCATGTTTTCATCATTTTTCAGCCAAATATAACTATTTTGAAACTTACAAGTTATTAATGAATTCTTTTACAATTCATGGTACAATTGAATGTATCGTGTTTAAAAAATTGTTGTTCCAAATGATATAAATTGGAATTCATTATGAACTCTAGAAAATGTTCATTTCATATTCTATATAAATGCTTTTTAGGAATTAATAATTTAAGTAAATATAATTCTACAGAAATTCATTTTTTTTATGAACGGACTCTTTAGGAATGCATACTGATTGGATACGCCCGGACATATCTACATTCATTAATAACTCTTTAACAATATTTTAAGAATTAATTATGAATAACCAATAGAACATTTTCTTAATAAAATATGAATACTTTTAATTCATTAAGAAGTCATTAAGTATTGGTGTCAACGAGTAATTTTAGAATTCTTTTAGCGAATTCCTTATGAACTCATCGCGAACATGTGTGCCGTCTGGGAGTGTTTTAAAAACAGTTAGCTGATTTCTCAATTTATTTTTTTTTTATGAAAATTACATGTAATTGGCTTACTTTATAGTAACATGTTCATAGATTAGTTTCTTCTCCTTCATGTATTGTAAGTATACAATTCAGTTTTCTACTACTCTTTAATTATGCATAATTTTGAGATCAAATAATATACATAATAATAATAATAATGTAACCAAGAGAAGAAACAATTAAGTGCATATGAATTTTTTAAATATTTTATCACTTGATTTGCTGGCAGTATAATGACCAAAAATGTAATCTATATATTTATTTAATGGAACTTATTGTATTTAATGATCCTATTTTCGTATAAAAAGAAAAAGCTTTTGAATCGAATCATTGTTTTGATGATTTTTTTTACAGGAGTCCCTCTTGATGACAGTAAGTGAGCCTTGTGCGATGTCGAACACGCTTGTCGATTAATTATAATTAGAACTACACTTCACAATTCGTCTTTGTTTTGTTATAAAAATACTATTTTATACAGAGAACATGACAAACGCAATACGTCTATCACATATGTCATCAAGGCAAAATTATAAGCCTTACATGTAATTTATAATATAATGATTATGGAATCGTATGAAAATTGTGGTGCTATTTGTTTTTTTGCACACAAATGTATGTAGTTTGCTTGACCGATGAAGTTACGGCAGTATATTTTTCACACCACATGTAATAAGGAAGCTTTCTGTTTAATACGAAAAACAGATAGTTATAACATCATTTTATCAAACATTTGACGCACAAGGCTACATTGTCTACATTGTCTAAAGGATGAACATTATTTAAGAATATTACAAAAGGCAATAAAAGCATAGATTGCGACATAAATTGAACAAATTTTATCTATCGACGTCTAAAATATTCCAAAATCTATTTGGTATACATTTGAAAATATATATTTCCTTTGGATAGAAAAAAGATATACAACACATAGTAGTTTTATTTTGTACTCGGAAATAATTTGAAATCAAAGGGCGCGGCAGCGCCCTGCTTGGCGAGTAAAAGAACGAAGTGACTAACGAGCAAGCGGGGCGTTGACGCACCCTTTATTTCTTTGAAATAGTCCGCTCCAACCTTACTTTTTTCTATTCTTGATAACAACATTTTTTTACTCTTTATTTGAATACTTAAATGCATTCCATTAGATAAAATCTTTGATGTACTATCCATATCTGCCATTTCATGTTTCAAGATTCTTTCGTTTTCGTATACTTTTAATAGTAAATTTGCCCTCTCAATTTTCATCTCATTTTTCATTTTCTTCGTCGTCTTCGCGTCGTCGTCGTATTTTAATCATATATACCATACATACGTACGTATAGACACTATTAGACAGTGGTTCTACTTATATCCGAGAGTGGCGCTATATAAATTTTTCTACAGGGCTCTCTATATATATATATGGGTCGTTCCTGTACTTTTTTTAAAAAGTGTGCGCGGGGGGGTCGTCAATTTTGTCGACGATTTTTTTTATGAAAGTACATATAAAAAAAATAGCTTGTGCAAAATTTCAGCCCCTTATCTCATTCCTAATTCCTGCTGGAATTTTTTTAAACCCTGATTTTGACCTGTTCTTAGCCAGTTTTCAAAAAATTCTAAAAGGCTGAAATTTTAACAAAATGAGGTCGGTGAGATCTCATTTTTTTTGTCTTTCTTCAAATTTTAAGAAAAAAAATGCACTGATATGAAATGATGATTTAGGTTTTATTGGCGATCTGTGATATGGTCATTGTATTTCATCATTTTTAGATCATCTTTAAACTTCTATATCTCGTAACTGGTTCCACATGTTTGAGCTCACTACGTCTCATTTTTTTTGTCTCAACGAGACCTTTAATTTCTTTTTTTGAGGACCTAAATTGATTGAATAGACTTCAAGATACACCCTTTTGAAGTTGACGTTTTTATCAAAAATCGCGAAAATCAACCGTGTTCATGGTCACAGTGTCAACCGAATTTTAATTAAAAATCATTAACAAAAGTATTTTTCATTAGAATATGATGTTATCTAACTTACTCTTTTCCTATCATAGGAAAAAGTCAAAAAAATCATTTTTTGTCGAGCATTATAATATCTAATTTTTCGATACCTAAAATAATCAAAAATGGCTCTCTACTGACATGAATTCTACCATCTTATAATTATTTTTGACACGTATACGTAACATAGATACAAAGGTGGTCCCTAGACCTTTAAAATCCGTAGTCGCTGATTTTTCTAGGACCACTAGAGCCAAAGTTATAGCCGTTTTTATAAAAAAATATTTTTCAAGTGGTAAAATTAGAGCTTGTGAAATATAGGAAAAGTTTTATTTACAAGATCAACCACAAGTTTGGCATAATTGTCCTAAAAAAAGTGCTGAGGCTGCATATTTTGAAGATCTTAGGCCGTGTCTACACTATGCGAGAAGCCCGTGCGATCAGCCCAAGCGATGCGAGCAAGCAATGCGTGTTGGACAAAATATTTAAAATACTTAAAATGATAAATAATATCATTTCACTACGATATTATTGACGATATTATTTATCGCTAAATATAGATCTACTAACTGATCTACTACGATTGTTCGGGATTGAAGTATCCAAAGTGCCCGCTAGATGGCAAGCGTCCGATGCGCTCCCACTATGAAAAACATCACCCAGTGGGCTTAAATAGAGTCCTGCGGCGCCTAGTCGCTACGTGCTTTATGCACATTCCTTTTACCTTACCACTTTCCGTTTTACCTATACAATGCCTTATTGCCTGTTTACTCGTGCGCATAAGCGTTCATACCTTTTTCTGCAATCAACTTTCACTTTCGAGTAGAGTTGGTTGCATAGACTCTTGAAGTCTAATTTTCCCGCTTATTTCTTCTCGCTGACAAACCCTAATAATATAAACTCACGTTTACGTTCAATCGTATACAACGATATTATTTATCATTTTAAGTATTTCAAGTACTTTATGCAAAACGTATGGCTTGTCGCATGCGTGCACCGGTTGCGCTTCTCGCATACCTAGTATAGACATGGTCTTAAATGCAGGTTTTCTATAGTTTTACGTGCGTTATACGTATAAGCTCAGGTTAAATGAAACATACATAGATAGTTTCATTTAACCTGTGTTGACGTAAGTTAATAGATGACAGACATCCATTTTTCTGTGCAAGACACCCGTGAACCCGTCATCCGTTACACGACACACGGCACGGAATGTCCTTAAACAATGAGTACAAGTTACAATAAAAAATGAAATGAATATTTCTAAGTAGAATTGTGAAAGTAGTTGAGCAGAACTATTACCAAGTATATCAGTATTGGTTCGGTTGAGTTTTATAAATTGTACAATTGTGTTTTGTAAGTGTTATCTTCTCAGGAATTGAAAGAAAATGATGTGCTATATTGGTGAATTGCATGAGGATGATAAATGTCATTTAGAGCATTACACAAGAAATAAATCTCTTAATCTAATTAGTAATCTTAGTAATGAATTAAAGCTGTATTTATCATTTAGGATTAAAAATTTTGATATTAATATAGAAAATAAATTTATTTGCGACCATTATCTTCATAAATATGATACTCGATATACAAGTAGACAAAGGAAGTGTTGCAATTGTTTTAATAATCATTCAAAATCCATTGAGAATAATTTAGTAATGATTAGTGCTGATAAATGTGATAAATTTCGTAACATTTGTAATATAAATTTAGATCCAGGTAATAAGTACTGTAAAAACTGTGAGTTCAAAATTACATCAATAATAACAAAAAATGCAGAAAAAGATGAAAACACTGGGAATGAT
Organism: Torymus aiolomorphi; assembly: GCA_036365515.1. Taxonomy (NCBI): domain Eukaryota; kingdom Metazoa; phylum Arthropoda; class Insecta; order Hymenoptera; family Torymidae; genus Torymus; species Torymus aiolomorphi. The sequence goes on from CM070874.1 coordinate 26,782,726, forward strand.
GGTTTAAACGTAAATAATAATGAGCAGCTTTCTTCAAGTAGTCAAGTTTCTTCAAGTAGCCAAGTGTGTACATCAGAAAGTTCAGAAGATATATTATTGAGCCAAGGATTTCAACGTTTAAATAAAATGCTCGATGGATTTGATGAACCTCCTCTTAAACGAGAGAAACTTAGTGATTATTGCTTGGAAAATAAAACATACAGTGTTTTAGAATCAATGAATACGAAATTTTGTACAATAGTTAATAAAACATTGAATCTTAATTTGCCAACTCAATGCAATCTTAAACAGCTACGAGAGGATAGTATGTCATTTCACGGAATGATTGGAAACATAATTAAGTGTTATAATGAAGAAACTAATTTTGGTAAAAAAATATTGTTATTGACATTACTTCCAAATCATTGGAAATTTGAACAAGCAAAACATGATTTCCAATGTTCACGTTATATGTTAATAAAGCAAAAGAACTTAAAATTACTGTAGGTAAGTTAAAAAATGGGTTGTAATAAATTCTTAATATCTTGATTATAGACATAGTGTAAACATATAGAATCGATAATCCTTTATACATTAGGTTACATATATTATATTACACTTGAGAATTATTAATAGAAAATTTTAGTTTAATTTATTAAAATCTATGTAATTTTTGTTCAAGCAACTATAATGATAAAGGGTACCCCTATAAAATATTTAATTTAAAATCCTCATAATTATTTATTTATATTACTCATGTATTATTACTTAAGTATTATTATTTATGTATTACTTACGTATTGCTTACGTATTGCTTAAGTATTGTTTACAGATTAAGTAAAATAATACATGAATTGTAATTTAAACATTTAAATGAAATCCGATTTAATTAGAAAGAATCTATATTTGAGAAATCTCAATGTTCTCTCTGTTTACAAGCTGTAATCTCATATTTTTTTTTTTAATTTTTTAACATTGAGGAACGGGAGAAAAAAATAATTTCCAAAAAATGCAATTTTTAGGCCTTACTAGTATAAGGAGGGGAGATAGGTCCCCGGAAAAATCGTAGAAAATTCTTTTTTTAGTATACTTCTATGAAATCACTGTCATTTTTCGCTTTCATTAATAGTGTCATTTTGCCTATCTTAACATGGGGTACCCTTCATTATTCATTATTAGATAAAAAATAATAAAGTAATTATTGGACTTTAAAAGAACTATTAAAATTAATGTAAAAAAAAAAATAAAAAAAATAAATTAATTCTAAACTATTTCTTTTCTTCCAATATAACAAGTTATAGTAATTAAAATAGAATAAACATTGAGCTAAATTTTATCGTCTTGATAATCGTTAAATTAAAAAAAATAATATTGTTATTATGATTTTATTTTGTGATTAAGTATACACTATTTGAAATTAATTTCAAAATATATTTTTCCAGGTGTCTTAGGAACTATTAAGCGTAAAGTGTAGAGCATTCATTCTAATGAAGTTAGAGAATCTGTAACTCAGTATTATAGAGATGAAAACAATAGTAGAATATGTAACGGCATTAAAGATTGCATCAGTCTTAAAAATCCTATTACTAATATCACAGAGAAGTTACAAAAAAGACTATTGATGTATGATTTGAAGGATCTATACAACAATTGGGTGGAAGAAGAATATGAACAGCATTTTAAAGATCAGCGCAAACCAGGTTTCAGTATATTTGCTTCTTTAAGGCCAAAATAATGTATTAGTGCTGGAGCACCTGGTACACATACAATTTGTGTATGTCTTATACACCAAAATGTCAAATTAAAATTGTCTGCCATCAACAAAAATTTAGCCTACCGAGTAATTTTAAATGATTGTGTTTGTTCAACAGATTGGAGCGATTGTATGCTACATCTTTGTGAAAACTGTCCTGGTAAAGCAGAAATTCTGAAAATATTGGAATCAAGCTCATGCGAAGATGTTTCAGAGATTGAATATCATAATTGGGTAAATAATGCTGAATCACAATCTAATAATTGAGTCAGTCTTATTATGGTAAAAGAACCTACAAGAAATTTTATTATAAATTTAGCCAATGACTTATGGGAGTTAACAAAGCATCATTATGTGACTGAAATGCAAAAATGTTATTTAAAACATTGCAAAACAATTATTACTTCAGATACATGTATTATACTTCAAGATTTTGCTGAAAATTTCTTATTTGTTTGTCAAGACTCGATCCAAGCATTTTATTTTAATAATACACAAGCAACTGTACACCCGTTTGTAGTGTATTATAAAGAAGACAATAACGACAAATTACAAACCTTATCTGTATCTATTATTAGTGTTTGTTTAAAACATGATGCTTGTGCAGTTAACACTTTTCAAGGGCAACTCATTGCACTTCTAAAACGAGATTTTCCGTTTATTGAGAATGTACATTATATGTCAGATGGAGCACCTACCCAATACAAAAACAAGTAAGAGTACTTTTATTGTAGTATATTAATACGTATTATATGAACAAAATAGACACCTTTAGATTTTTGTTCATTAAATGACCTGAAACAATTTAATTTCAATTATTAAGAATATGTCAAAGTAATATTCAGAAAGTATATTTAATTTGTGTGAAAAACTATTTTGAGACCCAGAACATCAAAATCCATAAAGATCCTGGACCTGCAGGTTACACCCGATTTAAAATTTTACATTATGTAGAAAACAGCTTTAAAGATAAAATTACTAAAACAGTTCTTTATTTTTTCTGTATATCAAATTTACAAAAAGCAACAACTTCTACGATGCAAGTTCAAATAATTTGTATTATTATGTACACAACATTAAACAGATTTATTTTATTTTTTATAATTTTTACCTTCAAGATAGTATTTATTTACTGTAGGAACAATTTCATTAATATCTGCCATCATGAGGAGGATTTTGGTTTAAAAGTTAAGTCGCACAACTTTTTTTCTACTAGCCATGGGAAAAGTCCGTGTGATGGATGTGGAGCAGTGGTTAAACGAACAGTACGCAGGGCATCCTTACAAAGAACATCAGAAAAACCAATTTTAAATCCAAAAGACATGTATGATTACGTTAATGAAAATATTGATGGAATAAGGTAAAAATAATATAATTTAGATTTTTTGACTATATTATTTGATTATGTATTTGAATAATAAATCATTATGTGTTATAAAAATATAGAATATTTGGTTTTTAGATCTATTTGGGTGAGTCAAGAAACAATTGAGAAAAGGCGTAAAGTACTAGAATGCCGTTTTAAATTGACCCGAACTATACAGAATACAAGAAAATATCACTGCTTTATACCCATTGATGATTCAACATTAAAAGCAAAACTTACTTCGTTTGATAATGATTATAGAATAGTTAAAATAAAATGAATATTACAAAAAAAATTTTACTTAAATTCTTATTTTCAACTTTAATTATCTATAAAGTCTGCATAGGTAATTTAATCAACCTAAAGCCATTACTATCGCTTGCTCGCGTCGCATCGCTAGGGCTGATCGCACGTACTTCTCGCATAGTGTAGACACGGCCTATGATCTTCAAAATATGCAGCCTCAGCACCTTTTTTAGGATAATTATGCCAAACTTATGGTTGATCTTGTAAATAAAACTTTTCCTATATTTCACAAGCTCTAATTTTACCACTTGAAAAATATTTTTTTATAAAAACGGCTATAACTTTGGCTCTAGTGGTCCTAGAAAAATCAGCGACTACGGATTTTAAAGGTCTAGGAACCACCTTTGTATCTATGTTACGTATACGTGTCAAAAATAATTATAAGATGGTAGAATTCATGTCGCTAGAGAGCCATTTTTGATTATTTTAGGTATCGAAAAATTAGATATTATAATGCTCGACAAAAAATTATTTTTTGACTTTTTCCTATGATAGGAAGAGAGTATAGTTAGATAACATCATATTCTAATGAAAAATACTTTTGTTAATGATTTTTAATTAATAATTTTTGTAGTATCCACCCTCCATAGTACATTGAAAATATTAAGAAACGATGGTGAGGGTCAACCCAGGATGTAAAAAATCACAACTCAAAGTTTCATTCTAAAATCACAACGTTTCGCTAGTCTGCTTTTTCTAGCCTCTTCAGGTGAACATTTATTACACTTCATAACAAAAAGTAAAAACAATATAATCGCAACATGGTCATTTTTCGTTGTACAGATATGAAAAATCAAATAAAATTACATACATTACATAACTCGTTAACAGATATTTTAAGAGCCGAAGCTCTGTTTCAGAACCTCTATACAGACTACATCGCCGCCGGCGACTATTACACTGAGTATTAGATATATAACTCTCGATTTCTAAGAAAACATAAACAAACCAATGCTAGACTACGAATCAAAACACATTATAAATGTATAAACGATGAAAACTGGCGTGCTTATCATAGCTATAGTGTAGCAAGATGATTTTTCTTCCATTTAATATCAAATTTATTCAAAATTCTCTTCAATCTTTTATACTGACTCTTTAAAAATTGCGTGTCTTCCTGTCTGTTAATTGTATTATCAATCCAATTTCTATGTAGCATTTCAGATATAAGTCGTTTTTCCCTATTACATTCTCTATCTAATATTAATGTGTTGGCCCAATCAAAATTGTGTGTAGGATTTTCTTTGATATGTTGTGGAACAGGAAGTAATTTATGGGGGTCTAATTTTAATCTATCTATTACAGATTTTTTGTGCTCATTGATTCTCGTTTTCAAGCATCTTTTTGTTTCGCCTACATATACGCTATTACATTTCTCACAGTTAAATTTATAGATCACACTAGTCTCATTCCATTTGTCCGTTCTATCTTTGCCTAACTTAACAATATTATTCATTTTGTGGTTCATCAACGGAACACATCGAATGATGAATTTTTTAAGGACTTTATTACAAGAATAAAAAAATTGTTCATGAAAAGGTAGTGCTACAGTTGATATTGGGTTAATTATATTTTGATCAGGGAAATAATAGTTAGCAATATCGAAAAATGTAGTAACACTAAGCAACAGTTATCTAAGTATGATAAAGATTTTGGGAAAAAACTTGCAGTCACACATAGATTTTTAGACAATCATAAAGATATATTTTTTACTCGTGCAGATAAAGGTAGTTTGACAGTTTGTTTGAATATAGATGATTATAAAACAAAAATAAATGTTTTACTTAACGATCGTAAGATTATCAAAAGAAATCCGTTAAAATCATTACAAACTAAGGTCCACAAAATTCTATCCCACTTCAATACGAATGGATATTTACAAAAACAGTACCATAACAATAGTCTCACTCAAACAAATACACAGTTACCAAAAGCATATGGTTTGCCGAAAATCCACAAGGTTGATATACCCTTAGACCCATTATTTCTACAGTCAATAGTCCGATTCACTTTTTAGCAAAGATATTGAATATTGGATTAAAAAACTGTATTAAAAAAACCAAAGTCACATATCAACAATAGTCTGAAACTTAAAGAAAAATTAGCAGATCTGACTATCCCATCAGATTGTATTTTATTATCGTTAGATGTCAGTTCTCTCTTTACCAATATTCCATACCAACTAGTGATTAACATTCTAGAAAAACGGTTTAAGGATATACATTTTAATTCAAAAATTCCATTTCAAGAAATAATAGAATCAACAAAATTTTTGTTCGATAATACCTTTTTCATCTTTGATGAAAAAGGTATTATTTACCAGCAATTATTTGGTACTCCAATGGGATCTCCCATCTCCCCCCTCTTTGCGGATATAGTGATGGATGATTTAGAAACTACTTGCTTAAAATTACTTAATGAACAATCTAATTGTACACCATTATTTTATTATAGATATGTCGATGATACCATACTGTGCATAACAAACAATCAAGTATAATTAGTTCTTGACACTTTCAATAGTTACAACAAATATTTACAATTTACTCACGAAATAGAAATAGATAATAGTATTAATTTTTTAGACTTAACGATTGGTAGAAGGGATAATAACATAGTAACTAACTGGTTCCAAAAACCTACTTGTTCTGGCCGATTATTGAATTTTAACTCCCACCACACTAAACAACAAAAACGTAATATTATTTCAAACCTTGTGGATAGAGCATTATTACTATCTGACCAATCTTTTCACAATAAGAATATTAAGTTAGTAAAAGAAATGCTTATAAAAAATGATTATCCTGACAACTTTATTAATACATGTATTACAAGTCGCATACGTAAACATAAATATGGGAATAATAACTCACACAATCAAAATATAATTAACCCAATATCAACTGTAGCACTACCTTTTCATGAACAATTTTTTTATTCTTGTAATAAAGTCCTTAAAAAATTCAACATTCGATGTGTCCCGTTGATGAACCACAAAATGAATAATATTGTTAAGTTAGGCAAAGATAGAACGGACAAATGGAATGAGACTAGTGTGATCTATAAATTTAACTGTGAGAAATGTAATAGCGTATATGTAGGCGAAACAACAAGATGCTTGAAAACGAGAATCAATGAGCACAAAAAATCTGTAATAGGTGGATTAAAATTAGACCCGCATAAATTACTTCCTGTTCCACAACATATCAAAGAAAATCATACACACAATTTTGATTGGGCCAACACATTGATATTAGATAGAGAATGTAATAGGGAAAAACGACTTATATCTGAAATGCTACATATAAATTGGATTGATAACACAATTAACAGACAGGAAGACACGCAATTTTTAAACAGTCAGTATAAAAGATTGAAGAGAATTTTGAATAAATTTGATATTAAATGGAAGAAAAATCATCTTGCTACACTATAGCTATGATAAGCACGCCAGTTTTCATCGTTTACACATTTATAATGTGTTTTGATTCGTAGTCAAGCATTGATTTGTTTATGTTTTCTTAGAAATCGAGAGTTATATATCTAATACTCACAAGGAAAGTACCCGAACTGTCAAATTAAAAAAAAATTCCAAACCCATATTAAAAAGTAGACCTCCATGCGAGATTCACGAAACCATTTTTTTTATCGGCTGAGAAGCGCTTTATAAGGGTTAAAATCACCCCTAAAGTTTACCCCCAAGAAACGTTTTTTTGATATATCTCGGCTTCTACTTAACTTTTTTTAACGAAACAAAATGGAAAGAGTTTCTTATTAAAAAGTCAAGAAATCCGTGGTAGTATGAACATTAAGGGTTGCATCCCTTATTTTTTAGAGGGTGAAATTGTGTTTTTTTAAGAATAATTTTGGTTGTGAGAATTCATAAAATAATTAAAAATAGGTCAAAACATTATTTTTGCCAACTACAATAAATAACAGTTGGTGTGTTTGGGCATTCTTCGCGAAACAACCCCTTAAGAGGTGGTAAACCACCCCTAACACAAATGAATTAGGTATATTTTTTTGGCAATTATTTTTTTCCTTAAAATGGGTTCTTGAAGCCGTTAATCGGAATCCACAGTGAGATCCACAATAAAAATTTGAAAATAGTGAATTCAATATGGCGAAAAATTTTTTAGAAATATTTTAAATTCCACGAAAAATAGTATGTAGACCCCCTAGCGGAAATTATTTTATGTAAATAAGTGTATAATAATGTAACAATGTTTTGTTATGTTATTCTATTATTTATTATTTTTTATCATACACTTGTTTATCGTACGATAAACAAGTGTATGATAATGTAGTTGTTTGTAAAAAAGTGTAAGAAAACGTAACAAATTGCACTTTTCTACTGGATTTCGGACGCTTTTACATTTTACCACAGTTTATACCATTTTTTAATAATTTCTTACTTTTCCTTACATTTGTCTACGTTTTATTACTTTTTAATTTGTACTCTTAATTCAAATTTTATAGGCATTCTTACACTTTCGTACATCTTTTTACATTTTATTATATATTTGTACTTTTAATTACATCTTTTTACGTTTATATACAAATTTTGATACACATTTTACATCGTATTACATATTTGTACACTTTTTTCAAATAGTTCATAATTATACTTTTATAATAATTTATAATTGTACTTTTATTTAAATAAATCTATAAATAAAATATTTTCAAAGATGTAAAGAAAAAATACTAAAACGTAATAAAATGTAAATTATTATGTATTAGAAATATAATTAATATATGTTACAAAATGTAAGTTACTGTATAAAAGTTTAAATTTTTACAAATTCTTACAGATTTTTCTAACAAATACTTCCTTATAATTTCATAAAAATAAGCTACACAAGGAAATATTTAGAAAACGTAAGGAATTGAAAGAAAATGTAAGAAACTTTAACAACTTGTTAAATATGCCCGAAATCCAGTATGGTATGATTTCTTACATGTTTCGACAATTTATTCCATTTTATAAGTATTTTCTTATTTTCTTTCATATTTTATAATTTCAGCTAGGAGAGATTTTCATGCTGGTTGAAATTATGATAGGTTTTAATAAGAAAAGTTTATTTATGATTTATTAATATAAATTAATATGAACAAAATTTTTAATATAATGATAATTATAGCAATTCATGGTTATTGCGCAATATACAAGATTACGTACACTTGCATTGATATGGCTTATCTCCCGATTCCTCCTCTTTTATTCATAAATAAGTGAAACATCGGTCAGTCGAAAACAAATATACGTTACTGAACGTTTTTCTACGCTCGTGTTAAATTAATATTCAATGTCAACATTATTTTATGGGTATTAATTGAAAATATAAGTGTCTGGAGGTACTTGCATCATATTTTTTAATGGCAAGTAAACATTTTACGAGTACGAAATCCTATTTGAATTGAATGATAACAACAATAATAATAGTCGTTGTTTGAGAATGCCGTAATTTATAATGAGGACATGCTGTGGGTGTTTACAATAAAAATTGAGAGCCAAACACTTTTGTAAATTAAACTATAATATATTGAAAATAACTATAAAATATACAATGTGTAATATAAAATGTGTGTAAATGTTACAATAAATAGGTTGAGTGTATGACTGTTACATAATTGTTTGAGTGTATGAGTGTTAAAATTTGAGTGTATGAGTTTCCTGTGTGAGTGTGGATGAGTTTGCTGAGAAATTTGAGTTATACTGAGAGATTCCCGTACAGTGAAGGCACTACTTACAGAAATGATCACAGTTAATATTATTGATTAACTTGATCTGAGAGTTACCGAACATCGCATGTGCAGAGTACATTCACATTGTACCACTGCTTACGTGTATCAACAAAATGGCTGTGCATGTGTGAGAGGTTACCTGGCTTTGAAGCGATTATATTAATCCGGAAAGCGTGAGAGAAAGCCGATGATACAGCAGCAGGTGAGTTGCGTCAGATGAGAACAGCCAGCTGAGAATACCAGTGAAGTTTCCTTTGCTGAGAGCAGCCTCCAGAGTACAGCAGATGCCGCGTGAGATATTGCCTTGTGGTGCGCTCGAACCATCGAGCGCCGGTGAAAAGATGCCGCTTGAGTATCACCGCCGTGTGAGAAGTTTCTGTGTAAGAGACACTGCTGCGTGAACCCTGCCGTGCGAGACGACGCCATATGAGATGTTGCCGAGCAGCAGTCCATGTTGAGAAAGCGACAGGCATCACACTTGAAGGTTTCACTTGAGAATCGCCGAATGTGCACAGTGAGTTTCTCCACGAGGCCGACCATTCCATGGAAACTATTTGAGTAGAATGATTTGAGTAGAGTGAGCGAGACCACACTTGAGTTTATCCGACTTGAGAGTTTCCGAACGTGCACACTGATATTCTTCGTGGTCGACCGTTGCAGAGAGAGAGAGACCTTGAGTAGTGAGAATGCCGTGTGACTTGGCCATGCGGCCTCGTGGCGAGCACGCCGTCCAGATGACGAGAGAGTTTGAGATTGAGAGTCGAGTGAGAGCATATCCGTCTTCTTCCTCGTAAAGATTCACTTCGCTAATCAAAACACAATCTCTCTCACATTTGCATGTGAGAGAGCGAGAGAGACCGAAACAGCGCGAATTTACCTTGTTAATCAGTGTAGCGTCCCGGCTGTTCCGCCGAGAGGCCGCGAGGTGCTGCCGCGCCGTGGCAGCGCCGTGAGTCGTACCGAGCTGAGTGTAACCGCGGGAATTCAAATTATTGAATTCCCAAACAGTCGTAAGTAACCATATAATTGAAATTTCTTTCTTCTACATAATTATTCAAAATATTTCTAATAGAAGGATATAATAAATATAATATTGAAAAGTTAAATAAAATGCAGCATTTCTAAATATAAAACTCGTCAAAATATACAATAAATTTTGAACAAGTGGCCGAAGATAAGAAAGTCAAATTCAGTAAAAATCTATTATAGAATATTTATTGTACCAATTGTAAATATTTTGATAGTGAAACTTTACTCTTAATACATGCATTGAATTATTTTATGATAGTAAAAATTATGTTTTGATTTTAATTTTTAGAATTACTGTTAGATTACTGTTATTCTAATATATAAAATATGACATACTGACGATTTAATCAGTTAAGTTAAGTGTAAAAAAATATTCATACGAGTGAATAGAAGTAGTACTTTATTTATAATAAAAACGTTTAGCAACTATTTAATGCTAATAAAATAGTGTATCTTGTAGACAAAACATTGACAAACAATAACGAATTCCCATGCACTTACAAAGGAATTTAGTAAAATGTTTTCCTCAAAAGTTTTGGATGTCTCAATACTTTTTACACTTACTGTACATTCATACTCTTGTACAATCCTATACTATTATGGCTATAAAAAGGCTATAATAACTAAAACTTTTATAGGTTTACACTGCGACTCAACGTATCTAAAAGAAGAAAGAAAATATTTTCCATAAATATGAATTTGGTAAATGCGATGAATGTTTTATTTATTTTAAACAGTATGTTTCAAGATCAAGAAAAGAAATTACCTGTTAATGACGCTGAAAGAAATGTTGCTAATATAGTGTATAATATTATAATATCAAGTATAAATTATCGTAGTATTTACGAAGAAACGGAAGAATTTCTATATTATGATGATCCCTACGAACCTTACGATGACATACCTGCAGATGATTTACATGAAGATATCGATGCAGAAGATATGATAACACCCGAAACTGAAAATCAATGTAGGACCGAATCAGAGAGTATTAATTTTGACTACAAAAAGCAAGCTGTGGAGTATTGGTTAAGTAGTAAAAACAAGTTAAAATTTGAAACAGTCCAAAATCGATTCAAAAAATTAAAAACAGCACGTCAGCTGTATAGATGGAGAGATCAAGTGGCAATAGGAGGAAGTAGGATCGATAAATTGAAAAAAATTTAGGAATATTGTTTACAAAAATTTAACGTAGCCAGATCGAATAGAATACCCATTCATGACATTGATGTAAGACGTATGGCAAAAGAAAAAGCATTAGAGTTAAACTTCAATGAATTTAAAGCTTCTAGACACTGGTTAAATGAATTTAAACGGCGATTTAATATCGTTTCTCGAAAAATAACAAAAATTATTACTAACAAATCTATAGATGATTCAGAAGAATGGTCAGCACAAAAACAGGAATTTCGCAATAGGGTAAAAAATGCCATCATAAAATATGATGCAAAACGTGTTTATAACTCCGACCAAAGTGGTTTTAATTACGAAATACACAGTGGTCGAACCCTCAATCTTAGAGGAGATAAAAGTGTAGAGAGTATAGTGCAATCAGTGCATTCGACAACTCATTCTTATACTATCAAACCTACTGTATCTGCTGAAGGAAAACTTCTATCACCCTTCTTTTTAGTCATGCAAGAACCAAAGGGAGAGTTTGAAACTGTAGTCAGAAAAAATTTATTTGCAGCAGAAAATGTTTATGTAATGGCATCGAAATCAGGTAAATTGACTAAAGAACATGTTGAAACTTGGGCGCAAGATGTATATTTTCCATCAACTACCATAACAAGTACCCTATTGCTTGATTCATGGAGAGGTCACTGCCTAGATATAATTTATAAAGTAAAACCGGAACATAAAACCTTAACGATTCTACAAATTCCACAAAGAACAACAAGTGAACTTCAACCGCTTGATATTTACGGTTTTCGAATGTGGAAGAACTTCGTTCGAACGTTGTCGGATATGATATTTCTAACAAATGAGGATCTCAACTTACACGATAGAAATAATATAATCAAAATGCATTTATTAGTACATAATCAATTATCAACTCCCAGGTTTCAAAATTTATTTAAATATGCTTGGTACGCCGCCGGTTACATTGATGAAAGGCCAGAAAAAATTGAAGACCCAAAAAAATTTTGCTTCAATTCTAATTTTATTACATGCGATATTTGTGGTAAACCAGCGATTATAACATGTTCATGGTGCAAAAAATCGCTATGTTTACAACATTTTTTTCATGAATATCATTATTGTAAAACATATAATCCATGATCGTCAGAATAATTAGCTAGCTTGCCGTCTGCTGTTGGCTGACCCGTAGGATTAAAAATTGGTCGTTGTGCTGCTTAGAAATTGGTAGAATTGTATAAGAATTTGTATTAAAAGATAATAAATTGTAAAAATCTGTAAGAATTTGTAAAAATTTAAACTTCTATACAGTAACTTACATTTTGTAACATATATTAATTATATTTCTAATACATAATAATTTACATTTTATTACGTTTTAGTATTTTTTCTTTACATCTTTGAAAATATTTTATTTATAGCTTTATTTAAATAAAAGTACAATTATAAATTATTATAAAAGTATAATTATGAACTATTTGAAAAAAGTGTACAAATATGTGATACGATGTAAAATGTGTATCAAAATTTGTATATAAACGTAAAAAGATGTAATTAAAAGTACAAATATATAATAAAATGTAAAAAGATGTACGAAAGTGTAAGAATGCCTATAAAATTTGAATTAAAAGTACAAATTAAAAAGTAATAAAACGTAGACAAATGTAAGGAAAAGTAAGAAATTATTAAAAAATGGTATAAACTGTGGTAAAATGTAAAAGCGTCCGGAATCCAGTAGAAAAGTACAATTTGTTACGTTTTCTTACACTTTTTTACAAACAACTACATTATCATACACTTGTTTATCGTACGATAAACAAGTGTATGATAAAAAAATAATAAATAATAGAATAACATAACAAAACATTGTTACATTATTATACACTTATTTACATAATATAATTTCCGCTAGGGGGTCTACATACTATTTTTCGTGGAATTTAAAATATTTCTAAAAAATTTGTCGCCATATTGAATTCACTATTTTCACATTTTTATTGTGGATCTCACTGTGGATTCCGATTAACGACTTCAAGAACCCATTTTAAGGAAAAAAATAATTGCAAAAAAAATATATCTAATTCATTTGTGTTAGGGGTGATTTATCACCTCTTAAGGGGTTGTTTCGCGAAGAATGCCCAAACACACCAACTGTTATTTATTGTAGTTGGTAAAAATAATGTTTTGACCTATTTTTAATTATTTTATGAATTCTCACAACAAAAATTATTCTTAAAAAAACACAATTTCACCCTCTAAAAAATATGGAATGCAACCCTTGATGTTCATACTACCACGAATTTCTTGGCTTTTTAATAAGAAACTCTTTCCATTTTGTTTCGTTAAAAAAAGTTAAGTAGAAGCCGAGATATATCAAAAAAACGTTTCTTGGGGGTAAACTTTAGGGGTGATTTTAACCCTTATAAAGCGCTTCTCAGCCGATAAAAAAAATGGTTTCGTGAATCTCGCATGGAGGTCTACTTTTTAATATGGGTTTGGAATTTTTTTGATTTTGCAGTTCTGGTACTTTCCTTGTCAGTGTAATAATCGTCGGCGGCGATGTAGTCTGTATAGAGGTTCTGACACAGAGCTTCGGCTCTTAAAATATCTGTTAACGAGTTATGTAATGTATGTAATTTTATTTGATTTTTCATATCTGTACAACGGAAAATGACCATGTTGCGATTATATTGTTTTTACTTTTTGTTATGTAGTGTAATAAATGTTCACCTGAAGAGGCTAGAAAAAGCAGACTAGCGAAACGTTGTGATTTTAGAATGAAACTTTGAGTTGTGATTTTTTACATCCTGGGTTGACCCTCACCATCGTTTCTTAATATTTTTAATGTACTATGGAGGGTGGATACTACAAAAATTATCAATACGGTCTCCGATGGAAATATGACCAGACTCTGACTGGGAGGAGTTTTTTCACGTTTATTTTGAAGACACATGGCCATCAAGTTGTAAACATATTGAGAACTTGGACTTCGTTTAGACATGAACTAGGAAAATCTAATGCAAGGCTTAATTTCCTCATCGCTTGTCGGCAAGAAGAGCTCATCCCGTCACACATCACGAACACGCAAAAACGTTATTTTTGTTTTCATAGTAAGTCGAGCCAACAGTCATACACAGTATCACAAAAGAAAAATTCAAAAAAATTACTTAAATTAGAAATTAATGATTTGTTTTTACATATTACACATTGTAAAAAACGCCTAAATGCACTCTCGGTTGTTATCAATACGTGGAAAGTAGATGGTAGAATTTTTAATAAGTTTAGAGAAGTTACAGAAATTAAAAGTTATAAAATATATGATAATATTACAAGAAGATTGGATAGGAAACTTCACGGTCTAAAGAAAAATGAGCATATTATGCAAAAACATAACAGAAAAAATTGGTTAAAAAATCTTTCTAGTGTTATCATACCACAGGAAGTTATGGATGTAGTTCCCTTAGGTCCTAACTTTAACATAAAGCGTAATTTAACAAAAAAAGATAATAACTACAGTAAAAAATATTGAATACAGTTGTGATAAAAAAAATACTGGTATGACTAATGAAGTCAGGGAAACAATAGTTAGCAATATCGAAAAATGTAGTAACACTAAGCAACAGTTATCTAAGTATGATAAAGATTTTGGGAAAAAACTTGCAGTCACACATAGATTTTTAGACAATCATAAAGATATATTTTTTACTCGTGCAGATAAAGGTAGTTTGACAGTTTGTTTGAATACAGATGATTATAAAACAAAAATAAATGTTTTACTTAACGATCGTAAGATTATCAAAAGAAATCCGTTAAAATCATTACAAACTAAGGTCCACAAAATTCTATCCCACTTCAATACGAATGGATATTTACAAAAACAGTACCATAACAATAGTCTCACTCAAACAAATACACAGTTACCAAAAGCATATGGTTTGCCGAAAATCCACAAGGTTGATATACCCTTAGACCCATTATTTCTACAGTCAATAGTCCGATTCACTTTTTAGCAAAGATATTGAATATTGGATTAAAAAACTGTATTAAAAAAACCAAAGTCACATATCAACAATAGTCTGAAACTTAAAGAAAAATTAGCAGATCTGACTATCCCATCAGATTGTATTTTATTATCGTTAGATGTCAGTTCTCTCTTTACCAATA
Source organism: Torymus aiolomorphi (assembly GCA_036365515.1). Classification (NCBI taxonomy): domain Eukaryota; kingdom Metazoa; phylum Arthropoda; class Insecta; order Hymenoptera; family Torymidae; genus Torymus; species Torymus aiolomorphi. Next base: position 26,798,211 of record CM070874.1, read on the forward strand.
TTCCATACCAACTAGTGATTAACATTCTAGAAAAACGGTTTAAGGATATACATTTTAATTCAAAAATTCCATTTCAAGAAATAATAGAATCAACAAAATTTTTGTTCGATAATACCTTTTTCATCTTTGATGAAAAAGGTATTATTTACCAGCAATTATTTGGTACTCCAATGGGATCTCCCATCTCCTCCCTCTTTGCGGATATAGTGATGGATGATTTAGAAACTACTTGCTTAAAATTACTTAATGAAAAATCTAATTGTACACCATTATTTTATTATAGATATGTCGATGATACCATACTGTGCATAACAAAAAATAAAGTACAATTAGTTCTTGACACTTTCAATAGTTACAACAAATATTTACAATTTACTCACGAAATAGAAATCGATAATAGTATTAATTTTTTAGACTTAACGATTGGTAGAAGGGATAATAACATAGTAACTAACTGGTTCCAAAAACCTACTTGTTCTGGCCGATTATTGAATTTTAACTCCCACCACACTAAACAACAAAAACGTAATATTATTTCAAACCTTGTGGATAGAGCATTATTACTGACCAATCTTTTCACAATAAGAATATTAAGTTAGTAAAAGAAATGCTTATAAAAAATGATTATCCTGACAACTTTATTAATACATGTATTACAAGTCGCATACGTAAACATATATATGGGAATAATAACTCACACAATCAAAATATAATTAACCCAATATCAACTGTAGCACTACCTTTTCATGAACAATTTTTTTATTCTTGTAATAAAGTCCTTAAAAAATTCAACATTCGATGTGTCCCGTTGATGAACCACAAAATGAATAATATTGTTAAGTTAGGCAAAGATAGAACGGACAAATGGAATGAGACTAGTGTGATCTATAAATTTAACTGTGAGAAATGTAATAGCGTATATGTAGGCGAAACAAAAAGATGCTTGAAAACGAGAATCAATGAGCACAAAAAATCTGTAATAGATGGATTAAAATTAGACCCCCATAAATTACTTCCTGTTCCACAACATATCAAAGAAAATCCTACACACAATTTTGATTGGGCCAACACATTAATATTAGATAGAGAATGTAACAGGGAAAAACGACTTATATCTGAAATGCTACATATAAATTGGATTGATAACACAATTAACAGACAGGAATACACGCAATTTTTAAAGAATCAGTATAAAAGATTGAAGAGAATTTTGAATAAATTTGATATTAAATGGAAGAAAAATCATCTTGCTACACTATAGCTATGATAAGCACGCCAGTTTTCATCGTTTATACATTTATAATGTGTTTTGATTCGTAGTCAAGCATTGGTTTGTTTATGTTTTCTTAGAAATCGAGAGTTATATATCTAATACTCAGTGTAATAGTCGTCGGCGGCGATGTAGTCTGTATAGAGGTTCTGACACAGAGCTTCGGCTCTTAAAATATCTGTTAACGAGTTATGTAATGTATGTAATTTTATTTGATTTTTCATATCTGTACAACGAAAAATAACCATGTTGCGATTATATTGTTTTTACTTTTTGTTATGTAGTGTAATAAATGTTCACCTGAAGAGGCTAGAAAAAGTAGACTAGCGAAACGTTGTGATTTTAGAATGAAACTTTGAGTTGTGATTTTTTACATCCTGGGTTGACCCTCACCATCGTTTCTTAATATTTTCAACGATTTTTAATTAAAATTCGGTTGACACTGTGACCATGTACACGGTTGATTTTCGCGATTTTTGATAAAAACGTCAACTTCAAAAGGCTGTATCTTGAAGTCTATTCAATCAATTTAGGTCCTCAAAAAAAGAAATTAAAGGTCTCGTTGAGACAAAAAAAATGAGACCTAGTGAGCTCAAAAATGTGGAACCAGTTACGAGATATAGAGGTTTAAAGATGATCTAAAAATGATGAAATGCAATGGCCATATCACAGATCGCCAATAAAACGTAAATCATCATTTCATATCAGTGTATTTTTTTTCTTAAAATTTGAAGAAAGAAAAAAAAAATGAGACCTCACCGACCTCATTTTGTTAAAATTTCAGCCTTTTAGAATTTTTTGAAAACTGACTAAAAACAGGTCAAAATCAGGGTTTAAAAAAATTCCAGCAGGAATTAGGAATGAGATAAGGGGCTGAAATTTTGCACAAGCTATTTTTTTTATATGTACTTACATAAAAAAAATCGTCGACAAAATCGACGACCCCCCCGCGCACACTTTTTAAACAAAGTACAGGAACGACCCATATATATATATATATATATATATATATATATATATATATATATATATATATATATATATATATATATATATATATATATATATATATATATATATATATATATATATATATATATATATATATATATATACACACTCGTAATCGTATCGATATAACCTCACGCATCTCTAATCTCTAATAAACAAAAACAATGTTATTATGAAATATGTACATATACAATATGTATATACTATCACGGATTAATATTTAAATTATATCAAAGATCTCAGAAAGTGGACTGATGAAAAGAATTTATTTACGAGCATCATCAATGAGACAATAACTTTTTAGATAAGTATTTTAAAATATATATTGACAGTAGAAAGCAGAGATCAAGATGTAGTTCTGTTTTTATTTTTTTAAGTACTGTCAGATCAGATCTTAGAAATTGAGTCTATCCCAACTATACGGCTACTACAATACAAGAGTTTAGATAAGTATAATTTTCAAGTAATTTATCACAAAGACATTATCTCTCATAATGTAAGCTAAGCGAGAAGCTCCAAAACCTATTTCATTCATCGTAAAAAATTTTCAATGTTTTATGTTTGCAACATGACCAGTCGGGTGAAGGCTTTTCTTGAGACAAAGTTTATATTCAGTGTATAGATGGTTTATAGTTATGATTTGAAAAGTATCAAACATAAAAATTTTCTAATTTTAATTATTTTAAAAAACAAGTTATTCCACAATGCCACTTCACAATAAATTTTTATATTTTCTCACTTTTCAAATCATAACTATAAACCATTATATGAAGAATATAAACTTTGCCTCAAGAAAAATCTTCACCCGACTGGTCATGTTGCATCAATAAAACATTGAAAATCCTTTACGATGAATGAAATAGGTTTTGGACCTTTTCGCTTAACTTATATTATGAGAGATAATGTCAAATGTGACAAATTACTTGCAATTAATTCTAACTATATTTTTTTCATTCTTGAAGGGGATATCTGATGTAAAATCCAAAGTTAATATAACAGCTATAGATGTTAATTCTTAAAACCATATAATGTATCCGTAAGGTATTTTTAATACATGGCTTTTGGTATATAACTAATTGAGTGAGGGATGTAAAATCCAAATTGTTAATAAGTATAACAGTTAGAGAAATACCTCTACTTGTTTGCATTACTGATTGAGGTAAATATATAATAATACACTATTTAAAAATGCAAACAAATAGTCCTTTATTTTAATCATATAGTTCTTTATAGTTCTTCATTTTAATCATAGGTTCGAAAAGTTGTACTGGAATGAATTATTTCCATAAGTCATTTGTTAAAAAGTAATCATTACAATGGATATGGAAAAAAATTCAAATTATTTTATTTTACTTACAATTATGAAGATAGCAATGTTTATTTTTATAACAAAACTTTCTACGAAAGTATAATATAAGGCAAGCATAAGGTGTTTCTGTAATATATAAAAATATGAATAAAAAACTTATACTCTATGAAAAGGAATTCTAATAATAAATAATTATTTTCTTCTGACAATTTTATCTTACCGGTTCTATACAATAAATTAATTTGTCTATAAAAAGAAGAGTATATATACTATTATTATATATAGCAAAAGGGATTTTTTGATACAATGAAAGTGTTATTCCATTTTTTTTTACAAATACAGCAGCCTCACACGATGCAATTATCATCATGTACCCACACGAAAATTAAATCTATGAAATATGGTATCATCATTCTTTACCGTTATAAAACTTTTTAATTATTATTGAAGCTCTTAGAAACTTGTGGAATCTCCCTAAAATAACACTTTTAAAAAAAGTAAAATTTTGGCGAGTATAGGTGTATATGTAATCTCTCTCCCTCTCTCTCTCTCCCTATCTCTCTCTCCCTCCCTCTCTTTCTCCTCCTCTCTCTTTCTCGCCATCTCTCTCTTTCTCCTCCTCTCTCCCCCAAAAGAATATCATAGTTTAAAACAAACACATGAAAGAAGTGTAATCAATTATTATTTTATATAGACAAGTACATTTTTGTGACATAGAAATATGGAATTATTTTTATAACAAAAAATCGTAAGCACTACTAAAAATAAACTCATGAAACTGGTGGAATCAATTAAGTGCAGGCAAGTCAATTATTATAATAAAGAGAATTTTTAAAATAAAATTTGTTTAATATATATTTACTATAAAACTTTGTATAAAAAATAATTACGTCTAACAAAAAATATTACAAAAATACTAACATAATAACTGTAATTGAAACACAAAAAGTTAAAAAATTTTTGCGTAAACATTTTCGAAGTATAGATCATAGAAGTCACCACTCTCTAAAATAGTTTAACCATGAGCTGTTATACATCATAAATTCATGTAAGTTTTTCTTACACAAGTCAATCTGCCTATTATCTGCAAATATGAATTTTAATTAAACATCTTCTTAAACTGTTAATGTAATTTTTTAAATTTTGGGAAATTTTCTTTTAAAGACAGAAAATACTTGACGGACGCATCATTTTGTAGTATTTAGGTAATCTATCAAATATTTATTTTTATATCATTATTCTTTGGAATAAGATTTATATATTATATTTTATAAAAACTTTTCAATTATATTATATCTATCTATTATATCTACTAATTTCACAAAAATTTTATATCAATCTTTATAATTTCTATAATTATAATTTCATTATGATTTCATTGTAATATCTTCATTATACAAATTCATTATACAAATTGTATTATTATTAATTCTATAGTAAGATAATAATATTTTTTTTATATTGCGTATGTACATCTATATATTACGTATGCTTGTTCGTAACATTATATAACGAACAAGTTTTGTGTAAGTTTTGCTCTAGTCAAATATCGAAATATACTTATTTTCTTGAACTGTTATTACCATTTTATTTTAATTATTTACATACTACGTGATCAATAACTAAATACATAGAAGGTTGCGATTCCCGTCCTACGCACCTTGAACTACAAAACGATGCGTCCGGCAAGTATCTTTTGTCTTTAAAAGAAAATTTCCCAAAATTTAAAAAATTACATTAACAGTTTAAGAAGATGTTTAATTAAAATTCATATTTGCAGATAATAGGTAGATTGACTTGTGTAAGAAAAACTTACATGAATTTATGATGTATAACAGCTCATGGTTAAACTATTTTAGAGGGTGGTGACTTCTATGATCTATACTTCGAAAATGTTTACGCAAAAATTTTTTAACTTTTTGTGTTTCAATTACAGTTATTATGTTAGTATTTTTGTAATGTTTTTTGTTAGACGTAATTATTTTTTATACAAATTTTTATAGTAAATATATATTAAACAAATTTTATTTAAAAAATTCTCTTTATTATAATAATTAACTTGCCTGCACTTAATTGATTCCACCAGTTTCATGAGTTTATTTTTAGTAGTGCTTACGATTTTTTGTTATAAAAATAATTCCATATTTCTATGTCACAAAAATGTACTTGTCTATATAAAATAATAATTGATTCCACTTCTTTCATGTGTTTGTTTTAAACTATGATATTCTTTTGGGGGAGAGAGGGGGAGAAAGAGAGAGATGGCGAGAAAGAGAGAGGAGGAGAAAGAGATGGAGGGAGAGAGAGAGATAGGGGGAGAGAGAGAGAGGGAGAGAGATTACAAATACACCTATACTCGCCAAAGTTTTACTTTTTTTAAAAGTGTTATTTTTATTATATTACTATAAAACCTCCTTTTACCTATAAAACTGTTAAAATAGTAATGAGAAATCGGGCATTAATATCAGCATTAATAAATTGAAAAGAAAATATAAAAATATTGAAATGAAAGAATATTCCAAGTTTTCAGAAGTCAATAAATTTTTTTTAATTTCTGTAGTACTTTTTGCATATAATTGAATTCAATTTTAATAACATTGTTTGTTGGTTGTTGTTTACAACAAATTGTAATTTACATTTTTAGATTTTATATAAATAATTAGGTTTTCACAATGATTTTTTTTATTTTTTTAAATTTGATGATTAAATTTTGAAAATAATATCAAGGAACGCGGCAGTGTGCCGAAGGCAAGTATAGACGAAGCCTTAGGGACGAGACCGCGTGATAATATACTTTGAAATGGGTGCCCGAGAATTTCAAATATTTACTGCAATATTTAACGCTTTTATATTAACCCAAATAAAATACCAACATGCTTTCAATTGTTGTACTAAGTTGCAAAAAAAATTTCATGTAGAAAGATGTTCGCATATTAGAGATATTAAATAACGAAAAATTTTATGTATGGTTTCCGATTCTAAAATTTCTTCATGTTTTTCCATTCGATCTGACTTCCGGTTATATATATATATATATATATATATATATATATCGTTTTCTTTCGATTTGCGGTTATATATATATATATATATATATATATATATATATATATATATATATATATATATATATATATATATATATATATATATATATATATATATATATATATATATATATATATATATATATATATATATATATATATATATATATATATATATATATATATATATATATATATATATATATATATATATATATATATATATATATATATATATATATATATCGTAGATTATCGTCTGCTTCATGAGAGATCTAACCTTTATTTTATAAATTATTTTTTATATTACAAATTATTTTTTTTATTACTTTTAAGTATTAAATGTATATACACTTCACTTTATCTCTGCGACAACAAGGTAGGTTAGGAATTATATTGAAGCTTCAAAAACTTTCTTATTGGTATTTGACTTCAATGTTTAAAATTTTATTTATAGTTATGTATTTACTAATCACGGACTAATATTTAAAATTATCAAAGCTCTCAGAAAGTGGACTGATGAAAAGAATTTATTTATTTACGAGCATCATCAATGGGACAATAACTTTTTAGATAAGTATTTTAAAATGACTAGGTATATGTTAAATAGTAATTTTTAAAGTTTTTAAAGAATTGATACTTTGTGAAAATTTTTTATTTACAGATAGTCAAGATTTTTTTCGCAGTCATTAAAATTTGATGAGATGGAGAGATATTTATAAGATGTTCAAATGATAGTATATATGTGTATGTGAATACGATACAAATTTCCATGTTGGATAGTGTAATATTATTATCATAAACAATGGCCTCTGAAGAAATGGAAATCTTCAAGTGCAGTGTTCAAGAAAATTATATTCAAGTACTGTGTTCAAGAAAATTATAATACATAATTATCATAAATAATGGCCTAATGAAATGGAAATTTTTTGTGTATTTGATAAGTGTCATTAAGTGAAAAGTATAATATTAATCAAAAGATTATATTCAAATCTGCCAAAGCACGCTATTTCCTGTAGTAGAGGCAGAAATACTGTGGCAGATATCCCGTTAGAAGAGTCTCGTTCTACTTTAAGTTGTTGGAATGCTTTACTGGCCCTACGATATTATTGATAAGGTAAACGAGCAAGTCTTCCAAAGGGACTAGAAGTGCAAGAATCTGAGAAGTATTACAATGCAATACTAAGTCAGAACCGGGTTATAATCTAGAAATATTGAACGTCAGTGTTAGTGTGCTTATATACAATGAAGAAGGAAGATGTAATAATAATATGGTAACATAAACAATGGAATTTTTTTTTTAGTACATATACAGAAAGAAATATCGGCTATGCATGAAATAACTTGTTTTTGTTACATAAAAGCCATGAGGTTTTTCAGTGAAATATATTTATCGGCTTTTATAGACCATTTTTCATAATTGTTCATAAAAGTGTTGTTACGACAGAAATTGAAGAAAATAAAAGAAGTGGATAAATAAGTGATTTCAGAATAAATTCATGTGTGTCATATATAAACAGTATATCAGTGAATGAATATCTTCACAGTTTTTTTTCCAAGGAATAGACTGTGCAATATCATGTATATTAAGCAATACAATAGAACATGTTTGCGATATTTGCAAAACACGACTGTGGATATTTATCAAATCATTATGCATTACGGCCACCAAAAGATTATGTTCAAGTCAAAGTTGGCCCAGGACCTGTAACTTTAGTTATGAAGGTAGCTCTATAGCTACCTTCATAACTAAAGTTACAGGTCCTGGGCCAACTTTATGAATACCTCTATAGGTATTCATCTATCAGATCTAGAAGTGCAAGAATCTTAGAAGTATCACAATGTAATATAGGGCACTGAATAAGAAACAGTTCTTCACAGTTATTTTTGCAGTTGTTTGCATGTAATTGGCACAGAGTATTTATTATTAAATATCAAAAATCAGTTTCAAATATTTTGAGAATCGAACAAGCGTGAATTAAGAAATAATTACATGTTATGAGATTCATCAACATCATAATAAAGTTTTGCATAGAAGATAATATTGATGAATAACACAGGATATAAATATACAATATAATTTTCAGTGTTTTACGTAATAATAAATAAACTATCGTACTGGTATGACATGTTACATGGAGTGTTTATTACCAAATTTTAAATATCAAAAATCAGTTTCAAATGTTTTGAGAATCGAACAAGCGTGTCTTAAAAAATAATTACATGTTATGAGACCCATTAACATTATAATAAGTAAAGTTTTGCATAGAAGATAATATTGATGAATGACACGAGATATAAATACTTATACATACAATATAATTTTCAGTGTTCTATGTAATAATAAAATATCGTACTGGTATGACATGTTACATGAAGTGTTTATTACCAAATTTTAAATATCAAAAATCAGTTTCAGATGTTTTGAGAATCAAACAAGCATGTATTAAGAACATCATAATAAGTGAAATGTTGCATAGAAGATAATATTGATGAATGACACAGGATATAAATATATACAATATAATTTTCAGTGGTTTACGTAATAATTATTAAAATATCGTACTGGTATGACATGTTACATGAAGTGTTTATAATCAAATTTTAAATATTAAAAATCAGTTTCAATTATTTTGAGAATCGAACAAGTGTGTTTTAATAAATAATTACATGTTATGAGATTCGTAAACATCATAATGAAATTTTGCATACAAGATAACATTACTGTATGACACGGGATATAAATATACAATATAACTTTCAATGTTTTGTGTTTTATCACAAACAAAATAATGTTCTAGTATGATGTGTTAGAACAAATGAGTTTTATAAACGGATTAATTATTAAAATAGAACCTTTGTTAATACAGGAAAGCTATAGTAGCATTAAACATCGACTGCTCTCACTATGATAAAATTGACATTTTATTTACTGAATTTGAAACACTTATGCACTGCAATCAATTTATAAGTCATGTGAAGTATTGCTGTTGTAAACATTTTTATTTAGCATTTGGCCATACCGCCACTGGTTTGGTAACATATATTCTGGAGTTTGGATTGCTCAACATATTCTACATTTATCCCTGTATATACACAGAGAAAAATTATGTACCAAAAATGTTTTCTATAGTAACTATGGGACAGATTCATATTTTCATGAAAATGACTACAATTTCTAGTGAAAATGGATATTTTTGTAGTGAAAGTTACAAAATAGCTATTTTTATTGGTATTTGATATTGGTAACAGAAATATTTTTGTTTAGAAAAGTTAAAAACTGTTAATAAAAGTTTAAACTGTTAAAAATAGTTATAAAATGTAGGATTACGGACGTTACTAATTGTTTATAACTGTTATGTAACATTCTTTATAATGACTATTAAATATTTATTTACATTGAAATGGGTACCCAAGAATTTGAAATATTTACTGCAATTTACAATCTTTATTTCACTCAAATTTATAATAATAAACTGCGTTTGAAACTGTTTGACACTATTACAAACTATAATCTGTATAATCTATAGAATAATAAGAATCCTTAAAAATTAATTATGTTTATGTTTTAATGTAAAATGTAAGAAAGTGTAGAGGAAATGCAGTTTAATACTGAATTTCGGACATATATTTTATACATCCTTTTACACTTATTTATATGCACTTTCTTTACATTTTCGATAAAAAAATCCGTAAAAATTGAGTTTTCTATATTTATTTTTACACTTTCTCTGTCGTAAATTATAAATGTTAATAACAGTTAATAATTCTTAAAAATTATTTAAAATTTTTCAGAACTGTTTAGAACTATTTGTAAATGTTACGAAATGTAGGATTTTGGACAGATTTTTTCTAATTATAATAGTTTGTAACAGTTTCGAACAGTATCAAACAATTTTAACTAGTTTCAAATAATTCTGAATTTGTCCATATCTATGCAAATAATTATGTTTTATTATGTTTTAATATAAAACTTTCTACTAAAGTATAAAATAAGGCAAGTATAGAATTTTTTCTTTATAATCTAGCCCCACCCCCCGCTCGGTATGTATTTCTTGAAAGTATGACTTTTTTCTTTTACTCTTGAAAAGTTGTGAAATCTCTCTAAAAGAATTTTACAAAAAAGTAAAAGCTTAGGCAATTGCATGCAATGTAATTATTGTCCATATCCTTCTCTCCCTTCTCTTATTCGCTCTCATCCTCCTTCTCAGTACTCTCTCAACATCTGCCACACTCTGTACCACAAACTATAATGAGAAGCTAAATATATTTTTTAAACAATCAGTAAAACAAATAGTATTGTTATAAAACTTTCTACGAAAGTATAAAATAAGGCAAGTATAAGTGTTTTCTGTACAATCTGTAAAATAATAATCAGTGCCAATTAAACAATCAAAATTTTTGAAATCAATTATCAATAGTCAAGTAACGCGAACAACTTTTCGAAACAAATGTGCTACTGTTGTCAGAATAATGTATTTTGAAAGACCTGTAGAATCATTGAAAAATGTTTTCTCTTATAAAAAGAAAGCATTAACATTTTTTTCTCAAACTAATATTTGATTTCTAAATGTATCTAAATTAAAGTAGAAATAATAAAACTTTCTACAATGCCTAGTGGAAATAAACTCTCTATAAATGCAATAATTTTAATTTTTTTCATGACTGTACATAATATTTAATAAAATATAGTAGGTAATAAAACTTTCTACGAAAATATAAAATAAGGCAAGTATAGACGCTTTTTTTGTATAATCTATGAAATAATAATATTATAATTGTTTAAAAGAAATCAAATAAATACTAGGGGAATAGTCTTTTACTTCTTTGAGTTAATGTATGTTCAACAAATTATATGTAACTACATTCACATTGTTCACCGTAAATCAAACACATGAAAGTTGTGAAATCAATTTTTAATAGTCAAGTAATGTAAAAAGCTCTTCGAAACCATTACTATATGACTGCTCTCAGAAATTTATTCAAATTGGTTCATCCTTCTTGTATAATTAAACACAAGAAAGTACTGAAATCAATTTATTGTAGTCAAGTACCGACATAAAACCTTTTGTATTAATTGGATGTAAAATTTCACTTACAGTACTTCTACAAAACTATAAGACAGATACTCACTTTACATACGCGTGGCCGAAAATTATTCAAATTATATATAACTATATTCTACAACGTTACCTTTTTATTTCATAAAATTCATAAAAATGTTTTCAAATATTTACAAAAAGTCAAAGCTTATATAAAACCATCACATAATTAACATTACATCCTATTGAAAAAAATTCTATAACAACAGAAGTCTAGAGATGCTCTAGCAAGGGGTGGTCCTATGATGTCCCATACATACTTGGCGGCCCCAGCAAAAGAAGGTCGGTAAAAAGATCGGTCAAAATGTGTTAATGAATTTCTTCTACAAATTAAATGCTGGTTCGTAAATCTATTCCTCATTTTTAAGTAGAAGTGCCATAGAATACAAAATATAAGTTACTTATATATAGCACGGTAGGTAAAAATGTAAAGATCTTGTGAGTACATTATAAATTTATATGCATTTTTATTTTATCCCATTTAGAAAAAAGTCGTATCTAGGGAAAACATTTTTAGTGAAAGTTAATCCTGATTTTAAATATATTGTATAATAGAATATAAATGGTTAATTAAAAGTTGAAGCTAGCGTAATTATTTATAGTGGACTTATATAAATAAACATTGTTTCTGAATTCAAACAAAAATTGAGTATTCTACATTTAAATAGCTCACCAGTAAGCTACCAATCGTCACGGTCGGGCCCGCCAAGTATGTATGGGACATCATAGGACCACCCCTTGCTAGAGCATCTCTAGACTTCTGTTGTTATAGAATTTTTTTCAATAGGATGTAATGTTAATTATGTGATGGTTTTATATAAGCTTTGACTTTTTGTAAATATTTGAAAATATTTTTATGAATTTTATAAAATAAAAAGGTGACGTTGTAGAATATAGTTATATATAATTTGAATAATTTTCGCCCACGCGTATGTAAAGTGAGTATCTGTCCTATAGTTTCGTAGAAGTACTGTAAGTGAAATTTTACATCCAATTAATACAAAAGGTTTTATGTCGGTACTTGACTACAATAAATTGATTTCAGTACTTTCTTGTGTTTAATTTTTATAGAAGGATGTACCAATTTGAATAAATTTCTGAGAGCAGTCATATAGTAATGGTTTCGAAGAGCTTTTTACATTACTTGACTATTAAAAATTGATTTCACAACTTTCATGTGTTTGATTTACGGTGAACAATGTGAATGTAGTTACATATAATTTGTTGAACATACATTAACTCAAAGAAGGAAAAGACTATTCCCGTAGTATTTATTTGATTTCTTTTAAACAATTATAATATTATTATTTCATAGATTATACAAAAAAAGCGTCTATACTTGCCTTATTTTTATTAATTTTCTTGTAAATATATAACAAAAGTTTAAATTAGTCATTAATATTAAAATACGTATATTTTTTTTTTCGCTGTGTCTATTCGCACAAAGATCACGTATTTTACGTGAATTTACGTGGATATAAGAGTACTTACGGGGATATAACCTTGAATTTTCCAGAAATGTTACGGACACGTAAATTTTCCGAGTACTCTTATAGACACGTAAAATCTTATAAAAACGTGAAAATTTGTTTAAATCCACGTATAAACTAATAAAACTGAAAGCTTAAAGACCCGTACACATTGGTACAGATACTGGCTAACGGAAACGTAAAAGCTTAAAGACCCGTACACATTGCTACTGGCACTGGCTTACGGAAACGTAAAAGCTTAAAGGCCCGTACATACTCATACTAGCACAGGCTTAAAGACACGTAAAATCTTAAAGACACGTAAAAAGCAGCTGAGGCTGGCTTACGGGCACGTAATGGGCTTAGGGACACGTATAATCTAATATACACGTAAAAACCAGGTGAGACCGGCTTACGGGCACACGATGGGCTTAGGAACACGTATAATCTAATATAAACTTTAAAAGCAGCTGAGGCTGGCTTACGGGCACGTGAAGGGCTTATAGCACGTAAACTCTTTAAGACACGTAAGAGACAGATAAAACTGGTTTACCGGCACGCGATGGGCTTAGAGACACGTAAAATCTTTAAGACATGTAAGAGGCAGGTGAGGCTGGCTTACGGGCACGCGATGGGCTTACGGACACGTATGATCTAATATACACGTAGGGCGCAGATGACGCAGGCTTATGGGCACGTCATGGGCTTATAGCCACGTAAAAAGCATGTGAGACCGGCTTACGGGCACACGATGGGCTTAGGGATACGTACAATCTAATAAACACGTAAAAATTAAGTGAGGCTGGCTTATAGGCAGGAGATGGGCTTATAGACACGTAAAATCTTAAAGACACATAAGAGGCAGGTGAAACTGGCTTACCGGCACGCGATGGGTTTAGAGACACGTAAAATCTTAAAGACACGTAAGAGGCAGGTGAGGCTGGCTTACGGGCACGCGATAGGTTTAGGGACACGTATAATCTAATATACACGTGAGAGGCAGATGAGACTGGCCTACGGGCACGCAATGGGCTTAGGCACACGTATAGTCTAATATACACGTGAAAAGCAGCGGAGGCTGGCTTACGGGCACGCGATGGGCTTAGGGACACGTATAATCTAATATACACGTGAGAGGCAGGTAAGACTGGCTTACGGGCACACAATGGGCTTAGGCACACGTATAATCTAATATACACGTGAAAAGCAGCTGAGGCTGGCTTACGGGCACGCGATGGACTTATAGATACGTAAAATATTAAAGACACCTAAGAAGCAGGTGAAACTGGCTTACGGACACGTCATGAGCTTAGAGCCACGTAAAAAGCAGGTTAGACTGGCTTACGGGCACGCGATGGGCTTATAGACACGTAAAATCTTAAACATACGTAAGAGGCAGGTGAAACTGGCTTACCGCCAGGCGATGGGCTTAGAGATACGTAAAATCTTAAAGACACGTAAGAGGCAGGTGAGGCTGGCTTACGGGCACGCGATGGGCTTAGGGACATGTGTAATCTAATATAAACTTCAAAAGCAGCTGAGGCTGGCTTGCGGCCACGCGATGGGCTTAGGAAGACGTATAATCTAATAAACACGTAAAAATCAGGTGAGGCTGGCTTACGCGCACGCGATGGGCTTAGGGACACGTATAATCTAATATACACGCAAAAAGCAGCTGAGCCTGGCATACGAGCAGGCTCTAGGCTTAGGGACACGTAAAATCTAATATACACGTTGAGCGCAGGTGAGGCAGGCTTACGGGCATGTAATGGGCTTATAGCCAAGTAAAAAGTAGGTGAGACTTGCTTACGGCCATTTTTGCGTATCTCTTACTGGTCATCCTTGACTTGCAATTAACAGGTCTATAGTCCCTTTTACGTATCTTTAACTGGCCACTTTCCTACGTGTCTATAGCGCCTTATGTGTACGTAAGGCTTTACGTGTCCTTATCTCGACTCCCAAGTACTCGCAAATAACGTGACTGTAATGATTTTTGCGTATCTTTAGCTTGTCACTTACATAGAAGGGAAAATATGTCTTATAGCATTTTACGTATACGTAAGGCTTTACGTGTCACTACCTCGGCTCCCAAGTACTCGTAAATAACGTGTCTGTAATGATTTTTACGTATCTTTTACTGGCCCTTTTCGTACTTAGCAAAAGCGTGTCTATAGCATTTTACGTGTACGTAAGGCTTTACGTGTCTCTATCCCGACTCCGACGTACTCGCAATTAACGTGTCTGTAATGATCTTTACGTATCTTCAACTCGTCACTGACGTAGAAGGGAAAAAATCTATCTTATAGCATTTTACGTATACGTAAGGCTTTACGTGTCCCTAGCTCGAGTCCCAATTAACGTCTCTGGAAAAAGCGTATCCATAGCATTTTACGTGTACGTAAGGCTTTACATGTCCCTATCTCGACTCCCACGTACTCGCACTTAACGTGACTGTAATGATTTTTACGGATCTTTTACTGGTCCTTTTCGTACTTGGCAAAAGCGTGTCTATAGCATTTTACGTGTATGTAAAGTTTTACGTGGGCCTATATCGACTCCCAAGTACTCTGCAAATAATGTGACTGTAATTATTTGTGCGTATCTTTTACTGGTCCTTTTCGTACTTGGCAAAATCGTGTCTACAGCATTTTACGTGTATGTAAGGCTTTAGGTGTCCCTACCTCAGCTCCCACGTACTCGCAAATAACGTGTATATAATGATTTTGACGTATCTCTAACCAGCACTAAAGTAAAAGCGCGTCTAAAGTATTTCACCGCGAGTAGGTAAGACTTTACGTATCCCTATATATCGACACCCAAGTACTTGCATGTAACGTGTCTGTAGTGACTTTTAGGTATCATTTATTTTTCACCCCTTTCGCGCTCGAAAATAGCGTGTCCTTATTATTTTACTTGTACTTAAGTATATGCTGTCACATGTCTTTAAGTGGGTAGCTCGTATTCCTAAATAACGTGTTTATAGTATTTTACGTGAGCATAAGCTTTTACGTGTATGTATTTGATGTCCTTCGTGCTGACGAATAGGTGACGTTTCTGTAAACTTTTACGTATCTTCAAGCTTTCTTTTTGACTGCCTGGGTGGCGTGTCTTTTATCGAATACGTATTTTTAAGTATTATTACATTTTACTTGTCTCTAAGCAATTGGCGAACCCGTAAGCCACCCTGACCCAATTCTTACGTGTATTTTAGATTTTATTTCTGTATAAGCCCATAACGTGCCCGTAGGTCAGTCTCACATGCTTTTTACGTGGCTATAAGCCCATGACGTGCCCATAAGCCAGCCTCACCTGCCTCTTACGTGTCTTTCAGATTTTACATGTCTATAAGCCCATCGCGTCCCCGTAAGCTAGTCTCATCACCTGCTTTTTACGTGGCTCGAAGCCCATGTCGTGCCCGTACGCCAGCCCCACCTGCACTCTACGTGTATATTGGGTTGTACGTGTCCCTAAGCCCATAACGTGCTCGTATGCCAGCCTCAGCAGCTTTTTACGTGTATAGTATATTATACGTGTCCCTAAGCCCATCGTGTGCCCACAAGCCAGCCTCAAATGCTTTTTACGTGTATATTAGATTTTACGTGTCCCTAAGCCCATCGCGTGCCCAAAAGCCAGCCTCACCTGCTTTTTACGTATATACTAGATTATACGTGTCCCTAACCCCGTCGTGTGCGCGTAAGCCAGACTCACCTGCTTTTTACGTGTAGATTAGATTGTACGTGTCCCTAAGCCCATCGCGTGCCCGTAAGCCAGCCTCATCTGCCTCTTACGTGTCATTAAGATTTTGCGTGTCTATAAGCCCATCTCGTGCCCGTAAGCCAGTCTCACCTGATTTCTAAGTGGCTCTAAGCTCATGCCGTGCCTGGAAGCCAGTCTCACCTGCCTCTTGCGTGTCTTTAAGATTTTACGTGTCTCTAAGCCCATCGCGTGCCGGTAAGCCAGTTACATCTGTCTCTTACGTGTCTTAAAGATTTTACGTGTCTATAAGCCCATCGCGTGCCCCTAAGCCAGTTTCACCTGCTTTTTACGTATATATAAGCCCATCGCGTACCCGTAAGCCAGCCTCAGCTGCTTTTTACGTGTATATTAGATTATACGAGTCCCTAAGCCCATCCCGTGCCCGTAAGACAACCTCACCAGCCTCTTACGTGTCTTTAAGACTTTTCGTGTCTCTAAGCCCGTCGCGTGCGCGTAAGCCAGACTCACCTGCTTTTTACGTGTAGATTAGATTGTACGTGTCCCTAAGCCCATCGCGTGCCCGTAAGCCAGCCTCATCTGCCTCTTACGTGTCATTAAGATTTTGCGTGTCTATAAGCCCATCTCGTGCCCGTAAGCCAGTCTCACCTGATTTCTAAGTGGCTCTAAGCTCATGCCGTGCCTGGAAGCCAGTCTCACCTGCCTCTTGCGTGTCTTTAAGATTTTACGTGTCTCTAAGCCCATCGCGTGCCGGTAAGCCAGTTACATCTGTCTCTTACATGTCTTAAAGATTTTACGTATCTATAAGCCCATCGCGTGCCCCTAAGCCAGTTTCACCTGCTTTTTACGTATATATAAGCCCATCGCGTACCCGTAAGCCAGCCTCAGCTGCTTTTTACGTGTATATTAGATTATACGAGTCCCTAAGCCCATCCCGTGCCCGTAAGACAACCTCACCAGCCTCTTACGTGTCTTTAAGACTTTTCGTGTCTCTAAGCCCGTCGCGTGCCGGTAAGCCAGTTTCAACTGCTTCTTACGTGTCTTTAAGATTTCACCTGCTTTCTACGTGTCTATAAGCGCATCGCGTGCCCATAAGCCAGTCTCTGCTGCTTTTGAAGTTTATATTAGATTATACGTGGCCCTAAGTCCATCGTGTGTCTTCAACTCGTCACTGACGTAGAAGGGAAAAAATCTATCTTATAGCATTTTACGTATACGTAAGGCTTTACGTGTCCCTAGCTCGAGTCCCAATTAACGTCTCTGGAAAAAGCGTATCCATAGCATTTTACGTGTACGTAAGGCTTTACATGTCCCTATCTCGACTCCCACGTACTCGCACTTAACGTGACTGTAATGATTTTTACGGATCTTTTACTGGTCCTTTTCGTACTTGGCAAAAGCGTGTCTATAGCATTTTACGTGTATGTAAAGTTTTACGTGGGCCTATATCGACTCCCAAGTACTCTGCAAATAATGTGACTGTAATTATTTGTGCGTATCTTTTACTGGTCCTTTTCGTACTTGGCAAAATCGTGTCTACAGCATTTTACGTGTATGTAAGGCTTTAGGTGTCCCTACCTCAGCTCCCACGTACTCGCAAATAACGTGTATATAATGATTTTGACGTATCTCTAACCAGCACTAAAGTAAAAGCGCGTCTAAAGTATTTCACCGCGAGTAGGTAAGACTTTACGTATCCCTATATATCGACACCCAAGTACTTGCAAGTAACGTGTCTGTAGTGACTTTTAGGTATCATTTATTTTTCACCCCTTTCGCGCTCGAAAATAGCGTGTCCTTATTATTTTACTTGTACTTAAGTATATGCTGTCACATGTCTTTAAGTGGGTAGCTCGTATTCCTAAATAACGTGTTTATAGTATTTTACGTGAGCATAAGCTTTTACGTGTATGTATTTGATGTCCTTCGTGCTGACGAATAGGTGACGTTTCTGTAAACTTTTACGTATCTTCAAGCTTTCTTTTTGACTGCCTGGGTGGCGTGTCTTTTATCGAATACGTATTTTTAAGTATTATTACATTTTACTTGTCTCTAAGCAATTGGCGAACCCGTAAGCCACCCTGACCCAATTCTTACGTGTATTTTAGATTTTATTTCTGTATAAGCCCATAACGTGCCCGTAGGTCAGTCTCACATGCTTTTTACGTGGCTATAAGCCCATGACGTGCCCATAAGCCAGCCTCACCTGCCTCTTACGTGTCTTTCAGATTTTACATGTCTATAAGCCCATCGCGTCCCCGTAAGCTAGTCTCATCACCTGCTTTTTACGTGGCTCGAAGCCCATGTCGTGCCCGTACGCCAGCCCCACCTGCACTCTACGTGTATATTGGGTTGTACGTGTCCCTAAGCCCATAACGTGCTCGTATGCCAGCCTCAGCAGCTTTTTACGTGTATAGTATATTATACGTGTCCCTAAGCCCATCGTGTGCCCACAAGCCAGCCTCAAATGCTTTTTACGTGTATATTAGATTTTACGTGTCCCTAAGCCCATCGCGTGCCCAAAAGCCAGCCTCACCTGCTTTTTACGTATATACTAGATTATACGTGTCCCTAACCCCGTCGTGTGCGCGTAAGCCAGACTCACCTGCTTTTTACGTGTAGATTAGATTGTACGTGTCCCTAAGCCCATCGCGTGCCCGTAAGCCAGCCTCATCTGCCTCTTACGTGTCATTAAGATTTTGCGTGTCTATAAGCCCATCTCGTGCCCGTAAGCCAGTCTCACCTGATTTCTAAGTGGCTCTAAGCTCATGCCGTGCCTGGAAGCCAGTCTCACCTGCCTCTTGCGTGTCTTTAAGATTTTACGTGTCTCTAAGCCCATCGCGTGCCGGTAAGCCAGTTACATCTGTCTCTTACATGTCTTAAAGATTTTACGTATCTATAAGCCCATCGCGTGCCCCTAAGCCAGTTTCACCTGCTTTTTACGTATATATAAGCCCATCGCGTACCCGTAAGCCAGCCTCAGCTGCTTTTTACGTGTATATTAGATTATACGAGTCCCTAAGCCCATCCCGTGCCCGTAAGACAACCTCACCAGCCTCTTACGTGTCTTTAAGACTTTTCGTGTCTCTAAGCCCGTCGCGTGCCGGTAAGCCAGTTTCAACTGCTTCTTACGTGTCTTTAAGATTTCACCTGCTTTCTACGTGTCTATAAGCGCATCGCGTGCCCATAAGCCAGTCTCTGCTGCTTTTGAAGTTTATATTAGATTATACGTGGCCCTAAGTCCATCGTGTGTCCGGAAGCCAGTCTCACCTGCCTCTTGCGTGTCTTTAAGATTTTACCTGTCTCTAAGCCCATCGCGTGCCGGTAAGCCAACCTCAGCTACTTTTTACGTGTATATTAGAGTATACGTGTCCCTAAGCCCATCGCGTGCCCGTAAGCCAGCCTCACCTGCCTCTTACGTGTCTTTAAGATTTTCCGTGTCTCTAAGCCCGTCGCGTGCCGGTAAGCCAGTTTCACGTGCCTCTTACGTGTCTTTAAGATTTTGCGTGTCTATAAGCCCATCTCGTACCTGTAAGCCAGCCTCACTTGATTTTTACGTGTTTATTAGATTGTACGTGCCCCTAAGCCCATCGCGTGCCCGTAATCCAGCCTTATCTGCCCATTACGTGTCTTTAAGATTTTCTGTGTCTCTAAGCCCGTCGCGTGCCGGTAAGCCAGTTTCACC
The DNA here is from genome assembly GCA_036365515.1 of Torymus aiolomorphi. Lineage (NCBI taxonomy): Eukaryota > Metazoa > Arthropoda > Insecta > Hymenoptera > Torymidae > Torymus > Torymus aiolomorphi. The sequence goes on from CM070874.1 coordinate 26,818,818, forward strand.
TGCCTCTTACGTGTCTTTAAGATTTTCCGTGTCTATAAGCCCATCGCGTGCCCCTAAGCCAATGTCACCTGCTTTTTACGTATCTATAAGCCCATCGCGTACCCGTAAGCCAGCCTCAGCTGCTTTTTACGTGTATATTAGAGTATACGTGTCCCTAAGCCCATCGCATGCCCGTAAGCCAGCCTCATCTGCCTCTTACGTGTCTTTAAGGTTTTCCGTGTCTCTAAGCCCGTCGCGTGCCGGTAAGCCAGTTTCACCTGCCTCTTACGTGTTTTTAAGATTTTACGTGTCTATAAGCCCATCTCGTACCTGTAAGCCAGCCTCACTTGATTTTTACGTATTTATTAGATTGTACGTGTCCCTCAGCCCATCGCGTGCCCGTAAGCCAGCCTCATCTGCCTCTTACGTGTCTTTAAGATTTTCCGTGTCTCTAAGCCCGTCGTGTGCCGGTAAGCCAGATTCACCTGTCTCTTACGTGTCTTTAAGATTTTACGTGTCTATAAGCCGATCTCGTACCTGTAAGCCAGCCTCACTTGATTTTTACATGTTTATTAGATTGTACGTGTCCCTAAGCCCATCGCGTCACCGTAAGCCAGCCCCACCTGGCTCTGACGTGTCTTTAAGATTTTACGTGTCTCTAAGCCTATCGCGTGCACGTAAGCCCGTTTTATCTGTCTCTTACGTGTCTTAAAGAGTTTACGTATCTATAAGCCCATCGCGTGCCCCTAAGCCAGTCTCACCTGCTTTTTACGTGTCTATAAGCCAATCGCGTGCCCATAAGCCAGTCTCTGCTGCTTTTGAAGTTTATATTAGATTATACGTGTCCCTAAGCCCATCGTGTGCCCGAAAGCCAGTCTCACCTGGTCGTTACGTGTATATTAGATTATACGTGTCCCTAAGCCCATTGCGTGCCCGTAAGCCAGTCTCACCTGCCTGTTACGTGTCTTTAAGATTTTACGTGTCTTTAGGCCTGTGCTAGTATGAGTATTTACGGGACTTTAAGCTTTTACGTTTCCGTAAGCCAGTGCCAATAGCAATGTGTACGGATCTTTAAGCTTTTACGTTTCCGTAAGCCAGTACCAGTACCAATGTGTACGGGTCTTTAAGCTTTCAGTTTTTTTAGTTTATACGTGGATTTAAACAAATTTTCACGTTTTACGTATCTGTAAGCCCATCGCGTGCCGGTAAGCCAGTTTCATCTGTCTCTTACGTGTCTTAAATATTTTACGTGTCTATAAGCCCATCGCGTGCCCCCAAGCCAGTTTCACGTGCTTTTTACGTGTCCCTAAGCCCATCGCGTGCCCGTAAGCCAACCTCAGCTACTTTTTACGTGTATATTAGAGTATACGTGTCCCTAAGCCCATCGCGTGCCCGTAAGCCAGCCTCACCTGCCTCTTACGTGTCTTTAAGATTTTCCGTGTCTCTACGCCCGTCGCGTGCCGGTAAGCCAGTTTCACGTGCCTCTTACGTGTCTTTAAGATTTTGCGTGTCTATAAGCCCATCTCGTACCTGTAAGCCAGCCTCACCTGCCTCTTAGGTGTCTTTAAGATTTTACGTGTCTATAAGCCCATCTCGTGCCCGTAAGCCAGTCTCACCTGATTTTTACGTGGCGCTAAACTCATGCCGTGCCCGGATGCCAGTCTCACCTGCCTCTTGCGTGTCTTTAACGTTTTACGTGTCTCTAAGCCCATCGGGTGCCGGTAAGCCACTTTCATCTGTCTCTTAAGTGTCTTAAACATTTTCGTGTCTATAAGCCCATCGCGTGCCCCTAAGCCAGTTTCACCTGCTTTTTACGTGTCCCTAAGCCCATCGCGTGCCCGTAAGCCAGCCTCAGCTGCCTCTTACGTGTCTTTAAGATTTTACGTGTCTCTAAGCCTATCGCGTGGCGGTAATCCAGTTTTACCTGCTTTTTATGTATCTATAAGCCCATCGCGTGCCCGTAAGCCAGCCTTAGCCGCTTTTTACGTGTATATTAGATTATACGTGTCCCTAAACCCATTCCGTGCCCGTAAGCCAGTCTCACCTGCCTCTTTCGTGTATATTAGATTATACGTGTTCCTAAGCCCATCGCGTGCCCGTAATCCAGCCTCACCTGCCTCTTAGGTGTCATTAAGATTTTACGTGTCTATAAGCCCAACTCTTGCCCGTAAGCCAGTCTCACCTGATTTTTACGTGGCGCTAAGCTCATGCCGTGCCCGGATGCCAGTCTCACCTGCCTCTTGCGTGTCTTTAAGGTTTTACGTATCTCTAAGCCCATCGCGTGCCGGTAAGCCACTTTCATCTGTCTCTTAAGTGTCTTAAAGATTTTACCTGGCTATAAGCCCATCGCGTGCCCCTAAGCCAGTCTCACCTCCTTTTTACGTGTCTATAATCCCATCGTGTGCCCGTAAGCCAGTCTCACCTGCTTTTGAAGTTTATATTAGATTATACGTGTTTCTACGTCCATTGCGTGCCCGTAAGCCAGTCTCACCTGCCTCTTACGTGTCTTTAAGGTTTTACGTGTCTTTAAGCGTGTGCTAGTATGAGTATGTACGGGCCTTTAAGCTTTTACGTTTCCGCAAGCCAGTTCCAGTAGCAATGTGTACGGATCTTTAAGCTTTTACGTTTCCGTAAGCCAGAACCAGTACCAATGTGTACGTGTCTTTAAGCTTTCAGTTTTATTAGTTTATACGTGGATTTAAACAAATTTTCACGTTTTTATAAGATTTTACGTGTCTATAAGAGTACTCGGAAAATTTACGTGTCTGTAACATTTCTGGAAAATTCAAGGTTATATCAATATGTTGATAATCGAAAGAATCTTCTTTACATTCCTGATAATTTTTTCGCAGAATATCGTATCCTTTGTTTGTTAAACAACAATAACCCTGAGCACCTTTTTATTGATAATTACAATATCATTTTGATAATGATTGTGCAATTTATTCCATATTGTCTCATTATTTGGGATAAACATTTTTTTTTCACGTAAAACTTCACGAAAATCCTGTAGATTAAATTGATTTTCTTCATGGTCATCAATAAAATTAAATATTTCTTCCAGTGAACATTGAATTTTTTTCTTGAAAGCTGCTTCCCTTTCAGAATTATGAGCATCCTTTTCCTTTAATTTTGATGAACAATTTTTTCGGTGATATTTAGCATTAAGGTAGTTCTCTAATGCGTTATAGTTTGTGCGCTCAGCGAGAGCACAAACTATACCATACGCAAGCCATACGCGTCGTTCTGTCTCTCTCGCTCTCATGCATGTCGTCTGCTATTTATGTTTATAATCATTCATATCTTTTTAAAAAGGTCGGCTTGACACATATTTGATAAACTTAAAAGAAAGATCTGAATTTCATCTTTCTTAAGCTATGTTTTTCTTTTTGAAAACCCACTTTTTTTATCAAGTAATACTATTATTTCCTGTTATGCATTATATGGCGTCATTTACTCTCAATGTAAAAGTAACCATTTTCAATAATTTTTTTCTTGAAAAATAGTTCGGCAACCTATATTTTAAAAAATAAAGAAAATTTATTTAGATTTTAAAGAACGCACTAGAATTTTGTTACTTTCGAAACCCACTTTTTGATGTATTAGAGAACTACCTTAAGAACAGTTACATCGTCCTCACATAAAAGTTTATTTATAATTTCTTCACTAACCAATGGATTGAAACTTTCATTATTTGAATGATAATTTATAACTAGTTGTTTACTTTTATCATTACTCAAAACAGAAAAAGGTTGAGTAGGATGAATTTTTTCGTGCAAATGATACAATTCATTCCAAAATCGAATTCATTATATCTTACTTCACTTTCATCTGAGTTACTTTGACAATATGACGGATACGTGATTTCTTTTTTTTTCCTTCGGGTGTATCTATTTTTATTTTTATGTAACATACACGACATTTTTCATGCACTTTAATAGATATTTTTCCTGTAAGATAATTATGCAATCCGTCTTTCCGAATTTCAGAAGAAATCTTGCATATATTAACAATTCCTTTTTTTTAACATCACTGATTACGTTATCTACTGATTGACTCTCCCAATTTTCAACATATTTGCAAAACACATAATAGTCCTCGTTTTCTGTTTCAGTCATTCTAAAAGATTATAATTAAAATTTACAAAAGAACAAGAGATTTACATGAAGTACATATAATTTATACTTACATTTATAAAAAATTTATTTCATAATAATTGAAAATAATAATGTTCACTATAATAACGTTTTAATTATCTTGCAAGAAATAAATCTAATAACTATAAAATAAACAAATTACCTTATAACATGGTGCTGCTGAATAGACTAGTCCTGACAAACATAAATGTATTTAGTGCAGCTACTGATAAGAGTTCTTTGAATCCCCTGTTGCGAATTGTTTAAACAATAACTTTTATTACGTGTTTACTCGAATAACAATACAATAAGAGACCAGTAATTATGAAGCGACTGAAAAATACGTTACAAAATTGAATAATAGCGCTGTATGATTATTTACTAAATTAAATAAACAAAACACTCACTTGAATATTTGTAAACTTTTACATTCATGATAATGTCAATTCAATGTCACAATAATAAAATCAATTACAAACTCTGTTAGTATTAAAAATCACTGTAAGATCACTGACAGTACTATGTAACGGAAAGATTATCAGAATGTATTATTTAGCGACGGTAAACTGAACACAAAAATAAGCCTACACTAGTAAATATTTGTACAGACTTTTGTCATGCACCGAATGTTTGTATACAATTATTTCATGTATAGTACAAGGTTATGTTTATGTACAGTTTATACAGCATCTGTTTTTCTTGCAAGTTATGAATTGAACAAAAAAATTATACACAATTTTTCAACACTAATGCACTTAGAGTTTACTGAAATTAATATTGACTACCGCTGTTACTGAATTTTTTAATAAAAACCTTCAATATATGCGAACAAAATCAAAACAAAATACACGTGCGCAATATTGCTACTGTGTAAGCTGTGAAATAAGTCGTACAACAGCTAATTCGAAGTCCGTTATACATCGTACCAATTCTACCAACTCTACCAACTACATCAAAGCGCCAAATTAAAAAAAAAAAAAAAAAAATTTCTTCAGTAGACAAACTTTGTAGTCCTGCTGACCAGAACCTAAATTTTTTTTTATAATATTTAAATACATTTTTTAGAATAATATATTTAATATTGGTGAAAGCAGCTAATAGTAGTAGTCTAATAATCTTGTTAATTGTAGCTAGTGGCCAAAATTACTACCAAAGTTTATCGTGAGAAGGCGGCAAATAGCAACAATAGTTTTTTTACGACGTTTCGGACATCCTTTATTGATTATGTCCCTCTTCAGGCAGAAAGTCTGTATTTTTTCCTGAGTATTACGGAGAACTATCCGTTCGTCAATGTGTCCGTCAATCCGTTCGGACATTGACAAACGGATAGTTCTCCGTAATACTCAGGAAAAAATACAGACTTTCTGCCTGAAGAGGGACATAATCAATAAAGGATGTCCGAAACGTCGTAAAAAAACTATTGTTGCTATTTGCCACCTTCTCACGACAAACTTTGGTAGTAATTTTGGCCACTAGCTACAATTAACAAGAATATATTTAATATCATGTAAAAATAATGTTTTACTCAAGATAATTCCAGGAGACAAAGTTGATACTGTCCACTCTGAACGCCAAGTACCCCGGAGTCCGTCGCCGTTGCCATATTCGTATTCAGTGATCCCGAAAACCCCCGAGTAAACAGTTTCGACTAATTATATTTCAAATTTCCGTAAAACTCTAGGAGACGACGTTCATACTGTCCACCCTGGGCACCAGGTACCTCGGAGACCGCTGCCGTCATGGTATTCGTGTTCAGCGACCCCGAAAACCTCCGAGTAACAAAAGTAAACTCATTTCCAGCAATAATTTCCGTGTTGACAATTTTTTATTTATTGCCTCTTCGAAATGCATTTGTAAAATGCATTTTTTTAATGCACAAATGCAATTTCAAGAAATTAATTAATCACTTGGGGTCACAAAGTTTCTGGACGCACTCACGAATCGAATGCAAAAAACCGCATTACCATCCGTCTTACTGCCCAAAAAATCGATAGTGAGGCCGTTTTTAGTGCTTCATTTCCTCGACTACTACCTTATATGCAAAGATCTTGTAACTCCCGTCCACTTGGATTTAAAAATTATTTAAATAATCGTGTGGCACACCTCCGTAATTTTTGTACATGCTTGAACCTTACATCCCCCGCCTCTTTGAATTTAAAAATTATTTAAATAATTGTGTTGCACGTCTACTTGACTCCCTTATATATGAGTGTACCTTGCATCTCTCGCCTGCTTGGGTCTAAAAATTATATAAATAATCATACAGCACGTCTACGTAACTCCCTTATATACGTGGACCTCCAATCCCTCGGCTACTTGGGTTCAATATTATTTAAATAATAGTATTGCACGGCTACGTAACTCCCTTATATACGTGGACCTCTCATCCCCCGGCAACTTTGGTTTAAAAATTATTTAAATAATCGTGCCGCACGTCCACGTAACTTCCTTATATACGTGGACCTCCCATCCCCCGGCCACTTGGGTTTAAAAATTATTTAAATAATAGCGTTGTACGTCTACGTATCTACCTTATATGCGAAGACCTTGTATCCCCCGGCCACTTGGGTTTAAAAATTATTTAAATAATCCTGTGGCACACCTCCGTAATTTTCATACATGCGTGGACCTTACATCCCCGCCTATTTGGATTTAAAAATTATTTAAATAATTGTGTTGCATGTCTACTTGACTCCCTTACATATGAGTGGACCTTACATCCCTTGCCTGCTTGGATCTAAAAATTATATAAATAATTATACAGCACGTCTACATAACTCCCTTATGTACGTGGTCCTCCCATCCCCTGGCTACTTGAGTTCAAAATTATTTAAATAATAGTGTTGAACGTCTACGTAACTCCCTTATATACGTGGACCTCCCATCCCCCAGCTACTTGGGTTCAAAGTTATTTAAATAATAGTGTTGAAGGTCTACGTCACTCCCTCATATACGTGGACCTCTCATCCCCCGGCTACTTGGGTTTAAAAATTATTTAAATAATCGTGCCGCACGTCTAGGTATCTCCGTTATATGCGTGGTCCGCCCATCCCCGGGCTACTTGGGTTTAAAAATTATTTAAATAATCGTGTCGCACGTCTACGTAACCGCCTTATATACGTGAACCTCCCATCCCGCGCCTACTTAGGTTTAAAAATTATTTAAATAATAGTGTTGCACGTCTACGTATCTCCCTTATATTCGTGGACCTTGTATCCCCCGCCTACTAGGATTTAATAGTACATTTCGACACGGGTGGGGAAGTCGATTATTTAGCTGTATAGTCACACCACCTAAATAATCGACTTACGCACTAGTTTCGAACGGTATTTTATACCACGAGCGCCGAAAAATCATATCAAAGTTGTGATTTTGAGGTTAGAGTGGTATAAAAGCTATTTAAATAATTGTGTTGCACAACTACTTGCCCCCCTGATATATACGTGGACCTTGCACCCCTCGCCTGCGTGGGTTTAAAAATTATATAAATAATCATGCCGCACATCTACATAACTCGCTTATATGCATGGGCCTCGCATCCCTCGCTCACTTGGGTTTAAAAATGATTTAAATAATCGTGCCGCACGTCTGCGTAACTCCCTTATATACTTTGACCTCCCATCTCCCGGCTGCACGGGTTAAAAATTATTTAAATAATAGTATTGTATGTCTACGTAACTCCTCTATATACATGGATCTCCCATTCTCCGGGTACTTGGGTTCAATAATTATTTAAATAATAGTGTTACACGTCTACGTATCTGCCTTATATGCGTGAACCTACCATCCTTCGGCTAGTTGAGTTTAAATTAGTATATTGCATACCTAGGGCGCAAAGTGGGCCTTTTCAGCAGCCTTTTTCTTATCATGCAGAAGTAATAAATAAGAAGAAACCGCTGCTAACTGCTTTAGCAGAATGCTTTCTCAAAGAGAATTGATAAATTACATCAAATAATTTTTTAAAATGTATATTTCAATTTAAAACTATATTCTTTCTGCATATCTGATTTTCCATAAATACATTCTTCAAAATGATCTAGAAAATTATATTTAAAATAGTTATGTAATAATTATTAAATTGCAAATTAAAAAGTTTAAGGTATTATCAGGCATGCTATTTATTGAATTTGTAAATTAATTGCATTCAAAAACTAGATAAATGATGATTAAAATAGTACATTACGATACGGGTGTGGAAGGTGATTATTTACCGCAGGAGACAATTTTCGCACGAGCGAAGCGAGTGCGAAAAGTCGAATGCGGTAAAAATCACCTTACGCACCAGTGTCGTACCGTATTTTACACCACGAGAGCCGAATAATCATATTAAAGTTATGATTTTGAGGTTAGAGTGGTGTAAAATTTATTTTATATAGTATAAATTTTCGTAAAATGAAAAAAATTTATATATATATATAAAAATAAATTTTTTAAATATATATATATATATGTATAATAATTAAAATTAGAAAATTTTTATGTTTGATACTTTTCAAATCATAACTATAAATCATGTGACGGAACCGTCTACGATCATGCATAAAAAAAAAAAAAAAAAAAAAATATATTTTTTTTTTACTTTCTACTATTTAGGATATAGTTAAAAATATTTCCTATTTGATGAATCACGATCATAACCCTGAACCACTACTACCCTACCGACACTACTGTATCAAGGGTTGTGAGTGTGAGCTGCGCCACTCGAAGCTTCCCCAAGCTGCCATAAAACGTCGACGCGGCGTATGCCTTAATTTTGAATTTTAAATTCTTATAATTTCCTTTCCCTTTATATTTCGGCTTTATATTAAACGGACTGTAAACTTTCTTTTCTTCTTGATGAAGAACAAACATTAATCTCAATAAACTAAAATATTGTAATCAACTATACCCACGACTACGAGTGCAGTAAACTATATTAGAAAATCTGTTACCAAATATTATTACCTTTACTTATACAAAATAAGTAATCCACTCTAGGAGAAATATTCACCAGACATTAATTATTAACATAACGAAATTATGTACTAATCTGAATAAGAAAATGATATTCATAAGCCATAAAAATTATAATAGTAAAACCTTTAGGAGAAGTACAATATTACTGATTGTTATTAACAATATTATTTTTTTTTGCATTAACGCACTAGTTATAAAGTATGGTTAAGTTCCTACAAATATGTTCTAAATAATAGCTTAAGTACAAATCGCTAATTGAAATTTTACCTTTATATGTTTGACTGAGTATTTTTGTATTTTTATATATAAATTAAGTTTCTTCTGACAATATGTACCGAAACCAATAATTAGCAACCGTTCAGGCGTGGGATGAAAAGTATAACATTGTAAAATAGATTTAAGGTTGTAATAATTACTTTAAGACACATTCATGAAAGAATATTTTCCCTAATCAAATAATAAAACTTATTCAACTTTTATTTTTTCTTCCGTTATGAATAAATAAAATGTTTCTATTACATAAACATTTTGGATTTTAAACAATTACATGTGAGATGGAAATATTCCTTCAAAATGTGAAAGTAGCTTTAAGGGACGCTTGCTTCGAGCGGATACACTACCTTGATTGTTGTAAAATACATGGCCCATACTAAATATAGATACGACGCTTTCCCACGCGGGGACGCGCTTTTCCGAGTTTTGAATACACGACTTATACTATATACTGAAAAGACTATTTTACATTATTAGGCAATATCTCTCTGTTACAGATAAAATTGTTTTAACAATTACAAATAAATAACCACCTGTACTTTTGCAACTACAACTTTTAAGCATGAAATGGATTATAACCAACTAATAATGAATAATAATTATAATAACCACTATATCATGTAAAGTAACAAGCTTATTAACCACTAGCTTAATTTTTACCGACTGTGTTTATTTTTATATATAACTTTATCGAATACAATCTCATTATAATTTAGATTTTTAAGTATTAGTAACTTTTATATCGTAAATAACAGTTTGTTTATCCTTATGTTACCATATAAACACTCATACCAAAAATAAAAAACGATAACTATAATTTTTAATTAACAACATGTATATACAGAATTAATTATTAATAAATAACAATTAATTACTGTAATAGCTATTATATTATATAAATCAACAAGTTTTGATAACAAAATATTTAGGTTTAAGTTTATTTTAGATAATTGACTGTTATTATAAATTATCATATATGATTACATTGTAAATTAGATTATTAAGTTAGTAAAGTTTTGTATTGCGAATAACTATCATTAAAATAGTCGTAGCGTTTTCGTTCAAATTTGTAATGTCTTGCTACATAATTATTTAGTAAGATGAATAATTCAATTCTTGGTAGAATATCTAGATTGTTTATTATAGAAAAAGGCCGAGACAAAGAGGGTGTTTTACCGTTACGAACAGCCCCACACACATGGCTTATCTAAAAATAGATATCGTCAGCCTTATTGCGCGGAGACGCATTTTCCAGCATTTTTGGGACTCAATGTACCATAGCTTAAGAATATTATTTCCAATTTTAAAACTTATAAAGCTTATATTTATTTAACTATTTTACATTTTTGATTTCTAACAACGCAATTTAACTGCAATAAATTTTCTCTACATTTTCATATAATATTAATCCCTAATCTCAATTTTTAAAACTAATTGTTTATCTATAACTTTATTGGTTTATTAATATTTTTCTTGTGAAATCTTAGTAGCTTTACTCTGATAACAATTTCATTTTCCATAAAATACAAATATTCACATCCAAGCCTTATAGAGATGATTATTTAATTAAACAAAAAAAAAATATAAAAACAATAAATTTTATGATTGGAAATAATCTGAAACCATATTTGTTATAACCATGAAATGGAATTTTTATGTTTTTGCGCTAACTTTAAATAAAACATCGTAGTTAAATAAATAATAGCGATATCTATCACAATTTTGTAAACACTTTTATAACTTTAAGCTCAACTGTCTAGTATTATCATTTTTAATGAAATTTCGTGTTTGTGTAAAATATATTAATTATTTTTCTGCAAAAAAAACTACATATTATATTTTACGATTTTTGTATTCATTGTAACTCTACTTCTAATCAACTTATAACCACCGTTCAAATTTGTAATACCTTGTCACGGAAATATCTACTGAATTAAAATTATAGCTAATTTGTAAAATTGCGATTTGTAATGATTCTACACAATCTGTAGAAAACTGTCAAAAATAGAGTGACAAAATTGAAGAGTGAGGGAGATAGGAATATCTTCTGTCTCTCTCATCTCTCTTTCTCTGTCACTCATATAGCGTTCTCTCTCGCTCTTTAAAGAAGATACGAGCCGCCGGAAAATACCCTAGAGAAGGGATAAGGGACCGCTCTCTACCGCTCTCTGTGTTAAAACATAGGATCTTCCCCACTATCACAGAAATCGACGTTTGGAAGGGATGACGCCCCCACACCATTGGATACCGTCTTCTCACACCACTAGCCTCAATTAACATTACAGGATATATGACTATCAACCGCCATCACACTTGGCAACCAACGATTCGTTAACGCAAGATGACGCAACTACCCGATTCGACACCGCAGTTTTCCGGCTAAAAAAGGAGGAGGAGCAACACATTTAAATACGCCGAGCACGCACTGTTCGTCAGTCAGATCAACATAAGCCTCACAAGCTTTGCTGACTGTACAGCAGATCGACACAAGCCTCACAAGCTTAAAGACTCTGTACACAAATTCAAACTCTCAAATAAAATATTCAAATTTTTTTTCCAAAATCAAATTTTCGAAATTCATTTTTTCCAAAACTTATAAAAAATTTTAACATACTAATTCCAAAATTATCAAATTAATTATATTCGAAACTACTTTTCTAAACCATAGTTGTTACGACCTTACGGGTAAGCATACTCCTATTGGTTTAGAAAAGAATTAAGTAAACATAACGGCAGTTGTACGACCTTACGGGTAAGCCTCACTGGTTGTGTTTACAAAGAATATTATTAATTATAATAAATTTCATATTACAAGATTCAAAGGAACTTATATTGAAAGAAAAAAATATAAAGAACACAAAAATAAGAAGGTAAATAAAATCTTCAATTAACTGTATTCAGTATTTCTTCTCTAAACCATAGTTGTTACGACCTTACGGGTAAGCATACTCCTATTGGTTTAGAAAAGGATTAAGCAAACATAACGGCAGTTGTACGACCTTACGGGTAAGCCTCACTGGTTGTGTTTGCAAAGAATATAATTAAATTATATTAAATTTTCTCATTACAATAAAGAAAATAATAAAATCTTCAATTAGAGATATCCTAAATTACTTCTCTAAACCATAGTTGTTACGACCTTACGGGTAAGCATACTCCTATTGGTTTAGAAAAGAATTAAGTAAACATAACGGCAGTTGTACGACCTTACGGGTAAGCCTCACTGGTTGTGTTTACAAGGAATATTTCAATTTATAAGATTTTTCCAGTTTACAATAAGAAAGTAATAAAATCTTCAATTAGATATATCCTAAATTACTTCTCTAAACCATAGTTGTTACGACCTTACGCATAAGCATACTCCTCCTATTGGTTTAGAAAAGGATTAAGCAAACATAACGGCAGTTGTACGACCTTACGGGTAAGCCTCACTGGTTGTGTTTGCAAAGAATATAATTAAATTATATTAAATTTTCTCATTACAATAAAGAAAATAATAAAATCTTCAATTAGATATATCCTAAATTACTTCTCTAAACCATAGTTGTTACGACCTTACGGGTAAGCATACTCCTATTGGTTTAGAAAAGAATTAAGTAAACATAACGGCAGTTGTACGACCTTACGGGTAAGCCTCACTGGTTGTGTTTACAAGGAATATTTTAATTTATAAGATTTTTTTTTTTCCCTCAGTTTACAATAAGAAAGTAATAAAATCTTCAATTAGAGATATCCTAAATTACTTCTCTAAACCATAGTTGTTACGACCTTACGGGTAAGCATACTCCTATTGGTTTAGAAAAGAATTAAGTAAACATAACGGCAGTTGTACGACCTTACGGGTAAGCCTCACTGGTTGTGTTTACAAGGAATATTTCAATTTATAAGATTTTTCCAGTTTACAATAAGAAAGTAATAAAATTTTCAATTAGATATATCCTAAATTACTTCTCTAAACCATAGTTGTTACGACCTTACGGGTAAGCATACTCCTATTGGTTTAGAAAAGAATTAAGTAAACATAACGGCAGTTGTACGACCTTACGGGTAAGCCTCACTGGTTGTGTTTACAAGGAATATTTTAATTTATAAGAAATTTCAGATTACAACTCTAAAACAATTTATATTAGAAAAAAATTAAGAAACAAGAAAATCGTAGGAAAATTCTAAAGAAATTATCCTTTACTAAGATAAAAATTTATTTATTAAAAAGAAAAATATATATCAATCCCAAGAGGGATAAGTTACATAAATAAAAATTAAATTCACACACGAGCTCTGCTCTTGATAGGGAAGGGCGAATCTGAGAATAACCTGAGATTGGGTAAAATTAGCTTTTCCCACACACATAATTTTCCTGGGTTCGTGACCTTATTCCTTGTCCATACGGGGGTACGTGCGGTCAAGAAAACGTCTTTACGAGACGTTCGTGCTACTCACCGTTGGTCCTTATAAAAACCCAAATCCTAAATCCAGAAAATTAGTCACATTTAGTTTAACGACAACAGTGAATTTTGTTACTACACTCCTTTCCTTAGCTCGTCCATGGTCTATTAGCTGGCGCAGCTACGACCAAAAAGAGCACTGACTCTTAAATGAGTTAATAATCCCAGTCGTGTCATGTTTTAGGACGTGACATAAGACTATAAAAATTTTTGGAGGCCCCGGAGGGATGGAAATGGAAAGGATGTGTAAATTAGAGTCACGTTAGTCGTTTTATTTTTATTATTTCATTTTGGCAACAATTGTCTAAAAGAAAATTTATATTTGATTAACAACTATTTTACCTAGGAAAGGGTGTTAGTCGTATTTACTTATTGTCATTTAAAAGGGCATAAAGCATTCACGTTATATATAAAACATAAATCATACGAATAAAATTAAGGAAATCTAGTTTCTTTTATTAGTTAAGCCCCAAAGCCTCTGAGTCACAAGAAGATGACTATGCGCAACGGCCTCTCGACTAAATTTTTAACTAAAGTTAATACCAAATTTTACTAAATCACAAAATTACGAGTGAAATAAAAATATATTCACTTATTTATTCTAAATCTTTACTAAAGTAAAACAAATTCAAAAGAATAAAGTACTAAAATTACTGGACCTCCACGTTAAGGAAAGTAATCTTGAAAACTTCTATTTTTAATTTTTTTTTAAAATAATAATAAAATCTTCTATAAAATTAGAGAAAAAAAGGTATTATCAAGTTTCTATACAACATTATTACTAAATTTAAAAAATAAAACTTACTAAATCTAAAATTTATGAATCCTCTATAAAATTAGAGAAGAGAAGTCTTATTAAACTTCTATATAAAATTTACTAAATCTAAAAATTTAACTTACTCTATTTTTGAAAAGGGAAGTTAGGAAAAATAACTTTTTAAAAAAAAAAATTTCTTTTACCAAATCTACTGTATCGAAATTCTGTATTTTACAAAAACATTTCAAGTTTTCTATCCTTGAAATTAAATCTTATTTTTATTAAACCTTACGATTTCTATTTGAAAAAGGAAGTTATATTAAAGCTCCAACATTTGCTAAATCCTATGGAGAAGGGTTAAAATAGTATAAAATTTTTACATTAAATTCACTGTATTCAGTGTGTACTAAAGTTTTTTTTTATTATTAAAAAAAAAAAAAAATGCTTCTATTTTAGAGGAGGAAAATTAGTAATAAATTTTTTTTTTATTAAATAATACAAATTAGTAAATAATAAATACTACAGATTCGGTGAGTAAAACAACTAAGGAATTTATAAATTGAAAAGGGGAAAACTTTTCGGGTAAAAGAGTAAAGGTGAAAACTGGGTGAATTTTTATTTGTGAATGCCATAAAAAAACCACATGGTAGCGCAGCAGACCCTTTTCATCCCCACCGTTTAGTTTTTTTTTTGGTTAGTGCGAAAACTTCGAAGCTAGCATTTTCATTCTTAGTCTCACCTTCGTTCATATCGGATACCTAGACATTTGCTTTCAGACTTTTTCTTTAAGTATTTTTACTTTAAAAAAAAAAAATTCGTTAGTGATTCGGCAGTTATAGTGAAAAGGTTATAGTTACTCGAGAATATCTAGCAATCATCTTTATTACTATTTTATTAGTGGTATTAAACGCGAAAGTTTATTAAATATAAAAAAAAAAAGTGAGTAATATAAAATTTTAATTATTATTTCTCAACAGTTGCCTTTTATTTTATTTTTAAAATAATTTAATGTCGGGTATTAAGTGATGATTCCGGTAGTTAACAATTTAATTCTTGATAGTTATATTGCAAACCGTGTAATAGAGATAGATTCACGTGTCAATCAGATTGAAGATTTTAGTGTAAATAGTCGTGAAATAGTTTCCGCTATTTTGATAGATTTTGACCATCTTCGAGGAGTAATTCAGGGACAAAATAATCGAATTGAACGCCTATCGGAAGCTCTGTCGGTTACGATTAAAAAATTTAATAAGTTATCTATTAAAAAAGAAAAAATTTGTATACATTTATCTGAGGTGATTAAGAGCCATCTTAAATTTAAAAGAGAAGTTACCGAAAAATTTGAAGCATTTGACAAAAATCTAGATTTAATTACTGAGAAACTAAATTCACTGTCATTAAATTAAAAAAAAAAATTTTTAATTTTGTAATTTCATAAGGCAACTTAGAAAAATTGTTGATAAAAAAAAAAGAGAAACCAGTCGAATAAACTAAAATAATTATTTTTCTTTTCCCTTCCAAAGTGGAGAATTGTAATCAAAATTCTGCTAAGGGATACAAATCTGCAGCCAGGGCAAGGCAGCCCAATTACAGGCAGAGAAAAGCGGCTAGAAAATTCGGGGAGCAATTTAAGAATGTGGCAAAAACCGTTCCTGTTGACCCTAGGGTTGTAAACCCGGGATATAGTAGAGTCTTGAGCGCACTGGAAAATATTCCGTGCGAAAGACCAGTAAGAGATTCGGAACGTGCTCGACCTAGCATTGTAAAAGATGAGATCCTTAAAACAAAATTACCAATCGTTTTTTTTAAAAGGGGTCGTCGGGTTCCACCATCTGTAAATAGTAAAGATAAGAGGGATTTGTTGAAATGCAACAAGTGTAAAATTGAATATAATAAGGAATATTGTATAACTTGCGTCAAAATTAAATTAGCATTTGTACCTGATTTATCTGCTGTACCTCCAGACGAGGAATTAGAATATTGGCCCGAATCGGATCACTTTATAGATTAAGGATGTTTCTTAGTGTTCAATAATTTTTATTAAATAATAAAATTGAAAATCATTAAATAATACGATATCTATTTTTCTTTTTTTTTTTTTTTCCCTTTCCCATACCTTTTAATTTGTTTTATCCATCACTCTAGTAAGAGTCGCGCACTTACGCGCATAAATTTTTTTTTGGGGGGGTAAATATAAGTTTTTATTTCTAGTTATTGATTCACTCATTAAGTACATCTGTTTAAGTTATCATAGTGAAACATAATTAATTCTAATGCAAAAATTTGTTTAATATTCAAAGGATTTACTAGAGAAAAATAATGTTTTGTAGTAAAGTTAAAGTGGTTTTGTACGCACCACCCCAAGCTATGATCCTATAATATATATTAAATTATATAATTTTTATAATTTCAATAAATTAATTAAGAAATACAATTTTACGACTCATAATGAGTACTTATTAATTATGATACCTCTTATAGATAATATTTTAGTCGAGACTAGATTTGAAAATAGAGTCATTTTAATTTCTGAGCAAATTCAATATTTAGAAAACCGGTTTGATTCAGATTTTTCTGAAGTACACGATCAGGTTTCTATTAACACGTTTCATTTGGCAAGAGATCAGCAACAAATTAGCAGGTTAACGGAAAACATTGAATTTTTAATGACAGAAGTTTTAAAAATTAATAAAAATATTCTAAATTTAAAATCAGATTTTGAAGCTTTTTCTAGTAGGCAAGTTAAATTTGAGGAAAAAACACGTGAAAGTCTAGCTACATCAAATAAAAAAGTAGAATCATTAGCAAAACAACTAGAATTATTAACTATAAATTAAAAATAATTATCTTTCTGATAAATATTAAAAAACTACTAATTGATAATAATTATTATATAAATAAATAAATAAGGTTATAAACTAATAGACATAAATAATTAATTAATTAAAGTTAGCAAACGTATAAATTGATTACAACTCATTTTTATGAGTGAACGTCGCATAACCCGTTCAGCGTCACAATCCAACGAGGATTTAAGACGTGAAATAGAGGAAATTACGCCAATCGCTCCACGCACTCGTAAGCCGAGATCGTTAGATAGGATTCAACACTCTACCCCGGTAGCAAACCCAAATTCAGGTGATAGTGCTTCTGATTCGGACTCAGAAACAACAGTTAGATTTATACCTAGGAAAATTCTGACCAATAGCGGCTCAAACTCCACAATGGCAAACGACGATGAACCTGCTAGATTGCAGGCAAATCAATTAGTGTCCATCAAAGACGCCGTAAAAACGGTGCCAGAATTTGATGGACATAATATTCCCATAAGCCTGTTCGTAGAGGCGGTAGAAGAAGCAAAGGGTATGGTCGCTGCAGAAGCAGAAGGGAATCTAGTAAAATTACTCCGTGCACAATTGAAAGGGGAAGCGCGACAAGCTATGAGGGGACAAAATTTCGAAACCATAGAAACATTATGTAAAGCTTTGAAAGATATTTATGCTCCTGCAAAACCAATTACTCAATTATTAGGAGAGCTAGGAAACGAATACCAGCAGGAAAATGAGAGCGTTATTGGATTTGCAAATCGAATGCGCGATATAGGGGCGCGAATCATCGACGCGAAGAGAATTGAGGGTGAAGTAACCAACGAGTTTAAAACGGGTTTAGAAGCAACTTTAATTGATTGTTTTAAACGCGGTCTCAAATTTGATATTGAACAGCGTCTAAAAGACGCTGATAATGTTAATGATCTGGTAAAAAATGCAATTAATGCAGAGCGTAAATTAGCCGCGCAAATACAATTAAGACATAGCAAAAAAATAGATTTAAATCAAAAACCTAAAACAAGTAAAAACTTATTTATATGTCAAGTTTGCCGTAAGGAGGGCCATGAAGCAAACAAATGTGATTTGCTTCAAGGTCTTCAAAATAGTAATAATAATAATAATAATTATAATAATAACAAACCAGATATCAAGCCGACTTGCCAAATCTGTAATAGGATTGGGCACGCAGCTACTCAATGTAGAATGCTCATTGAGTGTAAAATTTGCAATAGGAAGGGACATAGTACTGATCAATGTAGGTTTAAAAATAATAGAGTTATTTGCCAATATTGTGAGAAAATAGGGCACTCGGCGGATAAATGCTTTTTATTAAATCCCAGACAAGATCAATCCAATAAACCAGATTCGCAGGTGAAGTGTCAGATATGTCAAGGAATCGGGCACACAGCCACTACCTGTCAACAAGCTAGTAATTCAAACAAAAATTGTTATTATTGTAAAACTCCGGGTCATTTGATTAGCGAATGCCGAAAACGCATTCATAACGAAAGTTTAAAGGCATCGGGAAACGGTCAAGCTCCACCCAAGACGAGCGCGACGGGGGAGCAGCTGAAGGTGCGCTCGACCAACGTGACTCAGGTAGAAAATCTCTCGTCCGAATTGCTACCATGCAGCATAGGGTTCCCGACAAATTAATTCCGTTTATTTGTTTTAGGAAAAATAATATAGACAAGATAGTTAATTTAATGTTAGACACAGGATCAGAGGTTAGTGTAATTAAAATCGGAATGTTAACAGAAAACGATAAAATTGAACGATATGACGAAATAACGATCAAAGGAATTTGCGAATCACCAATTATAACATTGGGTAAAGTTCGAATAGCATTATTTGGACATAACTTAGATTTCATTATCGTACCAAATTCTTTCGCTATACCTTTTCATGGCATTTTAGGTTCAGATTTCTTTTTAATTACGAAAACAAGAATTGATTATAAATCAAATACACTTAAAATAGCTAATCAAATCTATCCTTTTTATCAAAATAACAATAAACTGTTTGAACCAAATTTTAATAGAATAACGAATATTAACACTAGTCACGATTATTATTTACCTTTCGTAGATATTGTTTATTCGGATAAACAATATGGACGGTTCCTCATTGATACTGGTTCCGAAGTTAGTTTAATTAAGCAACATTTAGTGCCGTCTAATAGAGTTATGAATAGAGCAGAGACTATTCTATTAAAAGGAGTAGGGTTTGGTGAGTCAAATACATTAGGCACCATTAAAATGAAGGTATTTGGAATCACGACGTTTGTACATGTTGTGCCAAATAGCTTCTTTATACCATGTGAAGGAGTAATAGGTTCGTCATTCTTTAGCGAAACTGGGTCTGTTATAGACTTTGAAAATAAAATATTTAAAATAAATAACAGAAGTACCCCATTAAACCTTGAGAATAGTATAAATTTAACAGTTAAGAATATTGGTAATAATAAATCTTCGGATTCAATTTGTAGTAACGATTCTTTTTCAAATAAGGCTTTCTATGATTCAGACGATAGATTCACACTACCGAATGAAAAATTGGAAAATTTAGATAACTTAGAAAATTATTACGATAATCACGATATTGCTACTTCATTTGAATATGATGAGTTTTTAAATAATGATCATTTAAGCATGTACTATAATCACACTCTAAATCAAAAAGAAATTTTTAACGAACTGAATATTGATTCGGATAGTTATGAATTGCAAAATTCAACTTGTGAGGTTAATATAAATAAAATTAAGAAGGTTTATAGTTTAAGTGTAAAAATAGAAATCGTAGATTTAATCAATTTAGACCATTTAGATAATGATACTAAAATTTTTATGCAAGACCTAGTAAAGGAAAATTCTGACTGTTTTTATTTAAAAGACGAAAAATTAGGGGCAACCGATTTAGTAATGCATCGCATACAAACAACAGACGATTACCCTGTAAACTCAAAACAATATAAATACCCTCTCTCATTAAAAGAGGAAGTTGACAGACAGGTTAAAGAAATGCTTGATGCAGGTATTATTGCACCCTCCGACTCTCCATACAACACACCGGTTTGGATAGTACCCAAAAATCAGATTCATCGGGAAAACCCCGTTGGCGACTGGTACTCGATTTTAGGAAGCTAAATGAAAAGACTGTGGCTGACGCTTACCCGATCCCCAATATCTCTGAAATTTTTGACCTGGTCGGAGGTTGTAAATATTATACGGTTCTAGATTTAGCTAGCGGGTTCCACCAAATAAAAATGGACCCTAGGGACGCTTATAAAACCGCTTTTAGTACACCTTATGGTCACTATGAATTTAAGAGAATGCCTTTCGGTCTTAAAAATGCACCCGCGACATTTCAACGATTAATGGATAATGTTTTACGCGGATTGCAGGGTGACAAAGGTATATTCGTTTATATCGATGACTTAATAATCTGTAGTAATACTTTAGAAGAACATAAGCATAAATTCAACCTAGTTATGAAACGATTACGCAAAGCAAATTTAAAATTACAACTCGAAAAATGTGAATTTCTGAAAAACGAAGTTAGTTACTTGGGACACGTATTAAGCGAAAAAGGGCTTAATCCTGACCCAAGAAAAATAGAAGCGGTAAAATTATTCCCCCAACCCAAGAATATGAAAAATGTTAGGCAGTTTTTAGGGTTAGCAGGATATTATCGCCGTTTTATTAAAAATTTTGCACAAATTGCAAAACCATTAACGCGATTATTGCAAAAAAATGTAACTTTTGAATGGGATAATAAGGCTAACGAAGCCTTTGAAGCACTTAAGAATGCATTATGCAATCCTCCCGTTTTGCAATTTCCAGATTTAAATCAGCCGTTCAACATTACTACGGATGCATCCGGATACGCAGTAGGGGGTGTATTATCCCAGGGTGAAATTGGAAAAGATTTACCGATCGCCTACACATCGCGAGTTTTACGTGGTGCCGAGTTAGCATACGAAGTATATGAAAAAGAAGCTCTCGCGATGATACATAGTGTAAAAATTTTTCGATCTTACATCTATGGCCGAAAGGTTCATATTATCACTGACCATCAACCACTAATTTGGTTTAAGTCAGCTGAACTAAATGTTAGAGTTCAAAAATGGAGATTTAAATTATCTGAATTCGATTATGACATAATTTATAAACCCGGAAGATTGAATTTAAATGCGGATGCTTTATCACGCAACCCAGTAGACCAAATTGATTTAAAACAAATTAACGTCGTTACTCGTAGACAAAAGCAGTTAGAAAATAAAAAAATTTTGGAAAAATTACCGGTTGAAAACTCTAATGTTGAAAAATCTAGTAAAACGCCCTCAAAAAGAGTCACGAGAGGAAAACGAGTTAATTACGCGGAAAGTGATTTAAGTAACAGTGATGTAGAAGCAGAAGTTGGGATAAATACACCTGTTAATCTTAATTTACCTGCGAATAATGCTGACAATGAAAGTCAAACTGATAATGATTCTTCTTCTCACATTGATAGTAAGGTTAAACGCAAATCGAAAAAGAAGCGAAATTGTAAAAATAAAGATAATTTAGATTTAGAAAAATTGGAGATAGAATCCAGTATCTTTGCATTCTCTGATGTTGAAGCTGAGAAAGTACCGTCAAATCTTAGCATTAAATCAATGTTGGGTAGTGATAATGATAATCAATCTAATAGTATTGTAAGTAATTCAACAGATAAAACTGAGAATATTATTATTAAAAATATTGTAGAAACCAAAGAATTAATCCAATATAGGCAAGATAATATCGCATATTTTGTTGACGTAAACGGTACCGCGTGCGATGTCGGTGCACAACAATTAATAGAAACAAATAAAATCCCAGAAAAACAAATTTTACAACTTGGTAACATAGGTGAAATAAAACGAAGTAATAAATATTTATTTTCATTGTGTATTCGTGAAGACTCACCTGAGTCACAATTAACTGTTAAAGAGAAAATTTATGAATCTTTAATACAATTGCGAGATCTATTACAAGAGAAAAATTTGGACGGAATTAGCATTGCTAAAAGTCCTTATATAGAAAATATTGCATGGAATGACATTTTAGAAATTCTCAAAATTGTTTTTGATAAGGGCAAAATTAAAGTAATTATTTGTAAAGGAACTTTAAAATACGTTCCAGAAAATAAGAGAAATGAAATTTTTTATGAAATGCACACCTGCCCCATTGGAGGTCATCGTGGCGTTTCTAAAACATTTTATAGAATACGTCAGGATTATTATTGGGAGAATTTAAAACAGGATATCCAAAGACGTATTCAACAATGCATAGAATGTCAATTAAAAAAATTGGTCCGGCTAAAAACTAAACAACCAATGGTGATCACTGATACACCCGGTACAACTTTTGAAAAGGTTGCTCTTGATATCGTGGGACCATTGCCTGCTACTAAGTCGGGTAACGAATACATTTTAACAATGCAAGACCAATTATCAAAATTTTGCCTTGCAGTGCCTTTGACAAATGCATTAGCAGCTACAATTGCTGACGCATTTATCAAAAGGCTAATTTGTGTTTTCGGAGCTCCTAAGATTATTTTGACCGATCAAGGTAGAAATTTTCTTAGCAATCTAATGAAAAAAATTGCAAAACGTTTTAAGATTAAACAAATTAAAACTACCGCTTTTCACCCGCAATCGAACGGTTCGCTAGAAAGATCGCACCATGCGTTAGGTGAATTTCTTAAACAATATGCGGAAAAAGATAGCGAATGGGATCAGTGGGTCGATATCGCGATGTTAAACTATAACACATGCGTACAAGAAAGTACAAAACATACACCTTTTGAGGTCGTTTTTGGACGATTAGCTAGGCTACCGTCCAGTGATCCCCTTCGTGAAGGCGATTTATTACCCACATATCAGGGGTATGTAAAAGATTTAGTTATTAGGCTAACAGGTATTAGGAAACTAGTTTACGATAATTTAGTTAATTCGAAATTAAGATCAAAAAAATACTACGATAAAAATATTAATCAAAAAAATTTTAAGATAGGAGATTTTGTATTCTTATTAAAAGGATCAAAACCAAAAAAATTTGGAGATCATTATACGGGACCACATAAAATACTAGAAATTATTAACAAAAATAATGTAAAAATTTTAATTAATAAAACACCAAAAATTGTTCACGCAAATCGTCTTAGAATATCCCACATAAACAAAGAAATCAAAATCAAAAAGAAAAGGAAGGAAAATTCCGAAACCGAATAATATATAAAAGTTTTCCTTTTATTCTGTTACAGATGTACCAATTATTAATCTTTGCCGCTGTTCTGCACAGTGTAGTTGGGTTGATAGGTTATGATTGTGGTTCGCGTATAGTAAATATAACAACTTTATCCTTATTAGATGTCGGGCCATGTGATATACCTCAAATCGCACCTAATGTCACGCGGAAGTATATTCAACTACTTCAAATCAATGAATTTGTAGAAACAGAGGTTATACAATGTAAACTAGAAGTTTACCGAACTGTCTATTACTGTGGGATGCACTCACATGTATCTGTTGTGCATCATGGTGTCGGTGAATACATCCAGGAAATTTCTAGTAAACAATGTGAAGATCTTTATCACACAGGAAATCTTCGCCTTGGCAATAGTGTATTTAATAGCATCAATCCAAATCATACGCATGCGTTTCCTATGACTTTCGCTGGTTCAATAAGAAGTGACGGCACCTGTCAAGGAACTGCTTACATGGATCCTTATGGCTCGTGGGAGTCAGTCGTAGTGCAGGGTACCATTAGAGTTACAGTACAAAGCCAAAGAGCTCGTGTTGACTTAAATAATAATAAAATTTACTTAAACTCTGGTACTTCATGCACGCTATCTGACAGTACTTGCGTAGATGTCGAAGGTGGACAAACCTTTTGGAAGGCCATACCCGTAGACAGATGCAATTTCAATCATTATAGCGTTTTGTATGAAGGATATGCGAATAAGATAATTGATAGTTTCAGTAATCAAGATCAAATCATATACTCCTTATCAAGCAAGGAGAACACTTTTGCTCTAACTAGGAAAGCTGAAGAATCGGTATGTGGTTACAAAATAATTCGTACCGAACATCCTAAATTAGTTATTTTTGAAACTGCTAAAGGTATATCATTCGCCAATTATAATCAAGTCCCAATAAATAATTTAGACATATTTACATACGTAAATTCAAAATTTGTATACGTTGAAAAACATGTTCGTAGTCAAATTGGGTATTTATACCAAGACGTAATTATCCAAAGATGTAATCTTGAACGGGAAACTTTGAAAAATGCTTTAGCGATAGCCACCCAAGCTCCAGATCAATTCGCATATAATCTTATGAAAGGCCCAGGCTATATGGCCGTCGCCGCAGGAGAGGTTGTTCATGTCGTAAAGTGTATACCTGTAGAAGTGAAAGTACAACATGGAGACGAGTGCTATGCCGAATTACAAGTAACCCGTCAAAATAAGACTTATTTTTTGACCCCAAGAACACACATATTAAAAGATCATGGAACAACTATAACCTGTAATGCCTTATTACCTGCATATTATTCATTAGGAACTGAGTGGTATAAAATTCTACCTCGTCCTACAGAGACAAAAAACCCTATTGAATTAAGTCCTAAATCAAAATCCACTTGGCGCTATATTAGCCCCGAGTATTTAGCCACCTCGGGTATTTATAGCGAAAAGGACATTGAACAACTAAAACAACACATAATGTTCCCAGTAGAAAAGCCGGGTTATTTAAATGATATTGCCAGAGAAATGAATGGTCAACCCATGACTGATAACACTGGGGCAATAATGAAATTATTAAATAAAGAGGCAGTAGAGGTAATTATTCAATCCACTTGGGATAGAGCATGGTCGAAATTCATGGCATTTGGTACAGCCAGTGCTGGAATTCTCGCCATCGTAATGATTTTTCAAATTATAAAAATGGTAATTGAAATCTTTATCAATGGATTTTTACTACATAAGGTATATGGATGGTCAGTGCATTTATTAGCTGCAATATGGAGTTCTTTGGCTCATATGCTAGTTTATTTAAATAGAGATCCAAGAGAAAATGTAGATGTAGAGCAACCAATTGAACGAGAACTACTCACACAACCGCAACCTCAACCTCGGTCAACAGATGCTGTAGCATCGACCTCGGAAAGAAAAGATGAACTTAATCCTGTATCCGGATTTTTCACGCTAAAATAAAAAAAAATTATTATTATCTCTATTTCTAGTTATACACCTAAGCGATTGCTAGTTCTTTTTGCAAATACCAAGCAACCGTTTTAGTAGGGGGGTGTGACGGAACCGTCTACGATCATGCATAAAAAAAAAAAAAAAAAAAATTTTTTTTTTTTACTTTCTACTATTTAGGATATAGTTAAAAATATTTCCTATTTGATGAATCACGATCATAACCCTGAACCACTACTACCCTACCGACACTACTGTATCAAGGGTTGTGAGTGTGAGCTGCGCCACTCGAAGCTTCCCCAAGCTGCCATAAAACGTCGACGCGGCGTATGCCTTAATTTTGAATTTTAAATTCTTATAATTTCCTTTCCCTTTATATTTCGGCTTTATATTAAACGGACTGTAAACTTTCTTTTCTTCTTGATGAAGAACAAACATTAATCTCAATAAACTAAAATATTGTAATCAACTATACCCACGACTACGAGTGCAGTAAACTATATTAGAAAATCTGTTACCAAATATTATTACCTTTACTTATACAAAATAAGTAATCCACTCTAGGAGAAATATTCACCAGACATTAATTATTAACATAACGAAATTATGTACTAATCTGAATAAGAAAATGATATTCATAAGCCATAAAAATTATAATAGTAAAACCTTTAGGAGAAGTACAATATTACTGATTGTTATTAACAATATTATTTTTTTTGCATTAACGCACTAGTTATAAAGTATGGTTAAGTTCCTACAAATATGTTCTAAATAATAGCTTAAGTACAAATCGCTAATTGAAATTTTACCTTTATATGTTTGACTGAGTATTTTTGTATTTTTATATATAAATTAAGTTTCTTCTGACAATATGTACCGAAACCAATAATTAGCAACCGTTCAGGCGTGGGATGAAAAGTATAACATTGTAAAATAGATTTAAGGTTGTAATAATTACTTTAAGACACATTCATGAAAGAATATTTTCCCTAATCAAATAATAAAACTTATTCAACTTTTATTTTTTCTTCCGTTATGAATAAATAAAATGTTTCTATTACATAAACATTTTGGATTTTAAACAATTACATGTGAGATGGAAATATTCCTTCAAAATGTGAAAGTAGCTTTAAGGGACGCTTGCTTCGAGCGGATACACTACCTTGATTGTTGTAAAACACATGGCCCATACTAAATATAGATACGACGCTTTCCCACGCGGGGACGCGCTTTTCCGAGTTTTGAATACACGACTTATACTATATACTGAAAAGACTATTTTACATTATTAGGCAATATCTCTCTGTTACAGATAAAATTGTTTTAACAATTACAAATAAATAACCACCTGTACTTTTGCAACTACAACTTTTAAGCATGAAATGGATTATAACCAACTAATAATGAATAATAATTATAATAACCACTATATCATGTAAAGTAACAAGCTTATTAACCACTAGCTTAATTTTTACCGACTGTGTTTATTTTTATATATAACTTTATCGAATACAATCTCATTATAATTTAGATTTTTAAGTATTAGTAACTTTTATATCGTAAATAACAGTTTGTTTATCCTTATGTTACCATATAAACACTCATACCAAAAATAAAAAACGATAACTATAATTTTTAATTAACAACATGTATATACAGAATTAATTATTAATAAATAACAATTAATTACTGTAATAGCTATTATATTATATAAATCAACAAGTTTTGATAACAAAATATTTAGGTTTAAGTTTATTTTAGATAATTGACTGTTATTATAAATTATCATATATGATTACATTGTAAATTAGATTATTAAGTTAGTAAAGTTTTGTATTGCGAATAACTATCATTAAAATAGTCGTAGCGTTTTCGTTCAAATTTGTAATGTCTTGCTACATAATTATTTAGTAAGATGAATAATTCAATTCTTGGTAGAATATCTAGATTGTTTATTATAGAAAAAGGCCGAGACAAAGAGGGTGTTTTACCGTTACGAACAGCCCCACACACATGGCTTATCTAAAAATAGATATCGTCAGCCTTATTGCGCGGAGACGCATTTTCCAGCATTTTTGGGACTCAATGTACCATAGCTTAAGAATATTATTTCCAATTTTAAAACTTATAAAGCTTATATTTATTTAACTATTTTACATTTTTGATTTCTAACAACGCAATTTAACTGCAATAAATTTTCTCTACATTTTCATATAATATTAATCCCTAATCTCAATTTTTAAAACTAATTGTTTATCTATAACTTTATTGGTTTATTAATATTTTTCTTGTGAAATCTTAGTAGCTTTACTCTGATAACAATTTCATTTTCCATAAAATACAAATATTCACATCCAAGCCTTATAGAGATGATTATTTAATTAAACAAAAAAAAAATATAAAAACAATAAATTTTATGATTGGAAATAATCTGAAACCATATTTGTTATAACCATGAAATGGAATTTTTATGTTTTTGCGCTAACTTTAAATAAAACATCGTAGTTAAATAAATAATAGCGATATCTATCACAATTTTGTAAACACTTTTATAACTTTAAGCTCAACTGTCTAGTATTATCATTTTTAATGAAATTTCGTGTTTGTGTAAAATATATTAATTATTTTTCTGCAAAAAAACTACATATTATATTTTACGATTTTTGTATTCATTGTAACTCTACTTCTAATCAACTTATAACCACCGTTCAAATTTGTAATACCTTGTCACGGAAATATCTACTGAATTAAAATTATAGCTAATTTGTAAAATTGCGATTTGTAATGATTCTACACAATCTGTAGAAAACTGTCAAAAATAGAGTGACAAAATTGAAGAGTGAGGGAGATAGGAATATCTTCTGTCTCTCTCATCTCTCTTTCTCTGTCACTCATATAGCGTTCTCTCTCGCTCTTTAAAGAAGATACGAGCCGCCGGAAAATACCCTAGAGAAGGGATAAGGGACCGCTCTCTACCGCTCTCTGTGTTAAAACATAGGATCTTCCCCACTATCACAGAAATCGACGTTTGGAAGGGATGACGCCCCCACACCATTGGATACCGTCTTCTCACACCACTAGCCTCAATTAACATTACAGGATATATGACTATCAACCGCCATCACACTTGGCAACCAACGATTCGTTAACGCAAGATGACGCAACTACCCGATTCGACACCGCAGTTTTCCGGCTAAAAAAGGAGGAGGAGCAACACATTTAAATACGCCGAGCACGCACTGTTCGTCAGTCAGATCAACATAAGCCTCACAAGCTTTGCTGACTGTACAGCAGATCGACACAAGCCTCACAAGCTTAAAGACTCTGTACACAAATTCAAACTCTCAAATAAAATATTCAAATTTTTTTTTCCAAAATCAAATTTTCGAAATTCATTTTTTCCAAAACTTATAAAAAATTTTAACATACTAATTCCAAAATTATCAAATTAATTATATTCGAAACTACTTTTCTAAACCATAGTTGTTACGACCTTACGGGTAAGCATACTCCTATTGGTTTAGAAAAGAATTAAGTAAACATAACGGCAGTTGTACGACCTTACGGGTAAGCCTCACTGGTTGTGTTTACAAAGAATATTATTAATTATAATAAATTTCATATTACAAGATTCAAAGGAACTTATATTGAAAGAAAAAAATATAAAGAACACAAAAATAAGAAGGTAAATAAAATCTTCAATTAACTGTATTCAGTATTTCTTCTCTAAACCATAGTTGTTACGACCTTACGGGTAAGCATACTCCTATTGGTTTAGAAAAGGATTAAGCAAACATAACGGCAGTTGTACGACCTTACGGGTAAGCCTCACTGGTTGTGTTTGCAAAGAATATAATTAAATTATATTAAATTTTCTCATTACAATAAAGAAAATAATAAAATCTTCAATTAGAGATATCCTAAATTACTTCTCTAAACCATAGTTGTTACGACCTTACGGGTAAGCATACTCCTATTGGTTTAGAAAAGAATTAAGTAAACATAACGGCAGTTGTACGACCTTACGGGTAAGCCTCACTGGTTGTGTTTACAAGGAATATTTCAATTTATAAGATTTTTCCAGTTTACAATAAGAAAGTAATAAAATCTTCAATTAGATATATCCTAAATTACTTCTCTAAACCATAGTTGTTACGACCTTACGGGTAAGCATACTCCTATTGGTTTAGAAAAGGATTAAGCAAACATAACGGCAGTTGTACGACCTTACGGGTAAGCCTCACTGGTTGTGTTTGCAAAGAATATAATTAAATTATATTAAATTTTCTCATTACAATAAAGAAAATAATAAAATCTTCAATTAGATATATCCTAAATTACTTCTCTAAACCATAGTTGTTACGACCTTACGGGTAAGCATACTCCTATTGGTTTAGAAAAGAATTAAGTAAACATAACGGCAGTTGTACGACCTTACGGGTAAGCCTCACTGGTTGTGTTTACAAGGAATATTTTAATTTATAAGATTTTTTTTTTTCCCTCAGTTTACAATAAGAAAGTAATAAAATCTTCAATTAGAGATATCCTAAATTACTTCTCTAAACCATAGTTGTTACGACCTTACGGGTAAGCATACTCCTATTGGTTTAGAAAAGAATTAAGTAAACATAACGGCAGTTGTACGACCTTACGGGTAAGCCTCACTGGTTGTGTTTACAAGGAATATTTCAATTTATAAGATTTTTCCAGTTTACAATAAGAAAGTAATAAAATTTTCAATTAGATATATCCTAAATTACTTCTCTAAACCATAGTTGTTACGACCTTACGGGTAAGCATACTCCTATTGGTTTAGAAAAGAATTAAGTAAACATAACGGCAGTTGTACGACCTTACGGGTAAGCCTCACTGGTTGTGTTTACAAGGAATATTTTAATTTATAAGAAATTTCAGATTACAACTCTAAAACAATTTATATTAGAAAAAAATTAAGAAACAAGAAAATCGTAGGAAAATTCTAAAGAAATTATCCTTTACTAAGATAAAAATTTATTTATTAAAAAGAAAAATATATATCAATCCCAAGAGGGATAAGTTACATAAATAAAAATTAAATTCACACACGAGCTCTGCTCTTGATAGGGAAGGGCGAATCTGAGAATAACCTGAGATTGGGTAAAATTAGCTTTTCCCACACACATAATTTTCCTGGGTTCGTGACCTTATTCCTTGTCCATACGGGGGTACGTGCGGTCAAGAAAACGTCTTTACGAGACGTTCGTGCTACTCACCGTTGGTCCTTATAAAAACCCAAATCCTAAATCCAGAAAATTAGTCACATTTAGTTTAACGACAACAGTGAATTTTGTTACTACACTCCTTTCCTTAGCTCGTCCATGGTCTATTAGCTGGCGCAGCTACGACCAAAAAGAGCACTGACTCTTAAATGAGTTAATAATCCCAGTCGTGTCATGTTTTAGGACGTGACAATCATTTATACAAAGAATATAAACTTTGTCTCAAGGATCACCCGACTGGTCATGTTGCAAACATAAAAAATTGAAAATCCTTTACGATGAATGAAATACATTTTGTAGCTTCTCGCTTAGCTTATATTATGAGAGATAATGTCTTTGTCACAAATTACTGTAAAATAATTCTAAATAAATATTTAATCTTACAGTCTCCTTGTATTTAATTTATAGTTCTGGTTCAGACAGTTGTACTTGAATAAATTATTTCACGTAAGTCATTTGTTAAATGGTAAAATCTTTACCAGATTTGAGAAAAAGTAAAATTAACAAATTTTACATTTGTTATTAAAGACATTATCTTCCATAATATAAGTTAAGCGAGAAGCTCCAAAACCTATTTCATTCATCATAAAGGATTTTCAATGTTTTATGTTTGCTACATGACCAGTCGGGTGAAGGCTTTTCTTGAGACAAAGTTTATATTCTTTGTATAAACGGTTTATAGTTATGATTTGAAAAGTTCCAAAAGTAAAATTTGTTAATTTTACTTTTTCTCATATCTGGTAAAGCTTTTACCATTTAACAAATGACTTACTTGAAATATTTTATTCAAGTACAACTTTCTGAACCAGAACTATAAATTAAATATAAGGAGACTGTAAGATGAGTTTAGTAAACGACTTTGCTTCCATTCTTGAATAGTGTATTATATATATTTACCTCAAACAGTAAGGCTAACAAGTTAAAGGAATATAACAGTTTTTGATTTTACATCAAATAACCCATTTATAAAAGAAGAACATATTTAGAATTATTTTCAAGTAATTTGTCACAAAGACATTATCTATCATAATATAAGTTAAGCAAAAAGGTCCAAAACCTATTTCATTCATCGTAAAGGATTTTCAATGTTTTATTTATGCAACATGACCAGTCGGGTGAAGATTTTTCTTGAGACAAAGTTTATATTCTTCATATAATGGTTTATAGTTATGATTTGAAAAGTGAGAAAATATAAAAATTTATTGTGAAATGGCATTGTGAAATAACTTGTTTTATAAAATAATTAAAATTAGAAAATTTTTATGTTTGATACTTTTCAAATCATAACTATAAACCATTTATACAAAGAATATAAATTTTGTCTCAAGAAAAGCCTTCACCTGACTGGTTATGTTGCAAACATAAAACATTAAAAATCCTTTACGATGAATGAAATAGGTTTTGGAGCTTCTTGCTTAGCCTACATTATGAGAGATAATGTCTTTGAACAAATTACTTGAAAATTATACTTATCTAAACTCTTGTATTGTAGTACCCGTATAGTTGGGATAGACCCAATTTCTAAGATCTGATCTGA
Source organism: Torymus aiolomorphi (assembly GCA_036365515.1). Lineage (NCBI taxonomy): Eukaryota > Metazoa > Arthropoda > Insecta > Hymenoptera > Torymidae > Torymus > Torymus aiolomorphi. The sequence goes on from CM070874.1 coordinate 26,851,216, forward strand.
CAGTACTTAAAAAAATAAAAACAGAACTACATCTTGATCTATGCTTTCTACTGTCAATGTATATATTTTTTATACATATATATTAGGTGTTAGGTCATTAATACTTATCTAATTCTTATAGAGTAGTCGTATCTAGTTGGGATAGACATTCTTAGAGATTTGATCTCTGACAGTACTTAAAAAAATAAAAACAGAACTACATCGTTCTTGACCTCTGCTTTCTACTGTCAGTTTAGGGGTTAGGTATATGTATGTGTACAACTCTCCGAGTTCTCTAATATATTAGACTAGAGTTCGACACGCGCGCTTCGCGCGCTGATTTTTTATCTTTTTTAAAAAAGATGTAATTTCATAAAAGATGAATATTAAAAAAAAAAATTATTTAAAAATCCTTTTTTTCTAAGGAAATTAGATGTAACAATTTAGTATGAAAAATTAAAGTACTATATTCGTTACATTAAGAAGGTTCCATATAAAATATAACTATATATTTTATATTATTATATCATTATATCATAAAAAACGCACTCTATTGGTCAATTAATTAATTAATATTTATTTTTTATTGGCATTTAAAAGATCATTTACATACCCATTACACATATATGATATACGTACAATGTACACCCAATGGACATTAATTCGTGTCGAACGTGCCCCGTTAGTGACCGTCACGCATAACTTTTTGAACGTTAATATACATAAGAAATGATAAAACAATTGAAAACGTTATGCATGACGGTCACTAACGATACGAATCAATGTCCACCGGGTGTACTCACTACTTATTAGTCAAATAACTATGTAAGTATAGGGCCTATACCGCCATCTACGCGCGTAGCCTCGTCTATCTATAAGCTATTTCTTCTCTATAATATAATATAAGGCTAATAACTAAAATACATTTAGCGCGCCATCTGTACATTATGCGGTGGGACGTGGACAGCGTTGGCCCCGCGAGGATTCTCCCGATGAAACGGAATCATTTGATTAACTTCAGAGCGAACCAGAACGGAATCATTTGACTAAGTTCAGAGCGCTGCTCCGGCAGACCGCGGCGAAGAGAGCAGATACTATAGCAAAGAATCAAGTGTTCTGTTGAGTTTTCCTTTTTACAAGAGTAAATTTGTGGAAATTATGATGTTAACATACAAGAACATATTTTAGCAGCGATGAAGAGAATTCAGATATGTATTATATACTTATTATATTCTAATAATTTTTTAGTTTTTGCCTTAGCGGAAATATTTTTGTTCTATAAAGTTTTAAAAACTGTTGGTAAGAGTTTACTAGAAACTGTTAATTACCAATTATTAATTCATTTTAAATGTCATTAAAAATTATTTGAAAGTGTTTCAAACTCGTATAAACTATTTGAAACTGCGTTCAAAATCCTATATTTCGTAACATTTATAAACAGTTACAAATAGTTTTAAGTAATTGTTGACAATTATTAACTGTTATTGACATTAATAATTTAGTACAAGGTGAATAAAAATTATTCGAATAGATACTTTGTGAGTTTTATTTTTCATTTCAGAAAAACGTGTACATTGCAATGCCAGCCATAGGACTAAATTTTGGAGCTGAGAACTGATTGAAAATGATTAATGGCAATCATATCTGGACTGGTGCAAATAACTTTGATCAAGATAAAAGTTATTATGTTTAAGGGAGGTGAATAATTATGTGTTATCGGGTTCATAAACTTTATGGAACTTTATGTAAAAGCTTTTGGATAGAAGAAAATATTGATGAGTGACCCGTGAGCATAAATAAATAATATAATTTATGATGCTGATTTGACATATTGGTCTGAGCTTTGGTTTGACATCTTCAACGACATTAGTTGATATCAGTGCTGGGCTATTGTCCACATTTACTGAAGCACCCGTTAAAAGATTGTGTTAAATGAATATTGATATACTGAAAAAGAGAAAATGATGTGTTATTGTGAAAAATGTAGTGAATAAAAGTGTTCAGTTAATCTAATTTATGATTTTGTCAAGGTGGGAGACGTCAAAATGTTTCAGAGGAGATCTTTGTAAATATTTTTCTACACAAACTTTAAAAATTCTCAGTGATTCTTAGTTCCTAAACTGGTTGTGATTCTTAATTTTACTAGATTATGTGTGACAATTATGGGTTATTAATTTAAGTTGATTCAATCAATAATAATTTCATATGTACTCTATAGTGTTTGCAACTGAATAATTTTTTCACGAATTGTGGATTTAGAATGATGTTTTACAAATGGCTATAATATCTGGGCTGTTGCGAATAACTTTGATCAAGATAAAAGTTATTATGTTTAAAGGAGGTGAATAATTATGTGTTATGAGGTTCATATACTTTATAATAAGCTTTTGCATAACAGAAAATATTGGTGACACGTGAGCATAAATATACAATATAATTTATGACGCTCATTTGAAATATTGGTCTGAGACTTAAATTGGTTTAAAAAGAATTTGTCATCTTCAACAAAATTAGTTGATATCAGTGCGCTGTGCCATTGTACATATTTACTCAAGCACCAGTTAAAAGAATATGTTAAATGAATATTGAAATATTTTAAAAAGCGAAAATGATGTGTTATTGTGAAAATTTTAGTGAATAAAAGTGCTCAGTTAATCTAATTTATAATTTTATCACAGTGGGAGATGTCAAAATGTTTCAGAGGAGTTCTTAGTAAATATTTTTCTACACAAGATTCAGATAATAATTTCAAAAAGTGATATCAATTCAAGAATGTCAAGAAAGCTTTAATAATTCTCAGTGATTCTTAGTTCATAAACTGGTTGTGTTTCTTAATTTTACTAGATTATTTGTGACAATTATGGATTATTAATTTAAGTTGTTTCAATCCATAATAATTTCAAAAGTTCTCTATAGTGTTCACAACTGAATGATTTTCTCAAGAATTGAGGATTTAAAGTGATGTTTTATGTACATAAATGGCAATCATATCTGGACTCTTGGGAATAACTTTGACCAAGATAAAAGTTATCATGTTTAACGGAAGTGAATAATTATGTGTTATGAGGTTCATATACTTTATAATAACCTTTTGCACACAAGAAAATATTAGTGAGTATAGTGACACGCAAGCATAAATATTATGAGGTACATAAACTTTATAATAAGCTTTTGCATAGAAGAAAATATTGGTGAGTGACACGTGAGCATAAATATACAATATAATTTATCACGCTGATTTGAAATATTGGTCTGAGACTTAAATTGGTTTAAAAAGAATTTGTCATCTTCAACAAAATTAGTTGATATCAGTGCGCTGTGCCATTGTACATATTTACTCAAGCACCAGTTAAAAGAATATGTTAAATGAATATTGAAATATTTTAAAAAGCGAAAATGATGTGTTATTGTGAAAATTTTAGTGAATAAAAGTGCTCAGTTAATCTAATTTATAATTTTATCACAGTGGGAGACGTCAAAATGTTTCAGAGGAGTTCTTAGTAAATATTTTTCTACACAAGATTCAGATAATAATTTCAAAAAGTGATATCAATTCAAGAATGTCAAGAAAGCTTTAATACAAATGATAATCATATCTGGACTGGTGCGAATAACTTTGATTAAGATAAAAGTTATTATTAAATATTTTCGATTTAAATTGGTTCCTAGATTGGAGAAATATTAGAAATTTGGAGCAAGGGATTTCTCAATTGAAAATGACCAAAGCTGAGCTTTTTGTCAAAAATAGCTAAATATGAGGCAATTGGAATTGGTGGCTTGGGCTTAAACGAGAAATAAATTGATTACAACACTCAAAAGCTCTGTTAGCATCTAAAGAAGGTCACTTAAGGTCTCAAGTAGAATCAGTTTAAATGTTTAAATAAAATTGGAAGGTATGAAACAACGTCATGAAGAACGAAAAAAGACACTTGCAGATACAAATAACTCGCATGACAGAATATCTAGATTTATAAATAGGCTACAGAAAAAGATGCAACTTGTGACAAGAGAAAGCAACATGTACAGGCAACAACTAGATACATATGAAATAGAAATATCTGGATACCAAAATAATAGTTAAGAACGAAAGTAAGTTAGTAAAGAAAAGCAAGAAAGTTAACTAACGAGAATGGTAAGAATTCTGAATAAATGGTTGACGTGAATGAAGATCCTTAATATAATACAAAATAAGGAACATTAAAATTTCATTTACTATTTTGATCATGGCACTTGTAAATTAAATATTAATAATTTTAAGTATAAATAAATTTCTACAAAAAGTTGCATAAATTTTTTCCTTTTTCTAATTTTAATTTTTCTATTCTTACATAGTCTCTTAAAAAGTTGTGGAATCCACAAGTATTCTACGAAAGTCATAACTTATAGACAAGTGTATATTATTATTCCTTGCCAATTCTTTAATTTATTAATAAGAATTAAAAGTTCACGCAAAACCTACGTGTTTGGAAAATAAATTATTGTTATTATCTCTCTTAACAACTGCAAAGTTTCTTTTCGAAAAACAATAATTACATAAAACATATTTAAATAAGAAAAATGAAAAGTTTATGGAAAACTTATATGCTACCCAAAATAAATTATTTTTATTATCTCTCTAAACCACCGTTAAGTCGCTTTGTAAACAAAAATTCAGCACCCCCGTCCCCTCCTTTTCTCTCATCTTTTCTTACTTAACAACTGTATAACGACACCACGAAAAACTTTCAGAAGAGCCTAAATATTTTTTTGAAACAGCCAACAAGACATTCTGTACAAGAATAATATACTAACAAACTTTATTTGGAAATTAGAACTCCAGAATGTTTGAAAAATGTTTTTTCTAAAAAGAAAGCATTAACATTTTTTTCTCGAAAATAATTTTTGATATATTCATTTATCTAAATTAAAGTAGAAATAATAAAACTTTCTGCGAAAGTATAAAATAAGGCACGTATAAGGTTTTCCTGGAATCTATAAAAATAAAAAGAAATATATTTTCATATGACTTTACAAATTAATAGTATTGAAAATTTATTATCGTACATAAAATACAGGTTTGATTATATTATTTCAAGAAACGTTACTAATGTAATCATTGTATCGAGCTCCTTATAGAAACATTCAAATTTAAAACTTTTATTGTGACTAACAATACTTCTATTTAATAATAATATTAAAAATGTACTATATAATAAACTCTCATAACATTATACAAATGTTTAAACTAAGGCAAGTATTAGCCTCTCTCTCTCTCTTTCTCTCTCTCTCTCTCTCTCTCTCTCTCTCTGTCTCTTTCTCTGTCTCTTTCTCTTTCTCTCTCTCTCTCTCTCTCTCTCTCTTTCTCTCTCTCTCTCTCTCTCTCTCTCTCTCTCTCTCTCTCTCTCTCTCTCTCTCTCTCTCTCTCTCTCTCTCTCTCTCTCTCTCTCTCTCTCTCTCTCTCTCTCTCTCTCTCTCTCTCTCTCTCTCTCTCTCTCTCTCTCCCTCTCTCAACCAACATTCGTCAAACTGAATACCAAAAACTTTAATAAGAGCTTAAATATTTTTTTTTAAACAATCAACACGTTTTTAAGAAGAAGAAATTTTTTAAGTAAGTTTTAACAACACAATTTTTAAGCAGTCCTTTTATTTTTTCGAATCTTATCAAGTCAATAAGCACACTTTGCAAATGGTGATAATTTTTTCATAACTCTTCAAATAATAATATTGTTAATATAAAACTTTCTATGAAAGTATAAAATGAGGCAAGTATAGTATATTATCCTACGCCTAAATCGATTTTTCTGCTATACCCGTTTCCGAGAAACGTGCTATCTGCTAGCTTATAAAATTAAGCTAGCAGACCGCTTTCGGGTAACTTTGCGAGTATTCTATTTGGCGATTATGGAAAAAGGACATATTTTTGTGCTTATTTTCTGCTGTCAGATAGCCGAAACTAAAAATCACAAAATCATTTAGGAGTCCCAGTACGAGACATATAAGGGAGTTATGTAGACGTCGAATAATTAGGAAAGATAATTATTAAAATAATTCTTAATCGCAAGTAGCAGGGAAAAGCAAGGTCACCGCGTATAAGGGAGTTACGTAGATGAGTCAAATTAGGCTACAAAATTATTTAAATAATTATTAATGCAAGGTGGGGGGGGGGGGGGCGTACGTGTGCCCAATTAGTCAAGAAAATTATTTAAATGATCCTAAAATCCAAATAGCCGGGGAAGCGAGGTCCACGCGTATAATGAAGTTAGGTAGACGTGCAAAATTAGGCAAGATTATTATTTAAATAATTCTTAATCGCAAGTAGCCTGGGGGAACAAGGTCCTCGGGTACAAGGGAGTTACGTACTCGTGCAAAACTAGGCGCAATCATTATTAAAAAATTCTCAAACCCAATTAACCGGAGAAGCAAGGTTTACGCATATAAGGAAGTTACCTAGACGTGCTAAATTAGAGAACACAATTATTTAAATAGTTTTGAAACCCAAGTTGATGGGGAAAGCAAGGTCCACGCTTATAAGAAAGTTACGTAGACATGCATAATTAGGAAAGACAATTATTTAAGTATGTTGAATGTATAACGCCATCCATTTTTATATTAAATAGTTGAGGACGATCTTTGGAGGCAAAATGAAATGATCTTATTTCTTTATGGCAACGTTTCGTTGGCTTATAGTACGCCAACCTCATTGAGTCGAGAATAACATCTGATCGACGTATGATATATACGTTTATAATTTCGACCTGATGAGGTTGGCGTACTAAGCCAACGGAACGTTGCCATAAAGAAATAAGATCATTTCATTTTGCCTCCAAAGATCGTCCTCAACTATTTAAATTATTTAAATAGCTCTAAGACCTAAGTAGTCGGGGAGACGAAGTCCACACGTACAAGGGAGTTACGTAGATGTGCCATATTTGACAAGACAATTATTTAAATAATTCCAAAATCCAAGTAGAGGGGAAAGCAAGGTCCGCGCGTATAAGGAAGTTACGTAGACGTGCAAAACTAAGCAACATCATTATTGAAATTATTCTAATACACAAGTAACCGGGAAGCAAAGGCACCGCGCAGAGCAAAGTTACGTAGATGGACCAAATTAGGCAAGGTCATAATTTAAATAATTCTAAAACCCAAGTAGCTGGGAAAGCTAGGTCCACGCGTATAAGGAAGTTACCTAGACGAGCTAAATTAGGGAAGACAATTATTTAAACAGTTCCAAAACCCGAGTTGCGGGAGAGCAAGGTCCACGCGTATAAGGAAGTTACCTAGACTTGTAAAATTAGGCAAGATCATTACTTAAATAATTCTAAAACTCAAGAAACCGGGGGAAGCGAGGTCGTCCCGTATAAGGAAGTTACCTAGACGTACTAAATTAGCGAAGACAATTATTTAAATAGTTCCAAAGCCAAGTTTCGGGGAAAACAAGGTCCACGCGTTTAAGGGAGTTACGTAGATGTGCATAATTAGGAAAGATTATTATTTAAATAATTCTTAATCGCAAGTAGCCTGGTGAAACAAGGTCCTCACGTACAAGGGTGTTACGTAGACGTGCAAACATAGGCAACATCATTAATGAAATTATGCTAATGCACAAGTAACCGGGGTAGCAAAGGCAACGCGCACAGCGGAGTTACGTGGACGTACTAAATTAGGCAAGGTCATAATTTAAATAATTCTAAAACCCAAGTAGCCGGGAAAGCAAGGCCCACGCGTATAAGGAAGTTACCTGGACGTGTAAAATTAGGCAAGCTCATTACTTGTATAATTCTAAAACTCATGAAACCGGGGAAGCGAGGTCATCCCGTATAAGGAAGTTACCTAGACGTGCTAAATTAGCGAAAACAATTATTTAAATAGTTCCAAAGCCAAGTTTCGGGAAAACAAGGTCCACGCGTATAAGGGAGTTACGTAGATGTGCGTAATTAGGCAAGATTATTATTTAAATAATTCTTAATCACAAGTAGCCTGGTGAAAGAAGGTCCTCACGTATAAGGGTGTTACGTAGACGTGCAAAACTAAGCAACATCATTATTGAAATTATTCTAAAACACAAGTAACCGGGGATGCAAAGGCAACGCGCACAGCGGAGTTACATAGACGTACTAAATTAGGCAAGGTCATAATTTAGATAATTCAAAAACCCAAGTAACCGGGAAAGCAAGGCCCAAGCGTATAAGGAAGTTACCTAGACGAGCTAAATTAGGGAAGACAATTATTTAAACAGTTCCAGAACCCAAGTTGGCGGGGAAAGCTAGGTCCGCGCATATAAGGGAGTTACGCAGACATGCATAATTATAGGCAAAATAATTATTTAAATTATTCTAAAATCCAAGTTGCCGGGAGAGCAAGGTCCAAGCGTATAAGGAAGTTACCTAGACTTGTAAAATTAGGCAATATCATTACTTAAATAATACTAAAATTCAAGAAACCGAGGGAAGCGAGGTCGTCCCGTATAAGGAAGTTTCCTAGACGTGCTAAATTAGCGAAGACAATTATTTAAATAGTTCCAAAGCCATGTTTCGGGGAAAACAAGTTCCACGCGTATAAGGGAGTTACGTAGATGTGCATAATTAGCCAAAATTATTATTTAAATAATTATTAATCGCAAGTAGCCTGGTGAAACAAGGTCCTCACGTATAAGGGTGTTACGTAGACGTGTAAAACTAGGCAACATCATTATTGAAATTATTCTAAAACACAAGTAACCGGGAGGCAAAGGCAACGCGCACAGCGGAGTTACGTAGACGTACTAAATTAGGCAAGGTCATAATTTAAATAATTCTAATACCCATGTAGCCGGGAAAGCAAGGCCCACGCGTATAAGGTAGTTACCAAGACACGCTAAATTAGGGAATACAATTATTTAAATAGTTCCAAAACCCAAGTTGGCGGGGAAAACAAGGTCCACGCATATAAGGGAGTTACGTGGACGTGTATAATTAGGCAAGACCATTATTTAAATAATTCTAAAGCCCAAGTAGCCAAGGGAAGCCAGGTAGGTACTTGCGTATAAAGAAGTTAGGTGGACATATTCAATTAGGCATGATTATTATTTAAATAATTCTTAGTCGCAAGTAGCAGTGGAAAGCAAGGTCCACGCGTATAAGGAAGTTACGTAGACGTGAATAATGTGGCAAAACAATTATTTAAATAGCTCTATAAAACCCAAATAGCCAGTTGAAGTGAGGTATACTTGCGTATAAGAGCGTACGTATGTGTGTAAAATTAGGCTAGATCATTATTTAAATAGCTCCAAAATCCAAGTTTCCGGGGTAGCAATAGGGCAACGCGTACGGCGTATTTTCGTAGGCGTACTAAATTAGATGAGATCATTTTTTAAATAATTCTAAAATCCAAGTAGCCAGAAAAAAAGGTCCACGCGTATAAGGATATTACCTAAACGTGCTAAACTAGGCAAGGTCATTACTTAAATATTTCTAAAGCTCAAGTAACCGGGAGAAGCGGGTTCCTCGTGTATAAGAAAGTTACTTAGACGTGCAAAATTGTCGCAAGATTATTATTTAAATAATGCTTAATCTTAAGCAGCCGGGGGAAGCAAGGTCCACGCGCATAAGGGAGTTACTTAGACGTTCAAAACTAGGGAAGACAATTATTTAAATAGTTCCAACACCCAAGTTGCCGGGAAAGCAAGGCCCACGCATATAAAGGAGTTACGTGGACGTGCATAATTAGGCAATACCGTTATTTAAATAATTCTAAAACCCAAGTAGCCAGTGGAAGCGAGATACTTGCGTATAAAGAAGTTACCTTGACGTGCTGAATTAAGTAACAAAATTATGTAAATAATACTAAAAACATTCTAATGCCCTCCTTTACGTGGACCCGCCGTCCTTCGGCTACTTGGTTTTTAAAATTATCTAAGTAATTATTTTGCCTGATTTTGCATGTCAACATAAGGGGATTTTGTGCGTGGATCTTGTATCCCCCGAATATTTAGGTTGTAGAATTATTTAAATAATGATTTTGCCTAATTTTGCACGACTATAAATGCCTTATACGCGTGGACCTTGCTCACCTCAGTTAGTTTAGTTTGTTAGACGTAGAAAATTAAGCAAGATCATTATTTAAATAATTCTAACTTTAAATAAAGTGAAGCGACCTTCATTTGTAATGATGGGGAGTCGGAGAGGTGGCTGCGAGAGGCAGTGCCGTCCGTCAATCTCGGTGTCGTGACTCTGGCGAGGATTGTCGTCCCGGAGGAACTCATCAAGAGAGTCAATGTGACGGCACTGGTACCGCCGCCAAGAAGAGAAGCCTCCCAGTTGGTCAAGCTCCTGGGGCGCCAGAACCCGGTGTTGGATACGTCAAAGTGGAGGATTCTCCAGTGCTTGGAGGGGGGCCCGGCTTGCCTCCTTCGCCTGGGGGTTGACGAGGCCCCTCTGGGTGTTCTAGAGGCCAGGGTTGGCAAGGCCTTCCTGGGGACAAGCGAGATCACCTTTAGCTGGTCTTCGAAGAATCCGGTTGGCGAGGCCGCGAAAGGGAAGCAGGATGATGTAGGGGTGGATCAGCATTGAAATGGTTGATACGCAAGTGGACATCCTGCAAATTAACTTGCATCACAGTAAAAGCGCCTCAGTGGTATTAACCAGGTGCATGACTGTCAGACACACATGCCCAGCTATTGCGCTGGTGCAAGAATCCTGGCTGGTCAGGAACGAGATAAAGGGACTATCGGTCACGGGGCGTGTCTACGCGAGTGGGGAGCATGTCGGGCAAAGAGCGTGCGTGGTCGTGAAAGGGCTGGAGGCGACGCTCATGCAGGAATTCTCAACGAGAGACCTAGCGGTGGTAAGAATTCGTGGGAAGTACGGCGTCAACAGGGGCAAAGAGTTCACCGTAGCATCTGCTTACTGTGCGCATGAGAGAAAATCTCCCCCAGAGGAGGTTAAAAGGTTAACCAGGTACTGTAGGAAGGAAGGACTCGGGCTCATTGTTGAATGTGATGCCAACGCCCACAATGAGGCGTGGGGTAGCACGGACACAAATGAGCGGGGAGAGGAGTACCCGATTGAGAAAAACCTCATGGTTTTAAACACAGGTGCGGAACCGATCTTTGTCACGTCTAACAGAAGCGAGGTACTCGATACCACCTTCTGTTTCGGACTGCTGAAGGGATGGGTTTTACGACTGGAGAGTCTCTGAGGAGCCCTCCATGTCGGACCATAGGATTATCAGAGCGCCACCTTAAGGGGCATTGTCCCCAACGTGGTCTGGTATAGGGATCCCAAACAAACAGACTGGGATGGCTTTAGAGCCTCAATACGGCGATGCACAGTCGGATTCAGGGGGCGAGATATGGTACACCGAACGAGCTGGAACGCACCGAAGCCTTTATCAGGACGGTGATCATAATCGTGTTCGAGGAAAATTGTCCCATCACTCAAAAAACCACTGGACGCAGCAGGCGGAGTGGAGTAAAGAGTCGGAGGCAAGGCGGAAGGAAGCAGGTAGGCTCTTTAATAGAGCGAGGAAAAAGAACACGATAGAGATTTGGGAAGCCTACAAGCTTAGTCAAAGACTATAAGAGCCTCATTAGAGAGGAAAACCGTGACTCTGGGAGGAAATGGTGCTCAGAGTGTAGCACAATAAGCGACACGGCTAGACTTTTCAATGTCCTAGCGGGGACTCCAAATGGGAAACTAAGGCTAATAAGGAAGGCTGATGGGAGTTTTACTAGGACACCGGAAGAGACCCGGCAGTGCTGCTGGAGACCAATATCCCTGACTTCAGGCGGACGGGTGGGGCGGACGAGCCCCCCTCCCTCCCGGAGGGCTGGTAGAAAGGCGGATTGGAGCATAGCAGAGCAGGTAGTCACAGCGCAAAGGGTCAAAGAGGCTATCATGTCCTTACAGCCATACAAAGCACCATGCCTGCAGGCATGGATAACATCACCCCAGTGCTGCTGCAACAGGACCTGGAGGAGATTACGGGACTGCCGACAGGGGTACTGAGGGGCTGCATAGCCCTTGGGTACACATCCAGGCAGTGGCTTAAAACAAAGGTGAATGTCATCCCCAAGCCAGGGAAGAAGAGTTACACGGATGTGAAAGATTACAGGCCCATTAGCCCACGTCATTTCTTTTGAAGACGCGATTGAAAAGCTTGTGGATGGCTATCTTAAAGAAGGTCCTCTGAAGATCTGTCCGCTTCACGAGGAACAACACGCGTATCGCACGGGCAGGTCAGTGGAAACAGCGCTCCTTTCGGTGGTCAACTACGTTGAAGAACAGCTTGAGCTGAAAGGAGTATGCATAGGAGCCTTTCTGAACGTTGAAGGAGCGTTCAATCGGACCTCTAGAGAGGCGATCCGGAAGGATGCGGTAGAACATGGTATCCCTAAGAGCATCATTGACTGGATCATGAGCTCCTTCATGGTGAGTAGGGAATGGTGAGTAGGGAATCTTGGATGGGACACTCGATCGGTGGGCGAGTATCCGAAGGCTGTCCCCAGGTTTTGTCCCCCCTACTGTAGAGCCTGGTGGTAGACAGCCTACTACGAGTACTAAACGGGGTGGGAGTCAAGGCGGTAGGATATGTGGATGATATAGCTATTCTAGCGAGGGAAGCTTATGAAGAAGTTCTTAGGGACTTGGTTCAAGGAGCCCTCAAGGCAACGAAGGAGTGGTGCAGTAGCAAAGCATAGCGAATTCATGGGGATAAATCGGTAGCCCTTATCTTCACAAAGCGCTATAAAATTAGAAAGCTGAGGAAGATGAAGGCGGGGAACTTAGAGATTCCTTTCGCGGAGGAAACCAAATATCTGGGAGTTATCCTCGATAGAAAGTTACTCTGGCGCAGGTACCTCGAGGAGAAATGTAGAAAAACAATCTCCACTTACTGGCAATACAGAGGAGCATTGGGTTCAAGGTGGGGAGTGGATCCGCGGCAAATGCACTGGATCTACTCTGCCATTATTGTGCCGAGGTTAACGTTTGCCTCAGTAGTCTGGTGGAGCAGAACACTGCGGAGCACGGATTGCGCGAAGCTGAATCGGGTACAGGCGCTTTTCTTAAGGAGCATAACTGTCACTAGGAGGAGTACGCCCTGTGCCGCTATGAGGACCATGCTGAACCTACCGTCTCTGTCACTGCACATCAAGTCTGAGGCAATGAATACGGCATACCGGTTAGGTTGCGTCGGTCTGTGGAAAACGGACAGCAAGAGGCATAAACGGCTGTTCGGGGATTCACTGAGGGAGCTCTGGAAAGAACCGCAGGATATAATACCACCTCAACCGGTAAGGAAGGGAGATGCAAAATCCACATTCCGGAGAGGGTGAGGTGGGAGGAATATAGACCCAAACACGGCGAAATTTGGTTCACGGACGGGTCTAGGGCAAAGGAAGGGGTGGGAGCTGGCTTCTGTGGACCTAGGCAGCAGGACAGCTTCTGCTTTAAAATGGAAAGCTACAACACGGTTTTCCAGGCCGAGGTACTCGCGATCAAGTCATACGCGGAGGGACTAACAAGGGCTGGCAAGTCGGGCTAGATTATTTGGATCTGCTCGGACAGCTAGACGGCATTAAGAGCCATCGAGAAGACCGTTACTTGCTCTAAGTTAGTAATGGAAACAAAGACCTCGTTGGATGCACAAGGTATGGTTAACCTTCTCAACTTAACCTGGATTCCGGGTCACTCCGGGTGGAAAGGTAATGAAAGGGCGGATACTCTTGCTAAACAAGGGGGTCGCACTCACGGCCCCATTAGACAGCAAGCTGGCATGTCGGCGCAAGAAGGCCGGAGCAGAATAGCTGCTCACATCATGAGCCTATGCGAAATGAAGTGGCTCGCGACTGAGCGTTGCAGCAAATCCAAGGCCATGTGGGGAGTAACGGGTGACCAATGGGGCCGAGAACTTCTCTCCCTCGGCAGGTGGCAACTCAGAAGGGCAGTAAAACTGATCACAGAGCACTGCGACCTGCGGGGTTTCCAACACCCAGGTGCGGGGAAGACTGTGAGAAAACGCCAATCCACGTGATCTGTGAGTGCCCTGCACTGGCGGAATCCAGAAGGAAGTGGTTTGGCAGGGCGGTGTCAATACCAGAAGAGATCAGGGAGCACAGAATTAGGGGGGTCCTTGACTACTGCTCTGCAGTTGGCCTCCCCTAAGGTGGGACCCGAGGTAGGTGGGGAATAGCGTACAATGGCAAGCAAGCTAAGAGCGCTACACCGTTATGGTCCCCGCGAGTTTACAATCTAATCTAATCTAATGAGGGAGTTACGTAGGCGTGCAAAAAATAAGCAATGTCATTATTTAAATAATTCTTAAACCCAAGTTGCCACGGGTAGCGAGGCACTTGCGTATAAGGGAGTACATAGGCATGGACAATTGGGCAATATCATTATTTAAATTATTCTAAAAATGAAGTAACAGGGGTGGTAAAGACAGTCCGAATAAGGAAGTTACGTAGACGTTCAAAATAAACCAAGATTATTATTTAGATAATTTTTAATCATAAGTTGCCGGGGGAAACGAAGTACACGTGTTTCAGGTAGTAACAGAGACGTGCAAAATTAGGCAAAATCATTATTTAAATAATTCAAATACACAAGTAGCTAGGGAAGGCAACGTCCATGCGTATAAGGGAGTTACGTAGACGTGCAAATTAGGCATGATTATTATTTCAATATTAGAAAACTCCGGTTGCCGATGGGAGGGAGGTCCACACGTATAAGGGAGATACGTAGATATGAAAAATTATGCAAGATCATTCTTCAAATAATTTTGAAACCTAACTATCCGTGGGAAGCGAGGTCCACGCGTATAAGGGAGAGATAGGCGTTCAAAATTAGGCAATTATATGATTGGAAAAGTTCTTAAACATATGTAGCCGGGGGAAGCGAGGTTCTCGTCTATAAAATGGTTACGTTGACATGCACAATCAGGCAAAACAATTACTTAAATAATTTTGAAACCCAAGTTGCGGGAGGATGGGAGGTCCACGTAAACTAGGGCATTAGTTTTCCAAATTATTTACATAATTTTGTTGCCCCATTAAAAATATTACTTATGTCGACTGCAATTTAATATCAACTGATAAGAATTTTTCCATCGGTCTTACAGTCTTACAAATTAAATTAAAATAATTAATATTTATGGCAGTCAGATTGCCCTTGTTTATAATCACCCCCGCAGAATCTGAAATAAAAACTTAATTAAAATCTGGAAAAAACTTTGTTAGCAAAGGACGATCTGACTGCCCACCACCACCACATTGTCCGAATTTATGTGAAAATTAGGAATCCACATATCAATAGACTACAAGATAAATTGAAAGAATTATTGATGCATTGGAAAACAAAAGCCTATATTAAAGATAGTATGTTTAAATATTTAAAATGTGAAAATGGCACTGTAGCTAAATGTTATGGGCTTCCTAAGATTCACAAAGAACAGTTGACATATAGAATAATAATATCATCGATAAATTTTCCGACGTATAGACTTGCTAGATTTTTGTCTAATATATTGTTCAAGATAGTGGGTAAAACAAATTCATATATTAAAGATAGTTGGAGTTTTTATGGTATAATGAAAGATATTATTATTCCGAATGATCATAGGATGGTTTCATTGGATGTAGTATCTTTGTTTACAAATATACCTTTAGAGTTGTTGAATGATATTATACAAGATAAATGGTCTGAAATTAAAGTACATACTAGTTTAACAAAAGATGAATTTATAAAGGCACTTAATTTGGTTTTTAAAAACACAATTTTTTCTTTTGATAATAGTCTATATGAACAAAGATATGGTTGTCCAATGGGATCACCTTTGTCACCTGTTATAGCCAATTTAGTAATGGAAAAATTGGAAAGTATTGCTTTGTCTAAGTTGGTTTTTCAGCCAATTATTTTTAAAAGATATGTTGATGACATTTTTGCAGTTGTACCAGAATGTTTTGTGGATGAAATGGTGGATGTGTTTAATTCTATCCATGATAGAATTAAATTCACAAAAGAAGTTGAGAAAGATTATCAATTGAGTTTTTAGATATTAGAGTCATTAGAGGTAATAATAATAGAGTGAAATTAGATTGGTATAGAAAACCTACATGGTCAGGTAGATTTTTAAATTTTGATTCTCACCACCAATTCGGAAACAAGACAGGTGCTATCAAAGGTGTCATTGACAGAGCGATTAAATTGTCACATAAAGATTTTAGGAAAAAGAATTTAAATTTAGTTAGAGAAACATTTATTAAAAATAGTTATCCCGTAAAATTTATTGATAAAATGATTGATGAGAGAGTGTGGGAAATTTATAATGGTGGATTGAAGCAGCGGGTAGATAATCAAACAAGGAATAGAAATGGAAAGAATGCATATTTTAGTTTACCATATGTTAGAGGTTTGTCGGAAAGGATTAGAAGGGTTTTTAGTAAACATAATATTCAAGTTTTCTTTAGAAATGATAATAATTTAGAAAGGTTATTTAGTAATTGTAAAGACAAGGATGATAAATGTTTGAAATCGGGAGTTGTTTATAAAATTAATTGTAGGGATTGTAATGGTTGTTATATTGGTCAAACGGGTAGATATTTGAAAAAGAGAATATATGAACATCAATATAGTTTACGCAGCTCAAGTTGTACATCGGGTTTGAAAGAACATTGTTTAAATAGTTTGCATTCTTTCGATTTTGGGAGTGTGGATATTTTGGAACAGGGGGTTAAGAATAAATATAAGAGGAAAGCCTTGAAAGTATTCACATTCTAAGAAATGGGAATAATGTAAATTTAATGATAGAGGCAAGTAAATTAGATAACATTTATCATTCTTTATTAATTTAAGTGAGAATGGCAAGTTGGAGAGGGGAATGTGGAGGGTGGTGGGGTAAGAGAAAAGAAGGGGGTATGGGTGCATGGTATATAAGGAGGTGTATCGCGGGTTTTATTTCAGTCCCTGAGGAGGAGCTGGAGCAGGCTCGAAACGTCGGACAATGTGGTGGTGGTGGGCAGTCAGATCGTCCTTTGCTAACAAAGTTTTCTCCAGATTTTAATTAAGTTTTTATTTCAGATTCTGCGGGGGTGATTATAAACAAGGGCAATCTGACTGCCATAAATATTAATTATTTTAATTTAATTTGTAAGACTGTAAGACCGATGGAAAAATTCTTATCAGTTGATAATTTTGTTGCTTAATTCAGCGCGTCTGTGTAACTTCCTTATTCGCGAGGACCTGGCTTCCCCCGGCTACCTGGGTTTTAAAACTATTTAAATAATTTACATCCCTAATTTTGCACGTCTAGGTAATTAACCTAATACGCGTCGACCTCGCTGTCTCCGACAACTTGGGTTTCAAAACTATTTAAATAATTGTCTTCGTTAATTTAGCACGTCTACGTAACTTATTCCTTATACGCGAGGACCTCGCTTCTCCCGGTTACTTGTTGTAGAATTATTTAAGTAATGATCTTGTCTAATTTTACACGTCTAGGAAACTTCCTTATATGCGTGAAACTTGCTCTCCCCGCAACTTGGATTTGAGAATTATTTAAATAAGTGTTTTGCATATAATTTAGCATGTCTAGGTAACTTCCTTATACGCGTGGACCTTGCTTTCCCGGCTACTTGGGTTTTAGAATTATTTAAATAATAGTCGTACTTGGCTTTGCACGTCTATGTACTCCATTATACGCAAGGACCTCGCTTCCCCCGGCTACTTGGGTTTTAGAATTTATTTACTTTGGTTTATATAATTGTCTTGCCTCATGGTGCACGTCTATCCGACGACGTCATACGCATGGATTTTGCTTTCCCAGGCTACTAGCGATTAAGAATAATTTAAATAATAATCTTTCCTAACTTTGCTCGTCTACGTATTTCCCTTATACGCGTGGAGCTCCCCACCCCCGTCTACTTGGGTTTTAGATTTATTTAAATAATGATCTTGCCTAATTTTCCACATCTAGGTAATTCCTTTATCTGAAAAATCTCAGGTGAGATCTTAGGTGATTTCTCAGGTGAGATCTCATGTAAAATCTCTCGCCAAAATCTCACCTGAGATTCTGCTCCAGATACTGCAGAAAACTTACGTTAATTAAAAATCAGCTTCTTCAGTATTGGGAATCGCCTTTTAGGATGTTTTACCCCCCAGATGAGCTCAAAAATACATGTTTAAAAGCATTTTACACAATTTTTCAATTTTTAAAATTGATACATGATATCTCACCTGAGATCTCACATGATATATCACCTGAGAAATCACCTGAGATCTCATGTATCAAATTTTAATTGAAAAATTGTGTAAAATGCTTTTAAACATGTATTTTTGAGCTCATCTGGGGTAAAACATCCTAAAAGGCGATTCCCAATACTGAAGAAGCTGATTTTTAATTAACGTAAGTTTTCTGCAGCATCTGGAGCAGAATCTCAGGTGAGATTTTGGCGTGAGATTTTACATGAGATCTCACCTGAGAAATCACCTGAGATCTCACCTGAGATTTTTCAATAGGGGTTGCTTTCCCCGGCTACTTGGGTTTTAGAACTAGTTAAATAATGACCTTGCCTAATTTAGCACGTCGATTAAGAATAATTTAAATAATAATCTAGACTAACTTTCCACGTTTACGTAACTCCCTTATACGCGTGGACGTTCCCTTCCCTGGATACCTGGGTTTTTGAGTTATTAAAATAATTGTCTTGCCCAATTTAAGGCGTATACGTATCTCCCTTATATTCGTGCAGTGGACCTCGCCTCCCCCGTCTACTTGGATTTTAGAATTATTAAAATAATGATCTTGCCTAATTTTCTACGTCCAACAAACTAAAGTAATTAGGCAAAATCATTATTTAAATAATTCTGCAACCTAAATATCCGGGGGATACAAGATCCACGCACAAAATCGCCTTACGTTGACATGCAAAATCAGGCAAAACAATTACTTAGATAACTTTGAAAACCAAGTAGCCGAAGGACGGGGGGTCCACGTAAAGAAAGGTATTAGAATGTTTTTAGTATTAATTACATAATTTTGTTACTTAATTCAGCACGTCCAGGTAACTTCTTTATACGCAAGTATCTCGCTTCCACTGGCTACTTGGGTTTAGAATTATTTAAATAATGGTATTGCCTATTATGCACGTCCACGTAACTCCCTTATATGCGTGAACCTTGTTTTCCCGGCAACTTGGGTTTTGGAACTATTTAAATAATTGTTTTCCATAGTTTTGGATGTCTAAGTAACTCCCTTATGCGCGTGGACCTTGCTTCCCTGGCTACTTGAGATTCTGGATTATTTAAATAATAATCATGCCATAATTTTGCACGTCTACGTAACTTTCTTTTACGCGAGGACCTCGCTTACCCCGGTTACTTGAGTTTTAGAATTATTTAATTACCTTGCCTAGTTTAGCACATTTAGGAAACGTCCTTATACGCGTGGACCTTTTTTTCTGGCTACTTGGATTTTAGAATTATTTAAAAAATGACCTCGCCTAATTTAGTACGCCTACGAAACTACGCCGTACGCGTTGCCATTGCTACCCCAGTAACCTGGGTTTTAGAAGTCATTAAGTAATGATCTAGCCTAATTCTACACGCCCACCTACTTTCTTATACGCGTGGACATTGCTTTCCCCGGAAACTTGGGTTTTGGAGCTATTTAAATAATTATCTTGCCTAATTTTATACGCATACGTAGTCTCTTGTACGCAAGTATACCTCACTTCCACTGGCTATTTGGATTTTAGAATCATTTAAATAATTATCTTGCCTAATATGGCACATAATCTACGCAAGTCCTTTGTATGTGTGAACCTCGCCTCCCCCGGCTACTTAGGTTTTAGAGCTATTTAAATAATTGTTTTGCCAAATTATTCACGTCTACGTAACTTCCTTATACGCGTGGACCTTGCTTTCCACTGCTGCTTGCGACTAAGAATTATTTAAATAATAACCATGCCTAATTGAGCACGTCCACCTAACTTCTTTATACGCAAGTACCTAGCTCGCTTCCACTGACTACTTTGGTTTTAGAATTATTTAAATAATGGTCTTACCTAATTATGCACGCCCGCGTGAAAATGTAATATGAGATCTCATATGAGATTGTAATTGAGATCTCATATAGATTTCACATGAGATCTATATGAGTTCTCATATGAGATCTCATATGAGATCCTTATACGAATTTCAGACATTATATAACTCATGTGAGATCTCATATGAGATCTCATCAGTCATTTTCTATTAAGTAAAAAAATTTGAGACATTAGATCTCATCTGCGATCTCATATGAGACCTCGTCTGCAATTTTCCTTAGTTAATAAATAATTTATTTTTGCAATAAATTTATTTTTTATAATATTTATTTTTTAATAAATGTTATATTTTATGGAATATTTAGAAATAGAATGAAATAAAATATTAACATTAGTAAAACGTATTGATAAAACTTTATTGCTTTTTTTTAAGATTCATTAAAATATACTGTTTATTCATACTTTTACATTAACAATAAATAATTTATTAATTAATTAAAATTGCAGAGATCTGAGATCTCATATGAGATCTCATATTAGATTTTACATGAGTTCTAAGGTCTGAAATTTTTTTATTAATTATAAAATTGCAGATGAGATCTCATATGAGATCTCAGATAAGATCTAACGTCTCAAATTTTTTTACTTAATAGAAAATGGCTGATGAGATCTCATATGAGATCTCACATGAGATATAATGTCTGAAATTCGTATAAGGATCTCATATGATATCTCATATGAGAACTCATGTAGATCTCATATGAAATCTATATGAGATCTCAATTACAATCTCACATAAGATCTCATATTATATTTTCACGCGGGCGTCCACGTAACTCCCTTATGCGCGTGGATCTTGTTTTCCCCGCCAACTTGAATTTGGAACTATTTAAATAATTGTCTTTCCTAATTTAGCACGTCTAGGTAACTTCCTTATACGCACAGATCATGCTTTCCCCTCTACTTGGGTTTTGGAATTATTTAAATAATTGTCTTGCCTAATATGGCACATCTACATCCCTACTGAAAAATCTCAGGTGAGATCTCAGGTGATTTCTCAGGTGAGATCTCATGTAAAATCTCACGCCAAAATCTCACCTGAGATTCTGCTCCAGATGCTCCAGAAAACTTACGTTAATTAAAAATCAGCTTCTTCAGTATTGGAAATTGCCTTTTAGGATGTTTTACCCCCCAGAAGAGCTCAAAAATACATGTTTAAAAGCATTTTATACAATTTTTCAATTTTTAAAAATTAATTATTATTTAAATAATTCTTAGTCGCAAGCAGCAGTGGAAAGCAAGGTCCACGCGTATAAGGAAGTTACGTAGACGTGAATAATTTAGCAAAACAATTATTTAAATAGCTCTAAAACCTAAGTAGCCGGGGGAGGCGAGGTTCACACGTACAAAGGACTTACGTAGATTATGTGCCATATTAGGCAAGATAATTATTTAAATGATTCTAAAATCCAAATAGCCAGTGGAAGTGAGGTATACTTGCGTACAAGAGACTACGTATGCGTATAAAATTAGGCAAGATAATTATTTAAATAGCTCCAAAACCCAAGTTTCCGGGGAAAGAATTAGGCTAGATCATTACTTAATGACTTCTAAAACCCAGGTTACTGGGGTAGCAATGGCAACGCGTACGGCGTAGTTTCGTAGGCGTACTAAATTAGGCGAGGTCATTTTTTAAATAATTCTAAAATCCAAGTAGCCAGAAAAAAGGTCCACGCGTATAAGGACGTTTCCTAAATGTGCTAAACTAGGCAAGGTAATTACTTAAATAATTCTAAAACTCAAGTAACCGGGGTAAGCGAGGTCCTCGCGTAAAAGAAAGTTACGTAGACGTGCAAAATTATGGCATGATTATTATTTAAATAATCCTTAATCTCAAGTAGCCGGGGAAGCAAGGTCCACGCGCATAAGGGAGTTACTTAGACGTCCAAAACTATGGAAAACAATTATTTAAATAGTTCCAAAACCCAAGTTGCCGGGAAAACAAGGTTCACGCATATAAGGGAGTTACGTGGACGTGCATAATAGGCAATACCATTATTTAAATAATTCTAAACCCAAGTAGCCAGTGGAAGCGAGATACTTGCGTATAAAGAAGTTACCTGGACGTGCTGAATTAAGTAACAAAATTATGTAAATAATACTAAAAACATTCTAATACCTTTCTTTACGTGGACCCCCCGTCCTTCGGCTACTTGATTTTCAAAGTTATCTAAGTAATTGTTTTGCCTGATTTTGCATGTCAACGTAAGGCGATTTTGTGCGTGGATCTTGTATCCCCCGGATATTTAGGTTGCAGAATTATTTAAATAATGATTTTGCCTAATTTTGCACGACTATAAATCCCTTATACGCGTGGACCTTGCTTACCCCAGCTACTTTAGTTTGTTATACGTAGAAAATTAGGCAAGATCATTATTTTAATAATTCTAAAACCCAAGTAGACGGGGGAGGCGAGGTCCACTGCACGAATATAAGGGAGATACGTATACGCCGTAAATTGGGCAAGACAATTATTTTAATAACTCAAAAACCCAGGTATCCAGGGAAGGGAACGTCCACGGGAGTTACGTAAACGTGGAAAGTTAGTCTAGATTATTATTTAAATTATTCTTAATCGACGTGCTAAATTAGGCAAGGTCATTATTTAACTAGTACTAAAACCCAAGTAGCCGGGGAAAGCAACCCCTATTGAAAAATCTCAGGTGAGATCTCAGGTGATTTCTCAGGTGAGATCTCATGTAAAATCTCACGCCAAAATCTCACCTGAGATTCTGCTCCAGATGCTGCAGAAAACTTACGTTAATTAAAAATCAGCTTCTTCAGTATTGGGAATCGCCTTTTAGGATGTTTTACCCCAGATGAGCTCAAAAATACATGTTTAAAAGCATTTTAACACAATTTTTCAATTTTTAAAATTTGATACATGAGATCTCAGGTGATTTCTCAGGTGATATATCATGTGAGATCTCAGGTGAGATATCATGTATCAATTTTAAAAATTGAAAAATTGTGTAAAATGCTTTTAAACATGTATTTTTGAGCTCATCTGGGGGGTAAAACATCCTAAAAGGCGATTCCCAATACTGAAGAAGCTGATTTTTAATTAACGTAAGTTTTCTGCAGCATCTGGAGCAGAATCTCAGGTGAGATTTTGGCGAGAGATTTTACATGAGATCTCACCTGAGAAATCACCTAAGATCTCACTTGAGATTTTTCAGATAAAGGAGTTACCTAGATGTGGAAAATTAGGCAAGATCATTATTTAAATAAATCTAAAACCCAAGTAGACGGGGGTGGGGAGCTCCACGCGTATAAGGGAAATACGTAGACGAGCAAAGTTAGGAAAGATTATTATTTAAATTATTCTTAATCGCTAGTAGCCTGGGAAAGCAAAATCCATGCGTATGACGTCGTTGGATAGACGTGCACCATGAGGCAAGACAATTATATAAACCAAAGTAAATAAATTCTAAAACCCAAGTAGCCTGGGGAAGCGAGGTCCTTGCGTATAATGGAGTACATAGACGTGCAAAGCCAAGTACGACTATTATTTAAATAATTCTAAAACCCAAGTAGCCGGGAAAGCAAGGTCCACGCGTATAAGGAAGTTACCTAGACATGCTAAATTATATGCAAAACACTTATTTAAATAATTCTCAAATCCAAGTTGCGAGGAGAGCAAGTTTCACGCATATAAGGAAGTTTCCTAGACGTGTAAAATTAGACAAGATCATTACTTAAATAATTCTACAACAAGTAACCGGGAGAAGCGAGGTCCTCGCGTATAAGGAATAAGTTACGTAGACGTGCTAAATTAACGAAGACAATTATTTAAATAGTTTTGAAACCCAAGTTGTCGGAGACAGCGAGGTCGACGCGTATTAGGTTAATTACCTAGACGTGCAAAATTAGGGATGTAAATTATTTAAATAGTTTTAAAACCCAAGTAGCCGGGGGAAGCCAGGTCCTCGCGAATAAGGAAGTTACACAGACGCGCTGAATTAAGCAACAAAATTATGTAAATAATTTGGAAAACTAATGCCCTAGTTTACGTGGACCTCCCATCCTCCCGCAACTTGGGTTTCAAAATTATTTAAGTAATTGTTTTGCCTGATTGTGCATGTCAACGTAACCATTTTATAGACGAGAACCTCGCTTCCCCCGGCTACATATGTTTAAGAACTTTTTCAATCATATAATTGCCTAATTTTGAACGCCTATCTCTCCCTTATACGCGTGGACCTCGCTTCCCACGGATAGTTAGGTTTCAAAATTATTTGAAGAATGATCTTGCATAATTTTTCATATCTACGTATCTCCCTTATACGTGTGGACCTCCCTCCCATCGGCAACCGGAGTTTTCTAATATTGAAATAATAATCATGCCTAATTTGCACGTCTACGTAACTCCCTTATACGCATGGACGTTGCCTTCCCTAGCTACTTGTGTATTTGAATTATTTAAATAATGATTTTGCCTAATTTTGCACGTCTCTGTTACTACCTGAAACACGTGTACTTCGTTTCCCCCGGCAACTTATGATTAAAAATTATCTAAATAATAATCTTGGTTTATTTTGAACGTCTACGTAACTTCCTTATTCGGACTGTCTTTACACCCCCGGTTACTTCATTTTTAGAATAATTTAAATAATGATATTGCCCAATTGTCCATGCCTATGTACTCCCTTATACGCAAGTGCCTCGCTACCCGTGGCAACTTGGGTTTAAGAATTATTTAAATAATGACATTGCTTATTTTTTGCACGCCTACGTAACTCCCTCATTAGATTAGATTAGATTGTAAACTCGCGGGGACCATAACGGTGTAGCGCTCTTAGCTTGCTTGCCATTGTACGCTATTCCCCACCTACCTCGGGTCCCACCTTAGGGGAGGCCAACTGCAGAGCAGTAGTCAAGGAACCCCCTAATTCTGTGCTCCCTGATCTCTTCTGGTATTGACACCGCCCTGCCAAACCACTTCCTTCTGGATTCCGCCAGTGCAGGGCACTCACAGATCACGTGGATTGGCGTTTTCTCACAGTCTTCCCCGCACCTGGGTGTTGGAAACCCCGCAGGTCGCAGTGCTCTGTGATCAGTTTTACTGCCCTTCTGAGTTGCCACCTGCCGAGGGAGAGAAGTTCTCGGCCCCATTGGTCACCCGTTACTCCCCACATGGCCTTGGATTTGCTGCAACGCTCAGTCGCGAGCCACTTCATTTCGCATAGGCTCATGATGTGAGCAGCTATTCTGCTCCGGCCTTCTTGCGCCGACATGCCAGCTTGCTGTCTAATGGGGCCGTGAGTGCGACCCCCTTGTTTAGCAAGAGTATCCGCCCTTTCATTACCTTTCCACCCGGAGTGACCCGGAATCCAGGTTAAGTTGAGAAGGTTAACCATACCTTGTGCATCCAACGAGGTCTTTGTTTCCATTACTAACTTAGAGCAAGTAACGGTCTTCTCGATGGCTCTTAATGCCGTCTAGCTGTCCGAGCAGATCCAAATAATCTAGCCCGACTTGCCAGCCCTTGTTAGTCCCTCCGCGTATGACTTGATCGCGAGTACCTCGGCCTGGAAAACCGTGTTGTAGCTTTCCATTTTAAAGCAGAAGCTGTCCTGCTGCCTAGGTCCACAGAAGCCAGCTCCCACCCCTTCCTTTGCCCTAGACCCGTCCGTGAACCAAATTTCGCCGTGTTTGGGTCTATATTCCTCCCACCTCACCCTCTCCGGAATGTGGATTTTGCATCTCCCTTCCTTACCGGTTGAGGTGGTATTATATCCTGCGGTTCTTTCCAGAGCTCCCTCAGTGAATCCCCGAACAGCCGTTTATGCCTCTTGCTGTCCGTTTTCCACAGACCGACGCAACCTAACCGGTATGCCGTATTCATTGCCTCAGACTTGATGTGCAGTGACAGAGACGGTAGGTTCAGCATGGTCCTCATAGCGGCACAGGGCGTACTCCTCCTAGTGACAGTTATGCTCCTTAAGAAAAGCGCCTGTACCCGATTCAGCTTCGCGCAATCCGTGCTCCGCAGTGTTCTGCTCCACCAGACTACTGAGGCAAACGTTAACCTCGGCACAATAATGGCAGAGTAGATCCAGTGCATTTGCCGCGGATCCACTCCCCACCTTGAACCCAATGCTCCTCTGTATTGCCAGTAAGTGGAGATTGTTTTTCTACATTTCTCCTCGAGGTACCTGCGCCAGAGTAACTTTCTATCGAGGATAACTCCCAGATATTTGGTTTCCTCCGCGAAAGGAATCTCTAAGTTCCCCGCCTTCATCTTCCTCAGCTTTCTAATTTTATAGCGCTTTGTGAAGATAAGGGCTACCGATTTATCCCCATGAATTCGCTATGCTTTGCTACTGCACCACTCCTTCGTTGCCTTGAGGGCTCCTTGAACCAAGTCCCTAAGAACTTCTTCATAAGCTTCCCTCGCTAGAATAGCTATATCATCCACATATCCTACCGCCTTGACTCCCACCCCGTTTAGTACTCGTAGTAGGCTGTCTACCACCAGGCTCTACAGTAGGGGGGACAAAACCTGGGGACAGCCTTCGGATACTCGCCCACCGATCGAGTGTCCCATCCAAGATTCCCTACTCACCATTCCCTACTCACCATGAAGGAGCTCATGATCCAGTCAATGATGCTCTTAGGGATACCATGTTCTACCGCATCCTTCCGGATCGCCTCTCTAGAGGTCCGATTGAACGCTCCTTCAACGTTCAGAAAGGCTCCTATGCATACTCCTTTCAGCTCAAGCTGTTCTTCAACGTAGTTGACCACCGAAAGGAGCGCTGTTTCCACTGACCTGCCCGTGCGATACGCGTGTTGTTCCTCGTGAAGCGGACAGATCTTCAGAGGACCTTCTTTAAGATAGCCATCCACAAGCTTTTCAATCGCGTCTTCAAAAGAAATGACGTGGGCTAATGGGCCTGTAATCTTTCACATCCGTGTAACTCTTCTTCCCTGGCTTGGGGATGACATTCACCTTTGTTTTAAGCCACTGCCTGGATGTGTACCCAAGGGCTATGCAGCCCCTCAGTACCCCTGTCGGCAGTCCCGTAATCTCCTCCAGGTCCTGTTGCAGCAGCACTGGGGTGATGTTATCCATGCCTGCAGGCATGGTGCTTTGTATGGCTGTAAGGACATGATAGCCTCTTTGACCCTTTGCGCTGTGACTACCTGCTCTGCTATGCTCCAATCCGCCTTTCTACCAGCCCTCCGGGAGGGAGGGGGGCTCGTCCGCCCCACCCGTCCGCCTGAAGTCAGGGATATTGGTCTCCAGCAGCACTGCCGGGTCTCTTCCGGTGTCCTAGTAAAACTCCCATCAGCCTTCCTTATTAGCCTTAGTTTCCCATTTGGAGTCCCCGCTAGGACATTGAAAAGTCTAGCCGTGTCGCTTATTGTGCTACACTCTGAGCACCATTTCCTCCCAGAGTCACGGTTTTCCTCTCTAATGAGGCTCTTATAGTCTTTGACTAAGCTTGTAGGCTTCCCAAATCTCTATCGTGTTCTTTTTCCTCGCTCTATTAAAGAGCCTACCTGCTTCCTTCCGCCTTGCCTCCGACTCTTTACTCCACTCCGCCTGCTGCGTCCAGTGGTTTTTTGAGTGATGGGACAATTTTCCTCGAACACGATTATGATCACCGTCCTGATAAAGGCTTCGGTGCGTTCCAGCTCGTTCGGTGTACCATATCTCGCCCCCTGAATCCGACTGTGCATCGCCGTATTGAGGCTCTAAAGCCATCCCAGTCTGTTTGTTTGGGATTCCTATACCAGACCACGTTGGGGACAATGCCCCTTAAGGTGGCGCTCTGATAATCCTATGGTCCGACATGGAGGGCTCCTCAGAGACTCTCCAGTCGTAAAACCCATCCCTTCAGCAGTCCGAAACAGAAGGTGGTATCGAGTACCTCGCTTCTGTTAGACGTGACAAAGATCGGTTCCGCACCTGTGTTTAAAACCATGAGGTTTTTCTCAATCGGGTACTCCTCTCCCCGCTCATTTGTGTCCGTGCTACCCCACGCCTCATTGTGGGCGTTGGCATCACATTCAACAATGAGCCCGAGTCCTTCCTTCCTACAGTACCTGGTTAACCTTTTAACCTCCTCTGGGGGAGATTTTCTCTCATGCGCACAGTAAGCAGATGCTACGGTGAACTCTTTGCCCCTGTTGACGCCGTACTTCCCACGAATTCTTACCACCGCTAGGTCTCTCGTTGAGAATTCCTGCATGAGCGTCGCCTCCAGCCCTTTCACGACCACGCACGCTCTTTGCCCGACATGCTCCCCACTCGCGTAGACACGCCCCGTGACCGATAGTCCCTTTATCTCGTTCCTGACCAGCCAGGATTCTTGCACCAGCGCAATAGCTGGGCATGTGTGTCTGACAGTCATGCACCTGGTTAATACCACTGAGGCGCTTTTACTGTGATGCAAGTTAATTTGCAGGATGTCCACTTGCGTATCAACCATTTCAATGCTGATCCACCCCTACATCATCCTGCTTCCCTTTCGCGGCCTCGCCAACCGGATTCTTCGAAGACCAGCTAAAGGTGATCTCGCTTGTCCCCAGGAAGGCCTTGCCAACCCTGGCCTCTAGAACACCCAGAGGGGCCTCGTCAACCCCAGGCGAAGGAGGCAAGCCGGGCCCCCTCCAAGCACTGGAGAATCCTCCACTTTGACGTATCCAACACCGGGTTCTGGCGCCCCAGGAGCTTGACCAACTGGGAGGCTTCTCTTCTTGGCGGCGGTACCAGTGCCGTCACATTGACTCTCTTGATGAGTTCCTCCGGGACGACAATCCTCGCCAGAGTCACGACACCGAGATTGACGGACGGCACTGCCTCTCGCAGCCACCTCTCCGACTCCCCATCATTACAAATGAAGGTCGCTTCACTTTATTTAAAGTTAGAATTATTTAAATAATGATCTTGCTTAATTTTCTACGTCTAACAAACTAAACTAACTGAGGTGAGCAAGGTCCACGCGTATAAGGCATTTATAGTCGTGCAAAATTAGGCAAAATCATTATTTAAATAATTCTACAACCTAAATATTCGGGGATACAAGATCCACGCACAAAATCCCCTTATGTTGACATGCAAAATCAGGCAAAATAATTACTTAGATAATTTTAAAAACCAAGTAGCCGAAGGACGGCGGGTCCACGTAAAGGAGGGCATTAGAATGTTTTTAGTATTATTTACATAATTTTGTTACTTAATTCAGCACGTCAAGGTAACTTCTTTATACGCAAGTATCTCGCTTCCACTGGCTACTTGGGTTTTAGAATTATTTAAATAACGGTATTGCCTAATTATGCACGTCCACGTAACTCCTTTATATGCGTGGGCCTTGCTTTCCCGGCAACTTGGGTGTTGGAACTATTTAAATAATTGTCTTCCCTAGTTTTGAACGTCTAAGTAACTCCCTTATGCGCGTGGACCTTGCTTCCCCGGCTGCTTAAGATTAAGCATTATTTAAATAATAATCTTGCGACAATTTTGCACGTCTAAGTAACTTTCTTATACACGAGGAACCCGCTTCTCCCGGTTACTTGAGCTTTAGAAATATTTAAGTAATGACCTTGCCTAGTTTAGCACGTTTAGGTAATATCCTTATACGCGTGGACCTTTTTTCTGGCTACTTGGATTTTAGAATTATTTAAAAATGATCTCATCTAATTTAGTACGCCTACGAAAATACGCCGTACGCGTTGCCCTATTGCTACCCCGGAAACTTGGATTTTGGAGCTATTTAAATAATGATCTAGCCTAATTTTACACACATACGTACGCTCTTATACGCAAGTATACCTCACTTCAACTGGCTATTTGGGTTTTATAGAGCTATTTAAATAATTGTTTTGCCACATTATTCACGTCTACGTAACTTCCTTATACGCGTGGACCTTGCTTTCCACTGCTACTTGCGACTAAGAATTATTTAAATAATAATCATGCCTAATTGAATATGTCCACCTAACTTCTTTATACGCAAGTACCTACCTGGCTTCCCTTGGCTACTTGGGCTTTAGAATTATTTAAATAATGGTCTTGCCTAATTATACACGTCCACGTAACTCCCTTATATGCGTGGACCTTGTTTTCCCCGCCAACTTGGGTTTTGGAACTATTTAAATAATTGTATTCCCTAATTTAGCGTGTCTTGGTAACTACCTTATACGCGTGGGCCTTGCTTTCCCGGCTACATGGGTATTAGAATTATTTAAATTATGACCTTGCCTAATTTAGTACGTCTACGTAACTCCGCTGTGCGCGTTGCCTTTGCCTCCCCGGTTACTTGTGTTTTAGAATAATTTCAATAATGATGTTGCCTAGTTTTACACGTCTACGTAACACCCTTATACGTGAGGACCTTGTTTCACCAGGCTACTTGCGATTAATAATTATTTAAATAATAATTTTGGCTAATTATGCACATCTACGTAACTCCCTTATACGCGTGGAACTTGTTTTCCCCGAAACATGGCTTTGGAACTATTTAAATAATTGTCTTCGCTAATTTAGCACGTCTAGGAAACTTCCTTATACGGGACGACCTCGCTTCCCTCGGTTTCTTGAATTTTAGTATTATTTAAGTAATGATATTGCCTAATTTTACAAGTCTAGGTAACTTCCTTATACGCTTGGACCTTGCTCTCCCGGCAACTTGGATTTTAGAATAATTTAAATAATTATTTTGCCTATAATTATGCATGTCTGCGTAACTCCCTTATATGCGCGGACCTAGCTTTCCCCGCCAACTTGGGTTCTGGAACTGTTTAAATAATTGTCTTCCCTAATTTAGCTCGTCTAGGTAACTTCCTTATACGCTTGGGCCTTGCTTTCCCGGTTACTTGGGTTTTTGAATTATCTAAATTATGACCTTGCCTAATTTAGTACGTCTATGTAACTCCGCTGTGCGCGTTGCCTTTGCATCCCCGGTTACTTGTGTTTTAGAATAATTTCAATAATGATGTTGCTTAGTTTTGCACGTCTACGTAACACCCTTATACGTGAGGACCTTCTTTCACCAGGCTACTTGTGATTAAGAATTATTTAAATAATAATCTTGCCTAATTACGCACATCTACGTAACTCCCTTATACGCGTGGACCTTGTTTTCCCCGAAACTTGGCTTTGGAACTATTTAAATAATTGTTTTCGCTAATTTAGCACGTCTAGGTAACTTCCTTATACGGGATGACCTCGCTTCCCCCGGTTTCATGAGTTTTAGAATTATACAAGTAATGAGCTTGCCTAATTTTACACGTCCAGGTAACTTCCTTATACGCGTGGGCCTTGCTTTCCCGGCTACTTGGGTTTTAGAATTATTTAAATTATGACCTTGCCTAATTTAGTACGTCCACGTAACTCCGCTGTGCGCGTTGCCTTTGCTACCCCGGTTACTTGTGCATTAGCATAATTTCATTAATGATGTTGCCTATGTTTGCACGTCTACGTAACACCCTTGTACGTGAGGACCTTGTTTCACCAGGCTACTTGCGATTAAGAATTATTTAAATAATAATCTTTCCTAATTATGCACATCTACGTAACTCCCTTAAACGCGTGGACCTTGTTTTCCCCGAAACTTGGCTTTGGAACTATTTAAATAATTGTCTTCGCTAATTTAGTACGTCTAGGTAACTTCCTTATACGGGACGACCTCGCTTCCCCCGGTTTCTTGAGTTTTAGAATTATTTAAGTAATGATCTTGCCTAATTTTACAAGTCTAGGTAACTTCCTTATACGCGTGGACCTTGCTCTCCTCGCATCTCGGGTGTTGGAACTGTTTAACTAATTGTCTTCCCTAATTTAGCTCGTCTAGGTAACTTCCTTATACGCGTGGACCTAGCTTTCCCAGCTACTTGGGTTTTAGAATTATTTAAATTATGACCTTGCCTAATTTGGTCCATCTACGTAACTTTGCTCTGCGCGGTGCCTTTGCTTCCCCGGTTACTTGTGTATTAGAATAATTTCAATAATGATGTTGCTTAGTTTTGCACGTCTACGTAACTTCCTTATACGCGCGGACCTTGCTTTCCCCTCTACTTGGATTTTGGAATTATTTAAATAATTGTCTTGTCAAATATGGCACATCTACGTAACTCCCTTGTACGTGTGGACTTCGCCTCCCCGACTACTTAGGTCTTAGAGCTATTTAAATAATTTAAATAGTTGAGGACGATCTTTGGAGGCAAAATGAAATGATCTTATTTCTTTATGGCAACGTTCCGTTGGCTTAGTACGCCAACCTCATCAGGTCGAAATTATAAACGTATATATCATACGTCGATCAGATGTTATTCTCGACTCAATGAGGTTGGCGTACTATAAGCCAACGAAACGTTGCCATAAAGAAATAAGATCATTTCATTTTGCCTCCAAAGATCGTCCTCAACTATTTAATATAAAAATGGATGGCGTTATACATTCAACATACTTAAATAATTGTCTTTCCTAATTATGCATGTCTACGTAACTTTCTTATAAGCGTGGACCTTGCTTTCCCCATCAACTTGGGTTTCAAAACTATTTAAATAATTGTGTTCTCTAATTTAGCACGTCTAGGTAACTTCCTTATATGCGTAAACCTTGCTTCCCCGGTTAATTGGGTTTGAGAATTTTTTAATAATGATTGCGCCTAGTTTTGCACGAGTACGTAACTCCCTTGTACCCGAGGACCTTGTTCCCCCAGGCTACTTGCGATTAAGAATTATTTAAATAATAATCTTGCCTAATTTTGCACGTCTACCTAACTTCATTATACGCGTGGACCTCGCTTCCCCCGGCTATTTGGATTTTAGGATCATTTAAATAATTTTCTTGACTAATTAGGCACACGTACGCCCCCCCCCCCGCTACTTAGAATTAATAATTATTTAAATAATTTTGTAGCCTAATTTGACTCATCTACGTAACTCCCTTATACGCGGTGACCTTGCTTTTCCCTGCTACTTGCGATTAAGAATTATTTTAATAATTATCTTTCCTAATTATTCGACGTCTACATAACTCCCTTATATGTCTCGTACTGGGACTCCTAAATGATTTTGTGATTTTTAGTTTCGGCTATCTGACAGCAGAAAATAAGCACAAAAATATGTCCTTTTTCCATAATCGCCAAATAGAATACTCGCAAAGTTACCCGAAAGCGGTCTGCTAGCTTAATTTTATAAGCTAGCAGATAGCACGTTTCTCGGAAACGGGTATAGCAGAAAAATCGATTTAGGCGTAGGATAATATACTATACTTGCCTCATTTTATACTTTCATAGAAAGTTTTATATTAACAATATTATTATTTGAAGAGTTATGAAAAAATTATCACCATTTGCAAAGTGTGCTTATTGACTTGATAAGATTCGAAGAAATAAAAGGACTGCTTAAAAATTGTGTTGTTAAAACTTACTTAAAAATTTCTTCTTCTTAAAAACGTGTTGATTGTTTAAAAAAAAATATTTAAGCTCTTATTAAAGTTTTTGGTATTCAGTTTGACGAATGTTGGTTGAGAGGGGGAGAGAGAGAGAGAGAGAGAGAGAGAGAGAGAGAGAGAGAGAGAGAGAGAGAGAGAGAGGGAGAGAGAGAGAGAGAGGGAGAGCTAATACTTGCCTTAGTTTAAACATTTGTATAATGTTATGAGAGTTTATTATATAGTACATTTTTAATATTATTATTAAATAGAAGTATTGTTAGTCACAATAAAAGTTTTAAATTTGAATGTTTCTATAAGGAGCTCGATACAATGATTACATTAGTAACGTTTCTTGAAATAATATAATCAAACCTGTATTTTATGTACGATAATAAATTTTCAATACTATTAATTTGTAAAGTCATATGAAAATATATTTCTTTTTATTTTTATAGATTCCAGGAAAACCTTATACGTGCCTTATTTTATACTTTCGCAGAAAGTTTTATTATTTCTACTTTAATTTAGATAAATGAATATATCAAAAATTATTTTCGAGAAAAAAATGTTAATGCTTTCTTTTTAGAAAAAACATTTTTCAAACATTCTGTAGTTCTAATTTCCAAATAAAGTTTGTTAGTATATTATTCTTGTACAGAATGTCTTGTTGGCTGTTTCAAAAAAATATTTAGGCTCTTCTGAAAGTTTTTCGTGGTGTCGTTATACAGTTGTTAAGTAAGAAAAGATGAGAGAAAAGGAGGGGACGGGGGTGCTGAATTTTTGTTTACAAAGCGACTTAACGGTGGTTTAGAGAGATAATAAAAATAATTTATTTTGGGTAGCATATAAGTTTTCCATAAACTTTTCATTTTTCTTATTTAAATATGTTTTATGTAATTATTGTTTTTCGAAAAGAAACTTTGCAGTTGTTAAGAGAGATAATAACAATAATTTATTTTCCAAACACTTAGGTTTTGCGTGAACTTTTAATTCTTATTAATAAATTAAAGAATTGGCAAGGAATAATAATATACACTTGTCTATAAGTTATGACTTTCGTAGAATACTTGTGGATTCCACAACTTTTTAAGAGACTATGTAAGAATAGAAAAATTAAAATTAGAAAAAGGAAAAAATTTATGCAACTTTTTGTAGAAATTTATTTATACTTAAAATTATTAATATTTAATTTACAAGTGCCATGATCAAAATAGTAAATGAAATTTTAATGTTCCTTATTTTGTATTATATTAAGGAGCTTCATTCACGTCAACCATTTATTCAGAATTCTTACCATTCTCGTTAGTTAACTTTCTTGCTTTTCTTTACTAACTTACTTTCGTTCTTAACTATTATTTTGGTATCCAGATATTTCTATTTCATATGTATCTAGTTGTTGCCTGTACATGTTGCTTTCTCTTGTCACAAGTTGCATCTTTTTCTGTAGCCTATTTATAAATCTAGATATTCTGTCATGCGAGTTATTTGTATCTGCAAGTGTCTTTTTTCGTTCTTCATGACGTTGTTTCATACCTTCCAATTTTATTTAAACATTTAAACTGATTCTACTTGAGACCTTAAGTGACCTTCTTTAGATGCTAACAGAGCTTTTGAGTGTTGTAATCAATTTATTTCTCGTTTAAGCCCAAGCCACCAATTCCAATTGCCTCATATTTAGCTATTTTTGACAAAAAGCTCAGCTTTGGTCATTTTCAATTGAGAAATCCCTTGCTCCAAATTTCTAATATTTCTCCAATCTAGGAACCAATTTAAATCGAAAATATTTAATAATAACTTTTATCTTAATCAAAGTTATTCGCACCAGTCCAGATATGATTATCATTTGTATTAAAGCTTTCTTGACATTCTTGAATTGATATCACTTTTTGAAATTATTATCTGAATCTTGTGTAGAAAAATATTTACTAAGAACTCCTCTGAAACATTTTGACGTCTCCCACTGTGATAAAATTATAAATTAGATTAACTGAGCACTTTTATTCACTAAAATTTTCACAATAACACATCATTTTCGCTTTTTAAAATATTTCAATATTCATTTAACATATTCTTTTAACTGGTGCTTGAGTAAATATGTACAATGGCACAGCGCACTGATATCAACTAATTTTGTTGAAGATGACAAATTCTTTTTAAACCAATTTAAGTCTCAGACCAATATTTCAAATCAGCGTGATAAATTATATTGTATATTTATGCTCACGTGTCACTCACCAATATTTTCTTCTATGCAAAAGCTTATTATAAAGTTTATGTACCTCATAATATTTATGCTTGCGTGTCACTATACTCACTAATATTTTCTTGTGTGCAAAAGGTTATTATAAAGTATATGAACCTCATAACACATAATTATTCACTTCCGTTAAACATGATAACTTTTATCTTGGTCAAAGTTATTCCCAAGAGTCCAGATATGATTGCCATTTATGTACATAAAACATCACTTTAAATCCTCAATTCTTGAGAAAATCATTCAGTTGTGAACACTATAGAGAACTTTTGAAATTATTATGGATTGAAACAACTTAAATTAATAATCCATAATTGTCACAAATAATCTAGTAAAATTAAGAAACACAACCAGTTTATGAACTAAGAATCACTGAGAATTATTAAAGCTTTCTTGACATTCTTGAATTGATATCACTTTTTGAAATTATTATCTGAATCTTGTGTAGAAAAATATTTACTAAGAACTCCTCTGAAACATTTTGACGTCTCCCACTGTGATAAAATTATAAATTAGATTAACTGAGCACTTTTATTCACTAAAATTTTCACAATAACACATCATTTTCGCTTTTTAAAATATTTCAATATTCATTTAACATATTCTTTTAACTGGTGCTTGAGTAAATATGTACAATGGCACAGCGCACTGATATCAACTAATTTTGTTGAAGATGACAAATTCTTTTTAAACCAATTTAAGTCTCAGACCAATATTTCAAATCAGCGTGATAAATTATATTGTATATTTATGCTCACGTGTCACTCACCAATATTTTCTTCTATGCAAAAGCTTATTATAAAGTTTATGTACCTCATAATATTTATGCTTGCGTGTCACTATACTCACTAATATTTTCTTGTGTGCAAAAGGTTATTATAAAGTATATGAACCTCATAACACATAATTATTCACTTCCGTTAAACATGATAACTTTTATCTTGGTCAAAGTTATTCCCAAGAGTCCAGATATGATTGCCATTTATGTACATAAAACATCACTTTAAATCCTCAATTCTTGAGAAAATCATTCAGTTGTGAACACTATAGAGAACTTTTGAAATTATTATGGATTGAAACAACTTAAATTAATAATCCATAATTGTCACAAATAATCTAGTAAAATTAAGAAACACAACCAGTTTATGAACTAAGAATCACTGAGAATTATTAAAGCTTTCTTGACATTCTTGAATTGATATCACTTTTTGAAATTATTATCTGAATCTTGTGTAGAAAAATATTTACTAAGAACTCCTCTGAAACATTTTGACGTCTCCCACTGTGATAAAATTATAAATTAGATTAACTGAGCACTTTTATTCACTAAAATTTTCACAATAACACATCATTTTCGCTTTTTAAAATATTTCAATATTCATTTAACATATTCTTTTAACTGGTGCTTGAGTAAATATGTACAATGGCACAGCGCACTGATATCAACTAATTTTGTTGAAGATGACAAATTCTTTTTAAACCAATTTAAGTCTCAGACCAATATTTCAAATGAGCGTCATAAATTATATTGTATATTTATGCTCACGTGTCACCAATATTTTCTGTTATGCAAAAGCTTATTATAAAGTATATGAACCTCATAACACATAATTATTCACCTCCTTTAAACATAATAACTTTTATCTTGATCAAAGTTATTCGCAACAGCCCAGATATTATAGCCATTTGTAAAACATCATTCTAAATCCACAATTCGTGAAAAAATTATTCAGTTGCAAACACTATAGAGTACATATGAAATTATTATTGATTGAATCAACTTAAATTAATAACCCATAATTGTCACACATAATCTAGTAAAATTAAGAATCACAACCAGTTTAGGAACTAAGAATCACTGAGAATTTTTAAAGTTTGTGTAGAAAAATATTTACAAAGATCTCCTCTGAAACATTTTGACGTCTCCCACCTTGACAAAATCATAAATTAGATTAACTGAACACTTTTATTCACTACATTTTTCACAATAACACATCATTTTCTCTTTTTCAGTATATCAATATTCATTTAACACAATCTTTTAACGGGTGCTTCAGTAAATGTGGACAATAGCCCAGCACTGATATCAACTAATGTCGTTGAAGATGTCAAACCAAAGCTCAGACCAATATGTCAAATCAGCATCATAAATTATATTATTTATTTATGCTCACGGGTCACTCATCAATATTTTCTTCTATCCAAAAGCTTTTACATAAAGTTCCATAAAGTTTATGAACCCGATAACACATAATTATTCACCTCCCTTAAACATAATAACTTTTATCTTGATCAAAGTTATTTGCACCAGTCCAGATATGATTGCCATTAATCATTTTCAATCAGTTCTCAGCTCCAAAATTTAGTCCTATGGCTGGCATTGCAATGTACACGTTTTTCTGAAATGAAAAATAAAACTCACAAAGTATCTATTCGAATAATTTTTATTCACCTTGTACTAAATTATTAATGTCAATAACAGTTAATAATTGTCAACAATTACTTAAAACTATTTGTAACTGTTTATAAATGTTACGAAATATAGGATTTTGAACGCAGTTTCAAATAGTTTATACGAGTTTGAAACACTTTCAAATAATTTTTAATGACATTTAAAATGAATTAATAATTGGTAATTAACAGTTTCTAGTAAACTCTTACCAACAGTTTTTAAAACTTTATAGAACAAAAATATTTCCGCTAAGGCAAAAACTAAAAAATTATTAGAATATAATAAGTATATAATACATATCTGAATTCTCTTCATCGC
Organism: Torymus aiolomorphi; assembly: GCA_036365515.1. NCBI lineage: Eukaryota > Metazoa > Arthropoda > Insecta > Hymenoptera > Torymidae > Torymus > Torymus aiolomorphi. The sequence continues at coordinate 26,889,668 of CM070874.1, forward strand.
TGCTAAAATATGTTCTTGTATGTTAACATCATAATTTCCACAAATTTACTCTTGTAAAAAGGAAAACTCAACAGAACACTTGATTCTTTGCTATAGTATCTGCTCTCTTCACCGCGGTCTGCCGGAGCAGCGCTCTGAACTTAGTCAAATGATTCCGTTCTGGTTCGCTCTGAAGTTAATCAAATGATTCCGTTTCATCGGGAGAATCCTCGCGGGGCCAACGCTGGACGTGGATTGGATCAGTCCAATCAGACGCTGGCCCAACACATCATGCGATCAGTGGATTTAGTGCATTTCATTTCCCGCGTTTTTTCTTTTATCATGGTGGTTCAGCAGCGGTTTAGCAAATGCAAATGGTTTCGTAGATATACGCAAAGTGAACATTAAAAACAGTTTGTGCAGTAGTGAATTTAAATACATAATATATACAAAGCAAAATGTTGAACGGAAGTGAAAATGAAATGGACACAACACTAAGCAAAACTGCTCCATTTAGTATATTCGAAAACATCGAAGATCCGGAACTGCTAATATCCACAAAAGATATGATCGACACAATTACGTGTATGGATTCAGCTATGTAAGATTTCCTCTTTTTTTTATTCTATAGATATTTGATTTAATTTTAAATTTTGATGTAGGTCTTATGATGTGTAAACTTCAATATTTTTCAGAGACGTGGTAGGAGTTGTGAATAATATCACAAGTCCTTATAGTGTAACAGATAAAACGAACAAACAGTACCAAATATTAAAATTTTCACTGCAATGTAAAGATTGTGAAGTACCGATTGTTGCTTGGGATGAAGACGTGAAGAGAATCATACATTATGTTAAGTTAGATGCGGTAAGTTTGAATTAGCATTCATATTTCATTTTTTTGTGAATTTTAAATAAAATTACATAATTGTGTAAATTTCCTTTGTTTTTATTAGATCCTGCATATTGATGGCCCTTATGCTAGGCATCAGGATCCAAAATACAGTGCTAACAACAAGGATTATATATTAACAATAAGGAGCAACACACATATTAATACTTTGGCGAAAGTAAAAATGGCGCCACCACAGTCAGTACCAGAATTTTATAGCATAAAAAATTGTATAAATATAAACACCATAATTGGTTAGTACATAAAATTCTATTAATTAATTTATATTTCTAGTTATATTAATATATTTTTAATTTGTATTTTTGTCAATATATATTTATAAATATATTTTTGGTTAACTTTTATGTTTTAATATTGTGTTTTAGCCTTAAAAGTTATTGTCAAGGTAGAATTCAAATCAAGTATTGAGAATCCATGCAAAGGAGATGGGGTTATAACTGATGGAGTAGAAAAAATAAATGTTACTATTTATAATTATGGTGGTAATAATATGCAATTCGAAAAAGGAGAAAATGTAAAACTTATTGGTAAATTCGTTGAACGATCTCAGCATCTAATGTTTGTGGTTTCTGATATGAAAAATATTATAAAGTTACAAGGAGACAAATTGTCTGTTAAAGATTTGCGTAAAATTACCAAAGTGGCAAGGCGCATGAATTCTGATACATTGCAAAATAATTTTAAGGTAATAATTTTTACTGAAATTTTTAATTCAAATATTTTTAACGTAAAATTAAATACAAATAATATTTTCAGAAACCAAAAATCTAATGGAGATCAACAATTTTTTAAACCAAATTTATATATTAATAATATATAACTACAGTTAATTTACATTTTTATACACAAAATGAAAAAAATGACGAAAAACAAATTGATTAATAAAATTTGAATTAATAATAATAATTTAATAATAATATAGTTTATATAATAATTCTGAGTTATTTTGTATGCGGTGGATGTACGCAAAATCATATCTTATTTTCTCAAATGAAATACAATTTTCTATGTTTTTGATAATGAATGAATTTATTTTCTTTTAAAGATAAAATTGTTATTTTGAAAGTGATTCTACTTTGAAAATAATTTAATTTTTTTTTAAATGAAGGTTAAAAAATGATTAGAAATAGTAGAAAAATGTTTGTTTTAATTATTTATTTGAAAAGAAAATTAGTTTTTAAATAATACATAGGTACTAAAATACATAGGTTTTAAATAATACAGTTTTTAAATTATACATTTAGGATAAGTATCTAAACCTATTCAATAAAAATTGAATAAAATAAATAAAATTGGTACTAAAATACATAGGTTTTAAATAATACAGTTTTTAAATAATCCATTTAGGATAAGTATCTAAACCCATTCAATAAAAATTCGAGTGACGCTCTATTTTCATTACGCAGTGTGATGTGACTTATATCTGCCACTCTAAAATAAGGTGAGTAATTGTATCTCGCACATACTTCACCAATGATTTGAACAGCTTGTCCCTTTTGGAATTCATGCTGCGAATAATTGGAAATTTGAACTTCCAATTTAAAATTACCATCTGTAATGCTACCAATACCTTTATTCATGTTTTTGGAAATTAATTTAGCAAAATTATTTTTGATATAACCTGTAATCTCTAAAAAAAGAAAAATTATAAATATTACAATTTTTAAAAAATCATTAAATATTATATACAAAAATATGTGGGAAAAATGCAATTACTTATTGTTCCAGTAGCATTTAAAATATTTGAAAATTCAACAACTGGGAGTTGTGTAAAACAATTATCATTGTCAACAGCATCGTATCTTCCTTCAACAGTAATTGTAGTGGAAGGTCCAATAATTAACTCGAAGTTAACATTCCCATTATTGAATTTAGAATTTTTCAACACCGACTTCGAAAAAGCTCGTTCTACAGTTAAAGCCTATAAAATAATATATACATACATTTTTAATAATAAAAAATATATAAGTTTATATTCAAAATATGTTTGTGTACTTACAATGTTTGATTCAGCCACATTTTCTAAAATGGGAATATTTTTCTGCCAAGCTACCAATTGGACTCTTCTTCCCTGCGCATTGTTGAGCACAACTCGAAAAACCATGGCTCCATTAGCTGCTACCGACTTGCCAAATAATTGGTCAACATAGCCTGTTATTTCTCTGTAAAAAATAAAAAATAACATTTTATTATATATATAATATTAGTTAAAATTTTTAGTTAAAAAGAATAATCATACCAATTTACACATATATACATTGAAAAAAATAGAAGCATGTATATAAAATTTTATGTAGTCTTTTAGTTTAAAAAATGATTCTACTTTAATTAAGTATGTGGCGATTGTACCCTAACAAAGTTTAGAGACTTTATTTTTTATGCTTATTTTCTGTTAATTATGCTAATTTTAATCACTGAATTGAATGTATTTGTGCTTTTATTTTTATATTTCAAATACTTACGCGCTTGGATCGTTGATTTCAATACTATCAATAATTTGATTTTCAGTAAAAATATCTTTTTCGACAATTTCCATGGTGCAGTCGTTGATTTTTTTATTTTTTAAGCAAGCAAAGCACGTCTGAACACAAACGTTGACTGTTCTAAAGTAAAGAAAAATGAATAACGAAAAAATGAATAACGAAAATTTATCCTAGTAAGATCCTAGTAAGATAAGAGAACAAAAAAAATGAATAACGAAAAAAAAAAGGCAATGCTACCAGGATATACTTTGAAAAGTCCCTAGTACAATGATCTGCGCAACCTCTTTGTCGTCTGCTATGATGACAGCATCCAATGCTTTTTAAATGAGAAACATTATGCCATGAAGGTTAGGATGCGCAATGAACTCTGCTTCCGTTTTGTATATATAAATCTTGTGATGGTCAAAGTGTATAGTATTATTATTTCATCTTTGCTTTCTATATTGTATTTATATCATATAATACATGCGAATAAATATTATATACTAAAATAAAATAAAAATTGTTCAAGTATATTTTTGATTTAAAATAACATTTTTTCTATAATATTTTTTTCAATAAAAGTTTAAGTTTAACAATATAAAAAATAGGACAAAATGTCATAGTCAGTATATTCACTTTATAGTATTTACTTGTTAATTACTTCAGATCAAGGCTTTTCATATCAGACAACAGAAGTTTTAATTTTAATTAAATCTAAATAAACAAAATTAAATTGAATGTAATATTAACCCAAATAGTCCACTTTGATATTGCCTTACAAATTTTATTCGTATGTCATCAATTAAAAAGTTCTTTATATACGAAATTTTTGATATACTCTCTTTCATTTTCTTTATTATCTTTGTCATTTAAATAAATTTTAACAGTTCCATGAATGAACTCGAGATATGGCAACATAAAGCTGTCCATGATTAAAAACATCTCTTCTTAAATCAAAACCAATTTTTTAAAAAGTTTGTCCTTGTGACTTATTAATTGTCATAGCAAATGCTAATTTTACTGGAAATTGACGTCTTCTAAATTTGAATGAGTATTCGTTTTCTGAATATAGGGTAATCCTATTAATAAATACTATTTCACCTGCTTTATCACCTGTCAATATTTCACAGCATAGCACATTATGTGACATTTTAATAATCAATAGTCGTGTTCCATTATATAAACCTTCATCAATATTCAAATTTCTTATTAAAATAACAACAGTATATTCTCTTAAACGTAATTCATGTGGGGGCAATGAAGCTGGATTTAAACTATTTAAATACTCGGGAATAATGGATTCATTCAGCGCACCATTGTCACAATTTTCAGTAGAATCTACACTTGAATATATTTTTTCAGAATTTGGATCAAGGAGGTCAAGAACTCTATCATTTAATTCATTGACATCATCGTTTCTGGCTGACAAAATAGCAAAATTTATTACTTTTCTATAATTTTTATTGCGAAGGACAGTACCATAAATATCTTCAACAATATCTTCACCATTTAATGCAATACATTGTGATGGAAATTCAGTAAGTTTGAGATTATCATTTTTGTCATTTAGATCTCCATTTCCTATTTTCAATAAGAATTTGGAAAATTCTATTTCATCAGAATAAACCCTCATATTTTGCATTAATTTATAAACAATAAAATGTTTCCAAAGTATACTATTTTTAATAGATAAGTTTACTAATTCACTTCGATTACTTTGTAACTTTACTGGTAGAAGTTGTCTAAAATCTCCACCTAGTATAATTACTTTACCGCCAAATACAATGTTATTATTTGTAATATCACGCAAGGTTTTATCAATAACTTCTAATGCATATCTTGGTGCCATAGGAGCTTCATCCCAGATAAAAACATCTATATTTCTCAAATATTCAGCTTCTTTTGATTGTAATTTTATATGAGATGTAGAATCAGAATACAGTGGCACAGGTAATCCAAATGTTTTATGAAGTGTTTGACCAGAAGGTAGTAAAGTTAGTAACAATAGCTTGTACAAAGTTTTATATATATATATGTTTTGCCAGAGCCACCAGGACCATCTATATAATAACAATTATTAACAGTGTCATGAATTGTTTTACAATTATTAGTGACATTTAAAATTTTATCTACAATAAACTTCTGTTCTGTATTTAATTTTGAATACATTTCTTGGGTTTCATTTAAAAAAGTTTCATCTATTATTTGATCGAATTCTGCAATATATTCATTTGACTCTGGTATTTCTATTTCTATATTTATAAAATCTCTGAGATTACGATTTTCTAAACGTAACATTTTATTCATTGAGATATATGCTTTTTTTTCAGCTGCTACTGAATCTAATATTTTTCGTTGGAAATCTTCAGACAAATAAGATTTAAATTCATTCCATAATATATTGGATGCAATGGGTTGCAATAAATTAAGATTCTTACAAATAATCTTCGTAACTGTTTTGGCATCATCCAAAATGTAGCTTCATGGATGGCTTTTCTCCACTCTTCATCATCTTCAATAAAACCATGTGCTAAACATGCTTTCACAAATATTTCTTGTTCTAGTCCATCAACAGTTCTCAAGTCTTGAAAACATGTTGCACCTTTAAGATACAAGAGTAGTAATCTCAAATGATACAATTCAACAGAGTTGGGACTTACTGGGTATATACGACCAAGACAATTAAAAGAATTAAGCTTCTTTCCCAATAACATATTTTATTTTCATGGACTTTTTTGGTTTTATAAGTATAATGTTGTGGTATTTGTACATATGTATAATTTCTTGCTTCAGCATCTTTTCTATTTAATTCAAAATAATCTAACAGCATAGTTGTTTGATTAGATAAATTTTCTATATTATTATCTTCTAAGTCATCGTGTATAACAATTGAATGCTGATTAGGAAGATGAACAGGTAACCGAATCACTGTATGACTTTTTTTATGCATAGTTAAACTAAAAATACGCCAAACTGCTTCAATTAGACTGACATAACGTGATTCAATATACATTTGAATTTCATCATGATTTATTGTCTGTGACTCATCATTTGATTTTTCTGTTTCTGATATTGTAATTGCAGCAGCATCATGACCTTTCAAAATATATTTGAATAAATACTTTACAGATTTTTTTGATGTAACCAATTCAACATTCAAATGACAGTTAAATAGCAATGATAACTCTGGACAATATGGAACTACATATCGATTGTCAACAATATAATTTCCTGGACGTTTATAAGTTATACCAGTATCTCTCTGTTTATAATGAGGATAATTATCACCATCAATTAAAGTTTCATTTTGATATGGTTTTGGAAAATGTTTGGAACATTTGCTATCTACTAAACACCAGTCACCACAAGGACCATGAATCATATGTCTCATAACTATTTGATGCAAAGTTGGGTCTTCACGGGGATCAGGAATTTCTGCAGATATGTATTTATCAATAGCTTCTGGAGTTTTAATTTTACAATGTGATTTAAGCATAACTAAAAGATGCACGTGTGGTAAGCCACGTTTTTGAAATTTAATTGTGTAAACATAAGCAACTGTTTCACCAAAAAATTTCTTTTTTATTATAAATTCTAATAAAGCTTCTACTTTCAGAGCAAATACTCGAGCACAAATATCTGGTCGATCACATGCTTGTTGGCCTGGTAAAAGATTTTCTTGAATTTCCAGCCAATTAGGATTACAAGTCATGGTTAAGAATAAATCTGGTTGCCCAAAATTATATGCAATAGTCATTGAATCTTGATATTTTTGAATCATGTTCCGAGGAGATCCGGAAAAAGTTGAAGGAAGTATAACAATTTTTCCAATTCGTTTATTTTGTGAATTGGCATATGAATTAAGATGATCCATTAAGCCTTGATATGAATCTCTACGTAACTCTGTTTGATGATATTTGCAATAATTAATTCTATCTCTTTCTATTTTAACATAGCAATCTACTAAATACTGTTGGAATAGTCGTCGACCTAGTATTATAGGATTAAAGTCATCACGAATAGCAATTCTGTGTCGTACATAGTTCAATCTGGTCAGTCTACGATTACTATCTACTTTTGTTATTTCATCATGCCAACCTGGAGTACCGTAAGGATAATATAATGGATATAACCATGGCTCAACATTTGGATCCATTGCACTAACATATTTCAAAACTTTAGTATTTTTATTTCTTATAGACACAAATGAATCAGGAATTTCTCCATCAGCTGTACAGGTAAATATAGCAGCAACCTCGTTGGAGCGTTGAGGATTATATCTTTTTGAATTAAATCCTTTTTTATTAGTAAATACCATTTGTAATTCTGGAATTGGATCACTATTTTTGATTGCATTTTGTGTTTGAATTATTGCTTCTTCACCCATCATTATGTAAGATTTAGCATAAATATTAATATTGCGCATTAATTGATCAATAGTTTTCAACAAATCAAAATCAAGTTCATTAACAAAAGTTGAACGACATTGAATTGCTTCATTTCCATCATAAATAAATAATTGACCATACGAAGGTCTTTGGTTCAATTCAGGATATAAAGATGTATTTATTTGATAGTAAATTGGACCTTGGATTTTAAAACAATATGGGCCTGGACGTCTATTGTTAAAAGAGACAATATTAGCATTTAAAGAGGCAAATGAAAATGAATTATTATATTGTCGAATATGATCGAAAAAATGAGTTGATTTAAGGTGAGAACCATCAAACAACATTTTCAATTCTTTAGGAAATTCAGGTAACTGATTTAGTATTACCTTTCCATGATTACAACAATCATCAAATGTACTCTTTTTAGGCACTTTTTCTTGTTGAAAATGTTTTGCTTTGCAAAAAGAACATGTAACATCCATTTTGCCAATGTAATGTTGTACAACAACCTTTTGTTTACAATTATCAATTTTATTGGAATTGGAATCACTCAAATTATTGACATTAATATAGCTGTGGTCATGATTAATAATGTTTAATATTGTATTAGTATTGAATACACTATAATTATGATCAAGATTTATACTACATAACAATTTTGTATTATAATTTGGCACATTCGCATTTGTTATACTTTCTTCTGATTGTACTATATTTAATAAATTATTACTTGGTAAGTTTACATTTATTGCATTACTACTATTATTTGCAATAATTTCATAATTTGAAATAACCGATGATTTTTGAATTGTATGTATTGTAGAATTACTTAAATTATCAATTAATGATGAAACTAAAGGCTCTTTTAATTGAACAGCTTCTTTTTTATTTACAAAAGAAGTATTCTTATTCAATATACTTATTTCAGAAACAGAATCATTAAAACATTGACGTTTTGTGCTTACTAATGTTTTAGATTTATCATTATTATAACAATGAAATTTTCTTTTTGATTTTATTATGAACTGGCTGCAACTACTTATGCCCTCTGATTTTTCCTCTAAATCACATATTTTTTCTACTGAATCATGAAGCTGTGTTGTACTTTTGTTGCCTGATAAATATATGTGCGAAGAAGTATTTGATATTTTAATAAAAAGTGATTTGACTTTATCTTCTGAAATTGCTTCTAATGATGATTCATACAATTCAATAGTTTTCTGCTTTGATAATGGCAAAGGTTCATTCAGTTTAATAGTTCTGTGCGTTCATAATTGTAAAGGTTGATTAAGTTCAATAGTTCTCTGCGTTGATAATTGCAAAGGATCATTAAGTTCAATAATTCTTTGTGATGCTAATACTAAAGGTTCATTAAGTTTAATTTGAGAATCAATTTGAGAATGCCTATGCCATGTTAAAGGCTGATCAATTTCAATTTCACGAAAATGCTTCTTTTTCTGATTCTGCAACATTTTAATATTCACGCAAATAACTTATACCATATGTAAAAACAATAGAATAGAAACATTAATTATAATGATAGAAATTTAGAAATATTAGAAATATAATATTAATTATAAGGTAATCAAAAGGTAATAATACGGTAATCAAAAGGTATACTAAAGGTACATCGAAATCAATATTAAAATTTTTTCAATATTACTTGTTTTTATTATAAAGAACTACACAGTTTTTGTAAATAAGTAAATAAGATCACAATGTCATTATAATTAGTCAATACATTTAGTCGTTGGAATATTTTGTAATAATAAATTATATATTAGTCGATTTTTGTCATTTATAAATAAATTGAATTACATATAACTTGAGAATTAAATAAATTTGTCGTTAAATTTTTTGTTATTTGTCGTTAAATTTGTCGTTAAAAATCGTCATTAAAAGTCGATTATTCTTCTTCGAAATGGATTTTTTCTCTTCTTGAAAATGATGATCTTCCTGTAACAGAAAAAATCAAAATCAACCAATTAATAAATAATCAAAATCAACTAATTGATAAATATAATAAATTAATGAACAAATCCCTCTCCCTCTATAAAAATACAAGAACTAATCAGACCATCTGCATTAATAACAATTTTTATTCTATCTTTATTAAAATCTTTTATAAACACAAAAATAATTTTTTTTTTAAATAATAAAATAAAATCCCTTTTTAAACCCTATACCCTTTGAATAGACTGTACAAAGATTTAACCTAACCTATAAAATAACATTGTTACGATATAAACGGATCTCATATCGTAACACTTCCTTTGACCTACTAACTTCTTGTTCTGCTACCTGCGTCAAAGTGAGTTTCTGATTGGATGACGTTCACAAGGCATCCGTCCGCCTTGCTCTCACGAGGACCTCTCGTTCTCAGCTTATTCGTCACACGCCCCCACAAGCGTGCGATATAGGGGATAGTTCAGTGAAACGATTGCGTCCAACAAAATTCCGAAGATTAGAAGGATTAGGGTATGATTGTAGGGCTACTCGACTGAACAATAAAAATTAATAGACCTGTGAAATTATTTCAAGTTCTTATCCCTTTATTATAATCATTTATACAATCCAAAAATGATAACTAAAACTAAACCCTAATTCCTCAAAGGAGTTCGGCAATTCCCGTCTTACGCCTATGTAAACGCGCCTTAAGGTTCGAGAAAACGCGGGAGCGCGGAGAGTATACTTAACTAATGATTATATCCCGGGATCCGTCTTCTGAAATACACTAAAGCCCCGTTGCAGAAATGATGATACGTTAACCCCCCCTATTGGGGACACCGCAGTAGAGAATCACGAAGTGTGATGATACCCGTTATTACTTATTTGTGTAAGCGTGGATATATAAGAGCCTGTCTCGTGGCGTGAAGTATGAACTAGACTGTCTAAACGTTAACTACTATAAATTAGACCAAGCGCGACCCTAATACTATGTCCCTATGTGAACGCACCTTGATGTCGGAGAGGCGGCGCAGCACCGTTGTAGAGTCGCATGTGTCGCGGGTGGCGCGCGGCCTTCTCTGTAGAGCTATAGTCGCAGGCAAAAGCAGCAGAACAGCCGTCTCGCTCCCCGCGGCAGCCGAACGACGACGCTGGACACCCGGGTGGCACGAGGAGGGTGTTGTCTGAGGGAACGGAAAGGAGGTGGAAAACCGCAAGATATTCGATACCTGGCTGAGTGGATCCCTGCGGCGAAGATATCTCCGATGTCAGTTAAGTGCCTCCTTTTTGATGGTTATTTATTAGTTGAAAATCCCAACCAGAAGGACTGAGTACTCTGTGTGATGTTGTTTTTCCTTTGATTTCTTCTAGTTACAGCAGAGAGGAAATCTGAAGGTGCGGGTCAAGGCCAGAGGACTCCTTCCACCCAATGTATTGCTTCAGCTGTAGTGTATTTGTATTTATGCGCCTACATATGGGTATGCATAGTGAGGCGTACTGCTGTGTTTATATATATATATATATATATATATATATATATATATAATGTGAGTGTGGATATATGCATCTAGATTCTAATCTACTTGATGCTTCACTGCACTGTGTGTTTAAGACCTGTGTGGCTCCATCGGATCAGGCTGCGTTGCTATGATGTTCCCATGTGCTCCGCTGTCGTGCTACACTCACCAGTATCTGCGGAGGGGATGATGCTAGGTGTCGATTAAGGAAAGGCGAAGGGTTGACTGACACTCCTTCAAGCTTCGACTCTTGTCGAAGAATCTGAACTCCTATAGGGCGAGGAAAGAGAAGGTACAAGGGGAAGCAGGACAGTTGAGGATGTCACCTGGCCTTCGTCCACTACTACAGGGAGCAAGACCGCAATTCCTGCTTATTGCAGGGGGTGAGTCAAAAAAAGAAAAGCTGGATATTAATTGTATGGGTACAAGCGGCTAACATCAGTTCACGAGTACCTACGCACTTATGAGTACATGCATGGTATACCTCTCACTGATGGTATATGCATGTAATGACTATTTTTCTATGCGACTTAGAGCTGAGGTTTATTTGACGTACATACAAGGTAGTATATTGATAAGCGAGATATCGATATTTATGATGAACTTTATAATAATATAAATAATAAAAAGTAAAAAAATATATAATAATAAAAAGTAAAAGAAAAGTGAAAAAAAAAGGAAAAGGGAAATTTTTGCACTTATGCCGGGTGGATGATCCTAAGTCTTATTTGTTTATTTATTATTCTATTGATTCTAGGGGTACAACTAGAGAAGAGGAAAAGGGAAAAGAAAAAAAAAGGAGACGTAGAGAGGGCTCCGTCACAAGCTCCCCAGCGACCTACTCGAAGGAGCTTCTACTACAAAAAGTGATCTGGTGGAGGTGCTTCTCCTGTCGAATAGCACTACCGAGTGCAATGAATCGCCTTTGGTAGCTGGTACGAGCCCTGGAATGGAACAACTAACAGCCTTATATTCTTTAACCAGCTGACGGATGAAACTAGGAACCAACAACTCTGATCTGAGGACTAGTTAGTTATTCTCGCTTCAAGGACTCGGGATTCCTCAATAAAACCCTTTTTATTGCGGCAAGGGTAACACTCGCGGCCTACACACATACACAAATCTCTACCGCGCGCTAGTTCACAATTTTGTTCGGAGAAGTCTATACCTTAAGGAAACAGTAATATGATACGAAAGGCAACTTACTTTGTGTAAATGGTGAATCACTCTAGTGCTGGTTCTCTACTGTGGTTGCAAATTATTTGATTATTATCGTTGATAGTCCGAGTTCGGTAGGATCTGCGTGCGATTTGTATTTGCGTGTAGTAATGTTCGCCGTATTATAATGCGTTATACTATGGTGGAATTTTTAAAACAAAACTGATGATCCGGGTTTTTTAATAATGTAGAAACATGTGCGAATAAAAAGAAAACTGTAAAAAAATAATTTTGCCCACTGCGACTCTTTCAACGTATATATGTAACTGGTTCTCGTAGACTTCGCTTAGTCTAAGCGTGAAGGCTGCTAATTTCTCACTGCCGAGTTGGCGTGGCATCGTCGAGCTGCCCGTCGCCTTGCCCCCTAATTGTCCTCGCTTTCTCTCTCGCACCCACGCACCATATGCCCCTTGACGACAATGTCGCACCGCTGTGCGACGCTTATCGCCGCTAAGGGGTGTCTTATTACTCGGCGCGTGTAGGAATGCGATTTTCGGCTATGAGGGGAGAGTGCTGCGTGGACGCAACTTGTTGCAGCTTTGGGCGATAAGCTCTTAACTAGGATCGCGTATACAAATTTTAAAATTTTACTGCGGGGAAAATATATGTTCCAATGAAAATCATTGTACTCATTATAATTTTAACCAATTAAAGAAAAAGGTAAAGCCAAAAAGTTGTCACGTAACAAACATGAAATTGTTTTCCCTCTGTTTTTACTTTACTTAAAAAAATATGAATTATAATATACATAGATTTAAACTTTAAGCTTATTATACAGGGTGATTCTGAAACAATACAACATTTATATGCCAACGTGATCAGCGTGAAAAACTGAGTCAAGATCACTTGGTCCCGAAAATTTTCCGGCAAGTTTTCCACACCTCTGTTAAGCACAGTAGAATATCCCGCATAGCGTCGGCCCTGGCAGAGCGGCGGCGCGAGCCGAGCGGCGGCCGCCGCGGCAAAGAGTAGGGGGCAACCGTTGCTACGGAGTACGTCTACGGAAGCGGGAGGTAAGGGGGAAGCGGAGCAATCGAGGAGCGCAACGATTTAGTAAGCAGTAAAAATCGCTGTGAAATCGACTTGTCACAGAAATGACTGCATATTGGTTATAAGGTAAATCGAGGTCATAAAAACCGATTTTGAAATTTGCAGATTCCTAGGTCCAAGGGTTCTATCCGAAAACAGAGTTTGAAAGTTTTATTTACTTATATCTCGAGAACCGCTTAGTCTACAACAAAATGGCTTACACCAAACGAAAGAGCGCAAAATTTTGAATCAGAAACGATTTATTACTCGATTCCGATGAGTGCAAAGTTCCGAGATAATTAATCGAAAAGAAATGAACATGCCCCCGACTTTCCTCCCGCTCTGCGGTATGCTTCGCGTGTCTCTCGCTTCCACAGCGTTTATTTCTTTTCGATTAATTATCTCGAAACTTTGCACTCGACGGAATCGAGTTCAAAATCGTTTTCGATGTAAAATTTTAAGCTCTTTTGTTTGATGCAAGCCATTTTATTGTTGACTATAATCAAATAAAACTTACGAACGTTGGTTCGTATAGAAACTCTGGGAAACTGAGAGAGCTGCAAATTTCAAAATCTGTTTTTGTCGACTTCGGTTTACCTTATAAACAGAATTCAGCCATTTCTGTGACAAGTCGATTTCAGTACTGGACTCATTTTCAAGACAGCTGGCGAGGAAAGCTTTCGTTTGATCGGCTAAAAGCTAGTGAAACTATGAACGCATCATAGTTGATATCTCTTGTTGATAAATACAGAGCGAGTCATGTATTTCCTTTCTTAAAAAACGTGGGTCCGATGTTGTGCAACATTTGAAAATTGATTTAGATTGGTCGTAAAGAATAGGCGTGAAGATTTGCTATACTCGTTACATTTGAATTTTTATATTGAATTTCTATACTTTAGGTATTTTAAACTAAATAAATAAATTAACATAAAATATGAAAATAATTTTTCGTTTAAAAAAATTATCTGATTATCCTACCATTTTACGTATTCAGAATTAAAGAATGATAAAATACTTTTATTTTATACTTTGATTTTGTCATTAGTCTTTACAAAAAACGAGAAATCGACGGCACTGCTATTTTAGAGCGTTACATGAAAAGTTCTTTAGTTTAAATCATGTTAACCATGGAATTTCTTGATGAAACCCCGGGAAGCGTTCGTTTCGTTTCGTCACCAGTTCAACTTTTATTCTCAGACTCGTAAACAGCTGTACAGCCATGCAGCGACAAGCTCACTCGAAAAATTACGGACGATGCCGCCTTGCAGTATTACGACAAAAGGTCTTGCGCTAAAATGAATTTCTCATCCTCGCAAGCGCGTTATCCTTCTAATCATCAATGGATCATTCAATAAAAAAACGATAAAACAGTTACACGACCGTTGTCAAAATTTATGTAAAGGATTTTCTGGCTTAAAATATTATTTTAACCCCACGATGAGCTCAGGTGGCTGGTAACACATTACCCTTTTAAACAAAAGAGTTTTTCTATTAGAAATCAAGAAATCGCGTACACAGGCACCTCGTATCCTTACGTAAACAGTTATCGTGCTTAAATAAATCTATCGGCTTCGCTAAAACATCTAGAGCAGCAAAACACTCTACCCTATGATGCCCAAGAGTATTGCTTGTTGAAAAAATTGCAAAATTAGAGATGCTGTCGCTTCGCAGCCTTACATTAAAAGTTCTCGCGCTTTGAACATTAAAAGTTCATACAAAAAAGCAGATCTATCTAACAATAATCTTCAACAAACTTTAAAGTAAATAGATAATCAGAATGTGAATTGAAAGGAAAACTTCTATTAATCGTAACAAAAATCGTATTTCTAGTTAACGAGGTTCATGCGCGACTCCCAAATTAAAGCAGTGTTAAATCAAGAGGTTGTCTAAAATATGTAAGAGCAATAGCTGTAATGTAATTAAGCCATTTCAAATAAGATAAATAGGTTATCTGTTATAAAAAAAGTCTATTTAACATAACTAAACAAACATTTTTTAACAAAATGCTGATATTTCAGGAACAGATTTCGTCAGTACAAACAATTATTGATAAAACACATGGATCTTTTTTCATTAACTACCGATTTCATTTTTCAAGATAAGATTTTGTTTCTTAATTTATTTCATTGTTACTTGCCGAAGAAAAATTTCATAATTATCCAAAACCTTCGAAGTTAAAGCAAGTTTAAAAAATACATTTCTTTTACCATTTTCACGTATTTATGAACAACCACGGCCATGGTTATAACATTCTGAATAATAAATGATTTTATATTTTTCCCCCGACGAGACCCAAAAACATTCATTAAGGGGGTCAGAGACCTTTAAAATGACGAAAAATCGATTTTTTTATTACATATTTCACTAAAAGACACTTGTACAATATGTCCCAAATTGTTTTAAAGCATTATCCATTTTTCTTTTCAAAATATACACAAAACATTGATAAAGCTTTCTATTTGCTTTTTGTGCAAATTACATTTATAGCACTGCGTGACTTAAGTCCGCACTTAAGTCACGCCTATCCGTGCGATAAGTAGTGCATTATTTCACCGTGTTTATCGCACTCGCTACGCTCGTGCGCTAACCTCACGGTGCCCTAATGGACTGCTTAGCGCACGGATAGGCGTGACAGCGAACTTAAGGCATGCAGTGTTATAAAAAATTGTACGATACTAGTGCGTTAAGTAACCCATTACACGCCGTGATAGGACCCTCGCTACGCTCGGGCCCTAACTTCACGCCGTGACACAATGGGCCACTGATCCCACTTGCATCGTAATGTACTATTTTCCCCTTGTATAGATAATATTGACTATTTTTTTTTCTTCATTTTTCTTTTTTTAATATATTTTAAATTATCATTCTACATATGTATACCGCGTAACCAAATTATCCTGACATTGGATTTTCTCCCTGGAAAATTGTGAAAAGGTTGGAAAAGCGGTGAGTCTAAGGGTTTTGGCGACCGAGGAACACAATGGTGCAGTCAGAATTGACGTAGGACAAAAATAAAAAAGATAGCAAAATTATTTTTTCGAAAAATATTTAAGGTTTGGTTTTTATGTCCATTTATCGAAGTTCATTAAGTTTAAAGACCATACCGCCTTTGACCTCGATATCGATATATTAAGTTAAAAAATTGACAATATATTGCTAGTATATTGGAAATATATTGGATAGCATATGGGAACTATATTGCCAAACCTATTGGCGATATGTGTGAGAAACCTGTTTGGCACAATAATTGCAATATATTGGAAATAGGTTTTGCAATATAGTGCCAATATACTTCCCATATCTATTGCCAATACATTACCAATGTAGATCCAATAGTTTTGATTTCTACGCAGGTATGGCCGAAAGTATAAAGGATTCCCTACGGAAAGCGTTGGATTCGAATTTTTCGCACAACATTGACTGAAATTCAGCTAAATTTAATACTAAATTTCCCGTAAGTGGAGCGTATTTATCACTCTTTTCCCAAACTTAGGTGAAACTTAACATTAACATTGTATGAAGTTTTACGTAAATTAATCATAAGATTTCAATTTGGTTTTCCAAACTTTCAAAGAGATGAACTGAGGCAAAGGAATATAAACATATGAAGTATTTCATAAGGCGAGTGTCGGATTCGTATTTTTACACGAACATGGGCGGAAACTAATCTGAAGTTCATACTAAGTTTTCCATCGATGGTTGTGACAAGCTTTTTCTAAAGTATGGCTGAAAGTATGGCTTAAAGTATGGCTGAAAGTATGGCTTGAAGTATGGGTGAAAGTATGGCTTAAAGTATGGCTGGAAGTATGGCCTAAAGTATGGCTGAAAGTATGGCTTGAAGTGTGGATGAAAGTATGGCTCAAAGTATGGCTTAAAGTATGGCTTAAAGTATGGCTGAAAGTATGGCTTAAAGTATGACTTAAAGTATGGCTGAAAGTTAACGTTTAGATTCCGTAAGGAGACCGGAGGATTCGAATTATTTCCACAACCTTGACTGAAATTTACATAAATTTTTTGTATTAAGTTTCCCGTGAGTAGAACGTCTTTATCATTATTTTCCCAAACTTTACCGAAACATAACATTAACCTTGTATGATGTTTTACGTAATTTAATCGTAAGATTTCAATTCGGTTTTCCAAACTTTAAAAGTGTTGAACTGAGCCAAAGTTAATATAAACATATGAAGTATTTCCTAAGGCGAGTGTAAGATTCCTATTTTTACACGAACATTGACGGAAGCTAAACCGAAGTTCATATTAAGTTTCCTGTCGATGGTCGTGACAAGCTTTTTCTAAAGTATTGCTTAAAGTATGGCTTAAAGTATGGCTGAAAGTATTGCTTAAAGTATGGCTGAAAGTATGGCTCAAAATATGGCTGAAAGTATGGCTTAATGTATGGGTGAAAGGATGGCTTAAAGTATGGCTGAATGTATGGCTATCAGTATGGATGAAATTATGGCTTAAAGTATGGCTGAAATAAAGTATGGCTTAAAGTATGGCTGAAAGTTAACGTTTAGATTCCGTAAGGAGATCGTAGGATCCGAATTATTGCCACAGCCTTGACTGAAATTCACCTAAAATTTTTGTATTAAGTTTCCCGTGAGTAGAACGTATTCGATTGTTCTTTTCCCAAACTTTACCGAAACTTCACATTAACCTTGTATGATGTTTTACGTAATTTAATCGTAAGATTTCAATTCCTTTTTCCGAACATTAAAAGAGATGAACTGAGCCAAACTTTATATAAATATATGAAGTATTTCCTAAGGCGAGTGTAAGATACCTAATTTTACACGAACATTGACAGAAACTAATCTAAAGTTCATATTAAATTTTCTGTCGATGGTTGTGACAATCTTTTTCTAAAGTATTGCTTAAAGTATGGCTGAAAGTAAGGCTTAAAGTATGGCTGAAAGTATGGCTTACAGTATGGATAAAAGTATGGCTGAAAGTAGGGCTTACAGTATGGATGAATTATGGCTTAAAGTATGGCTGAAAGTACGGCTTAAAGTATGGCTTAAAGTATGGCTGAAAGTTAACGTTTAGATTCGGTAAGGAGATCGTAGGATTCGTATTATTTCCACAACCTAGACTGAAAGTCACCTAAAATTTTTGTATTAAGTTTCCCGTGAGTAGAACGTATTCGATAGTTCTTTTCCCAAAGTTTACCGAAACTTAACATTAACCTTGTATGATGTTTTACGTAATTTAATCGTAAGATTTCAATTCGTTTTTCCGAACATTAAAAGAGATGAACTGAGCCAAACTTTATATAAATATATGAAGTATATCTTAAGGCGAGTGTAAGATTCCTATTTTTACACGAACATTGACGAAAACTTATCTGAAGTTCATATTAAGTTTCCTTTCGATGGTCGTGACAAGCTTTTTCTAAAGTATGGCTTAAAGTATGGCTTAAAGTATAGCTGAAAGTATGACTTAAAGTATGGCTGAAAGTATGGCTTAAAGTATGGCTGAAAGTATGGCTTAAAGTATGGCTGCAAGTATGGCTTACAGTATGGATGAAAGTATCGCTTAAAGTATGGCTGAAAGTATGGCTTATAGTATGGATGACATTATGGCTTAAAGTATGGCTGAAAGTATGGCTTAAAGTATGGCTTAAAGTATGGCTGAAAGTTAACGTTTAGATTCCGTAAGGAGATCGTAGGATTCAAATTATTTCCAAAACCTTGGCTGAAACTCACCTAAATTTTTTGTATTAAGATTCCCGTGAGTAGAACGTATTTATCATTATTTTCCTAAACTTTACCCAAACATAACATTAACCTTGTATGATGTTTTACGTAATTTAATCGTAAGATTTCAATTCGGTTTTCCGAACATTAACAGAGATGAACTGAACCAAAGTTTATATAAATATATGAAGTATGTCCTAAGGCGAGTGTAAGATACCTATTTTTACACGAACATTGACAGAAACTAATCTAAAGTTCATATTAAATTTTCTGTCGATGGTTGTGACAGTCTTTTTCTAAAGTATGGCTTAAAGTATTGCCTAAAGTCTGGCTTAAAGTATGGCTGAAAGTATGGCTTGAAGTATCGATGAAAGTATGGCTTAAAGTATGGCTTAAAGTATGGCTGAAAGTATGACTTAAAGTATGGCTTAAAGTATGGCTGAAAGTTAACGTTTAGATTCCATAAGGAGATCGTAGGATTCGAATTACTTCCACAACCTTGACTGAAATTTACCTAAATTTTTTCAAATAAGTTTCCCGTGAGTAGAACGTATTTATCATTATTTTCCCAAACTTTACCCAAACATAACATTAACCTTGTATGATGTTTTACGTAATTTAATCGTAAGATTTCAATTCGGTTTTCCAAACTTTAAAAGAGTTGAACTGAGCCAAAGTTAATATAAACATACGAAGTATTTCCTAAGGCGAGTGTAAGATTCCTATTTTTACACGAAAATTGACGGCAACTAATCTGAAGTTCATATTAAATTTTCTGTCGATGGTTATGACAATCTTTTTCTAATGTATGGCTTAAAGTATGGCTGAAAGAATGGCTTAAAGTATGGCTGAAAGTATGGCTTACAGTATGGATAAAAGTATGGCTGAAAGTACGGCTTACAGTATGGATGAAATTATGGCTTAAAGTATGGCTGAAAGTATGGCTTAAAGTATGGCTTAAAGTATGGCTTAAAGTATGGCTGAAAGTATGTCTTACAGTATGGATGAAAGTATGGCTTAAAGTATGGCTGAAAGTATGGCTTACAGTATGGATGAAATTATGGCTTAAAGTATGGCTGAAAGTATGGCTTAAAGGATGGCTTAAAGTATGGCTGAAAGTTAACGTTTAGATTCCGTAAGGAGATCGTTGGATTCAAATTATTTCCAAAACCTTGGCTGAAACTCACCTAAATTTTTTGTATTAAGTTTCCCGTCAGTAGAACGTATTTGATAGTTCTTTTCCCAAACTTTATCGAAACTTAAGATTAACCTTGTATGATGTTTTACGTAATTTAATCGTAAGATTTCAATTCGGTTTCCCGAACATTAACAGAGATGAACTGAGCCAAAGTTTATATAAATATATGAAGTATGTCCTAAGGCGAGTATAAGATACTTATTTTTACACGAACATTGGCAGAAACTAATCTAAAGTTCATATTAAATTTTCTGTCGATGGTTGTGTCAGTCTTTTTCTAAAGTATGGCTGAAAGTATGGCTTGAAGTATCGATGAAAGTATGGCTTAAAGTATGGCTTAAAGTATGGCTTAAAGTATGGCTGAAAGTATGGCTTAAAGTATGGCTTAAAGTATGGCTGAAAGTTAACGTTTAGATTCCGTAAGGAGATCGTAGGATTCGAATTACATCCACAACCTTGACTGAAATTTACCTAAATTTTCTCAATTAAGTTTCCCGTGAGTAGAACGTATTTATCATTATTTTCCCAAACTTTACCGAAACATAACATTAACCTTGTATGATGTTTTACGTAATTTAATCGTAAGATTTCAATTCGGTTTTCCAAACTTTAAAAGAGTTGAACTGAGCGAAAGTTAATATAAACATATGAAGTATTTCCTAAGGCGAGTGTAAGATCCCTATTTTTACACGAAAATTGACGGAAACTAATCTGAAGTTCATATTAACTTTCATGTCGATGGTCGGGTCAAGCTTTTTCTAAAGTATGGCTTAAAGTGTTTCTTAAAGTATGGCTTACAGTATGGATGAAATTATGGCTTAAAGTATGGCTGAAAATATGGCTTAAAGTATGGCTGAAAGTATGGCTGAAAGTTATCGTTTAGATTCCGTAAGGAGATCGTAGGTTCCGAATTATTGCCACAGCCTTGACTGAAATTCACCTAAATTTTGTAATTAGTTTCTCGTGAGTAGAACGTATTTTTCATTATTTTCTCAAATTTTACCGAAATTTAACATTCACCTTGTATGATGTTTTACGCAAGTTAATCTTAAGATTTCAATTCGGTTTTACCAACTTTAGAAGAGATGAACTGGGGCAAAATGAATATAAACATATGAAGAATTTTATAAGGTGAGTGTAAGATTCGTATTTTTACACGAACATAGGCGGGAACTAATTTGAAGTTCATACTAAGTTTTCCGTCGATGGTTGTGACAAGCTTTTTCTAAAGTATGGCTGAAAGTATGGCTTAAAGTATGGCTGAAAGTATGGCTTGAAGTATGGATGAAAGTATGGTTTATAGTATGGCTTAAAGTATGGCTCAAAGTATGGCTGATAGTATAGCTGGAAGTATGGCCTAAAGAGTGGCTTAAAGTATGGCCTAAAGTATGGCTGAAAGTATGGCTGAAAGAATGGCTGAAAGTATGGCTTAAAGTATGGCTGAAACTATGGCTTGAAGTATGGATGAAAGTATGGCTTAAAGTATGGCTTAAAGTATGGCTTAAAGTATGGATGAAAGTATCGCTTAAATTATGGCTGGACGTTATCGTTTGAATTCCGTAAGGAGAACGTAGGATTCGAATTTTTTCCACAACCTTGACTGAAATTCACCTAAACTTTGTATCAAGTTTCGAGTAAGTATATCGTATTTATCATTCTTTTCCCAAACTTTGGTGAAACTCAACATTAACTTTGTATGAAGTTTTACGTAAGTTAATCGTGAGATTTCAATTTGGTTTTCCAAACTTTAAAAGAGATGAACTGAGGCAAAGTGAATATAAACATATGAAGTATTTCCTAAAGCGAGTAAAAGATCCGTATTTTTACACGAACAATAAAAATCTAATTCCGCCGTTTTTGAGATGTCCGATAATTTTATTATCGGAATTCAATTTTGACAATGCAGAATATCTACAAAAAATTAGGCAACCCCCAAAGCACCGCGGAAGACCACCTACTGCCACTTTAGTCCGAAAAATCGCTAAAGAATCTAATTCCGCCGCTTTTGAGATCCCCGATAACTTATTCCCTTAACACAATTCTGCGGATGCAAGATAGCTACAAAAAAATTGGCTACCCACATAGCACCGTGGAAGAGCGTAATACCGCCGTTTTTGAGATTCTCGATAATTTTAGTATCGGAATATAATTTAAAAGCATGCAAGATAGCTAAAAAAAATTGGCAACCCCAATGTATCGCAGTACACCCCCAAAGAATTTTTTGCGATTTTTTCGTGCTTAAGGGATAGTTTGGGCGTCTTCCGCGGTACTATGGAGGTTGCCAATTTTTTTTAGCTATCTTGAAAATTGTATTCCCGGAATAAAATTATCCGGGATCTCAAAAACGCCGGAATTAGATTTTTTGGGATTTTTTCGTGCTTTAGGGGTACTTTGGCGGTCTCCCGCGGTGCTCTGGGGGTTGCCATTATTTTTGTAGATATTCTGCAAGATTAAAATGATTAACTTACGTAAAGCATCATACAAAGTTAATGTTAAGTTTCGGTAAAGTTTGGGAAAAGAAAGATCAAATACGTTCTACTCACGGGAAACCTAATACAAAATTTAAGTGAATTTCAGTCAATGTTGTGGAAATAATTCGAATACTACGATCTCCTTACGGAATCTAAACGTTAACTTTCAGCCATACTTTAAGCCATACTTTCGTCCATATTTTAAGCCATACTTTCAGCCATACTTGAAGCCATACTTCAAGCCATACTTTAAGCTATACTTTCATCCATACTTCAAGTCATACTAGCAGCCATACTTTAAGCCATACTATCAGCCATTCTTTAGAAAGAGCTTGTCACGACCATCGATAGGAAACTTAGTATGAACTTCCGATTAGTTTCCGTCAATGTTCGTGTAAAAATAGGAATCTTACACTCGCCTTAGGAAATACTTCATATGTTTATATTAACTTTGGCTCAGTTCATCTCTTTTAAACTTTGTAAAACCGAATTGAAATCTTAAGATTAATTTACGTAAAACATCATACAAGGTGAATGTTAATTTTCGGTAAATTTGAGAAAATAATGATAAATACGTTCTACTCACGAGAAACGCAATACAAAATTTAGATGAATTACAGTCAAGATTCTGGAAATAATTCGAATACTACGATCTCCTTACGGAATCTAAACGATGACTTTCAGCCATACTTTAAGACATACTTTCAGTTATATTTCAAGCCATACTTTCAGCCATACCTTCAGCCATACTTTAAGCCATACCTTCAGCCATACTTTAGAAAAAGCTTGTCACGACCATCGACAGGAAAATTAATATGAACTTCAGATTAGTTTCCGTCAATTTTCGTGTAAAAATAGGTATCTTACACTCGCCTTAGGAAATACTTCATATGTTTATATTAACTTTGGCTCAGTTCAACTCTTCTAAAGTTTGGAAAACCGAATTGAAATCTTACGATTAAATTACGTAAATCATCATACAAGGTTAATGTTATGTTTCGGTAAAGTTTGGGAAAATAATGATAAATACGTTCTACTCACGGGAAACTTCATACAAAAAATTTAGGTAAATTTCAGTCGAGGTTGTGGATATAATTCGAATCCTCCGATCTTCTTACGAAATCTAAACGTTAACTTTCAGCCATACTTTGAGCCATACTTTAAGCCATACTTTCAGCCATACTTTAAGCCATACTTTAAGCCATACTTTAAGCCATACTTTCAGCCATACTTTAGAAAAAGCTTGTCACAATCAGCGACAGAAAACTTAATATGAACTTTAGATTAGTTTCTGTCCATGTTCGTGTAAAAATAGGAATCTTCCTCTCGCCTTAGGAAATACTTCATATTTTTATATTAACTTTGGCTCAGTTCATCTCTTTTAAAGTTTGGAAAACCGTATAGAAATCTTACGATTAAAATACGTAAAACATCATACAAGGTTAATGTTAAGTTTGGGTAAAGCTTGGGAAAAGAACTATCAAATATGTTCTACTCGCGGGAAACTTAATACAAAATTTAGGGAACTTAATACAAAATTTAGCTGAATTTCAGTCAACGTTGTGGAGATAATTCGAATCCTACGATCTCCTTACGGAATATAAACGTTAACTTTCAGCCATACTTTGAGCCATACTATAAGTCATACTTTAGGCCACACTTCCACCATACTTTAAGCCGTACTTTCAGCCATACTTTAAGCCATACTTTCAGTCATACTTCAGAAAGAGCTTGTCACAACCATCGACGAAAACTTAATATGAACTTCAGATTAGTTTCCGCCCATGTTCGTGTAAAAATACGAATCTTACACTCAGCTTATAAAAGACTTCATATGTTATATTCATTTTGCCGCAGTTTATCTCTTTTAAACTTTGTAAAACCGAATTGAAATCTTAAGATTAATTTACGTAAAACATCATACAAGATTAATGTTAAATTTCGGTAAATTTGAGAAAATAATGATAAATACGTTCTACTCACGAGAAACTAATTACAAAATTTAGGTGAATTTCAGTCAAGGCTGTGGAAATAATTCGAAGACTAAGATCTCCTTACGGAATCTAAACGATAACTTTCAGCCATACTTTAAGACATACTTTCAGCCATACTTTCAGTCATACTTTAGGCCATACCTTCAGCCATACATTAGAAAAAGCTTGTCACAACCATCCACAGGAAACTTAATATGAACTTCAGATTAGCTTCCGTCAATGTTCGTGTAAAAATAGGAATCTTACACTCGCCTTAGAATACTTCATATGTTTATATTCATTTTGCCTCAGTTCATCTCTTTTAAAGTTTGTAAACCGAATTGAAATCTTAAGATTAATTTACGTAAAACATCATAAAAGGTTAATGTTAAATTTCGGTAAAGTTTGGGAAAATAATGATAAAGGCGTTCTACTCACGAGAAACGCAATACAAAATTTAGATAGATTACAGTCAAGGTTGTGGAAATAATTCGAATACTACGATCTCCTTACGGAATCTAAACGTTAACTTTCAGCTATACTTTAAGCCATACTTTAAGCAATACTTTTAGCCATACTTTAAGCCATACTTTAAGTCATACTTTCATCCATACTGTAAGCCATACTTTCAGCCATACTTTGAGCCATACTTTCAGCCATACTTTAAGCCATACTTTAAGCCATACTTTCAGCCATTCTTTAAGCCATACCTTCAGCCATACTTGAGAAAAAGCTTGTCACAACCATCCACAGGAAACTTAATATGAATTTCAGATTAGTTTCCGTCAATGTTCGTGTAAAAATAGGAATCTTACACTCACCTTAGGAAATACTTCATACGTTTATATTCATTTTGCCTCAGTTCATCTCTTTTAAAGTTTGTAAAACCGAATTGAAATCTTAAGATTAAATTACGTAAAACATCATACAAGGTTAATGTTAAGTTTCGGTAAAGTTTGGGAAAATAATGATGAATACGTTCTACTCAAGAGAAACGTAATACAAAATTTAGGTGAATTACAGTCAAGGTTGTGGAAATAATTAGAATACTACGATCTCCTTACGGAATCTAAACGTTAACTTTCAGCTATACATTAAGCCATACTTTAAGACATGCTTTCAGCCATACTTTAAGCCATACTTTAAGCCATACTTTTAACCATACTGTAAGCCATACTTTCAGCCATACTTTAAGCCATACTTTCAGCCATACTTAAGACATACTTACAGCCATACTTTAAGCCATACTTTCAGCCATACTTTAAGCCATACTTTCGTCCATATTTTAAGCCATACTTTCAGCCATACTTGAAGCCATACTTCAAGCCATACTTTAAGCTATACTTTCATCCATACTTCAAGTCATACTAGCAGCCATACTTAAAGCCATACTATCAGCCATTCTTTAGAAAGAGCTTGTCACGACCATCGATAGGAAACTTAGTATGAACTTCCGATTAGTTTCCGTCAATGTTCGTGTAAAAATAGGAATCTTACACTCGCCTTAGGAAATACTTCATATGTTTATATTAACTTTGGCTCAGTTCATCTCTTTTAAACTTTGTAAAACCGAATTGAAATCTTAAGATTAATTTACGTAAAACATCATACAAGGTGAATGTTAATTTTCGGTAAATTTGAGAAAATAATGATAAATACGTTCTACTCACGAGAAACGCAATACAAAATTTAGATGAATTACAGTCAAGATTCTGGAAATAATTCGAATACTACGATCTCCTTACGGAATCTAAACGATGACTTTCAGCCATACTTTAAGACATACTTTCAGTTATATTTCAAGCCATACTTTCAGCCATACCTTCAGCCATACTTTAAGCCATACATTCAGCCATACTTTAGAAAAAGCTTGTCACGACCATCGACAGGAAAATTAATATGAACTTCAGATTAGTTTCCGTCAATTTTCGTGTAAAAATAGGTATCTTACACTCGCCTTAGGAAATACTTCATATGTTTATATTAACTTTGGCTTAGTTCAACTCTTCTAAAGTTTGGAAAACCGAATTGAAATCTTACGATTAAATTACGTAAATCATCATACAAGGTTAATGTTATGTTTCGGTAAAGTTTGGGAAAATAATGATAAATACGTTCTACTCACGGGAAACTTCATACAAAAAATTTAGGTAAATTTCAGTCGAGGTTGTGGAAATAATTCGAATCCTCCGATCTCTTACGAAATCTAAACGTTACCTTTCAGCCATACTTTGAGCCATACTTTAAGCCATACTTTCAGCCATACTTTAAGCCATACTTTAAGCCATACTTTAAGCCATACTTTCAGACATACTTTAAGCCATACTTTCAGCCATACTTTAGAAAAAGCTTGTCACAATCATCGACAGAAAACTTAATATGAACTTTAGATTAGTTTCCGTCCATGTTCGTGTAAAAATAGGAATCTTCCTCACGCCTTAAGAAATACTTCATATTTTTATATTAACTTTGGCTCAGTTCATCTCTTTTAAAGTTTGGAAAACCGTATAGAAATCTTACGATTAAAATACGTAAAACATCATACAAGGTTAATGTTAAGTTTGGGTAAAGCATGGGAAAAGAACTATCAAATACGTTCTACTCGCGGGAAACTTAATACATAATTTAGGAAACTTAATACAAAATTTAGCTGAATTTCAGTCAACGTTGTGGAGATAATTCGAATCCTACGATCTCCTTACGGAATATAAACGTTAACTTTCAGCCATACTTTGAGCCATACTTTAAGTCATACTTTAGGCCATACTTCCACCATACTTTAAGCCGTACTTTCAGCCATACCTTAAGCCATACTTTCAGTCATACTTCAGAAAGAGCTTGTCACAACCATCGACGAAAACTTAATATGAACTTCAGATTAGTTTCCGCCCATGTTCGTGTAAAAATACGAATCTTACACTCAGCTTATAAAAGACTTCATATGTTATATTCATTTTGCAGCAGTTTATCTCTTTTAAACTTTGTAAAACCGAATTGAAATCTTAAGATTAATTTACGTAAAACATCATACAAGGTTAATGTTAAATTTCGGTAAATTTGAGAAAATAATGATAAATACGTTCTACTCACGAGAAACTAATTACAAAATTTAGGTGAATTTCAGTCAAGGCTGTGGAAATAATTCGAAGATTAAGATCTCCTTACGGAATCTAAACGATAACATTCAGCCATACTTTAAGACATACTTCCAGCCATACTTTCAGTCATACTTTAGGCCATACCTTCAGCCATACATTAGAAAAAGCTTGTCACAACCATCCACAGAAAACTTAATATGAACTTCAGATTAGCTTCCGTCAATGTTCGTGTAAAAATAGGAATCTTACACTCGCCTTAGGAAATACTTCATATGTTTATATTCATTTTGCCTCAGTTCATCTCTTTCAAAATTTGTAAACCGTATTGAAATCTTAAGATTAATTTACGTAAAACATCATAAAAGGTTAATGTTAAATTTCTGTAAAGTTTGGGAAAATAATGATAAAGGCGTTCTACTCACGAGAAACGCAATACAAAATTTAGATAGATTACAGTCAAGGTTGTGGAAATAATTCGAATACTACGATCTCCTTACGGAATCTAAACGTTAACTTTCAGCTATACTTTAAGCCATACTTTAAGCAATACTTTTAGCCATACTTTAAGCCATACTTTAAGTCATACTTTCATCCATACTGTAAGCCATACTTTCAGCCATACTTTGAGCCATACTTTCAGCCATACTTTAAGCCATACTTTAAGCCATACTTTCAGCCATTCTTTAAGCCATACCTTCAGCCATACTTGAGAAAAAGCTTGTCACAACCATCCACAGGAAACTTAATATGAATTTCAGATTAGTTTCCGTCAATGTTCGTGTAAAAATAGGAATCTTACACTCACCTTAGGAAATACTTCATACGTTTATGTTCATTTTGCCTCAGTTCATCTCTTTTAAAGTTTGTAAAACCGAATTGAAATCTTAAGATTAAATTACGTAAAACATCATACAAGGTTAATGATAAGTTTCGGTAAAGTTTGGGAAAATAATGATGAATACGTTCTACTCAAGAGAAACGTAATACAAAATTTAGGTGAATTACAGTCAAGGTTGTGGAAATAATTATAATACTACGATCTCCTTACGGAATCTAAACGTTAACTTTCAGCTATACATTAAGCCATACTTTAAGACATGCTTTCAGCCATACTTTAAGCCATACTTTAAGCCATACCTTCAACCATACTGTAAGCCATACTTTCAGCCATACTTTAAGCCATACTTTCAGCCATACTTAAAGCATACTTACAGCCATACTTTAAGCCATACTTTCAGCCATACTTTAAACCATACTTTCAGCCATACTTTAGAAAAAGCTTGTCACAACCATCGACAGAAAACTTAATATGAACTTTAGATTAGTTTCTGTCAATGTTCGTGGAAAATAGGAATCTTACACTCACCTTAGGAAATACTTCATATTTTTATATTAACTTTGGCTCAGTTCATCTCTTTTAAAGATTGGGAAACCGAATAGAAATCTTACGATTAAATTACGTAAAACATCATACATGGTTAATGTTAAGTTTCGGTAAAGCTTGGGAAAATAATGATGAATACGTTCTACTCACGAGAAACGTAATACAAAATTTAGGTGAATTACAGTCAAGGTTGTGGAAACAATTCGAATACTACGATCTCCTTACGGAATCTAAACGTTAACTTTCAGCCATACTATAAGCCATACTTTAAGCCATACTTCAGCCATACTTTAAGCCATACTTGAAGCCATACTTTCATCCATACTGTAAACCATACATTCAGCCATACTTTGAGCCATACTTTCAGCCATACTTTAAGCCATACTTAGAGCCATACTTTAAGCCATACTTTCAGCCATTCTTTAAGCCATACCTTCAGCCATACTTGAGAAAAAGCTTGTCACAACCATCAACAGAAAACTTAATATGAATTTCAGATTAGTTTCCGTCAATGTTCGTGTAAAAATAGGAATCTTACACTCACCTTAGGAAATACTTCATACGTTTATACTCATTTTGCCTCAGTTCATCTCTTTTAAAGTTTGTAAAACCGAATTGAAATCTTAAGATTAAATTACGTAAAACATCATACAAGGTTAATGTTAAGTTTCGGTAAAGTTTGGGAAAATAATGATGAATACGTTCTACTCAAGAGAAACGTAATACAAAATTTAGGTGAATTACAGTCAAGGTTGTGGAAATAATTAGAATACTACGATCTCCTTACGGAATCTAAACGTTAACTTTCAGCTATACATTAAGCCATACTTTAAGACATACTTTCAGCCATACTTTAAGCCATACTTTAAGCCATACTTTCAACCATACTGTAAGCCATACTTTCAGCCATACTTTAAGCCATACTTTCAGCCATACTTAAGACATACTTACAGCCATACTTTAAGCCATACTTTCAGCCATACTTTAAGCCATACTTTCAGCCATACTTTAGAAAAAGCTTGTCACAACCATCGACAGAAAACTTAATATGAACTTTAGATTAGTTTCTGTCAATGTTCGTGTAAAAATAGGAATCTTACACTCGCCATAGGAAATACTTCATATTTTTATATTAACTTTGGCTCAGTTCATCTCTTTTAAAGTTTGGAAAGCCGAATAGAAATCTTACGATTAAATTACGTAAAACATCATAATGGTTAATGTTAAGTTTCGGTAAAGCTTGGGAAAAGGACTATCAAATACGTTCTACTCACGAGAAACGCAATACAAAATTTAGATGAATTACAGTCAAGATTGTGGAAATAATTCGAATACTACGATCTCCTTACGGAATCTAAACGATAACTTTCAGCCATACTTTAAGACATACTTTCAGTTATATTTCAAGCCATACTTTCAGCCATACCTTCAGCCACACTTTAAGCCATACCGTCAGCCATAAATTAGAAAACGTTTGTCACAACCATCGACAGGAAACTTAATATGAATTTCAGATTAGTTTCCGTCAATTTTCGTTTAAAAATAGGTATCTTATACTCGCCTTAGGAAATACTTCATATGTTTATATTCATTTTGCCTCTGTTCATCTCTTTTAAAGTTTTTAAAACCGAATTGAAATCTTAAGATTAAATTACGTAAAACTTCATACAAGGTTAATGTTAAGTTTCGGTGAAGTTTGGGAAAATAATGATGAATACGTTCTACTCACGAGAAACGTAATACAAAATTTAGGTGAATTACAGTCAAGGTTGTGGAAATAATTCGAGAACTACGATCTCCTTACGGAATCTAAACGTTAACTTTCTGCTATAATTTAAGTCATACTTTAAGCCATACTTTCAGCCATACTTTAAGCCATACTTTCATCCATACTGTAAGCCATACTTTCAGCCATACTTTAAACCATACTTTCAACCATACATTAAGCCATACTTTCAGCCATACTTTAAGCCATACTTTAAGCCCTACTTTAGAAAAAGCTTGTCACGACTACCGACAGGAAACTTAATATGAACTTCAGATTAGTTTCCGTCAATGTTCGTGTAAAAATAGGAATCTTACACTCGCCTTAGGAAATACTTCATATTTTTATATTAACTTTGGCTCAGTTCATCTCTTTGAAAGTTTGGAAAATCGAATAGAAATCTTACGATTAAATTACGTAAAACATCATACAAGGTTAATGTTAATTTTCGGTAAATTTGAGAAAATAATGATAAATACGTTCTACTCACGAGAAACGCAATACAAAATTTAGATGAATTACAGTCAAGATTCTGGAAATAATTCGAATACTACGATCTCCTTACGGAATCTAAACGATGTCTTTCAGCCATACTTTAAGACATACTTTCAGTTATATTTCAAGCCATACTTTAAGCCATACTTTAAGCCATACTTTCATCCATACTGTAAGCCATACTTTAAGCCATACTTTAGAAAAAGCTTGTCACGACCATCGACAGGAAACTTAATATGAACTTCAGATTAGTTTCCGTCAATGTTCGTGTAAAAATAGGAATCTTACACTCGCCTTAGGAAATACTTCATATGTTTATATTCATTTTGCCTCAGTTCATCTCTTTTAATGTTTGTAAAACCGAATTGAAATCTTAAGATTAATTTACGTAAAACATCATACAAGGTTAATGTTAAATTTCGGTAAAGTTTGGGAAAATAATGATAAATGCGTTCTACTCACGAGAAACGCAATACAAAATTTAGATAAATTACAGTCAAGATTGTGGAAATAATTCGATTACTACGATCTCCTTACGGAATCTAAACGATAATTTTCAGCCATACTTTAAGACATA
This sequence comes from Torymus aiolomorphi, assembly GCA_036365515.1. Lineage (NCBI taxonomy): Eukaryota > Metazoa > Arthropoda > Insecta > Hymenoptera > Torymidae > Torymus > Torymus aiolomorphi. Next base: position 26,921,783 of record CM070874.1, read on the forward strand.
CTTTTAAGTTATATTTCAAGCCATACTTTCAGCCATACTTTCAGCCATACTTTAAGGGGGTGTCAAACTCCATTCTGCGATTTGACCGACCCATAGGTCGGTAAGGTAGGAAGTACATACTATTGATGAAATATGACACAAGCGCCATCTCTGGAAAATCGTAATAGATTTTAACATAGATGGCGCTACATATTTCAAAAATATTAAAGATACGCGTTTTTTTATTACAAACAATTGTACGTATTTCGCGTATACGTATTTCTTTTTATAATTAATTATCCGTATTTTGCGTATACGTATTTTTATTGTTAATAATAGTGCGTATTTCACATATATACGCATATTTATTACAAATAATTTTGCGCATTTCGCCTATACGCATTTTATAATAAATAATTTGGTGTATTTCGCCGATACACATATTGTATTCTAAATAATTATGCGTATTTCGCTTATACGCACTTTTCAGTGTTATCAATTGTGCGCATTTCGCCTATACGCATTTTATAATAAATAATTTGGTGTATTTCGCCTATACACATGCTTTATTATTAATAATTATGCGTATTTCGCTTATACGCACTTTTCAGTGTTATTAATTGTGCGCATTTCGCCTATACGCATTTTATAATAAATAATTTGGTGTATTTCGCATATACAATTGTTTTATTATAAATAATTATGCGTATTTCGCTTATATGCACTTTTCAGTGTTAGTAATCGTGTGCATTTTGCCTACACGCATTTTATAATAAATCATTTTGTGTATTTCGACTACACACATGTTCTATTATAAACAAATGTGCGCATTTCGCCTATACACATTTCTTATAATAATGAGATGCAGATTCATCACTTTATTATATAGTCTCAGTTATTATTGACATTTCAAAATTCAGGACATCGCCTCGCATGATTGCAAATGCTTTCTTAAAAATTGTAGTGCGCTTCGTACGTTTTTGTGTCCCGGTGAAGGGACAGATCGGATGCGAGGTCTAGGTGTTTAGATGGCCGATGATGGAGTCCGGGTTATGCTCTCCATAGGTTTTTGTACCCAGGTGTTGAGACAGCTTGATTACGAGGTCTAGCTGTTCCAGGTGGCCGGTGATAGAGTGTAAGTGATGCGTTCCGAAGATTTTTGTGTCCAGATGTCGGAACAGATCGTATGCGAGGTCTGAGCGTTCCAGGTGGACGATGATGGAGTTTACGTGATGCGCTCCGAAGGTTTTTGTGTCTAGAGACCAAGACAAATCGAATGCGAGGTCTAGGTGTTTCAGATGGCCGATGATGGAGTCCGGGTAGTGCGCTTCGTAGGTTTTTGAGTCCAGGTGTCGGGACAGCTCGAATGCGAGGTCTAGCTGTTCCAGGCGGCTGATGATACGCTTCGTAGACTTTTGTGTCCAGGTGTTTTGACAGATCGGATGCGAGGTCTAGGTGTTCCAGACGGCCGATGATGGAGTTCGGGTAGTGCGCTCCGTAGGTTTTTGTGTCCAAGTGAAGGGACAGGTCGGATGCGAGGTCTAGGTGTTGCAGATGGCCGGTGATGTAATCCGGGTGATGCGCTCTCAAGGTTTTTGTGTCCAGGTGTCGGGACAGATCGGATGCGAGGTTTAGGCGTTCCAGGTAGCCGATGATGGAGTTTACGTGAAGCGCTCCGTAGGTTTTTGTGTCCAGAGGCCAGGACAAATCGAATGCGAGGTCTAGGTGTTCCAGATGGTCGATGACTCCGGGTAGTGCGCTCCGTAGGTTTTTGTGTCCAGGTGAAGGGACAGGTCGGATGCGAGGTCTAGGTGTTTAGATGGCCGATGATGGAGTCCAATTTAATATTATGATTTTCAAAATATTACTTGCATCTGAAATTTTGTGGCACAGTACTGCACTTTTTTGTACATATTCTGGATATAGTTTACAAAATTTCTACCAAGAGATAGTTTAGATTTGGTTTTTATTTTTTGGTTGAGGGTTTAATTGTTTATTGAAATTTAAACAAATTTCAATCTATTTAGTTTTTTATGAACAAAAAATGTTCCTCAAATTTTAGGTCGATATTTGCAAAAATAAAAAAGCTATGCAATATTGAAAATTCAATTTTTTTGCAATTTTTGGTTAAAATCCAAGTTTATTCATTTTTTAACTGAAAATCTTGAAACTTTTTGTATAGTACATTGATTGGCAAAAGATTTGAATTTTTTCTGTAGAATGTGCCAGTATTTATTTTATGACCCTTTTTGAAAGTCTCTGATTGTCTGCTTCTTAGTATACCTTCATCAAAGGATATTGAGGCTGCGGCCAAATATTCTTTATTCGACAAATTTTTTTTGTATTCTTCTTCGAAAACCCTTCAAAATGCTTTTTTTGATCAATACTGGCCGAGCAAAGGGAAAAAAGTGACAATTTTTTGAAATATCAAGAAAAATCCATAATTTCAATTTTTGATAACATGATTAATGAAACTGAATATTATTCATACATCTTATGGCATGGACCGTACCACTGAATTTTGTTAGAGCATCAAATAGAACATTAGAAATATCTATTTTCAATAATATTAGGCTTACACAATAAGCAATACCTAATCATGAATTAATAATAAATTAAGCTATAGAGGTTAATTACTATAAAGCTGTCAAAATGAAATCAGGCAATAGACTGATAATTTCATTCATAATTAGGTATCGCTTATTGTGTAAGCCTAATATTATTGAAAATAGATATTTCTAATGTTCTATTTGATGCTCTAACAAAATTCAGTGGTACGGTCCATGCCATAAGATGTATGAATAATATTCAGTTTCATTAATCATGTTATCAAAAATTGAAATTATGGATTTTTCTTGATATTTCAAAAAATTGTAACTTTTTTCCCTATGCTCGGCCAGTATTGATAAAAAAGCATTTTGAAGGGTTTTTGAAGAAGAATACAAAAAAAAATTTGTCGAATAAAGAATATTTGGCAGCAGCCTCAATATCCTTTGATGAAGGTATACTAAGAAGCAGCCAATCAGAGACTTTCAAAAAGGGTCATAAAATAAATACTGGCACATTCTACAGAAAAAATTCAAACCTTTTGCCAATCAATGTACTATACAAAAAGTTTCAAGATTTTCAGTTAAAAAATGAATAAACTTGGATTTTAACCAAAAATTGCAAAAAAATTGAATTTTCAATATTGCATTGCTTTTTTTTTTGCAAATATCGACCTAAAATTTGAGGAACATTTTTTGTTCATAAAAACTAAAAGAAAACGAGTTTTGAGAGATTTTAAAATTTTGAGCTGCTGACTTCACGTGAAATATCCCATATACCTGAAACAACAGGAGGGTGTAACAAAATTTGAGACCAAGGGTTGAACTTCAAATGAACCTGAGTATGGTATATAAGTTGATCCGCATTTTAAAATATACACCTTCCATCATATAAACGCATAACTGCAAATTGAACATTTTAACAAAATTTGTATTATTAGAAGTATTGTCATTAATAATTACTTTGCATTATACTTGTCATGCTACTGAATGATTGGCAAAAGTAGAGCTACTATAATTTCATTGAGCTAGGCTCATAAGTTTCTTTAGCTTCTTTTCAAATTTTATGAGTTTTGTTGAAAAAAAACGGAAAAGAATTAATTTTATGTCAAGACATCTAGTTTCTTATAAATAGATAACTAAATAAACTCATGTAATTGTAATTCTTTTCTATTATAATTAAATATGTTCGCCCATACACCTTTCCTTATAACTAATAATTGTGCGTATTTCGTCTATACGCATTTTTGCATTATAAACAACTGTGCGTATTTCGCTTATACATATTTTTGATATTGTAAATAATTGTGCGTATTTCGCTTGTACGAATTTTTTATTATAAATAATTGTGCGTATTTCGCCTATACGCATTTTTGTATGATAAATAATTGTGCGCATTTCGCATATACGCATTATTTATTATGAATAATTGTGCGTATTTCGCCTATACGCATTTTAATATTTACTATTTTTTTTATTACAAACACATGTCAATTTGAACGTAATTACGTTCGAATAAGTATTTATTTATAATCACGATTTTTACTTATAGTATAAAATTACGTGATTAGTAATACTTTAAGTTTTGACATGTCCAACACCTATTAGCCAGAAACTACGAAGCGCACCACCTAAATATCGTCACCGGCTTCCCCGAAGACCTGGACCACGTATTAGATGCGCCCTGATATCCAAACGCAAAAGACTACAAAGCGCACCACCTAGACCTCGTCATCGGCTACCCTGAACACCTGCACTGCGTATTAGATGCGCCCTGATATTTTAATGCAAAAAACCTAGACTCCATCATCGGCTACCACAAAGACCTAAACCACGCATTTGATACGTTCCAACATCTAGAGACAAAAAACTACGGAGCGCACGACCTAGACATCATCATCGGCTACCCCGAACACTTTGACTGCGTTGAATACTTTAAGTTTTGACATGTCCAACACCTATTAGCCAGAAACTACGAAGCGCACCACCTAAATATCGTCACCGGCTTCCCCGAAGACCTGGACCACGTATTAGATGCGCCCTGATATCCAAACGCAAAAGACTACAAAGCGCACCACCTAGACCTCGTCATCGGCTACCCTGAACACCTGCACTGCGTATTAGATGCGTCCTGGGATCTAAACGCAAAAAACTTCGGAGCGCATCACCTCGACTCCATCATTGACCACCTCAAAGACCTAGACGACGCATTCGATGCTTTCAATTATCGATAAGTAACACTTCCTTATAATAGTTGTCATTTCCGTATTAGCAGGTAGCAACCGTTACCGCTATAGTATTTCTCCCTTACAATTGAAGGTGGAAGCAATGTATACTAAAATCGTGTGACGCTGTTACGTCGGTATATGCCGCTGATCCAACGATCGTATAATTGTGTAACTGTTGTAGTATGAAAAGCAACATACCGTAAAAGTATGGGTCCCTTACTAAGATTGCTAAAACCACCTTACTTATATAGTAAAGGAACTCCTATACTCCACGAGTAAGCCGTTTTAACTGTAGCAGTAAGAGTTTTCTTTCCGTGTGCACCCGCAGAAAACTGTTACTTTTTGGGGAGATATAATTCGTACCTAAAAATCAGGTGTGCCCTAAATACTGACATTAGTCTAGGCACCAGGGGGTTTCCGTGGCCGATGGATGTCCACGCCTCCACCAAAGCTTTTCTTACGTATTTTTGTCTGCTGATTCTGAATTTCGAAGGTGGACAGTCGCCAGAATGTTAGTTTTTTGTTATTAACAATTTAATTGTTTAAACTGCGGCCAAATCAATATGATTAATTATAACTGAATCCTAACTGTCTAAAACTGTAGTAAATTGATCTAGAATTATGCACGTTTGCGCTCGAATTCGCGACTTATTGCACTAAATTTGCAATAATTCGGGTTATAATCAAAATTTTTCAATTCTGAAAAAACGAGCATATTCTAGATCAATTTACTACAGTTTTAGGCAGTTAGGATTCAGTTATAATTAATCATATTGATTTGGCAGCAATTTAAACAATTAAATTGTTAATAACAAAAAACTAACAGTCTGGCGACGTTCCACCTTCGAAATTCAGAATCAGCAGTCAAAAATACGTAAGAAAAGCTTTGGTGGAAGTGTGGACATCCATCGGCCACGGAAACCCCCCTGGCGCCTAGACTACATCTCGAGTCTGTCGCGGGAGCGCAGACATTCAAGTATACCTTCGTCGTCCTTTCTCCGTCGTGTCCGCCTAGGTGATGTCCTCGTGAAGTGGTAGTTGCATTGGCTGCCCTCGAGGAGAGTAGAATGATATGAAGACCTGTTGTCTTCTGCAGGAGCTCTTCGCCTAGAGCAAAACAAAATATATTAATAATGTTTTAGGCAGTGGGGATGAGGAGAGCAGTATCAAACTGCCAGGAACAGAGGAGTAGACAGATGGAAAGTTGGAGGCTAGGTTCGGCTATACTACAGGATAAAGTCCAAATCCGAAGTGAAGTACTTACTCGAGTCTGTCACGGAAGCGCGAACTACATTCAACTACACCTTCGCCCTCCCTTCTCCGTTGTGTTCGCCTAGGTGATGTCCTCGGGAAGTGGTAGTTGCGTTGGCTGTCCTCGAGAAGAGTAGAATTATATGAAGACTTGTTGTCTTCTACAGGAGCTCTTCACCTAGGACAATACAAAATATATTAATAATGTATTAAGGAGTAGGGATGAGGATAGCAGTATCGAACTGCCAGGAACAGAGGAGTAGACCGATGGAAAGTTGGAGACTAGGTTCGGCTGTACTACAAGATAAAGTCCAAATCCGAAGTGAAATACTTACTCGAGTCTGGCACAGGAGATCAAACTATATTTATATACACCTTCGCTCTCACTTCTACGATATGTTTGTCTAGCTGATGTCTTCAGGACGTGGTAGTTGTGTTGGCTGCCCTGGAGGAGAGTAGAATTATATGAAGACGTGTTGTCTTCTGCAGGAGCTCTTCGCCTAGGGCAAAACAGAATATATTAATACAGTGTTAAGCAGTATAGGAATGAGGATAGCAGTATCGACCTGCCAGAAACAGAGGGAGTAGATAGATGGAAAGTTAAGATCTCTGTAGAAAATGGAAAGGGTCTTTGGAATGAGAAGTCGAAAAAGTGCATGTGCATTTCCAACTAAGACCTCATCACCCTCGCTTAAAGTTTACCAGAATGTTAACACACAATCCAATACATGTTGAGGCATTGTATATTAAATTTTAGATCTTTTCAATCAGCCAGTGTAGGCGAAATAACTTTTTTCTTGAACATTTCTTAAAAAGAGCATACAAATTGCAATATCTCCACACTTGCTAATTATTTAGATTTGAAACTTGATAAACAATATCCCTCAGCATGTATTACATAGTGTGTGTAAAGTTTGAAATATTTGTAGAGAATGGAAAGGGATCTTTGAAATGAAAAGTCGAAAAAGCGCGTGTGCATTTCCAATGTAGACCTCCTCACCCTCGCTTAAAGTTTATGAGAATGTTTACACACAATCCAGTACATGCTGAGGCATTGTATAGTAGGTTTCAGATCTACTCAATCAGCCAGTTTGGAGGAAATTACTTTTCTTTCTTAAAAATTTCCTGAAAAAGCACAAAAATTGCAATATCTTCAGACTTGCTAATTATGTAGATCTGAAACTTGATAAACCGTCCCTCAGCATGTATGCCATTATGTATGGAAAGTTTAAGATACTTGTAGGGAATGGAACGGGATCTTTGGAACGAATTGTCGAAAAGCCGCATGTGCATTTGCGACAAAAACCTCCTCACACTTTCCCATAGTTTACCAGAATGTTCTCACATAATGCAATGCATGCTGAGGCATTGCATATTGAGTTTCAGATATACTCCATCAGCCAGTTTGGAGGAAATGACTTTTCTTTCTTAAAAATTTCCTGAAAAAGCACAAAAATTGCAATATCTCCAGATTTGCTATTTATGTAGATCTGAAACTTGATAAACTGTCCCTCAGCATATATTGCACGGTGTGTGTAAAGTTTAAGATATGTTGAGAGAATGGAAAGGGATCTTTGGACTGAAAAGTCGAAAAAGCGCAAGTGCATTTCCAACTAAGACCTCCTGACCATTGCTCAAAGCTTACCAGAATGTTAACACGCAATCTAATACATGTTAAGGCATTGTATATTAAATTTTAGATCTTTTCAATCAGCCAGTGTACGGGAAATAACTTTTTTTCTTGAACATTTCTTAAAAAGAGCATACAAATTGCAATATCTCCACACTTGCTAATTATTTAGATCTGAAACTTGATAAGCAATACCTCAGCATGTGTTACATAGTGTGTGTAAAGTTTGAAATATTTGTAGAGAATGGAAAGGGATCTTTGAAATGAAAAGTCGAAAAAGCGCGTGTGCATTTCCAATGTAGACCTCCTCACCCTCGCTTAAAGTGTGTGAGAATGTTTACACACAATCCAGTACATACTGAGGCATTGTATATTAGGTTTCAGATCTATTCAATCAGCCAGTTTGGAGGAAATTACTTTTCTTTCTTAAAAATTTCCTGAAAAAGCACAAAAATTGCAATATCTCCAGACTTACTAATTATGTACATCTGAAACTTGATAAACTGTCCCTCAGCATGTATTCCATTATGTATGGAAAGTTTAAGATACTTGTAGGGAATGGAACGGGATCTTTGGAACGAATTGTCGAAAAGCCGCATGTGCATTTGCGACAAAAACCTCCTCACACTTTCCCATAGTTTACCAGAATGTTCTCACATAATGCAATGCATGCTGAGGCATTGCATATTGAGTTTCAGATATACTCCATCAGCCAGTTTGGAGGAAATGACTTTTCTTTCTTAAAAATTTCCTGAAAAAGCACAAAAATTGCAATATCTCCAGATTTGCTATTTATGTAGATCTGAAACTTGATAAACTGTCCCTCAGCATATATTGCACGGTGTGTGTAAAGTTTAAGATATGTTGAGAGAATGGAAAGGGATCTTTGGACTGAAAAGTCGAAAAAGCGCAAGTGCATTTCCAACTAAGACCTCCTGACCATTGCTCAAAGCTTACCAGAATGTTAACACGCAATCCAATACATGTTAAGGCATTGTATATTAAATTTTAGATCTTTTCAATCAGCCAGTGTACGGGAAATAACTTTTTTTCTTGAACATTTCTTAAAAAGAGCATACAAATTGCAATATCTCCACACTTGCTAATTATTTAGATCTGAAACTTGATAAACAATACCTCAGCATGTCTTACATAGTGTGTGTAAAGTTTGAAATATTTGTAGAGAATGGAAAGGGATCTTTGAAATGAAAAGTCGAAAAAGCGCGTGTGCATTTCCAATGTAGACCTCCTCACCCTCGCTTCAAGTGTGTGAGAATGTTTACACACAATCCAGTACATACTGAGGCATTGTATATTAGGTTTCAGATCTATTCAATCAGCCAGTTTGGAGGAAATTATTTTTCTTTCTTAAAAATTTCCTGAAAAAGCACAAAAATTGCAATATCTCCAGACTTATTAATTATGTAGATCTGAAACTTGATAAACTGTCCCTCAGCATGTATTCCATTATGTATGGAAAGTTTAAGATACTTGTAGGGAATGGAAAGGGATCTTTGGAACGAAATGTCAAAAAGCCGCATGTGCATTTGCGACAAAAACCTCCTCACTCTTTCTCATAGTTTACCAGAATGTTCTCACACAATGCAATGCATGCTGAGGCACTGTATATTAAATTTAGATCTTTTCAATCAGCCAGTGTAGGGGAAATAACTTTTTTACTTGAACATTTCTTAAAAAGAGCATACAAATTGCAATATCTCCTCACTTGCTAATTATTTAGATCTTAAACTTGATAAACAGTCCCTCAGCATGTATTATATAGTGTGTGTAAAGTTTGAAATATTTGTAGAGAATGGGAAGGGATCTTTGAAATGAAAAGTCGAAAAAGCGCGTGTGCATTTCCAAGGTAGACCTCCTCATCCTCGCTTAAAGTTTATGAGAATGTTTACACACAATCCAGTACATGCTGAGGCATTGTATATTAGATTTCAGATCTACTCAATCAGCCAGTTTGGAGGAAATGACTTTTCTTGAAAATATTTTGAAAAATACACAGAAAATGCAGTATCTCCACACTTGCTGATTATTTAGATCTGTAATCTTTGGAATGAAAAGTCGAAAAAGCGCATCAAATCTAGTTGGCCGTTGTTATTTATACGCCAGATTGCTAGATAGGTATACCTATATATACGTAAAACCTAACCTTCAATTTTCTTTAGCCGAAGAATTGACGCTTGATTAAAGAAAAAAATAGGCAAGGATTGACGCTTGACTAAAGAAATAATAGTCCCTTCCATGTCAGACTTTCAAAACAGTGATTTTTACACGTTTCTAAGTGGGTTATTTGTACGACAGATCTGTCGTACAAATAACAACGCCGTAAAATAAATAAATTCTTGAATGACTTACTTTTCTGTCTTACGGCGGGGCCAAGACCAAGCGGCACGGTCCGTTGGGTGTGCACGCACACGGTGCGGTACGGACGCTGCGGTCTGCGAGGTGGGCGGCTGATGCGGCGCTCCAGGCTGCGCCGTCTGCGAGCGGTCCAGGCGGCGGGCACACCGACGACATGTCAATAAGCATCAGGAGAGCACAAGTGGCGAAGGTGGCGGCGGAGGTGATGGCGGCAACACGGGACCGCCTCCCGGAGGGCCTAACCTAGGCCCAGGCATCGGCGATGGACAGCTCAGCTGTGCTGCAGCCAGCAGCGCATGCGCGTACACACACACGGGCAAGGCCGCGCCGCTGGCCGCTGCCGTCGCTGCCGTCGCCGACTCGCGAATCTCGCGATGCTACATATTACCCATATGGTACAATAATCTATTTTTTTTTTTATAATATTATGCAAAATCATGAGTGCATTGCCCTCCGTAATGACATCATGAATCATTCTGCAAAGTTTCACGTCGATATTTTAAGGCATCTGAGAATGGCATTTGAACGAAATTTTCATTCAAATGCCATTCTTAGACGCTTTTGAATATTGACTTGGCATTTTGCAGAATGATTAATAATGTAATTACGGAGGGCAATGCACTCATTATTTTTCATATATCGTTATATTTTTTTTTTCTATTAAAAACAATATATTTTTTGCTCGGTCGGTAAAAATTGAGTTTGACACCCCCTTAAGCCATACCTTCAGCCATACTTTAGAAAAAGCTTGTCACAACCATCGACATGAAACTTAATATGATCTTCAGATTAGTTTCCGTCAATGTTCGTGTAAAAATAGGAATCTTACACTCGCCTTAGGAAATACTTCATATGTTTATATTCATTTTGCCTCAGTTCATCTCTTTTAAAGTTTGTAAAACCGAATTGAAATCTTAAGATTAAACTACGTAAAACATCATACAAGGTTAATGTTAAGTTTCAGTAAAGTTTGGGAAAATAATGATGAATACGTTCTACTCACGAGAAACGTAATACAAAATATAGGTTAATTACAGTCAAGGTTGTGGAAATAATTTGAATACTACGATCTCCTTACGGAATCTAAACGTTAACTTTCAGCCATACTTTCAGCCATACTTTAAGCCATACTTTCAGCCATACTTTAAGCCATACATTAAGCCATACTTTCATCCATACTGTAAGCCATACTTTAAGCCATACTTTAGAAAAAGCTTGTCACGACCATCGACAGGAAACTTAATATGAACTTCAGATTAGTTTCCGTCAATGTTCGTGTAAAAATAGGAATCTTACACTCGCCTTAGGAAATACTTCATATGTTTATATTAACTTTGGCTCAGTTTAACTCTTTTAAAGTTAGGAAAACCGAATTGAAATCTTATGATTAAATTACGTAAAACGTCATACAAGGTTTATGTTATGTTGCGGTAAAGTTTGGGAAAATAATAATAAATACGTTCTACTCACGAGAAACTTAATACAAAATTTAGGTGAATTACAGTCAAGGTTGTGGAAATAATTCGAATACTACGATCTCCTTACGGAGTCTAAACGACAACTTTCAGCCATACTTTAAGCCATACTTTCATCCATACTGTACGCCATACCTTCAGCCATACTTTAAGCCATACTTTCAGCTATTCTTTCAGCTATACTTTAAGCCATACGTTAAGCCATACTTTAAGCCATATTTTCAACCATACTTTAAGCCATACTTTCATCCATACTTTAAGCCATACTTTCAGCCATACTTTAGAAAAAGCTTGTCACAACCATCGATGGAAAACTTAGTATGAACTTCAGATTAGTTTCCGCCCACGTTCGTGTAAAAATACGAATCTGACACTCGCCTTATGAAATACTTCATATGTTTATATTCACCTTGCCTCAGTTCATCTCTTTGAAAGTTTGGACAACCAAATTGAAATCTTATGTTTAAGTTACGTAAAACTTCATACAAAGTTAATGTTAATTTTCACCTAAGTTTGGGAAAAGAGTGATAAATACGCTCTACTTACGGGAAACTTAGTATTAAATTTAGCTGAATTTCAGTCAATGTTGTGCGAAAAATTCGAATCCAACGCTTTCCGTACGGAATCCTTTATACTTTCAGCCATACCTGCGTAGGAATCAAAACTATTGGATCTACATTGGTAATGTATTGGCAATAGATATGGGAACTATATTGGCACTATATTGCAAAACCTATTTCCAATATATTGCAATTATTGTGCCAAACAGGTATCTCGCACATATCGCCAATAGGTTTGGCAATATAGTTCCCATATGCTACCCAATATATTTCCAATATACTAGCAATATATTGTCAATTTTTTAACTTAATATTTCGATATCGAGGTCTGTCAAAGGCGGTATGGTCTTTAAACTTAATGAACTTCGATAATTGTACATAAAAACCAAACCTTAAATATTTTTCGAATAAATAATTTTCTATATTTTTGTTTTTGTGCTACGTCAATTTTGACTGCACCATTGTGTTCCTCGGTCGCCAAAACCCTTAGACTCACCGCTTTTCCAACCTTTTCACAATTTTCCAGGGAGAAAATCCAATGTCAGGATAATTTGGTTACGCGGTATACATATGTAGAATGAAAATTTAAAATATATTAAAAAAGAAAATTGAACAAAAAAAAAAAATAGTACAAATCTATATTATCTATACAAGGGGAAAGTACATTACGATACAAGTGCGATAAGTGGCCCATTATGTCACGGCGTGAAGTTAGGCCCCGAGCGTAGCGAGGGTCCTATCACGGCGTGTAATGGGTTACTTAATGCACTAGTATCGTACAATTTTTTATAACACTGCATGCCGTAAGTTCGCTGTCACGCCTATCCGTGCGCTAAGCAGTCCATTAGGGCACCGTGAGGTTAGCGCACGAGCGTAGCGAGTGCGATAAACACGGTGAAATAATGGACTACTTATCGCACGGATATGCGTGACATAAGTGCGGATTTAAGTCACGCAGTGCTATAAATGTAATTTACACAAAAAGCAAATAGAAAGCTTTATCAATGTTTTGTGTATATTCTGAAAAGAAAAATGGATAATGCTTTAGAACAATTTGGGACATATTGTACAAGTGTCTTTTAGTGAAATATGTAATAAAAAAATCGATTTTTTGTCATTTTAAAGGTCTCTGACCCCCTTAATGAATGTTTTTGGGTCTCGTCGGGGGAAAAATACAAAATCATTTATTATTCAGAATCTTATAACCATGGCCGTGGTTGTTCATTGATTTAACACTGCTTTAATTTGGGAGTCGCGCATGAACCTCGTTAACTAGAAATACGATTTTTGTTACGATTAATAGAAGTTTTCCTTTCAATTCACATTCGAATTATCTATTTACGTTACAGTTTATTGAAGATTATAGGTAGATAGATCTGCTTTTTTGTATGAACTTTTAATGTTCAAAGCGCAAGAACTTTTAATGTAAGGCTGCGAAGCGACAGCATCTCTAATTTTGCAAATTTTTCAACAAACAATACTCTTGGGCATCATAGGGTAGAGTGTTGTGCTGCTCTAGATGTTTTAACGAAGCCGATAGATTTATTTAAGCATGAGAACTCTTTACGTAAGGATACGAGGTGCCTGTGTACGCGATTTCTTGATTTCTAATAGAAAAACGCTTGTGTTTAAAAGGGTAATGTGTCACCAGCCACCTGAGCTCATCGTGGGGTTAAAATAATATTTTAAGCCAGAATATCCTTTGTATAAATTTTGACAACGGTCGTGTAACTGTTTTATCGTTTTTTTATTGAATGATCCATTGATGATTAGAAGGATAACGCGCTTACGAGGATGAGAAATTCATTTTAGCGCAAGAACTTTTGTCGTAATACTGCAAGGCGGCATTGTCCGTAATTTTTCGAGTGACCTTGTCGCTGCATGGCTGTACAGCTGTTTACGAGTCTGAAAATAAAAGTTGAATTGGTGACCGGGGTTTCATCAAGAAATTTCATGGTTAACATGATTTAAACTAAACAACTTTTCATGTAACGCTCTAAAATAGCAGTGCCGTCGATTTCTCGTTTTTTGTAAAGACTAATGAAAAAATCGAAGTATAAAATAAAAGTATTTTATCATGCTTTAATTCTGAATACGTAAAATGATAGGATAATCAGATAATTTTTTTAAAGGAAAAATTATTTTCATATTTTATGTTAATTTATTTATTTAGTTTAAAATACCTAAAGCATAGAAATTCAATATAAAAATTCAAATGTAACGAGTATAGCAAATCTTCACGCCTATTCTTTATGACCAATCTAAATCAATTTTCAAATGCTGCACAACATCGGGCCCATATTTTTTAAGAAAGGAGATACATGACTCTCTCTGTATTTATCAACAAGAGATATCAACTATGATGCGTTCATAGTTTCACTAGCTTTTGGCCGATCAAACGAAAGCTTTCCTCGCCAGCTGTCTTGAAAATGATTCCAGTACTGAAATCGACTTGTCACAGAAATGGCTGAATTCTGTTTATAAGGTAAATCGAAGTCGACAAAAACAGATTTTGAAATTTGCAGCTCTCTCAGTTTCCCAGAGCTTCTATACGAAACCAACGTTCGTAAGTTTTATTTCACTATAGTCAACAATAAAATCGCTTGCATCAAACAAAAGAGCTTAAAATTTTGCATCGAAAACGATTTTGAACTCGATTCCGTCGAGTGCAAAGTTTCGAGATAATTAAGCGAAAAGAAATAAACGCTGTGGGAGCGAGAGACACGGGAAGCATACCGCAGCGCGGGAGGAAAGTCGGGGGCATGTTCATTTCTTTTCGATTAATTATCTCGGAACTTTGCACTCATCGGAATCGAGTAAAAAATCGTTTCTGATTCAAAATTTTGCGCTCTTTCGTTTGGTGTAAGCCATTTTGTTGTAGACTAAGCGGTTCTCGAGATATAAGTAAATAAAACTTTCAAACGCTGTTTTTGGATAGAACTCTTGGACCTAGGAATCTGCAAATTTCGAAATCGGTTTTTGCGACCTCGATTTACCTTATAACCAATATGCAGTCATTTCTGTGACAAGTCGATTTCAGAGCGATGTTTACTGCGGACTAAATCGTTGCGCTCCTCGATTGCTCCACTTCCCCCTTACCTCCCGCTTCCGTAGACGTACTCCGTAGCAACGGTTGCCCCCCACTCTTTGCCGCGGCGGCCGCCGCTCGGCTCGAGCCCCCGCTCTGCCAGGGCCGACGCTATGCGGGAAATTCCACTGTGCTTAAGAGAGGTGTGGAAAACTTGCCGGAAAATTTTCGGGACCAAGTGATCTTGACTCAGTTTTTCACGCTGATCACGTTGGTATATAAATGTTGTATTGTTTCAGAATCACCCTGTATATATAATAACCTAACCTATAAAATAAAACGAATATGAAATTTTCTTAAAATAAATGATGATGAAATAATAATAAAATTATTTTTTATATTAAATTCAAACCTTACCTCATATAATACTTTTAGATAATAAATATTGTAATATTCTCCATAGATAGACAAATCAATCATAAGATTGAATGTAAAACACAATTCTCTTTCTCTTAATTAAAATCAATCATCATTCGCATGGACTGTGGCCACAATAGCGTAACAGTGTGTTCTGTTTCTTTCGTTCCGTTTCGCACACGAAACAAAACACACTGTCACGCTATTGTAGACCCAGCCTTAGTTTCTAGATGTATATTTACGCACCCCTCTATTTTTCCTTTGCATTTGCGCTGCATATTCGAGATTTCGAGATATTCGAGATTTTCGAGATATTCGAGAAAATCAACATTACGATTGTATGTGTATATATACATATATATATATATATATATAGCCCTGTAGAAAAATTGATATAGCGCCGCTCTCGGATACAAGTAGAACCACTGTCTAATAGTGTCTATACTTACGTATATATGGTATAGGATTAAAATACGACGACGACGCGAAGACGACGAAGAAAATGAAAAATGTGATGAAAATTGAGAGGGCAAATTTACTATTAAAAGTATACGAAAACGAAAGAATCTTGAAACATGAAATTGCAGATATGGATAGTACATAAAAGATTCTATCTAATGAAATGCATTTAAGTATTCAAATAAAGAGTAAAAAAATGTTGTTATCAAGAATAAAAAAAAGTAAGGTTGGAGCGGACTATTTCAAAGAATAAAGGGTGCGTCAAAGCCCCTTTTGCTTGGTAGTCACTTCGATCTTTTACTGGCCAAGCAGGGCGCTACCGCGCCCTTTGATTCAAATAAAACAAAAACGCACCAGCGAATCAAAAAACGAGTCTTTGACCCGCCATCACACAAAGAAAACAAAAAAATGAGATCTGTTCGGTCAAAATCGATCGAGGAGAAGCTGAGATCCAGGCACGCGCGCTCACACACACACACACACACACACACACACACACACACACGCACGCACGCACACATCCATACAGACATTTTTCAAAAATCATGTATTTTGATTCCTAAGACCTCAAAAAATAATTATAACATATTTTTACAATAACTCAAAAAATTACTATCACAAAGCTTCCTCTAGGAGGAAGCAAAAGTTTTTTAGAAAATGTGTTAGGCATGTTGTTTAGCAAATTTGGAATCGAAATACACTATTTTTAGAAAATATCCATATGTGTGTGTGTGTGCGTGCGTGCGTGCGTGCGTGATTGCGTGCGAGAGTGTGTGTATATGTGTGTGTATGTCCGAATACGCTCATATCTCATGATCTACTCAACCGATTTTAACCAGAGAGGGCTCATTTTTTTAGATTTTGCTTCCACAGTTGGGGTCAATATTCTATTTTTGTAAAATTATTTTTTTTATAGCCATTTTGAATTTTCAAAATTTTTATTTTGGATTTTTTTATTATTTAGAACGAGTAATGTTTATATATTATGAATTCTCTGTATGCAGAATAAAATTTTCGACAATTAAAAAAAAAGTCGATAGTTATATCTCGTCATAAGATATTGACATGAATATTTTTTTGGTTATGAAGAATATTGAGTACTATATCTTGCTCAATTTTTATGTTTTTTTATTCATTATTTTTGGAGAAAAAAATATTTATAAAAAAAAGTGATTTTTTTTGTCGTTGCGTAACTAGAGTAAAATTGGCTTAATCGCTTTGAAATTCTTTGTACGGGTAGAGTTTGTATACCAATTGAGACAGTTCTTTAGGCAAAAGGATTGATCCATAAATTTCAGAAATATTTGAGGTTAAAATTTTTTAACTTTTGTTTCCAAATCGTAATTTCTCGAGAACGGCTCGATGAATCAGCTCCAGATTTATAGACAATTTTGTGTGTGATATAGTTATTATGTATGTGAATTTTCATCAAGATCGTACAATTACTTTTTGATATGCAAAATTTTCCTATTTTACAAAGTCATTTTCTTTGTCGCAAGATAACTAGAGAAAACTTGTTTTAATTTCTTTAAAATTTGGCGTATATGTAGAGTTTGTGTTCTTAGGATAAAAGAATTCGTTTATGAATTTCAGAGATATTCGAGGTTAAAACTGATTTAGCCCTCTTTTGAAACCGTAATTTTTCGGGTATATGTATTCTAGAAAATGGAAATGACGCGTGCGTGTTGTTCACTTGCTTTTGTTTATTATTGAGGTTAATTTACAGCGCGCTTCCCCGATACATGAAATTAGCTAGATATCCTGGTCAATTAGAGGCCGAAAAATACGTTTAACAATACTTTTGGCTGCACTTCGATATTAATGGCGTTCTCTCTTTTATAAATGGAAACATAAAATTTATAGACAATTTTGTGTATGGTATAGGCGACATATTTGTGAAATTTCATCAAGAAACATTATCTATTATACAGAATATTGCAGTACAATGATTTCGAGGTAATAGGAATGTAGGAAAGGGGTTCTTATAGATGGTGCAGTGCATGTGTATTAGTTTCGCTCCAGGTAGGTAGGTTATATTGTAACGATTAGAACGAATTTTCAAAGGTAAAAGAGTCAACCTAAATAATACGAAACTTAACACATCATCTCGATAACGTTTCGCTGGTTTGGTTTCCAGCCTCTTCAGATCTTTATTAAAAATAATAACAAATGAGTTCAATTAACATTAGAAATTACATATGATTGCTAAACATTATTAATGAGCACATACCATAATAATAAAATTAATAATACTTGGTAGATCACATAATAGTCTTAGAATTATGAGAATAACATTCTCTTGTCAACGGTAATAATAGATTACATAATATATACATAGCGATCCACAACACCCGTCATATTATATCGAGAGGTCATAATATATCGTGAGTTAATAGTACACTGAGGAGTGAGTAAACGAGAACACTGTAATTAACACGCGTATAGACTATGTAGACTATATGGACATGATACTCCCACACAAAAGTCAACGTTACATTTCAAAATTAACTTACTATGTACATAATGGAACAATTAATGAAATTAATTAATAACCATTTTTGTAAATAGATTTATAAATTTGTAAGTAAATAAATTTTAGTAAATGGATTATGAATCAGTGAGAAATCTATAAATTCTTTGATATTGCTTGCTCAAAAATTGTGTATCTTCTTGTCTATTAATGGTATGACCATAGACTTATACTCATAGACTGCGCGCTCCCGTGTAAAGTGCTGAATCCGGACAAGAGAGAGAGGGCAATAGCTGGGTATTGCTCTCTCTTTCTAATGGGCGCTTGGTGGGGGGAGAGTGTTTCCCTCAACGCCCTCTCCTCCTCTGCCGTCACCATTTCCCCTCTACCCCCACCACTATAGGTGTGCGAGAGAGATTGCATCCCATATAGCACTGAATATTTAAGGAATATTCCCTCAAGATTTATTTGCCATTTTCGCTATTTTCGCTAATATTCCCTCAACGTTCATAAACATGGGAGAAACCTTGAGGGAATATTCCTGCAAACTAAAATGACCGTTTTTCCATTCGAAATTTTTTAATTCGAATATTTCATTTCAATATTGTAGAAATATTCCTACAATATTATTGGAAATATTCCTACAAGGTTATATAATAATGAGAAAAGTTAATTTATTTAAAAATAAAAAATGACACTTATACGCAGAGAAATGACCCCAATTGGTGTTATCATACGTATAAAAACACCCAAAGGGGTCATTTCTATGGTTATATGTGTCATTTTCTATTTTTAAATAAATTAACTTTTCTCATTATTATATAACCTTGTAGGAATATTTTCAATAATATTGTAGGAATATTTCTACAATATTGAAATGAAATATTCGAATTAAAAAATTTCGAATGGAAAAACGGTCATTTTGGTTTGCAGAAATATTCCCTCAAGGTTTCTCCCATGTTTATGAACGTTGAGGGAATATTAGCGAAAATAGTGAAAATGGCAAATAAATATTGAGGGAATATTCCTTAAATATTCAGTGCTATGTGGGATTACCCCGCGCCGCCATCTTGAGCTTCACGCCGCCCGTCAGAGCGCACAGTCTATGAGTATAAGTCTATCTGGTATGACTATGTGTGTTAATGTAAATCATTTCTGAAATTAATGTTTTGTATTTGTTAATCTCCCTATCCACAATCTGTACATTTTCAAAATAAAAGCTATGAGAAGGGTTTTCTTTCAAATGTTTAGGAATTGGTAACTTTTTTCTAAAGATGTCTTTTTGTGTTCATCAATTCTTTTTTTCAAGATTCTTTTCGTTTGACCAATATAAGTAGCTGGACAACTACCACATTGGAATTTATAAACAATACTTGTTTCCATCCATTTTTCCGATTTGTCCTTATCTAACTTGACAATATTATTAAGTTTATGACTCATTAATGGTACACAACGAATATTAAACTTGCAAAATGCTGATTGACAAGCATAGAAAAATTGTTTATGAAACTGCAATGAAATTGTTAAACTTGAGCTGGTACTATTATTTTTTTGTGGATTAAGATTTTTATACTTGAGCTTACGAATACGTTCAGAAATACATGAATAAATAAAACTCTTCGGATAATCATTGTCCATCAAAATATTTTTAACAATTTCAATGTTGGCATTATGAAAAGATTCATGAGCCAGCAAAAAGGCTCTATCAATTAGGTTATAAACAATATTACGTTTTAACTGTGTGGTTACAAATATAATTTAAAACTCTGCCTGAACAAGTTGGTTTTTGGTACCAATTGGTTTTAATTTTATTATTATCAATTGACAACGATAAATCCAAAAAGGCAATACTATTATTCGTTTCTGTTTCATGAGTAAATTTTAAATGGTTATTATAACTATTAAAAACCTCCAAAACAGTATTCAACTGCTCTTTTTTAATACACAAAATAGTGTCATCTACATATCTATAATAAAAGAGTGGTGTGCAATTATGTTTTTCTGTCAGAATCTTAAGACATTCAGCCTCCAAGTCTTCCATAACTATATAGTTATGAAAGAGGTGAAAAGAGGTGAAATTGGGGAACCCATTGGCGTACCAAAAATTTGTTGGTAAATAGCGCCATCGAATTGGAAAAAAGTATGTTTAAAAAGAAATTTAATTGTATCCACAATATCAGTAAAAGGAATCTTAGAATTTAAATGAATTTGGTGGAACCATTTGTCAATACTATTTATAACTAACTCAGTTGGGATGTTGGTAAATAAAGACGAAACATCTAAAGATATCAAATGGTAGCCTGAAGGTATTGTAAGAGAATCCAATTTTTCTTTTAATTCGAAACTATTGTTAATATGTGATAAATGTCTTTTAATACATTTTTTGAGCCATTGGTCAATAATTTTAGATAAAAAATTAGTAGGACTATTAATAGTGGAAATGATAGGTCTAAGTGGGTTATCTACTTTATGTATTTTTGGTAGTGCACATGCCTTTGGAAGAACTGTATTGGACTGAGTTAAACTGTCATTATTGTATTTAAATTCAGCATAATTCTTATCATTAAATTGAGATAAAATATTATGAACTTTAGATTGTAAAGATTATAGTGGATTTCTTTTTCTAATTTTATATGTCTTTGTGTCACTGAGCAGAAGTTTCATTTTGGTTTTATAATCCTCTGTATTAAGGTAAACAGTCATATTGTCCTTATCAGCACGAGTAAAAAGGATATCGGGATTATTCCTGCAAAATTGACTAGTAAATGTTAAATCTTTGGAGAGTTCTTTGTCATGTTTTGTTAACACTTGTGGACGGTTACTAACTAATTCTATCTTAATTAATCTTTCTCTGAGATCTTGTATAGGAACAATATTTTGGTTTCTAAGACTATATTCAAAATTTTTTATAGTTGTGATAATATCTTTTTTTGAAAAGGCAGAGTTCAAATTAAAATTTTCACCTAAAGATACAATATTAATAACTTGTGAAGGAATATGAATATCAGATAGATTTTTAACCCATTTTCCTTTCTTACTCTGAGATAAAAAAGTGTGTGTTCTCTTGTTCCTAACTAAGTTATCAAATTTTTTATTCAGTGTTTTTTCCAATTTTTGAAAAATATTTTAACTTTTACTTTCAATAAAATATTGGAAATTTTCCAGAGTAGTAAAATCAATTTTGAGAGTATTCATAATATATACTATCGCATTGAGACGTTTCCTAACAAAATTAATATGAACATACAAATCATTAATTTCCAATTTGAGTATTTTTTTGCTTTGTAAATTAATCATGGAACTGTGTTGTCGGTGACAAGTATTACTATTAAACGGAAACATACGTGTGTAACTATTGGATATATGTGCTGGAATAACTTTTTCACGTCTACATTTGTTTAAAAATAATAATCTGGCGTTGGACTGTGACAGATCATATCTGAGTGTAGACCATCTTTTCAACACAATAACAGTTTGGCAACCATATGAAATAGATTTGTAAAAACTCAATCTTCTTTGAGTCTGGCCATTGTTCCTTTGTAGGCCGTGGTTATAATTAGTAATAAATGTACTCTTGATCTTGTAACGACTAGAACGAATTTTCAAAGGTAAAAGAGTCAACCCAAATAATAAAAAACTTAACGTAATATTGTTTATAATCTAATTGATAGAGCCTTTTTGCTGGTTCATGAATCTTTTCATAATGCCAACATTGAAATTGTTAAAAATATTTTGATGGACAATGATTATCCAAAGAGTTTTATTTATTCATGTATTTCTGAACGTATTCGTAAGCTCAAGTATGAAAATCTTAATCCACAAAAAAATAATAGTACTAGTCCAAGTTTAACAATTTCATTGCCGTTTCATAAACAATTTTTCTGTGCTTGTCAATTAGCATTTCGCAAGTTTAATATTCATTGTGTACCATTAATGAGTCATAAACTTAATAATATTGTCAAGTTAGGTAAGAACAAATTGGAAAAATGGATGGAAACAAGTATTGTTTATAAATTTCAATGTGGTAGTTGTCCAGCTACTTATATTGGTCAAACGAAAAGAATCTTGAAAAAAAGAATTGATGAACACAAAAAGACATCTTTAGAAAAATTGTTACCAATTCCTAAACATTTGAAAGAAAACCCTTCTCATAGTTTTGATTTTGAAAATGTACAGATTGTGAATAGGGAGATTAACAAATACAAGAGATTAATTTCAGAAATGATTTACATTAACACATATAGTCATACCATTAATAGATAAGAAGATACACAATTTTTGAGCAAGCAATATCGAAGTATTTATAGATTTCTCACTGATTCATAATCCATTTACTAAAATTTATTTACTTACAAATTTATAAATCTATTTACAAAAACGGTTATTGAATATCATTATTTTGTTCCATTATGTACATAGTAAGTTAATTTTGAAATGTAACGTTGACTTTTGTGTGGGAGTGTCATGTCTACATAGTCTACATAGTTTACTCGTTTACTCACTCCTCGGTGTACTATTAACTCTCGATACAGTATGACCTCTCGGTACAATATGACGGGTCGTTGTAGATCGCTATGTATATATTTTGTAATCTATTATTATCGTTGACGAGAGAATGTTATTCTCATAATTCTAAGACTACTATGAGATCTACCAAGTATTATTAATTTTATTGTTATGGTATGTGCTCATTAATAATGTTTAGCAATCATATGTAATTTCGAATGTTAATTGGACTCATTTGTTATTATTTTTAATAAAGATCTGAAGAGGCTGGAAACCAAACCAGCGAAACGTTATCGAGATGAAGATGTGTTAAGTTTTTTTTTTTTTATTATTATTTCGGTTGACTCTTTTACCTTTGAAAATTCGTTCTAATCGTTACAAGATAAAGCGTACATTTATTACTAATTTGTAACGCGTGCGCGAGTTAGGTAATTCGAGATTCGAATTACCCGCGCCGAGCAGGCATGCTCACTGGGGGCGCGAGCGCGCGAGCATTCTGATCGGATTAGAACGGTCTCGCGACGCGTAATATGCCCGTCGCGTACTCGTGAAGCTGCTACGGCTTTATGCGAGTCACGGCAGCCATCTTCGTGTCTGCCATCGCGCCGTGAGCATCTCTCCCGTGTCTCTGAAAAGTTACCGCGTTTGCGCCGTATAGTTTGGTAGCTGTAGCTTTACCGCGAGTGAAGTGGAGGCGCGGACTAGCGTCCGAGTAAGGGAGAGAGAGAGAGAGCGATACTGTGCCGCTACAAGCAGCACGAGAGACAGCGAGCGAGGAGCCGGCAGCCAGCCCGCCTGCCGACCCAATATAGCGAGTAAGAGAGAGAGAGAGAGAGAGAGAAAGAGAGCGCAACTGCTGTGTGAGCCACAGAGAGCGAGAGAGAGCCGAGTGCACCGGCTGCTCCTTCTTAACGTAAGTTTTCTCCTCTCGCGGGTTTATTGTAAAGGCTCGTACGGAAATCGCCCCGTGCAAGCTTTCTGTGCCGTGTACGTGCGGGTGTGTATCAGCCCGCCATACTTTAACACCGCGCGCGATATTAGCAGCTTCGCCGCGCGCCGCATCGTTCGCGCGTTTGAATCTTAACTGTCGCGCGCGAACTAACTCACTGTTTTAATCAGCACGTGCGTCGTGCTTGTACTTATTAGTGATCGGAATATACTGTGATATCTAGTTACTCGTCACGTTGTTCATTACAACCTGTTCTTCTCCCGGATACCGCCGCCTCCGCGGGAAAACGACTCCGCCGGTCGTTTTCATATCTGAGCGTAGCGGCCGCGCGCTTTACTCTTCAAGCACGCGCTTTTCACTCAGCGATCCAATTAGTTGGAAAGCGAACTTCGCGTGCGATCTTCGCGTTGATTTCGGGATTCCAGGAGCAGATCCCCGGGCAAGTCATTTTAGTCTGACACACGCGGCACCGTGTTCTAGGGCATCGCTGGCCTGTGGCTTGTTGGGATTTTCCCCCACTAGTCATCCCGTTACAAATTATAGGTTATTTTGTATTATTAATATCTTAACGTAGTATTAAATATTTAGATTATCTTCACTCTGCCATTTGTAATTAAGGAAAACGTTTTTATATTTCATAAATTAATTTCTCAAAAAGTATTTTATTTACCGACTTAATCTTTTAACCACTTATTTAACTCATTGAAGACTATATTTGGTTGAAATTTCAAGAGCTATATTTTTTTTAATGTGAAAAGAACTATGTAACTATGGATAAGTATAACAATTATAAATTTTGGCATTTAACATTTTTCGAAAGCATCAATAAATAAAATTTGAGGAAGCTAAGTGCCAATGAATTGACAGCGATTCTTTTAACCGACTTAGTATTATCCGATTGGGCCGACAAAAATATGAATAGATAGGGAATTTTAAGGTCTTTCAGAAATTCGGTCTACTTCTGATAGACGTCCAAACCCAGTGACAAAAAAATTATTTTTGATTTTTCCATATTTTTCTTTATTTTCATTTCACTGACCTAATATTATGCAATAGGGCCGACAATAATACGGATAGATAGGGAATTTTAAGGCCTTTCAGAAAGTAGGTCTACTTCTGATAGATTTCCAAACCCGACGTCGAAAAAAATTATTTATGACTATTCCATTTTTTCTGTAGTTTTTTTCAACCAACTTAGTATTATCCGATTGGGCCAATAAAAATATGGATAAATAGGGAATTTTACGGCCTTTCAGAAAATTGGCCTACTTTCAACCAATATCGAGATGCAGAGTAAAAAAAAAAATTATTTTCCATTTTTCCATATTTTTCTTTATTTTATTTAACGGACTTAATATTATCCGATCGAACCGACAAAAATACAGATAGATAGGGAATTTCAAAACCTTTCAGAAAATGGGCAGCCTTCTGGTAAACGCCTAAACCCAGCAATAAGAAAAATTATTTTCGATTTTTCCATATTTTTCTTAATTTTTTTAACCGACTTAATATTATCCGATCGGGCCGACAATAATACGGATAGATAGGGAATTTAAAGACCTCTCAGAAAATGGGCCTACTTCTGATAGATATCTAAACCCAGCGACGAAACAAATTAGTTTCGATTTTTCAATATTTTTCTTTATTTTTTTTAACCGACTTACAAGGAGAGGGTTTCAGCTGCGGGAAACGGATTTTAGCGGGCATTGAAGAGTCGATTTCTGGTACCTAAAAATGAAGCCGACTGCTCACATTTCCGTCAAATGGGCCCTTTTTCTTGACATATGGGCAACTTAATCTCAAATATCGTCTATTTCGTTAAAAAATTATGTCTCTTCTATTGACTGTTACATTGCAAATATTTAAGATACGAAAACGAGGAAGAAAAATTATAACAGCTGACAGTATAAGCTAAAATTTAAGCTCTGATTCATTAAAAAATATTGATTTTTCAGGAAGTTACAAGCAATCAAAGATAGAGTACGAAAATGGTTAAAAATTTGTTTTACTTCAACCGATTAAATGGATCGTATTTTTAACTATTTTCATACTCTATCTTTGATTGCTTGTAACTTCCTGAAAAATCAATATTTTTTAATAAATCAGAGCTTTAATTTTAGCTTTTACTGTCTACTTTTATAGTTTTTCTTCCTCGTTTTCGTATCTGAAATATTTGCAATGTGACAGTCAATAAAAGAGACATCATTTTTTGACGAAATAGACGATATTTGAGATTAAATTGCCCATATGTCAAGAAAAAGGGCCCATTTGACGGAAATGTGAGCACTAGGCTTCATTTCTAGGTACCAGAAATCGACTCTCCAATGCCTGCTAAAATCCGTTTCCCGCAGCTGAAACCCTCTCCTTCTTACAATTAGTATACCTTCATATTAGAAAAAAAAGTGTGCGACACAATATTTTTTGTTCGACAAAGTTTTTTTTATTTAGTTTTTTAACAAACTGTAACACGCACCTTCAACTTAGACTGTTGCACCTTATTGAAAAAAGTTACATGCTTTTAAGTATGAAAAAATATCAAAAATTGGTATTTCTGACCGGTTAGTGGATTTAAGAAGTTAATATTATTCATAAATTCCATATGTTATGTATCTTGTCACAGAATTTTGTCAAAATATATATTAAATGTACTCCAAACATCTATTTTCAACAGTATTTAATTGGCTTATCATTTTATTCATATTTATTTTCCTGAATATTTGATGCAAGCGGCACATACTGCTATATACACTCTATTCATATTTTTCTTGTCTTCTTAAATTTAAATTCAATAATCCAATAAAATACTGTTGAAAATAAATGTTTGGAGTACATTTAATATATATTTTGACAAAATTCAGTGACACGATACATAACATATGGAATTTATGAATAATATTAACTTCTTAAATCCACTAACCGGTCAAAAATACCAATTTTTTATATTTTTTTATATTTAAAAGCATGTAACTTTTTTCAATAAGGTGCAACAGTCTAAGTTGAAGGTGCGTGTTACAGTTTGTTAAAAAACAAAATAAAAAAAACTTTGTCGAACAAAAAATATTGTGTCGCACACTTTTTTTTTCTAATATGAAGGTATACTAATAGTATTATCCGATTGGGCCGAAAAAAATATGGATAGATAGGGAATTTTAAGGCCTTTGAGAAAATGGGTCTACTTTCGATCGATATCCAAAGCCAGAGCCCAAACAAATTATATTCTATTTCTTCATATTTTTCTTTATTTTATTTAACCGTCTTAATATTATCCGATCGAACCGACAAAAATACAGATAGATAGGGAATTTCAAGACCTTTAAGAAAATGGGCAACCTTCTGATAGACATCCAAACTCAGAAACAAAAAAATTATTATCGATTTTTCCATATTTTTCTTTATTTTTTTTTAACCTAGTTAATATTATCCGATCGGGCTAACAATAATACTGATAGATACGGAATTTTAAGGCCTCTGAGAAAATGGGCCTACTTCTGATAGATATCCAAACCCAGCGACGAAAAAAATTATTTTCGATTTTTCAATATTATTCTTAATTTTTTTAACCGGCTTAGTATTATCCGATTGGTCCGACAAAAATATGGATAGATAGGAAATTTTAAGGCTTTTCAGAAAATGGGTATACTTTCGACCGATATCCAAACCCAGAACCAAAGAAAATTATTTTCGATTTTTCCATATTTTTCTTTATTTTTTTTAACCGACTTAATATTATTCGATCGAGCTGACAAAAATATGGATGGTAGGAAATTTCAAGACCTTTCAGAAAATGGGCCTACTTCTGTTAGATATCCAAACCCAGCGGCGAAAAAAATTATCTTTGATTTTTCCATATTTTTCTTTTTTATTTTTTAAATACTTAATAGTATGCGATCAACTACATAATTGAACTTGCACAGCTTCAAAATAAACTGCATATACCTGCCAATGATGAACTTGATATCTCTGTTCAGTTTCGAGTTATACTGCACACAAATTTATAACACACATACACACACACATACAGACAAACATACACACATATACACAGACATTTTCCAGAAAACGCATATTTCGACTCAGGGAGCTCGGAAATATAGAAAATTATCGAAATCTCAGAGTCGAATAATTTCACCGTTACAAAGCTTTCTCTTTGAGAAAGCAAAAACTTGTTATAAATAATCATAATTCCGCATTTTTGTGCAAAAGTCAAGATGTTCATTTTTAAATAAAGATAGTATACTGGATTTATTTCTGAATAAAAAAAGTCATAAAAAACATGCATTCACAAATGTATAGTGGATTAAGTTTAATTTTTGTTATTTTACGGAATTTTAGAGTAGCGGGCGCACAAGGATCCTCGCTTTCGGCTCGGGTGGCAATTTACATGTACTCTGGACTAGCCAACTCTTTACCTCCCTTGTTTCTTCATATACTATTCATAGAAAAAAGCATGTTTATTTTTATTCATTTGATATTATCATTAATTATCTACTAATTTCATAACCAATTATTCGTTTTCAGCCATGTTGTACTTTCACACAGAGAAAATTTTGGAACTGCGATCTTTTTCAATGGTACTCACGTGACACAATTGTGTTAAAAAGTGTAAAATGATGAATTCACTCTTTTACTGAAAGCCGTATTTTCATAAAGGAGAAATTCGCTTTTTTAGTCATTTGGGAAAGAGTAAAATCAATCATTCACTCTTTTTGGATGACAGGGATAATTTTTCTACTTTTATAAAGTAGAAATTTTCAAGATTACTTTTTTAGAAAAGAGTAACATTAAGTATTTACTCTTTTCATATTTTGTGGTCCCATTTATTACTTTTATAAAGTGGAAATCCTCAAGATTACTCTTTTAGAAAAGAGTAAAGTTATATATTTATTCTTTTCTAATGAGTAAATTATGTTTTCTACTTTTTAAAAGTATAAAGTTAAAAGTTTCTCCTTTGAAAAAAGTAAAGATCATTAATTACTCTTTACAAAGAGTAATACAATAATATGATTTTACTCTTTTACAAAAGAGTAAACTACTATGTTTCTACTGTTTTGCGTCAACTTTTACTTTTTTAGATTTAGAGTGTAGGCACAGGCACACTTATAAAGACAGTCCCTAAAGTGCGCAAATAGCAATTGAAAGGTATGCGTGTGAATGGCAAAATTATAAAAATTGAAATTTTATTTACACTACAATATTATAAATGTGTGTATATATATATATATATATATATATATATATATATATATATATATATATATATATATATATATATATATATATAGTCGTAAGCGTTATTTGTGTCACGCAGACCCCCTCGCCCCCTCGCCACCCCTCAGCCCCCCTCAAAATAACGTAAAATTGTGATTTTTTACGTTATTTGAGTATGACAGAGCTCCCCTCGCCCTCCCCCTCGCACCCCCTCAGACCCCCTCGTGTCCCCCTCAGACCCCCTCGTGTCCCCCTCAGACCCCCCTCATTTAAATGTTCACTTAAAAGTTCACTTTTTTTATGAATATTATATAAAATTAATAATTTATATTTTTCATATGTTTTATTAATAGGGTATTTTTCATATTTTTTATGGATGATAGAATATACAGATGTAACGCTTAAGAGTAGTTCTTAATTCTTAATTTCTGAAACGAAAGAATAGATTATTGAGAAAACTACATTAATTATATATAAAGAGAATATATTGAAAACGATACATTTTATTCTATTTTTTCCACATCAACTTGGAGGTAAATAGAAAGATGCGTTTTATTTTTAAGTGGTATTCCCAGTAGGCCTAATCCACTGTCTATGTTATAACATTTTGAAAGGCATGAAAAGGATACAGCCACAAATATGTGAAGCTTACGAAGAAGTTGACGATCTCAGACACAATAAGATGGTCCTTGGATATATACGTAAAGCATATGTAAATAATAGATTGAAAATATCTATAACTGATTTTAAAGATATACATAAAGCAAAATTCATCTATAACTCCTTTGGATAAACTTTTAGAAGGATATAAATCTATAGTCAGAAGCTTTCTCTGAAAGTAATTAATATTTAAAGAGGAAATTAAAGAAGGAATAAATGTTAATTTAACGAAGAAAATTTAAATTATCAATAATAATTAAAAAGATTTACCATGTTGGAAAGTGATTAATATTTAAAAAGGAATAAAGAGGAAATGGAGGAAATGTAAATTACGAATAATAAGGAAAACCTTGGGCCTTATCCGTAATGTAGATATTTCGAATATATGAAATTTATGAAAAAGTTAATGATATCAGATACAATAAGATTGCCCTTGGATATATGAGGCGTTTCACGTCAAGATGTATCTAAAAAAAATAATCCCCCAGTGATTTCGATGTATTTTTTCCCCAGCTTTCCGATGGTGCTATTAGTTTCTCAAAATTTTTCAATTCTAAGTATTTCTTGAATAATATCTTGAAAAAATCAAAAAACCCCTATGTAGAAAAAGGCTATATCCATGTAAAATTTCCTCCTCTTTCGATCTAGCAGGTCAAAAAAATATTAAAAATATAGTTTTTGAGATATAACACGTTTTATGTTTTTTTGAGGTTAGAATTGAAAATTTTTGAGAAACTAATAGCACTATCGGAAAGCTGAGGAAAAAATACATCGAAATCACTTGGGGATTATTTTTTTTAGATACATCTTAGCCCTTCAAACACAAGCTGAAAACAGCATGATTTCGCGCTCGCGCGCCGCGCCTGGAGAGCTGACGTGAAACGCCTCATATACGTAAAGCATGTATTAACTACAGATACATCTGTGTCTGCTGTGAGGATGTTCGGCAATATTCGTAAGGGGTCGGTAGAATCTAATAATTTCTTAAGGTGGTTCCCTCGGTAAGAGAGAGACAGACAGCTTTGAACGAGAGAGATAGAGAGTGCACGCTGGTGCGCTGAGCGTCCATAACCCTCGAAACATATCAAGTCTGCAAAAGCGAGATTTTTTAAGACGCTCTATTTTAATAATGAAACGATGAATCTACTTCATTCTTGCGCGAAAACATTCCTTGTTATATATTCTATGTGTACATAAAATTCCAAGTCTGTCTTGAATCTCGTTACATAGATATTGTTGTAAACAGATACAAAACGCGACAGTTTTGATTTATATAGATATATCTCTCGTGTAATCCGTGGAACTTTGCACAGCAATTACTCAGAAGCCAAACGATAAAATGCTCTGAAATTTGGATATGACATTCGTTATGTCTTTATTGACCTATATGTGTAATTCCAAGTATGTGTTGAATCAACTCTTATCTCGAGGGGACCACCTTAAACGATATAGATTTGTGGATAAAAAAATTAATATAAATGAAATATGTATAACTTTTTTTAATTTTTTCCACGTCACCTTAGAGGTAAATAAAAAGATGCGTTTCATTTTTAAGTGGTATCCCCAGTAGGCCTAATCCACTGTCTATGTGACTATAAAATTTTGAAAGGCATGAAAAGGATAAAAATGATATTATATTAAATAAATTTGTTTAAATTGAATGATTTAAAAGTTACTCATGTCCTGCATGACATTTGCATAAAAATAAAAAAATGCATAAGTTCCCGAATGGAAGTAATAATCGTACAACTATATTACAAGTTATTACATTATTGTAAATTCTAGCATCATTTGGTACGTTTCGGTACGTTTTGATTAAGATTCGGACATTTGTTCGCGATCGTACCTAAACGTACCGAATCGTACGGAAATAAATGTCAGGGTACTCGAAGGTACAACCTCGTACAGAAACCTACAGAAACTTACATATGCTGAGAAAAATTAATTTTTGTTTCAAAAAATTTCTTGCCTAAGCGTACCGAAACGTACCGAAACGTACCAAAACATGCGGAAACGTACCCCAGCGTACAAAAACGTACGAAAATGTACGTCAGTGTACGTGAATATATACGGTGTTGTGTGTGTGTGTGTGTGTGTGTGTGTGTGTGTGTGTGTGTGTGTGTGTGTGTGTGTGTGTGTGTGTGTGTGTGTGTGTGTGTGTGTGTGTGTGTGTGTGTGTGTGTGTGTGTGTGTGTGTGTGTGTGTGTGTGTGTGTGTGTGTGTGTGTGTGTGTGTGTGTGTGTGTGTGTGTGTGTGTGTGTGTGTGTGTGTGTGTGTGTGTGTGTGTGTGTGTGTGTGTGTCAATGTACGTGAATATATACGGTGTTGTAAAGAAAATTATGAGAACTTGAAATCTACTGGAAAATATTTGTTATTTCAAAAGTTTTTGTAGAATAAAAATTTTCGTAAAATATGACATTTTACAATTCCGTACGTTTACGTATTTGATCGCATATTTCTGTAAGGTCACTTATGTTGTTGTACATTGCTTTACCTTTTCGTACGTTTTTGTACATGTCAGTATGTTTCGGTACGTTTCGGTACGTATCGGTATGTTTCGGTACGTTTCGGTGCCTTTCGGTACAAAAATATTTCATATTGATACATTCATTTGGTACATACAAGTATATTTCCGTTCATTTTCGTACGTAGATGTATGCCACTGTACTTCACCGTACGTTCCTGCAAGTTTACGTACGATTCCATTTGGTACGTTTTGGAAGGTTTTCGTATAAAATGTTCGAATCTTAATCAAAACGTACTGAAACGTACCGAGTCGTACGAAAAGGTACAGAAACATAGCGACACGTAAAGGAACGTGCCGAACCATACGCTAATTTACATTGTAGTACCGTTTACTTTTTCCATTCGGGTTATGCAGTATTTACTAAAAAAATGCACTTTTTGGAAAAATGCATTTTTTTCAAAAACCCCATGTATTTTTTATGAAAATTGAGATGAAGATTGGGGGTGTTAATATCTACCAAATCGTGTGAATCAGATATTGTAGTTTTACCCATAGAATGAGAAAAGAAATAAAATAAAATACAATAAAATTTTCATTTATTACGATGGTAGTCAATAATAATCAATATAAACGAATGTTTGTACATATCTAAGTAATATACATATACACATTCGTCCTTACACGCTATAGCTGTTTCTCATTTTTCTGTATTTTTATTTTTATGAATACCTTTGTTTTTATTTTGTTTTGATTTAACTTTCGTTAGTAAATGATCGGCAGTTTTTGCTGTACAACAATGTGTTTTATTATGACAATTTTCTTTAACCCATAAATGAGTTTTTTGAATTCCAGGATACTTTGGATTTATAAGCCAATCAATATTTTTTGCTTTTCTGAATTGTTCTATTTCAACATCTTGTAAATGTATTATTTTAATTGCATCAGTATATTTTTCTACGTACTCTATGAAATCATTAGTATTTTAAATAGATTTTTC
Organism: Torymus aiolomorphi; assembly: GCA_036365515.1. Classification (NCBI taxonomy): domain Eukaryota; kingdom Metazoa; phylum Arthropoda; class Insecta; order Hymenoptera; family Torymidae; genus Torymus; species Torymus aiolomorphi. Next base: position 26,954,989 of record CM070874.1, read on the forward strand.
CTGGGACTCTTGAAGATTATGTGAAGTAGCATAATGCTTTGTAAGCCCACCCACACCATCTACAGCTCCTTTGCCGTGCCCAGTAACATAGAACAACCATTTTATATTATATGGGGCTCGTTTTAATTCATAAAAATGAAAGCAATTTTTAAAGTGGCTAGCGGCGCCGTCTGATACAATGGTAATTTTGTTTATTGCATCACAACAATTTTCTTTTAAGTAAGTTATAATTTTTTCTACTGATAGCAAAGCATACACTGAATCATGTTTTCGGTCATCACTTATGACTGTGAAACTTTGTGTCGAATCCCCTTGATAAGACACTGCTGTGAAAATAGAAATATGATCATTAACCCAATGATTTCCTTGAACAGCTTTATTATGTATCACAGCCCAGTTTTCAGCGAAGTCTATTTGAGGAACTAAATGATGTGAGTTCTTTTTAGCACTATCTCTTTCTGCTTTTATAGCTTTGCGTTGTATATTTTTTACATAAATGTGGGTACTAACCTTCATGGTCCAAACCGAAAGTTCATCTTTAAAAGCAGAAATTGATAGTGTTTTTTTAATCAAGTTTCCATTATCCCAGAAAGCATATGCAATTTCTTCTGTGCCTTCTACATCTTGCAGTTTTAAAATTGAAACATAATTGCCTTAATTCCTGGACATATTTTACATTCTTGTAAATAACATAAATCAGATGGCTCAGAACACATAGTTACATTTATTATTTGTGACCGACTTTCATCCAACTCTGTGACGTTACTCTCTCTAAAATTAATTAAGCTCGTAAGAAATAAATCATAATTTGCGCAATAGATATAGAGACAAACTTCTTTGATGGGGCTAAGTAAGACATATATTTGTCACAAACAATAAAATTTCGATTTTCCAATTCTCAATTCTGAATTATAATTTTTAAATACTTTATACGTCTCTTTTAAACTTCGAGTAAGAAAACGCTTAACTTTTTTCTCTTTCTTATTGTTAACTTTAATACTTTAATTGTAGCAACGTCACATTTACTAGGACTTTGTCTTGAACAATTAAAATCATCATTTATATAATATTCCATAACAATGTTTTCCATGTTTTCATCAATAGGATGTCCTGAATATGCATCTGGTTCTGAATAAATTCCTTATTCTTTAACAAGATTTCTCGATTTGTTGATTATATACGTTGTTATTTCTGGAAATAAAGATAAAATTTCATGTTTTGTAAAGGATGAATGTAGCAAAGCTAGAATTTTTATTTTTTCTGATACCGTAGAACATTTTTGTAGGACTAATCCAATATTTAGTACCCATTCCGTACAATGATATATAGAGCTGTGGTTGATTCATTTGATTCAATAGAAACGTCATAGAGTGTCTTTAACTTAGCATCGAGAGTACTAGAAAATATTGAAATTAGTTTTTTTTTTCTTTTGGTTTACGTAATTTTCAGTAGAACAAGTAATGAAATGATAACACAGCAAATGTGGGAGGACAACCCAAGGCTTAAATAAAAACTCCTTTAGTTCATTTTTTCCATAAATACCGGCAACGTTTCGTCCCTGGTATGGGACCTCTTCAGGCCTTTATTAAAAAAATAATAAAAATTATAATTGTATAGTAATTTTTTCACAATAAATATGGATATTATAAACTTTGTTATTGTATAAAAGTCAAAAAATTAATGGTCATACCATAATACTTAAATAACTAATATCACATCAGAGACGAATACGTCTCTATCGTCGTACGCGTTTTCAGTCTATGGCAGTCATATAATAGATGTAAGTGTGTAACAGAGTCAATGCAGGCGGAGATACCCGAAGGTACCCGAACTTACTTATTCACGTATACATAGAAAGCCATAATAGAACACCTTCACACAAACAAAGAGAAATTTCAAACAGAGAATAGTTATACTTAGGAATCTGATTTATTTAAATATCTATTTAATTTATTATATTGTTTACTAATAGTGTTAAAGTCTTCTTGTTTATTAATGTTATTATTATTGATATTAATAAAAATATTTTCCGCAATTAATCTTTTAAAATTATTTGGTTCTTTATCTAAAATTTTAACATTATCATAATCAAAACTATGTGAAAAATTATTTACATGAGTCGGAATTGGTAATATTTTGTCTAACGGGGTTTTTTTGTGCTCATATATTTTCTTTTTTAAACATCTCTTTGTTTGGCCAACATAAGTGGCTTTACAATAATCCTTACACGCAATCTCGTATACCACATTGGTCTCACACCATTTTTCCAGCTTATCTTTGCCTAACTTAATAATGCTATTTAATTTGTTTGACATACAAGGAACTATAGTAAAACCATACTTTTTGAAGGAAGACTTACGTGTAAAAAATAATTTATCATGAAACGGAATCGATATAACATTTTTGATTGTAGACATATTATTATTAAGTTTTGAATTGCCATAAGTGTGATATCTCACGCGATAACGAATACAACTATCAATAAAATTGTCAGGGTAGCTATTTTTGGCGAGTATTTTTTTAACCATAATCAAATTTTCATTATGAAATTGTTGGTGCGAAACATTTGCTGTGTTATCATTTCACTACTTGTTAATATGGAGAGGAATATCAATACTTATAATTACGGCCTACAAAGGAAGAATGGCCAGACTCAAACTAGAATGAGTTTTTATAGTTTTATTTTTACAAAATATGGAGGACATTACTGCAATATTTTGAAAAAATGGTCGGATTTTAGATGTCAGTTGGCGAAGTCTAATGCCAGATTATCTTTCCTAATAAAATGTAAGAAGGCAAGTGTAATACCTATACATATTTCAAGAAGTTTTCAACGTGTATTTATTTTCAAGAGCAAATTCTGTCAACAAAAGTTCGATCACTTCAGAGTAACAAATTGTTTAAGAATTTTGAAATTAGAAATAAATGATAGTTTTGTACATGTTGAATTTTTAAAAAAAAGACTTAATGCAATAGCTCATGTGTTAAGTACTTTACACTTTGATGTTAACCATCTGGATAAGTTTCTTGAATTTACAGAGAAAAAATGCTCAAATATGTACTTACAACTATCGAATTCACTAGGAAAAAAATTTAATAATTTAATTAATAATAATAGATCTAAAAATTGTGATATTAATAATAACAAAAAATGGGTAATTAATCTTTCAAATACTGAAATTCCTCTGGAAGTGATTGATGTTGTCTCGATGGGTCCTAATTTTAATAAAAACATTAAGCTTAATAAAAAAGATATTATCACAACGATAAAAAACTTTGAAAGTAGTATTTATATGTTAGAGACAGAAGCCAAATGTTTACTTAGAGATACACTTATCAAAAATATTGAGTCTGCTTGCAATAATAATTTAAGATGTAATAGTTTTGATAATGAATTTAACCAAAAAGTAACTATAACCAAAGAATTTTGTTCTAAGAATCCATCTATATTTTTTACTAGAGCGGATAAAGGCAATATAACTGTGTGTCTTAATTATGATGATTACTATGAAAAAATGTCTAATCTACTTAGTGATAAAAATACTTATAAAATTGTAAAGAGGAACCCTCTTACATTAATGCAAAAAAACGTATATAATATTTTAACAGATCTTAATGATAGTGATTGCTTAGAATTCTAATATGATAGGTTTAAATTAACACAAACTAATACGGTTCTTCCTAGAGCTTATGGATTACCTAAGATTCACAAAAAAGATGTACCTTTAAGACCAATTATCTCAACTGTAAATAGTCCCACTCATTTTTTAGGTAACATCATTGAAAAAACCCTTAGACTTTGTTTTAATAAACCTGCTTCACATATTAACAATAGTTTTGCCTTAAAAGAAAAAGTGACGAATATATATATTCCCCAATATTTTAGTTTCTCTAGATGTCATTTCTTTGTTTACTAACATACCGGTAGAATTAGTTTTGTGTAGTTTAGATAAACGGTTTCATAAGATTCAATGTCACTCAAAAATTCCGTTTGATAACATAATATACATAGTTAAATTTCTTTTTGACAATACTTACTTTCTGTTTAACAATATAATTTATAAACAAATCTTTGGTACACCCATGGGCTTTCCGATTTCACCGTTATTTGCAGATATTGTTATGGAAGACTTAGAAATCACAGTTCTCAGTGAATTAAAAAATAATCATAATATCTCACCATTGTTCTATTTTAGATATGTTGACGATACAATTTTGTGTGTGAAAGAAGAGCTAGACCTAATTTTAAACAAATTTAATAGTTATAATAAATATTTACAATTTACACACGAGTTACATAACAATAACATGATTCCATTTCTTGATGTCACTTTAACAATAATTAATAATAGTATTATTACTAATTGGTATCAAAAACCCACAAACACTAATAGAGTTTTAAATTTTAATTCAAACCACACAATTCAATTAAAACGCAATATCATTTACAATCTAGTAGATAGGGTAGATGTCCGTATTAGTGTGGGTTTAAGAAACTCTTCAGTTTTGTCGCATAATAATAGACTATTTAAGCTGTATCAAAGATTCCGGGTGGCTTATATAGATAATAAAAGTAATAATCTACACGAAACAATTTTTTTTATAAAAAAATATTAATATTTACGAAAGTTACAAGCAATATAAAAAAAAAAAAATTTTGTACGCATTTGTGTGCCCTAGCAGACAACAAAGTACATTTTTGTGTGCCCCGTATTAATGTGGATGTACACGTTTGTGTGCCCCACATTAGTGTGTCTTGATAATATTATCATTGCCAACGAAATTATTTTAACTGTAGTGCATTTATAATCAATTTCTAACCCTTGTTTACATTGAATGTTAATTAATTCCAATACGGTAAAAACTGCTGAAGGTCGTCAGTGCGATATGAAACAACGTTTGTGCGCAGACAACCTAACCTAACTTTCCTGTTCAAGCGCCGATACGAGCATGCTCGTATTGTATTTGTGCACACACAAATCTGGACAAGTCGTTTTTCACTGCCCTATTAGTAGACACCATTAATTAAATATTAAAATCAATTGAAAACCTTTATATTAAGGTTTATTATATAACATAATATTATTTTATGATATAATCAATTGTATCCCACATTAAAATCCTTCCGAAACATTATTTAATGTTACTTTTAAAAATGTCATTTCTTAGGAAGTTTGAACAAGGAAACACCGTGACACACCGCAAACCGTGAAACATATTTTTGAAAGTTCTTTTTTAATGTTATAGTAAATGAAAACAAATTAAGTAATTAATTCTATTTAAACTTAATTAACTATACTTTATGAAAAAAAATATTTTAGTGTTACGTTTTTACTCGTTCACTTCTAGGATATGTTTTAATAATAGGGCACACAAATATGGACAGGCACACTAATACGGACCACTACCCTAGAGCTCTTCTTCTTTCGCACCAACAATTTCATAATGAAAATTTGATTATGGTTAAAAAAATACTCGCCAAAAATAGCTACCCTGATAATTTTATTGATAGTTGTATTCGTTATCGCGTGAGATATCACACTTATGGCAATTCAAAACTTAATAATAATATGTCTACAATCAAAAATGTTATATCGATTCCGTTTCATGATAAATTATTTTTTACATGTAAGTCTTCCTTCAAAAAGTATGGTTTTACTATAGTTCCTTGTATGTCAAACAAATTAAATAGCATTATTAAGTTAGGCAAAGATAAGCTGGAAAAATGGTGTGAGACCAATGTGGTATACGAGATTGCGTGTAAGGATTGTAATGCCACTTATGTTGGCCAAACAAAGAGATGTTTAAAAAAGAGAATATATGAGCACAAAAAAACCCCGTTAGACAAAATATTACCAATTCCGACTCATGTAAATAATTTTTCACATAGTTTTGATTATGATAATGTTAAAATTTTAGATAAAGAACCAAATAATTTTAAAAGATTAATTGCGGAAAATATTTTTATTAATATCAATAATAATAACATTAATAAACAAGAAGACTTTAACACTATTAGTAAACAATATAATAAATTAAATAGATATTTAAATAAATCAGATTCCTAAGTATAACTATTCTCTGTTTGAAATTTCTCTTTGTTTGTGTGAAGGTGTTCTATTATGGCTTTCTATGTATACGTGAATAAGTAAGTTGGGGTACCTTCGGGTATCTCTGCCTGCGTTGACTCTGTTACACACTTACATCTATTATATGACTGCCATAGACTGAAAACGCGTACGACGATAGAGACGTATTCGTCTCTGATGTGATATTAGTTATTTAAATATTATGGTATGACCATTAATTTTTTGACTTTTATACAATAACAAAGTTTATAATATCCATATTTATTGTGAAAACATTACTATACAATTATAATTTTTATTATTTTTTTAATAAAGGCCTGAAGAGGTCCCATACCAGGGACGAAACGTTGCCGGTATTTATGGAAAAAATGAACTAAAGGAGTTTTTATTTAAGCCTTGGGTTGTCCTCCCACATTTGCTGTGTTATCATTTCACTACTTGTTAATATGGAGAGGAATATCAATACTTATAATTTTCAGTAGATTTTTCACGTATAAGGTTTTTTCTATTAAGTGTTGACATATAGATTAAAAATGATGTACTCATTTCATTATTAAATTCTTCGATGCGTTCTGGAGTACTTGGTAAAAAATCTTCGTCTATATCAACTTCAATATCGCCAACTTCATTCTCACAAGGAAAGTACCCGAACTGTCAAATTAAAAAAAATTCCAAACCCATATTAAAAAGTAGACCTCCATGCGAGATTCACGAAACCATTTTTTTATCGGCTGAGAAGCGCTTTATAAGGGTTAAAATCACCCCTAAAGTTTACCCCCAAGAAACGTTTTTTTTTATATATCTCGGCTTCTACTTAACTTTTTTTAACGAAATAAAATGGAAAGAGTTTCTTATTAAAAAGTCAAGAAATCCGTGGTAGTATGAACATTAAGGGTTGCATCCCTTATTTTTTAGAGGGTGAAATTGTGTTTTTTTAAGAATAATTTTTGTTGTGAGAATTCATAAAATAATTAAAAATAGGTCAAAACATTATTATTGCCAACTACAATAAATAACAGTTGGTGTGTTTGGGCATTCTTCGCGAAACAACCCCTTAAGAGGTGGTAAACCACCCCTAACACAAGTGAATTAGGTATATTTTTTTGGCAATTATTTTTTTCCTTAAAATGGATTCTTGAAGTCGTAAACGGAATCCACAGTTAGATCTACAATAAAAATTTGAAAATAGTGAATTCAATATGGCGAAAAATTTTTTAGAAATATTTTAAATTCCACGAAAAATAGTATGTAGACCCCCTAGCGGAAATTATATTATGTAAATAAGTGTATAATAATGTAACAATGTTTTGTTGTGTTATTCTATTATTTATTATTTTTTTATCATACACTTGTTTATCGTACAATAAACAAGTGTATGATAATATAGTTGTTTGTAAAAAAGTGTAAGAAAACGTAACAAATTGTACTTTTCTACTGGATTTCGGACGCTTTTACATTTTACCACAGTTTATACCATTTTTTAATAATTTCTTACTTTTCCTTACATTTGTCTACGTTTTATTACTTTTTAATTTGTACTCTTAATTCAAATTTTATAGGCATTCTTACACTTTCGTACACCTTTTTACATTTTATTATATATTTGTACTTTTAATTACATCTTTTTACGTTTATATACAAATTTTGATACACATTTTACAACGTATCACATATTTGTACACTTTTTTCAAATAGTTCATAATTATACTTTTATAATAATTTATAATTGTACTTTTATTTAAATAAAGCTATAAATAAAATATTTTCAAAGATGTAAAGAAAAAATACTAAAACGTAATAAAATGTAAATTATTATGTATTAGAAATATAATTAATATATGTTACAAAATGTAAGTTACTGTATAAAAGTTTAAATTTTTACAAATTCTTACAGATTTTTCTAACAAATACTTCCTTATAACCCTGCTGAAAATGACCTATTCAAACCAATTCATAAAAAATTAATCGGCATGAATCGGGAATCTTGATCCGCAATTTCCCGATTGCTAACAATTGCACCGATTGATCACAATAAAAACCGATTATGACCAGAAAATTGTAGGTTTAATCGGTTTTAATCGGATTTTATTGTATTAACAACAAAAAAATGAATAACAATATTTATTAAAAATTTAAACATTTATTAATTGTTTAAAATTGAATTTTATTAAGGAAATAATAATTTAAGACAAGAATAAATGAAATAAAGAAATAAAAAAATATTCGGTGACATCGAGATTTGAACCTCGGTCCTCAAAATCACAACTTCGGTATGATTTTTCGGCTCTCGTGGTATAAAATACCGTTCGAAACGAGTGCGGAAGTAAATCATCACCTTCCGCACCAGTGTCGAAATGTACTATATCTACAGAGACATATGCATCATCAAATTCTGGAACTTGTATATTCAGTACCGTTACCGTTATAATTGAAACCAATTAATTCCGATTGAAATTAATATGAAAATGTCGTGTTAAAACCAATATAAAAAAATACACTTAACTATCCAATGCAATCCCATTCAATACAATTAAAAATGTTTCTATTAAAACCGATTAAGCACAATTGAACCAATTTATAATTGAAACCAATAACATCCGATTGAAATTAATATGAAAATGTCATATTAAAATCAATATAAAAATATACACTTAACTATCCAATTCAATCCGATTCGATCCGTATAAAAAATATTCCTATTAAAACCGATTAAGCACATTTACAATTAAAACCAATAATACCCGATTGAAATTAATATGGAAAATTCATATTTAATTCTATCCCAATTAATTTGACATTAAAACCGATTAATTCTTAATCGGGCTTCCAATTAACCCGATTGAACCCGTATTGATAACCATTTAGTGTTACCAAAATTGAATGAGGAATAAATTGGTTTCAATAGGTCGTTTTCAGCAGGGAATTTCATAAAAATAAGCTACACAAGGAAATATTTAGAAAACGTAAGGAATTGAAAGAAAATGTAAGAAACTTTAACAACTTGTTAAATATGCCCCAAATCCAGTATCGTATGATTTCTTACATTTTTCGACAATTTATTCCATTTTATAAGTATTTTCTTATTTTCTTTCATATTTTATAATTTCAGCTAGGAGAGATTTTCATGCTTGTTGAAATTATGATAGGTTTTAATAAGAAAAATTTATTTATGATTTATTAATATAAATTAATATGAACAAAATTTTTAATATAATAATAATTATAGCAATTCATGGTTATTGCGCAATATACAAGATTACGTACACTTGCATTGATATGGCTTATCTCCCGATTCCTCCTCTTTTATTCATAAATAAGTGAAACATCGGTCAGTCGAAAACAAATATACGTTACTGAACGTTTTTATACGCTCGTGTTAAATTAATATTCAATGTCAACATTATTTTATGGGTATTAATTGAAAATATAAGTGTCTGGAGGTACTTGCATCATATTTTTTAATGGCAAGTAAACATTTTACGAGTACGAAATCCTATTTGAATTGAATGATAACAACAATAATAATAGTCGTAAGTAACCATATAATTGAAATTTCTTTCTTCTACATAATTATTCAAAATATTTCTAATAGAAGGATATAATAGATATAATATTGAAAAGTTAAATAAAATGCAGCATTTTTAAATATAAAACTCGTCAAAATACACAATAAATTTTGAACAAGTGGCCGAAGTTAAGAAAGTCAAATTCAGTAAAAATCTATTATAGAATCTTTATTGTACCAATTGTAAATATTTTGATAGTGAAACTTTACTCTTAATACATGCATTGAATTATTTTATGATAGTAAAAATTATGTTTTGATTTTAATTTTTAGAATTACTGTTACATTACTGTTATTTTAATATATAAAATATGACATACTGACGATTTAATCAGTTAAATTAAGTGTAAAAAAATATTCACACGAGTGAATAGAAGTAGTACTTAATTTATAATAGTAACGTTTAGCAACTATTTAATGCTAATAAAATAGCGTATCTTGTAGACAAAACATTGACAAACAATAACGAATTCCCATGCACTTACAAAGGAATATAGTAAAATGTTTTCCTCAAAAGTTTTGGATGTCTGAATACTTTTTACACTTACTGTACATTCATACTATTGTACATTCCTATACTGTTATGGCTATAAAAAGGCTATAATAACTAAAACTTTTACAGGTTTACACTGCGACTCAACGTATCTAAAAGAAGAAAGAAAATATTTTCCATAAATATGAATTTGGTAAATGCGATGAATGTTTTATTTATTTTAAACAGTTAATGACGCTGAAAGAAATGTTGCTAATATAGTGTATAATATTATAATGTGAAGTATAAATATTAGTATTTACGAAGAAACGGAAGAATTTCTATATTATGATGATACCTACGAACCTTACGATGACATACCTGCAGATGATTTACATGAAGATATCGATGCAGAAGATATGATAATACCCGAAACTGAAAATCAATGTAGGACAGAATCAGAGAGTATTAATTTTGACTACAAAAAGCAAGCTGTGGAGTATTGGTTAAGTAGTAAAAACAAGTTAAAATTTGAAACAGTCCAAAATCGATTCAAAAAATTAAAAACAGCACGTCAGCTGTATAGATGGAGGGATCAAGTGGCAATAGGAGGAAGTAGGATCGATAAATTGAAAAAAATTGAGGAATATTGTTTACCAAAATTTAACGTAGCCAGATCGAATAAAATACCCATTCATGACATTGATGTAAGACGTATGGCAAAAGAAAAAGCATTAGAGTTAAACTTCAATGAATTTAAAGCTTCTAGACACTGGTTAAATGAATTTAAACGGCGATTTAATATCGTTTCTCGAAAAATAACAAAAATTATTACTAAAAAATCTATAGATGATTCAGAAGAATGGCCAGCACAAAAACAGGAATTTCGCAATAGAGTAAAAAATGCCATCATAAAATATGATGCAGAACGTGTTTATAACTCCGACCAAAGTGGTTTTAATTACGAAATACACAGTAATCGAACCATCAATCTTAGCGGAGATAAAAGTGTAGAGAGTATAGTACAATCAGTGCATTCGACAACTCATTCTTATACTGTCCAACCTACTGTATCTGCTGAAGGAAAACTTCTATCACCCTTCTTTTTAGTCATGCAAGAACCAAAGGGAGAGTTTGGAACTGTAGTCAGAAAAAATTTATTTGCAGCAGAAAATGTTTATGTAATGGCATCGAAATCAGGTAAATTGAATAAAGAACATGTTGAAACTTGGGCGCAAGATGTATATTTTCCATCAACTACCATAAGAAGTACCCTATTGCTTGATTCATAGAGAGGTCACTGCCTAGATATAATTTATGAAGTAAAACCGGAACATAAAACCTTAACGATTCTACAAATTCCACAAAGAACAACAATTGAACTTCAACCGCTTGATATTTACGGTTTTCGAATGTGGAAGAACTTCGTTCGAACGTTTTCGGATATGATATTTCTAACAAATGAGGATCTCAACTTACACGATAGAAATAATATAATCAAAATGCATTCATGTAGATTCTGTTGATTCATTTACATCCCTACCAAAAAAATCAGCTGATAAATTAGATAGAATTTATAACTTCATTTATTTATTATTTAGCAGTTTAACACTGCTTATAAATTACAAACAATAGTTTAATAAAATATTTGTATGATAATATAATTATTTCGAACTATGTTACATTTATATAGATAATTAATTTAATTGAAGATATATAGACAACATTATTGTTATTACAATTATAATGTTCCGACACAAATGAAGAATGGAACAAGACAAAAACTTCTAAATACATTCTGCCCTAATAAAACGATGGGATATTTGGTACATTGCAATTTATATACGATAAATGGGCCCTACGGGTTTCCCTATTGCGTGTCCCATATGACTGAAAACATTTTATTCCAATAATAATCAATATTACTCCTTAAACTACTTTGATAAAAATATATTATTATAAATTAAGGCTGCAACTGTAAGTAAACTACAAAGACATGTATAACATACCGGTATATAGGAAATAAGATTATCATAAATGGTATTGTTCTTAATTTGAAGAAAGGATAAATGATGTTTAATGAGCCACGTTCTCGCGCTACTCGACACCGACCCGTGATAGCAAATTCACACGAGGCCGGAGCCGAGCGCGCCCATGTGTACTCGATATTAGCAGCTACCATGAACACTTGCGACGACGTCGGCCACAGTGCGAGGAGGCGATATCTTGGCGATGATATTGCTATTAAAAGAACAGAGAAGATATTTCACATGGAGTCAGCAGAAAAATACATTAAATATCTATTTTCAACAATATTTTCAACAGACTTGTAAGTAATAATACTTATATTTACTTCCTTAAATTTTCAATGGGAGCTGCTTACACTGTTAATAAACTCTCTTTGTAATCTTCATATCTATTCCAAATTCAATTTCACAAGTAATCTATTATTATATGTGCCAAAGCTATAAGTACATTACTATGTATAAAAGTTGCAATCAAAGTAGTTGAAAAACGATTTAGCAATTGTATACTCCAATGCGCAGACAAATACTTCTTACTCAATAATTTTCAAATAAAAGATGGTATTCTTAGTAAGTCTTCGCTTCATGTGAAATTTCATAAATTATGTAATTTACAATCTTATAAATCATTAGGATCCATAATTCAATTATTTAATTGTAACTTACACTGAATAGTTTATGAAATTTCATGATGCGAAGGCTTAATAAGAAAACCATATTTTATTTGAAAATTATTGAGTAAGAAGTTCTTGTCTGGGCATTGGAATATACAATTGCTAAATTGTTTTTCAACTACGTTGATTGCAACTTTTTTACATAGTAATTTACTTTTAGCTTTGGCACACATAATAATAGATTACTTATAAAATTGAGTTTCGAGTAGATAATAGAGAGTTTATTAACAGTGTAAGCGGCTTCCATTGAAAATGTAGGAAAGTAAATATAAATTTTATTACTTACAAGCCTTTCAAAAATATTGTTGAAAATAGATATTTAATGTATTTTTCATTTTATGACAATATTGAGCAACAAAATCCTGAAACTTTTCAAATGAATCATAAAATAAATATAACAATATTCTACAAATAAAAAGCAAATTTTTTCCCAAGGCTACAAGTTACAAGCCACATTTTTTGCCAAATTTAATAGTAAATTAGTGTAAAGAAGTTGCAATCAAAGTAGTTGAAAAACAATTTAGCAATTGTATACTCCAATGCACAGACAAATACTTTTTACTGAGTAATTTTCAAATAAAATATGGTGTTCTTATTAAGCCTTCGCTTGATGTAAAATTTCATACATTATGTAATTTACAATCTCACAAATCATTAAGATCCATAATTCAATTATCTAATAGCAACTTACACTGAATAGTTTATGAAATTTCATGATGCGAAGGTTTAAAAAGAAAACCATATTTTATTTGAAAATTATTGAGTAAGTAGTTCTTGTCTTGGCATTGGAATATACAATTGCTTGATTGTTTTTTAACTACTTTGAACTTTGATTTTGAGAACAGCCTCAGCCTGGTGGTTGAGAATCGTTCATCTATTCAGCTGCCTCAGATACCTCCAACAAGAGAAAAGAAGAAACAACTCACCCACCCATTAAAGAAGTTTGGAGTGAGAAATAACTTACAGAATGTATGCTTTACCGCCGACTCCGCTGTCTTACTGTCTGAGAGGAGTCACCACCAAACGATGGACGTGAAGAAGGAATCAATTCATCAACCAGGACACAGTACTGCAGCAGCCGCTGTCATCGTTGCGAATGCCGAACAAGGCATGTGCATGGCAGCGTCGGACACCCTTTCTACGGACGAGACGATTATATCCCAAGCCGCCGGGAGTGCCAACAGCTGACTGAATTGTTTGTATAGGTAGACCGACGTCCGACGCTGCCGCGGACGTGTCTTGTTCGGCATTCCCAATGATATGACAGTGGCTGCTGCAGTACGGTGTCCTGGTGGGTGTTGGTTCTTTATTCGCGTCCAACGTTCGGTGGTGATTCATCTGAGACAATAAAACAACGAAGTCCGCGGTAAAGCATAGATTCTGTAAGTTCTTTCTCACTCCTAACCTCTTTAATGGGTGGGTGGGCTGTTTGTACTTTTCTCTTGTTGGAGGTATCTGAGGCAGCAGAAGAGATGAACGATTCTCAACCACCAGGCTGAGGCTGTTCTCAACAGTAGTGCTACTAAGTACAAATATGTGCCTCGATCTGGCCTTCGCTTTCAGTGGATGTGGTGTGGTAACGGGTTGGCCCCTTCATTGCTTATTTTGAACGTATAACATGTAAGCTAGTAATATCAGAATTTACATACATGAATTTTAACTTATTAAGCCGCTTAGACTGTTAATAAACTCTATATGTATTCTTGATATCTACTCAAAACTGAATCTTATAAGTAATCTATTATTATGTGAATTCCAAAGCTAAAAGTAAATTACTATGTAAAAAAGTTGCAATCAAAGTAGTTGAAAAACAATTTAACAACTGTATATTCCAATACCAATATAAGAACTTCTTACTCAATAATTTTCAAATAAAATATGGGTTTCTTATTAAACCTTCGCATCATGAAATTTCATAAACTATTCAGTGTAAACTACAATTAAATAATGGACTTATGGATCCTAATGATTTGTAAGATTGTAAATTACATTATTTATGAATTTTCACATGAAGCGAAAGCTTAATAAGAACACCATATTTTATTTGAAAATTATTGAGTAAGAAATATTTGTCTGTGTATTGGAGTATACAATTGCTAAATTGTTTTTCAACTACTTTGATTGTAACTTTTTTACACTAATTTACTTTTAGCTTTGGCTAAAAATGTGGCTTGTAATTTGTAGCATTGGGAAAAAATTTGCTTTTTATTTGTAGAATATGGTTATATTTATTTTATGATCCATTTGCAAAGTTTGAGGATTTTGTTGCTGAATATTGTCCTAAAATGAAAAATACATTAAATATCTATTTTCAACAATATTTTTGAAAGGCTTGTAAGTAATAAAAATTATATTTACTTTCCTACATTTTCAATGGAAGCCGCTTATACTATTAATAAACTCTATATGTATTCTTGATATCTACTCGAAACTGAATTTTATAAGTAATCTATTATTATGTGTGCCAAAGCTAAAAGTAAATTACTATGTAAGAAAGTTGCAATCAACGTAGTTGAAAAATAATTTAGAAATTGTATCTTCCAATGCCCAGACAAGAACTTCTTACTCAATAATTTTCAAGTAAAATGTGGTTTTCTTATTAAACCTTCGCATCATGAAATTTCATAAACTATATTCAGTGTAAATTACAATTAAATAATTGAATTATAGATCTTAATGATTTATAAGATTGTAAATTACATAATTTATGAAATTTCACATGAAGCGAAGACTTACTAAGAACACCATCTTTTATTTGAAAATTATTGAATAAGATGTATTTGTGTGCGCATTGGAGTATACAATTGCTAAATCGTTTTTCAACTACTTTGATTGCAACTTTTTTACATATTAATTTACTTTTGGCTTTGGCACATATAATAATAGATTACTTATGAAATTGAATTTGGAATAGATATGAAGATTACAACCAGACTTTATTAACAGTGTAAACGGCTCCCATTGAAAATTTAGGAAAGTAAATATAAGTGTTATTACTTATAAGTCTGTTGAAAATATTGTTGAAAATAGATATTTAATGGATTTTTCATGCTTTGAGAAAATTCAGCGACAAGATCCATAACATGAGATATATGAATAATATTATGATCTGAAATCCAGCGGGTTGACAAGAATACCAATTATTGGTTTCTATTGATATTTAAAAAATATAGAATTCTTTTCAAGAGGGTTTACCAATATCGTTCCTGGGCACATTTTAAATAGTTTTTAATAAAGAATCAGAACAATTTTTGTTGAATAAAAATTATTATATTTATAACTCACAAAGCCTAAACGATTCTAAAATTTGATCTGCTGACCCCATGTGAAATATCTTCTCTGTTCTTTTAATAGCAATATCATCGCCAAGACATCGCCTCCTCGCACTGTGGTCGACATCGTTGCAACTGTTCATGGTAGCTGCTAATATCGAGTACACGTGGGCGCGCTCGGCTCCGACCTCGTGTGAATTTGCAAGCAGGGGTCAGTATCGAGTAGCGCGAGCACGTGACTCATTAAACATCATTTATCCTTTCTTCAAATTAAGAACAATACCATTTATGATAATCTTATTTCCTATATACCGGTATGTTATACATGTCTTTGTAGTTTACTTATAGTTGTAACCTTAATTTATAATAATATATTTTTATCAAAGTAGTTTAAGAAGTAATATTGATTATTATTCGAATAAAATGTTTCCGATCTGAAAAAAATTTGGACTATTTTTATATCAGTCATATGGGACACGCAATAGGGAAACCCGTAGGGCCCATTTATCGTATATAAATTGCAATGTACCAAATATCCCATCGTATCATTAGGGCAGAATGTATTTAGAAGTTTTTGTCTTGTTCCATTCTGCAGTTGTGACGGAATATTATAATTGAAATAACAATAAAGTTGTCTACATATCTTCAATTAAATTAATTATCTATATATAAATGTAACATAGTTCGAAATAATTATATTATCATGCAAATATTTTATTATAAACTGTTATTTGTATTTTATAAGCTGTGTTAAACTGTTAAATAATAAATAAATGAAGTCATAAATTCTATCTAATTTATCAGCTGTTTTTTTTTCGTAGGGATGTACATGGATCAACAGAATCTACATGGATTTTAAACAATTGAAATGGATTTAAAGTAATCCGCATGGATTTTAAATAATCCACGTGGATTTTTTGGGATCCATGTAGATTTCTTGGAATCCATGTGGATTTATCGCTCGTTCCTTGGAATCCTCATCGATTTTAAATAATCCACGTGGATTTTAAATTATCTACATGGATTTTACTCCACGTGGATTTTTAATAAACAACATCGAATTTTCATCACGGATATCCACGTGGATGATCCACGCGGTTATCCAATTGAATCCACATGGAATCCATGTCAATTCACTTGGATATCCACGTGGATCATCCACATGGAAATCCGCGTGGATATTTTCAACAGGATATACTAGTATACCTAAAAATGATATTGCAAGAGTGTGCAACTTCATTCAGGTAGAAGAGAACACACACACACACACACACACACACACACACACACACACACACACACACACACACACACACACACACAAAATACTATGTGTACTACACGAAAATACTATTTGTACCGAAATACATATTTTTATACTTATATAAAATAAAACATTTTAAAGTATATATATATATATATATATATATATATATATATATATATATATATATATATATATATATATATATATATATATATATATATATATATTTATATATATTATTGTAAAATTTGTTTTTATAAAATTTATTTTCCAATTCATAAAATTATATTATGTAAGACAATATACTTGTTTTGTTCTAGTTATAATTACAATTAAAGTGTTATATTTAATTTTACTTGAAAAAAGAAAAAATCGAATTATTTCATGAATTCAAACCAAATGCTTAAAAAAGAATTTTTAAATAAAAACGTTACATGAGAATCGCATGAGACTCACCTGACAATCACATGAGAATTTGGCATGAGACTCAGATGATTCTCAAGTGAGTCTCATATGAGTTTTTTCGGCCGGGATACCACTTAAAAATAAAACGCATCTTTCTATTTACCTCCAAGGTGATGTGGAAAAAATAGAATAAAATATATCGTTTTCAATATATTTTCTTTATATATAATTAATGTAGTTTTCTCAATAATCTATTCTTTCGTTTCAGAAATTGAGAATTAAGGACGTTCTCCGAGTCGAAACAGCAATCTTAGTTTTTATATTTTTAAATAATGTTTTATTAATTTGATAATCCAAGAGTAAGTACATGTAACAAATATATACTTGAAAGAACATAAGACAATTTTTTTCAGACAAATTCAGGCAATAGTCACTATGCTATTGTTACAATTAAAGACAGAAACTTCAATAAGTTCTTTAAATTTTTTTATTTTTTATCCGATCTTAACGAAATAAAGCTTATTTTGTTCGTTAAGAAATTTCAGGGGGAGTATCGATGGGAAAATTTATGATACGAGTTACCAGTACGGCGCAATATCAATTTGTTTAAGAAAGTTTTGATGAAAACTTGACTTGCTTTTCTTAAATAAATTGATATTGCGCCTTACTGGTAATTCGTATCATAAATTTTCCCATCGATACTCTCCCTGAAATTTCTTAACGAACAAAGTAAGCTCTATTTCGTTAAGATCGGATAAAAAACAAAAAAATTTAAAGAACTTATTGAAGTTTTTGTCTTTAATTGTAACAATACCATAGTGACTATTGCTTGAATTTGTCTAAAAAAAATTGTCTTATGTTCTTTCAAGTATATATTTGTTACATATACTTACTCTTGAATTATCAAATTAATAAAAAATTATATAAAAATATAAAAACTAAAATTGCTGTTTCGATCCGGAGAACGTCCTTAAGAACTACTCTTAAGCGTTACATCTGCATATACTATCATCTATAAACAATATGAAAAGTACCTTATTAATAAAACATATGAAAAATATTTACATTGAAAATAAATAAATTACTTATTTTTCAAAATTGGGGGGTTGACGAGCGGAGCGAGTAGGGGGGGTACCCCCCTAGTATATATGAGGCGTTTCGCCTTAACTCTCCCAGCGCGGCGCGCTAGCGTCAAATCATGCTATTTTCAAGTCGTGTTTACGATATCAATATGCATTTCAAAAAATTATGTGATAAGCGTTTCCGACGTATTTTTTCCTCAGCTTTCCAATGGCGTAGGTGGTTTTTCCGAAATTTTCCATTTTCCCCCCAACAAGTATAAAACATACTATATCTCGAAAAGTATATTTTTAATATTTTTTTTTACCCCCTAGATCGAAAGCTGAGCATTTTTTACGTCGGAAAGGATTTTTTTCAGAATTTGCTCGAATGTTTTCTTAGAGAAACAGAACGCGAAAGAGCAGACGCAGCGTCTCCTTCGCGCGCGGTTTTCGGCGCGCTGTACACCGCGTGGACTAGATGCATTTCGCTCTCTAACAACCACTTAAAATTTTGATTTCCTTAATAATAGCAACAATAAACTAGTATTTATATTAATAATTCTTTTTTTTAAAGTAGATAATTTTATTTTGTTTTGTTTTACGGGTTTTTTAGGGAAGATTTGATATTCTGAACTCATTGACGTTTTTTTTAGTATTAATGTTGTTTTATTCATTGGAATAACGGCATGGTACTGTAAAGTTCCCGGTATAGATTTAATTTTACTTAACCTTGATTTTAGTTTCAAAACGGCTTTTTCATAGGTCTCTTTAGTGCTGTAAAAAACTTTAGTTTCTTTGCAATTACGTAAAGCCCAGTTGTAAAGGTCTTCTGGTGTTAAAATATGATTACTCGAAGAGAGTTGAAGACTTGCTCTTTTCGCCCCTCTTTTCAAATTTGCGCCTATACCATCGCACGCACCTTTACCGTGCGCTGTTGCATGAAAATGCCATTCAGCAGGAACTCCAAAATCTTTTTGATGAAACAGAAGATTTTGGAAGGTAGACTTGTTCTTAAAATGCTGACCTGCTCCATCAGTTAAGTAATAAATTTTCTTGACTATGAAATTACTTTTTAAATACGATATTATAATTTTTTGATATTCATAAACAGCAACAGTATCGTGATTTAGATTATCAGAAATTATAGCAATGCTTATATGTTTAAGATCTTGATTTTCGTTATAATATACCACTGTTGTAAAAGCTGTTGCTTGATTATTGTTCCAGTGGAACGATTGTGTTGAATTTTGCACTATAAACGCATAGTTTTCTGCAAAATCACAACAAACAAGGAATTCTCCTTTTTGAAGGTTTTTTTTTCAAATCGCTTAAAAAAAGATATTGTTCTCTCGCAAAGAAGTCATGAGTTTTAAATTTTATTAATTTTTCTCCCAGTATGTTCATGAATTCATAAACATTTACAGTTGTAGATACTATTGTGCAACGATCTGTCTGAAGCCATGACTCATACTGTATTTGAAAAATATCATTTCTCTCAAAACATTCAAGCAAATGTTTCCGTAATACAGGCATATTGGGGCAATCTAAACAGTCTCCCAAGTAACATTTCGAACTAGCATTACTACATACGATTGCTTGGGTGCAATCGTGGTAGTTTTTAAGAAATAGTCGAGTACCTTCAGTTAAACTCTGTAAATTAATAGCATTTAACATCAGCTTGATATTTTCGTGGTGTACACATACGCATACATTATGCGTACCACTGCTTCCCGCTAGAACACAATGCGGCGGCCTCAATTGAGTAAATTTAGTGAAGCCAATATTAACAGATTCATGCTCTTTTTTAAATAAACAATAAATTTCACGTAAATTACCAAGTAGTAACCTTTTCTGTACATGTTCTCTTTTACCATTATCCTGCTTAACAGATATACAATCTTTTAATCCGGGCATTACACGACTAATATCGTCCCTCTCATAAAAACGTTTAACTGAATCTACACTTTCAACTGGAAATATTTTGCCCCTTTTCTTTTCAGGTTTTGAAAAAATTCCACTTTCAGTTACTAACTTTTTCGCTTCTCGAGCTTCCCACTCAGTACAACCGAACTCTCTGATTAAGTCTTTGCGAGACCAAAAATCAGGAGCAAGCGTGAGTAGCTGAATTTTATCTTCCTTACCCGGTGATTCTAAAAATTTTTTTTTTAATTGGTTGAGAACTGCCACACCTGCTTTATGATATTCATCAGTACATTCAATTTTAGCTTTTTTGGCATCGCATGAAGGTAAATCTAACTTATGTTTATAAAGTTGACGTTGACAGTTGGAACAAATTTTCGCGTTTTCTGGTACGAGGGGATACGCACTCCTAAATATTGAAGGAAAATTCGACAAATTTTTACGCACAGAGTGATTAATTTTATTAAAAGGATTTATGCATTTCAGCTTCAAAGCTGGATTCATTTCAGTAGCGAGAAAATAAATGCAATAAATAAACCAAAAATAAATTATGATTTAATCAGCAAACACACGAAGAACACAAATATAACGGAAACAGCGTTAAAATTCTTAAACAATTTCAAGGATAACAAAGATCGAAAATTCATCAGACTTATATAATTAGATACAACAAATTACTCTCGGGCAAAAATTTTCTATACGCAAGCCACCTATCGGGTAAAAAGTAAGTGAGAAGCGTTGCGTCTGCTATTTCAAATTGATTGTAATGTTTTTGCTTCCTCAAAGAGGAAGCTTTGTAACGGTGAAAAAAATTTTCGAAAAAAAAGTCTTCAAAAAGATGTTTTATGGTGGTATATGTGTATATTATTTGATTTTGATGATTTTTGATTTTGTGGATGTATGTATGTGTGTGTGTGCGTGTGTGTGTGTGTGTGTGTGTGTATATTTCAACTCTTAATATCTCCGAAACTAATCAACCGATTTTCGTCGGGTAAAGCTTATTCGCTTCGTCTTGCGGCAAAAGGAAAGTACCCTGATGGATTTGGGATTTTATTGATTTTCTTTTGTTTTATAACCAAAAAACGATTTTAAATTTTTAGTTTTTTTGATTTTTTCGTATCTTATAGTAATTATTACATAAAATAATATACTTCTCTTAAAAGGTATTCAAATTACCTACATTTTCTTTTTTTAAAATTTAAAATTTAAAATACCTTCACTCTGTCATTTGTTATTAATGAAAACTTTTTTATATTTAAAAAATTAATATTTCAAAAAATAATTTATTTATCGACTTGAAATTTTAACTGTTACTTATTACACTTGTTGGTGGCAATATTGTGTTGCAATTTTAAGTGATTATCTATATGAATATATATTATACATTTATTTTCGAGAACTATCATTTTAATATTTTTATATAATGTAGTAAATTAAAATATCAAAACGTATTAATAGTGCCATTTTTAGCCCCTTCTTTTATCTCTTTTTAATCTCAATTTTTTTTAAACTTGGTGGTCTGTCAAAGCTTTTTTTAAAATAGGTACGTAATATACTATTTTGCAAGAAACTGGTATAAGACGCATCGGTTCAAAGTATTATTGAAATTCTTTAGCATTCCTTTTTATGAAAAATGTATTTTCAGAATTTCAATTTTTAATTAGGAAACGATGAATTAGTTTGAGGAAGCTAAGTGCCAAAGAATTGGCAGCGGTTTTTTTTTTGCGAAATAACCTATGAAAATGTCAATCGTGCATATAAGTGAAATTCGAAGTGCAAAAAGATATTCCATAAAGAATTAAAAATGATAAATAAAAATAATAAGGTTACTAGAGAACGAAATACATCTAGTCTAGAAGGAGACGCTGCGTCTGCTCTTTCGCGTTCTGTTTCTCTAAGAAAAACATTCGAGCAAATTTTGCAAAAAATCCTTTCCGACGTAAAAAATGCTCAGCTTTCGATCTAGATGATAAAAACAAATATTAAAGATATACTTTCCGAGATATAGTATGTTTTATACTTTTTGAGGGTGAAAATGGATAATTTCGGAAAAACCACTTACACCATTGGAAAGCTGAGGAAAAAATACGTCGGAAACGCTTATCACATAATTTTTTGAAATTCATATTGATATCGTAAACACGACTTGAAAATAGCATGATTTGACGCTCGCGCGCCGCGCTGGGAGAGTTGAGGCGAAACGCCTCATATATATAGTATATATATATATATATATACAGGGTGTGTCAAAAGTTCCGGGACGGCCAGTTATCTCAGCGGGAATGCATTTTCGGAAAAAATGTTTCATACAAAAGATGTAGGATTTTTCCCTGGCTATCTGATGATGACCTTGAATTTGACTTTGGGCTTGACCTTCAAGGTCATTTGAAGGTCAAGTCGAATTTTTTAAATGGGAAGCCCCCTTTTTTATTACGGAAACCGAAAGAGGGAAAAATTCTCTTTCCACCGATATAAGATACATACGGGGTCAAATGTGATCTAGAGGTTGTTTCAAGGTCAAGTCGGTAAAATGAGGTCAAATTGATCTTTGGCAATCCATAGCATGGAAACTAAGGGCGTTGGGAAAAAACTTTCCATACGAAAGTTTCCGCAAATCGAATGGAGCATCTGATGGTGACCTTGAATTTGACCTTGGGCTTGACCTTCAAGGTCATTTGAATGTCAAGTCGAATTTTTTGAATGGGAACCCTCTTTTTGTTGCAGAAATGCGGGAAAACTTACCATTCCAGGGGTGTAAGATACATACGGGGTTAAAAGTGAGCCGAAGGTCATTTGCAGGTCAACGTTCTTATACTCCGATCATCTGGACACCCCATCGAATTTCGTGTATCAGAGCGTTAAAAAAACACTTTTTGTACAAGACCTCCCGAAGTCCATCCGGTAAAGGCAAGACCTCCCGCAGTCCAGCCAGTCAAGGCAAGATCTCCCGCAGTCCAGCCAGTCAAGGCAAGACCTCCACAGTCCAGCGAGTCAATGCAAGACCTCCGCAGTCCAGCCAGTCAAGGCAAGACCTCCGCAGCCCAGCCGGTGAAGGCAAGACCTCCGCAGTCCAGCCGGTGAAGGCAAGATCTCCGCAGTCCAGCCGGTGAAGGCAAGACCTCCGCAGTCCAGCCGGTGAAGGCAAGACCTCCGCAGCCCAGCCGGTGAAGGCAAGACCTCCGCAGTCCAGCCGGTGAAGGCAAGACCTCCGCAGGCCAGCCGGTGCAGGCAAGACCTCCGCAGTCCAGCCAGTCAAGGCGAGACCTCCGCAGGCCAGCCGGTGAAGGCAAGACCTCCGCAGTCCAGCCAGTCAAGGCGAGACCTCCGCAGTCCAGCCAGTCAAGGCAAGACCTCCGCAGTCCAGCCGGTGAAGGCAAGACCTCCGCAGTCGAGCCGGTGAAGGCAAGATCTCCGCAGGCCAGCCGGTGAAGGCGAGACCTCTGCAGTCCAGCCAGTCAAGGCGAGACCTCTGCAGTCCAGCCAGTCAAGGCGAGACCTCCGCAGTCCAGCCAGTCAAGGCAAGACCTCCGCAGTCCAGCCGGTGAAGGCAAGACCTCCGCAGACCAGCCGGTCAAGGCAAGACTTTAAAAAAGTTTCAATAATTTTAGAGGTCTTGAGAATCATTTCAATAAATTTTCAAATTGTTTTCCATCAACTTCTTGACAGTAGCCTAATCTATTGTAAAAGCTTTCAACGGCATTCACGAGATAGACAGCAGGCATATTATCACATTCATCTTGTATACGTTGTCGTAATTCTTCTAAATTCCGAGGCTTAGTTTTGTAAACTATATCTTTAAGATAACCCCATAGGAAATAGTCCAACGGCATTAAATCGGGTGATCTGGCTGGCCACTCAATGTAGCCTCTTCGTCCTATCCACCTATCATGAAAAACGACGTCTAAATACCTGCGAACATTTCTACCGTAATGCGCTGGAGCTCCATCTTGTTGAAAAAAAGTATGTTCAAAATTTTGACCAGTTACCTCTATAATTCTCGGCACTATTTGATTACGGAGCATATCCTCATACATTTCGGCATTCATATTTCCTTCGAAGAAAAAAGGACCGATGAGTTTGTTGTTTAATATCCCGGCCCAAACATTCAACTTTTGAGGATTTTGTGTCATATCTTCGCGCATCCAATGGGGGTTCTCAGCAGCCCAATACCTGCTGTTATGCCTATTCAAAGTACCATTGAGTTGGAATGTTGCTTCATCAGAGAAAACTATGTTGTGATGAAAGTTAGGATCATCATCGATCCGTTCCATCATATCTTCGCAAAACTCAACTCGACGATCAAAATCGTCTTCATTTAACTCATGAACAAGTTTTACTTTGAAGGGATGAAATTTATTTGTTCGTAATACTCTATGAACAGATTTCTTACTTGTTTCATGCTCTTAAGCGAGTTTGCTAAGAGTGCAATGAGGATCTTCTACAGCCGAGAGTACAATATTTAATGATGCCTCTTCTGTAGTAGCTGTTTTTGGCCGTCCTGTTCGTGGACGATCTTTCACACTACCGATATCTTCAAAACGTTTTACAGTACATTCAACTGTTGATTTTGAAATCGGAGTTAACCCATTTCTGAAAGTTTCATTAAAAACATTTCTTACCTGCATGAAAGAACGTTTCACATCTCCCCAACCTCGAATCATGAGAAGCGATATTCTGTCTCTTTCAGAAAGTCGCTGCATTGTAAGAGTTGGGATACGATTTTGTATGTACTCAAACTCAACGAGAACAAAGAATCGAGCATCAAACACGCCCGAGAGCTTATGACTGGTTGGGACAGAGATGTCAAATGAGCTATAAGTAGAAAAGTGAAATATTCGAAAAAAAATATTTCTCAATAGTTGTAGATAAAATTTCTCGAGAATCACAGCACTGGCTCGATAATTGAGACTGAAATGACGATTGAATGGGAGACCCACACTGTAATAAGTATGAGTAAATATAAGAACCCACATAAACATGAGATCCCAAATGACTTGCGCATATTTATTTTGTTTTCGGGGTCGCTGAACCCGTATCAGGGGTCGGTTTGCCCCGTTGGGTCGACCCAAGGTCGTTCCAAGGTTAAACCAGAAGGAATTGCAGAAGGTGCGTGAAACCACGGACCCATGGGTTTTCGGGGTCTCTGAACCCGTATCTGGGGTCGGTTTGCCCCGCTGGATCGACCCAAGGTCGTTCCAAGGTCAAACTAGAAGGAATTGCAGAAGGTGCTTGAAACCACGGACCCATGGGTTTTCGGGGTCGCTGAACCCGTATCTGGGGTCGGTTTGCCCCGCTGGATCGACCCAAGGTCGTTCCAAGGTCAAACTAGAAGGAATTGCAGAAGGTGCTTAAAACCACGGACCCATGGGTTTTCGGGGTCGCTGAACCCGTATCTGGGGTCGGTTTGCCCCGTTGGGTCGACCCAAGGTCGTTCCAAGGTCAAACCAGAAGAAATTGCAGAAGGTGCTTGAAACCACGGACCCATGGGTTTTCGGGGTCGCTGAACCCCTATCTGGGATCGGTTTGCCCCGCTGGATCGACCCAAGGTCGTTCCAAGGTCAAACTAGAAGGAATTGCAGAAGGTGCTTAAAACCACGGACCCATGGGTTTTCGGGGTCGCTGAACCCGTATCTGGGGTCGGTTTGCCCCGTTGGGTCGACCCAAGGTCGTTCCAAGGTCAAACCAGAAGGAATTGCAGAAGGTGCTTGAAACCACGGACCCATGGGTTTTCGGGGTCGCTAAACCCGTATCTGGGGTCGGTTTGCCCCGTTGGGTCGACCCAAGGTCGTGCCAAGGTCAGCGGTGATTAGCCATGTCCCAGGTCTGGGTTTTGATCCAGAAACGTTTGCACAAAAAATGTTTTTCAACGCCCTGATACACGAAATTCGATGGGGTGTCCAGATGATCGGAGTATAAGAACGTTGACCTTCAAATGACCTTCGGCTCACTTTTAACCCCGTATGTATCTTACACCCCTGGAAAGGTAAGTTTTCCCGCATTTCTGCAACAAAAAGAGGGTCCCCATTCAAAAAATTCGACTTGACCTTTAAATTACCTTGAAAGTCAAGCCCAAGGTCAAATTCATGGTCACCATCAGATGCTCCATTCGATTTGCGGAAACTTTCATATGGAAAGTTTTTTCCCAACGCCCTTAGTTTCCATGCTTTGGACTGCCCAAGATCAATTTGACCTCATTTTACCGACTTGACCTTGAAACGACCTCTAGATCACATTTTACCGCGTATGTATCTTATATCGTTGGAAAGAGAATTTTTCCCTCTTTCGGTTTGCGCAATAAAAAAGGAGGGTTCCCATTTAAAAAATTCGACTTGACCTTCAAATGACCTTGAAGGTCAAGCCCAAGGTCAAATTCAAGGTCACCATCAGATAGGCAGGGAAAAATCCTACATCTTTTGTATGAAACATTTTTTCCGAAAATGCATTCCCGCTGAGATAACTGGCCGTCCCGGAACTTTTGACACACCCTGTATATATATATATACACAGCCCAGAGTTCTCTATGGCAAGTGACTAAAGAAATAATGGACCCTGGGGTTATAGACTCTAGGTCGGGCCGCATAAGCCCCTATATTTAGAAATATTATGAAGCCCGGGCTGCATAATCAAAATCGGGCTCGATAAACCCCTATATATATATAAAAACGGGCTTTATTAACCCCTTTCGAGAAATGTATAATATATATATATATATATATAGATATATATATATATATATATATATATATATATATATAAATATATATATATATATATATATATATATATATATATATATTTATATATTTATCTGCAACGGTTCGTTCCGGGACGTTTACACTGTACATCGCTGTTATTTCCGGGACGCGCTGTTTTTTCCGGGACGTCCCGGAAAATCTGTGTCTGCAACTGTTATTTCCGGGACGTGGTATTAGTCCCACACCCCAGGGATATTATTTCTTTAGTCACGCGCTTATATAGGGAACTCTGAAGAGATAAACTATAGGACCCTGTAGATTACCAGAAATAACGTTTATAGGTCTTTATATATATATATATATATAAATATGAAATTCTGGAAGTTTGAGGATTATATTCAGCACCCGCTTGGAAGTTTGAGGGGTTATGGGAAGTTTGAGGAGCCTCCTCAAACTTCCAATCTATATATTCAGCATCCGAGCGGAAGTTTGAGGGGTTTTCTAGAGTCTATTTGTCTAGAGTCGGTAACCTGAGGGTTATTATTTCTTTAGCCACTCTGACCGACCGGGGTTGAGCTCCTCAAACTTACTAGCCTAATATATATATATATATATATATATATATATATATATATATATATAAAGACCTATAAACGTTATTTCTGGTAATCTACAGGGTCCTATAGTTTATCTCTTCAGAGTTCCCTATATAAGCGCGTGACTAAAGAAATAATATCCCTGGGGTGTGGGACTAATACCACGTCCCGGAAATAACAGTTGCAGACACAGATTTTCCGGGACGTCCCGGAAAAAACAGCGCGTCCCGGAAATAACAGCGATGTACAGTGTAAACGTCCCGGAACGAACCGTTGCAGATAAATATATATATATATATATATATATATATATATATATATATATATATATATATATATATATATATATATATATATATATATATATATATATATATATATATATATATATATATATATATATATATATATATATATATATATATATATATATATATATATATATATATATATATATATATATATATTAGGGTGCCCGTTATTTCCAGAATTGGAAAATTCTAAAAGTGTCCATTGAATTTCAAAAATATATGCCAAAAAATAGGAAAAACGTTCAGCCGCACACTGTAGACCTAAAAATGTCGTGCCGCCGAGCACATGAATTTTTGAAATATTGACAATTTTCCAAAATCGGTTTATTTGTAGAAGGCGTCTAAATGGTGGATAAAACTTGGAAATATCATCCACTGTCAGTCTTACTTTTATTATGTAAAAAGAATTTTTTGTCCACTTATCATAGGTCACAATATGCAAAAAAAAAAATAGCGTTTTTCGCAATTTATCATATCTGAATCCCGGGAAAGCCTCTTTTGATCCTCTTTTTTTTGAGAGATTAATGTACTCTTATGTTAATTGTATTGCTCTCTCTCTCTGCTGAGTCGTTTACGACTTTGAGGCTTTTGACGATATTTCTAGAGATAATATACGATTCATCATTCATCCAAGATTCGCAATCTTTTGGCAAAAATTCTTTATCAAGTCCAAATCTATCAAAAAATAAAAGGGATTGATTGGTGATAAAATTATCCATCGATGCCTTTCTTAAACTTTCTATCATCACCAATGAATTGTAATTAAGTTTTTTTGGAGGTGGATCTTCAAAATCCTCATCAAAATTGGTTGGAGCTGTTAATGCCATGACCATTTTTCGTCTGGGATGTCTTTATCGAAAATAGCCATGGCACTTGTTTCTAGAGCTAGATACCAGAGATGATTTTTAAATTTTCCAGAGCAGCTTTTGAAATCTTCTTATCGATAATTTCAAAATCAACAATTCTTTTTATTAATTTTAAATCATTATTTGGGGCCTTTATTGCAACTGGAGCAGTATACCAAGATTTAAGGTAAACGAATATGATAAATTTACAAATTTGGTGAAAATGTAATTTTTCTGATGCAGTTAATTGAAAAGTATCTCTTAGTAAATATATCTTGAGGGAATAAATAGCTTTAGACATCCATCTTGCGTGGTGCATAGCACCAGGTTTGCGGAGATTTATTTCCCTTTTCTCGCCTAAAAATAGCAGACTTAAATGCAAAAGTTCCTTATAGTCGTCTCTTAGTAACTGGTTTGTCAAATTATAATCCATAAAATCTACAATTTCTGATTTTTGATCCAATAAAAATGGTTCCAAGGTTTCAAGTCCATCATTAATTTCTGCTGTCTTAATAACATACCAGTCATTCTTGAATCTTTTGAAAATTGGTACCTCTGCTCCATTCATAGCTGGAAAATACACCATAAAAATTCCTTTTAAAATAAGCTCAAACATATGGTGTCTACAAGCTAAGTATAATAAATCTTTTTTCAGCAAGTTTTCTAATAAAACAGCTGCACCACCATTCTGACCGAAATTTGAGTTTGTGGTGTCACAACATGCAGCTTGAACAATTTCAGTACATCCCCATGTGTATGGGGATAACGCATAGTGCGTTATGAGTTGAATAAGCTATTGATTCACCTTTTGAATTTTCTAAAGCTGGCACATCAATTAATTTTATAATTGAACCACTACTCAACAGAATAGGCAAGCGATTAAGTTGTTTACAAGCTACAGAGTCATGAATTAGTTTCCCATCCCAATGTACTACAGCATGAGTGGGAATTGACTTTGTAAATAATGTTTTAATTTTGTCAGCTGATTTTTCTCGCATGATATTTCGCATGTCGTTGAACGATGATTTATTGAGAATAAGATTAGCAGGATTTTGCCCCAATGAGTAAGTAGTGGCAGCTATGATACGTACTGAGTTTCTATGTGAAATTTTACAGACATCCAGAGCAGTTACTAATTCTTCTGACATGACGTTAATTATACCTCTTTTTTGTTGATTTATATAATTGCGACCAGGTATGTTGTAATTTGAACCTTCAGATTCTGCAAGTGGAGTATTCTCATTGGAACTTATGAGATCAGTAAGATTATAATTTACTGAGCTACACTGCATATTATTGGACTCTGAAAATTACATTTGAATGTAACAAAGGCTCGATATATATATGGCTGACTCCCTCTCAAATTGAGAGATCAAAAAATGAATCTTCTTAAAACTCTCAGAAAATATTCTATTACTTATTCTGGATACCCCTGAATTTTTTTTAGATTTTTAAGAACCATATGTAGTTTTGGGCATATCAGAGGTCAAAAATTGAATTTTCATGAATTTTTGCTTTTTTATTGCAATTTCAATTACTGTAACCAAAAATATCCAGTTTATATATCATTATATTATATAATATTACATTATGAATTAGCAAGCATCTTCATTCAACCATGCTTTACGTACCAATTAGATACCAATGTACGAATGACCTGTAGCTGTAGCGTAATAGAACTACATATATTTTTTAACTTTAAAAAATGCTTCTGGTGGGTTCAGTTTTAAAATCATAATGTAACATTTAACTTTACGCCCTGTTGAAAATATATAGGTAAATTATGTACGTAAATTAATAATTTATGTAAATAATTTATACAGATATTGGCGTGCCAAATTTAATTTTTATCTAGTTAAAGAATTTACATAGACTTTTACGTAAAAAATAATATCTATTATAACTTTTATAAATAGTAAAAAAATGATAATTATTTTTAACTTTATAGTACTATAGTAATGCTATAACAATATTAGAGTAATACTATAAAATAGTAGATGTATTTTATTTATTTAATTATTTATATATGAATTTAATAAAATAAAATACATTTATTATATTATTTTATTATTAATATTATCTTTTATGTTTTATAAAAGTTAAAATTAATATTTTTTACTATTTATATATAAACTTAATAAAATACGTAAATAGTATAGTTTCTTATAGTATATACAGTTTACATAAATTATTCACGTAAAAAATTTATATAAAAACTTTACCTAGATAAAAATCCAAATTTAGCACGTCAATATCTAAATAAACTATTTATATAAATTATGGTTCTTAAAAATCTGAAAAAATTCAGGGGTATCCAAAATAAGTAGTAAAACATTTTCTGAGAGTTTTAAGAGGATTCATTTTTTGACCTCTCGATTTGACAGAGAGTCGGCCGTATATATAATAATAAAGTTCTTATAATAAATTTAGCTCACCATCGATAGTAGCACAATCTGGTAAATCAGGAATGTAAGTATTAGATCTCAGCACATAGGTAATTTCAGGCTGCACTGCATTAGCTGTTGATGAATTTGTCTCATTTTTCCCTAGCGGAAATGATTTTTGTAAATAACTGTAAATAGCTGAAAATAACTGTAAATAACAGTTTATAACTGTTTGGTTTGAGACGTTAATAACAGTTATTTATAGTTATTTACAGTTATTTACAGTTATTAACAGTTATTAACAGTTATTAACAGTTATTAACAGTTATTTACAGTTTTGCAGAAAAGTACCTGTGAAAACGGAGGTACTGATAAAGGGTATTAACAGTTATTAACGGTTATTAACAGTTATTAACAGTTATTTACAGATATTTACAGTTATAAACAGTTTATTTTTTTCGCTATAATACTAACTTTTTTCTTATCAACAAAACTGTAAATAACTGTTAATAACTGTTAAAAACTGTTAAAAACTGTTAATAACCGTTAATAACTGTAACTAAATTTTATCAGCACCTCCGTTTTCGCAGGTACTTTTCTGCAAAACTGTAAATAACTGTTAATAACAGCTAATAACTGTTAATAACTGTTAATAACTGTAAATAACTGTAAATAACTGTAAATAACTGTTATTAACGTCTCAAACCAAACAGTTATTAACAGGTATTAACAGTTATTTACAGTTATTTACAGTTTTTTACAGTTTTTTACAGTTTTTTACAGTTTTTTACAGTTACTTACAGTTATTTTCATTTTTATTTCCACTAGGGTTATTCTCAAAAGCTAACTTATTGTCAGACCGTAAATAAAAATATTTTTATTTATGCCTTAATGTAATAAAATATTAATTTTAATCTTAATTTTCATTACTTACCTTGTACGGAAATAAAATCGTGTTCTGTACTAAAATCAGCTATATAACTGATAGATTTGTGAAATAAATCAATATTTTCTAATTTTTTAATTTTATTCTTGATTCGAAAATGAGAAATATCAAAAACATTTTTTAAAAGGATTTCAAAATTTTGTTGTTTTCTCTTGTTGCTAATTTTTCCTAGTGATTTTTGAACCTTTTTAAATTGTGAGTGCAAGTTTATAACCTTATTTTTACATTTAGAAAAGTCTTGAGTTTGAAGCCTATCTTTTTTCCAAAGAATCAATATTTCTTTTGTTATCATAATTAAACTATCTTCCGATCCAAACTTCAATATTCTAGTTTTATAGAATAAATACTGTAGAACTTGTAAATTACTTGGCAATGTACAACCATCGAATTCAGGTATAAACCAATTAGAGGAATTGGTTTATATGCCATTTCGCAATTCTGTAACAAACGATTTAAAGTAGGCCGCTGCTATATCTACGACTGATCGTTATTCCCGCAATATTTGTCTTAGACGTAAAAGTATTAATGTGAGCTCTTTTTAAGAGGTTATATTCACTTAATATACTGTGTTTTGGTTAGTTTATTTGGCCAGATCCTCTGGCGATAAAAGAATGTTTAATTATTTAAAATCTGTCGTAGATTTAGGAAAAATAAAAAAGTCTCATTTACTTGATATCTGATTTTTAATTTAATGATTAGCAGTGGGTTTAAATTAAAAATATATATATAAGTATTACGGTCTACAAGGATATTCTTACTGAAAGTGTCTGCAATTACTGTCACCCTTACCGTCAAACATAAGTTTTCCGTTACACGATTACATCGCGACTTCGAAAACTTAAGATGTGTGACTTTCACTAACGGGGCATGTTCTGAAAGAATATATTTCCTCGGATGTACCGGAACTAATATACTCTCATTAAAATATCCGAAAAGATTTAAAAAGGTCAGGTACCTTGAGATCTAGAGACAATTTTAAAAAAAGGGTTTAAAAACCAATTTTTTAATGGATTTCCAGGTTTTGCAAAAAAATTTGCCGAAACTTCAAAAGTACTCATAACTAAAATTTGAAAATGTGCCAATACTAAAAATAACGCTGTGTTGATATTTGACTAAAGAAATAATAGTCCCTCTTATGGTAGACTCTAAAAAAATGCTTTTTACGTGACTGTATAAGTTCCCTTGTGCTTATAGGTGATGACGCGTGTTTAATTTATGCGTGTCTATAAGCTTTTATGGGTATATATGGTTTTTCGTGTGTATATAACAATAAAAATAATAACAATGCCAATAATAATAATATTAACGCTGTGTTGACGCGCTATTGACACTGGCTGTGCCCCGAGCACTCTTCAGTGCGTGATTGATCTCATTTTTTATAGTTTTTATCTGACCAAAAACACACTAAGAGAAGTATTTGTTTACTGTTAACATGGCATTGTAACTGTTAACATGCGTATGTTTAAATATGACCAAATACAGGTATTGTAACAGTTAACATACCATATGTTACTGGTAAACATTGATATTGTAACAGTTACTATATTGGGTTTGACATTGTAATAGTTACAATATCGCAGTTCATATCAAATAGATAAATATGCTAACTATAACAATATTCTTCTCTCAGTGCACTATACAATTCAGTATCTATAAACTGTTGACACTGGTTGTGCCCTGAGCACCCTGCTGAGTGTGACTGATCTCATTTTAAATAGTTTTTTTCCATCGGGTCCTATACAGTACAGTATCTATAAACTATTGACACTGGTTGTGCCCCGAGCATCCTGCTGGGTGTTATAGATCTCATTTTTTTCCATTGGGCACTATATATAAGTATCTGTAACGCAACTTTCTGGAATTTTCAAGAAAAATCTACAGTTCTTTATACAACTGTTAAGTTCGAAAATAAGTGGAAATAAGTAGTAATTGGTTTTATGTAGGTTTATTATATAAAATACAATAATTTATTACCAATACAATCTGCTGGCTTCTGGTAGATCGATGCGTTGTAATTTCAATTACAATTCTTTTCTATAACACTTGCTTTTATAAATTTACTATAAATAACTTATACGATCTGCTTACTAGAGAGTAAGGCTTACGATTACAATTTCAATAACTTATAAAATCTGCTTACTAGATGTGTAAGGCTTACGATTTCAACTTCTCGATGTCGTAGAGGTACACGGAGTTCGCCAGGTTTCTTGTACGCTGTGACTGACTCGCGTGACACACATCACTTCTTTTATAATACAAAATAATTAGGTTAAAGATGAGCCCGGTGACGTATCTAATTCATCTTTTGACAACTTATGTATTACAAGTTTTCTGGGTCGTCGTACTTGCGAAATGCTGAGCATTGCAAAGTGTGGCCTTTCGACTGCCGCGGAGTTCGGTGGCTTGGATTCTAGCTCGACCGTATGTTAAAAACTGCATGCGTTGTCTTCCTGAGTGGATGACTCTATACGTCACAAGATCGCATAAGCAGAACGCTGCGCAGTATTAAGTTGCATTCTCGCTTTTATGTGTCAGAAAATATCTGATACTAATTATGCTTTTTCTTTAAAATGAGAATACGTCTCCGGACATAACACAACAATGTTGTAAAAAAATAACGGCAAAAGTGAGAATTCGATGCTTTACTAAAGAAATAATGACCCTCAGGTTATTGACTTTCGAAGCAACGCCTGCGGCGCCCACTTTTACGGAAAAAAATCACGGAAAAACTACAAAAGAAATAATGTCCCTCTGGTCTGGCAAGCACCTTAATGAAGCCTTGAACAATGCGTTATAGAGAAAAGCTTCCTGGGACGTTCCAGAAAGACGCCGGAAGCCTAGAAGTGTGCGTTACGCGTATGGATTCGTCCCGAATCATGGCGTTCCAGATAAATATAGTACTGTATCTATAAACTATTGACGCTGGTTGTGCCCCGAATACCATGCTGTGTGTGATTGTTCTCATTTTCTATAGCTTTTTTCCATTGGGAAATATACAGCACAGTATCTATAAACTATTGACACTGGTTGTATCCCGAGCACCCTGCTGGGCGTGATTGATCTCATTTTTTTATAGTTTTTGACGACATTTATGACGCATTTATGATACGTGTCTGTAAGTGAACCCCCTCGTACTAAGAGTATGCGCGTGTGTAAACTTTACATGTATTTAAGCTTTTACCGTTGAATGTAATATAAGTATTTAATCATGTAAGTGTACGTACATTGTGCGATCTTTGTACGAATAGGCACAGCGAACATTCGGCAAGCTAGTCGTGACTTTGTTTTTAAATTAACGAGATATTGCAAATAAACTCGTAGCTTTTGGCCATCCTTTGATATTTGTGCGGGCAATCCCCGGTAAAACCTGATAAACGATCATTAAAAAAATTAAAGTGAATTAACAATAAAAAATAAAATTATGCAATAAAAAAATTGAAGTTAATTAACAAAACTTATGTTTATTTAACTAAATGTATTAGAATCCATTAACTGTACATAAATAATTATTTATAATAATTACCATTAGAAAAATATTATTGTTAAAGAAAATAATTATATACTTATAATAACATGATTTTATAAATATTTATTTAACTAAACAGCTATTGCAAAACCAAATTTTTCTCCCTCTTTTTATTCCAGCGCACATGAAATGGTACCATTTTAAGCATCCATCACAAGAAGTAGAGTATTCTGAAAGTAAATCTAGCTCGC
This sequence comes from Torymus aiolomorphi, assembly GCA_036365515.1. Lineage (NCBI taxonomy): Eukaryota > Metazoa > Arthropoda > Insecta > Hymenoptera > Torymidae > Torymus > Torymus aiolomorphi. Next base: position 26,991,232 of record CM070874.1, read on the forward strand.
AAATGACACAGATCCATTTAACATTATTTTTATTTTTTGCAATAATTGATTTTAACTTTTTAAAAGCTCCTTCAGTCATCAACGATTCTAAATGTTGAAGTTTATCCTCTTCTTCGTATAGGAAACATTTTATATTTTTTTGCGAAACGTCATTAATATTAATTATTTTATTCTTATCTATGACAGCATCTATATCTTCTTCCGCTAAGAATAAATTCAATAGAACAAAAGCTTTGTCATCTATATTTTTATCATTAAAAACAACGGGGGATAATTTTCGTTTTTTGATAGATACGCCAATGACGTTTACATTGTTCGTACTTTTAGGTCTACCCTTCGTACTTGTAACTTTTTTCAAACTAATTTCACATAAATTTGATAACTCTGAATCATAATCTATATTTAAATTATCACTACTACTATTTTCATTTTCTAAATCACCTTGAAAAACACGTTGATTATCTATATAATATTTTCGAGTCCATCATTCACTACATAGGCCTTCGTGAAATAAAGACTCTTTCTTATATTGCCGAATTTTCAAAATATGACAACACGGCAATTTCATGGAATTAAAATCCACGCAAGTGCAACTGGTGAAAGTGACAGTTCTATTACAAAATTTGGACTTAGTTTCAAAAGTCGTCTCGTTTACGTTGGAAATTACTTTAATATACTTAAGTTTTTCTATCTCAGTTTGAACAAATTTGGAAGCATACGGAGTTAGGAATTCTCTATATTGTTTAACATATTGTTGAATGCTCAAAGACAAAATTGGCCTCTTTATGAATACATCAACAGCATTACAATTCCGTTGCTTAATATTTTCTTTGTAAAAAATGAAAAACTTGAATCCAAATTCAACTAACGGAAGATGTGTACCGATCGCATTTTTTAATTTATTATTCAAAGATTCCAGTCTGTTATTCGTTCGATTATTAAAATTTCCCTTACGCATCAAGTACATACACCATTCTTCCCTTGATTCGTGCCAATTTTTCGTAAAATATTCAATCACAGTAGGCGAAGCAGTGTTAAGCAACTCATTATAATGAATCAAATATTCTTCTTCAGACGAACTATAAACGATTTTTTGTATTATTGTGAGACACACATCTTTTTCCTCTTTATTTATTTTCATATGTTCATACGTTATAGTTCTATTAAAAATTTTAAGTACGTGGAATGTACAAATATACATAGGGAATTTTAAGACATTTTTCACAATTTTTCTCGCGACGCCATCTTTATCACGCATTACGCATTGTAATTTAGCGCACGCCTTTTCATTTATTTTTCTAAATGTCTCAATAAGCCACTGAAAATTTTCATCGGTTTCTAAGTTTAAAATACCCACACCTACAATTTCTGTATTACCGTTTGAGTCGATGATAGCAATTAAAACTAAGGTATATTTTAAACGGAAAATGTCGTATGTCCCATCAATAAAAAATAATTCAGGCCATGCCGCAAAAGTCTCTTGCATAGTTTTTGTCCAAAAATACAATGCCTGGAATGTATTTTCCTCGATACGAATTCTATAATTTGCACCTATTAAGATTATAGACATTTTTTATAAGTATATACGCATAACTATGTAAACTTAATAATTTTTAAATATATATAGCTTCATAGTTCGGGATTTATGGAGCCTAATCCTGTAATAGTACCTAAGTATCAGAGTTCAAACAGTTGTCAATGTCATAATGCAAGTGACTATAAAAAAAATAAACCGTCTCTCAAATTTGAAACTTTAAGTCGGGCTCCATAAATCTCGAACCGTGTGTGTGTGGGTGGGTGGGTGGGTGTGTGTGCGTGCGTGCGTGTGTGTGTGTGTACTAAACTCACCGTTTTGTAACAATATTTTACAAAATTCCTTTAAATTATTGGTATATTTTTTGTCACACTTTATTTTGTACCTCAAATTTGAAAGGTCTTTACTTGTTACAACATTTCCTCTTTTTTGAAAATTTTCTTGAAGCGTAATATTATTTACGCCATTTGTAATTTTATTTCTAGTCCTATTTAGTTCATCTTGATCTAATTTTCTATTCTGAGAAATATATTTACTAATATTCTGTAATATACAAAATACAAAAATTTTTAATAATCCATCAAAATTTTTTACTGAAGAATGTGCAAATGAACCTCATAATTTTCATGTCCAGCATGATCCACAATATTTGTCAGCTCATAATATTTGCCATCTAAAGTTAATTTAAAATACAATTGGCCAGGACAATCTATTTTCCTAGTCCTATAAAATGAAATTGTTCATAAAATATCGTAAAAGCTGGAGGTAATTTTATTTTTGCATATTATATACATACGATGTTTCCCTCGAGCCCTTTCCTTTAAATTCTTCTTGTTTGCCGAAAATACACCGATATGTAATAGAGTGGTAATTAATTAACGGATTTGCACTTTTTCTTTCTCTATTTTGTATTTTTTTATCTTTCAACTGAACATCTCTCTGATAATAATTCTCGTTTTTTTCTTTTGCAAGATTTTTCACAAATAACTTTACTTCGTCATCAGAAACAAATAGTTGTTTTTCGATCTGCCTTTCATTATTTATATCTCTTTCACCATATTTATATAAATAATTTCTACAACTGCGAGGTGAAAATTCGTCGTATACGTCACAGTTATTTAACGCCATTTGTAACTATTATATACAACTTAAATAAGTTTTCGGAAAACGATGAGAAACCTTTCAGTGTACAATGATACACCTTTGTCAACAAAAAGATCGTTGAAGAAGAATTCAGATTCATTCGAAAAACAAGTTGACAACAGAAGGACCATTATTTAAATAAGTTTTTGTAAAATTAATAGTTTTGTAAAAATTAATTAATTAAAATTAAAATTAATAATTTTGTAAAAATTAATTATTTTTTGTATGAAATTAATTAACATTTAATTTTTATATTTAAGTATTGAAAAATACAGAAAGTTAAAAAAAAGTTTTGTATTTTAATCTTAAAAAGTTAGGAAAATAGAAGTTTGCATGTAGTAACCGTTGTCGTACAATTTTGTACGGGTATAGTATCAATAAAACTTTAATGCGCATGCGCGCCGTCAACATGCATTCTCTGTTGGTCTGTCGCTCGCCAATATTGCCCCCCGTATCGGTACTTTAAAGTTGTTTTATTATGGTATATACCGTTATGATAAAAAATCTGTCGTAGATATAGCAGCGCCGTTTAAAGTATGCGAGAATAGTCACTAATGTTCTTAAAAGTTTATAATAAACTATCTAAAATCAAAAACTGATAGAGTAAATTGAAATTTGTGAAGAGCAGTATTAAAAGCATAGAGGTATTAAAAAGTTAGGCCTCCGACCGTCGCAGAGTTAGAAAGAGAAAGAAAATCGCGGGACGTAGCTGTCTCTCTCTATACTAGCCGTTCCCTTCTGCGCTTACTGCGCATGCACATGAAGAGAGAGATAGCTACGTCCCGCGATCTTCTCTTTCTTTCTAACGTTCGGACATTTTTACTTACGGGTAGCCCTATGTCTCCCCTGCTCTATCTATAATACCTCTATAATTAAGAGCAATTAAGAAAATAGCTTCTGCAACAGCTGTGCTATTATGAACCGCCATGCGCATGCACCGCCCGCCGCGCCACTAGCATAAAAAGAGATGTACCTAACTTACATCGGTGGCTCAGCAAATTGCTTGTTATACCCGCGCATATAAAAAAATTTTGAGTGAAATATCAATGTAAATAATGATAATATTTATTATGAGACAATTCATGCATAATACTTTTTTTGTGATAGGACTAATTTTAATTGTTAGTGTATAGGAATGAACATATACGCGAATTTATACTATCAGGGTTTGTCAGCAAGAAGAAATAAATGGAAATTAAGAGTTTTTTTTTACTAACCCACTCGCAAGCAAAGTTGTTAGCAAGATATGTGGTGAACGTAAAGTGCGTTCGAGCAAATAAATAAAGCAATAGGCAAGGTGTAGGCAATAAGCAAACTAATACTGCGAGAGTTTCTCGTATTATCAGCTAAGGCAAACGTAAAGCAATAGTATAGCAGTAGTATAAATGTAAGCAATGCAATGTATAAGTGTAAGCAAAGCCAAATAATGATTGGCGAGTATTGGTAAGTAGTAGTGAGTAGGCAAATAATATCGTAATAATAGGAGATTACGTGCGTGTCACAAGCCTCTAATATGTACATTCGGACTGATGTTTTAAGTAGCGCGTTGGCGCTTGCCTGGCGCTCGCCATCTAGCGGCTGGCTCGGATACTACACTCTCGAACAGTTAGTTTCTAATCAAAAAATATTTTTAATCGAATTTACAGCATATTTTATTAGCATCATATAATACAAAATTAATTCTTATTATATACTAATCGAAAGCAAATATAAAGCACGTTTAATAACCCCAATAACACCACACATTATACTTTTACATTTTAACTAGGGTTAAACTTTATGTTAAGCTATGCTCCTCCTTTTCTGATGATTTTTATTAATGTGCTGCCAGAACTCAAAAAGATATCTCTATAAAACGAATATTTTTACACATGCAAAATTTCGGAAATTTTCCAAAATTTTGCTATCAAAATAAAATTAATTGAAAACATTATACAAAGCACTAAAAAAGCTTTAGGTTATATAGGTCTTATGTATCATTGGGAATCGACCAGATCTCCTGTAATGAAAAGTTTTCCTCTTCAACAAGATTTCATGTCATTTTCAAACGACGATTTTTCGGCTATCAGGCATCCTAAAAGGGTTCTTAGATAGGTCAAATTAAAGGTAATTTCACGAACTTATGATTGCTGTGGTGCAAAAGAGGCTTCTCCGGGATTTAGATATGATGAATTGCGAAAAACGCTATTTTTTTATTCATTGCTTATTGTGACCTATATCAAGAGAACAAAAAATTATTTCTACATAATAAAAGTAAGTAAAATTGACAGTGGATGATATTTCCAAGTGTCATCCACCATTTAGATGCCTTAGCGCACGGTAAAATAGCCACCTCTACAAATAAACCGATTTCGGAAAATTGTCAATATTTCAAAAATTCATGTGCTCGGCGGCACGACATTTTTAGGTCTACAGTGTGCGGCTGAACATTTTTCCTATTTTTTTGGCATATATTTTTGAAATTCAATGGGCACTTTTAGAATTTTCCAATTCTGGAAATAACGGACACCCTAATACACACACACACACACACACACACACACACACACACACACACACACACACACACACACACACACCACACACACACACACACACACACACACACACACACACGCACGCACGCACGCATACACACACACACGCACGCACGCACGCACGCGCACACACACACACGTACAGATTGATACATAGACTTACTATGTTTATATACAAATTTAGTTATAATTTTCTCTGGTTACGTATGAACTAAATAATACTACAGACAAGTAACTAAATAAACAAATTCTACGCTGAAAAAAAAGATTTGTTGTTTCAACTAAATATTTAGTAAAATATTTAGTAAAGTTATCTTTAGTTAAATCAACTAAATATTTCTCTGAAACAACTACATAAAGAGTAAAATCAACTAAATTATTTAGTTAAAATAATAATTAGTAAATTTAATTAAACATTTAGTTACTTCAAATATGGTATGGTTGATTCAATTAAAAGGTTTCATTGAAAGAACTAAATTCGTTTTCTTGAAACAAGAAAATAACTTCAAATAAATGTTTATTGTTTTTAGCAAAATCAATTGGTAGAGTTAACGAAATATTTACTTAAATCAAATAACTGAAATATTGATGAACCCAATCTCTAAAAACAAATAAATGTTTGTTTGAAACAACTACATATTTGGTTGATTTAAACAATTAAAAACAAGGAAATATCTCCGACGCATTAACTAAACCATTCATTCCTTTAACAAATATTTTGTTAACTCAACTATTTATTTAGTAACTTCGACAGCATGATTTTGTTCAACTAGCTAAAGGATTTATTAAAGAATCGAATCCTAATTTACAAAATCTTTACTTGTTACTACTAACTATTTCATAGATTCAAATAAATAAATTAGTTGAAGTGCCAATATCTGTATATCCAAATATGTTGTCATTCTTACTAAATACTTACTTGTTTTGAAGAAACCTTTATTTAACCGACAAGATATTTAGTAACTGCAACTAACAGGTTTTGCAATATGAACAAAAGTGATTCGATAATTTTCTTCTCTCGTCAATCAAACGTTTCCTTGATTTGACTAAATATTTCTTAGAAGATACTAAATATTAATTAGATTTAACTAAATGTTTAGTTAAATAAGCACTATGACAATAAGAAAGTATGTAGTTAATTTGACTACATATTTCTTGGTTTCAAATAAATATTTTGTTAAAAGGACAAACTGCGTACTTCAATCTACAAAACTATTTCCTTACCCCAACCAAAATTTAGTTAAAAACTTTCTCTTACTCTTATTAAGTTACAATTAGTTGACTTGAATAAATGTTTGTTCGGTCTGACTAAAAAATTAGTTAAAATGCCAGTGTCTTTGTATCCAAATACGTTGTCATTCTTACTAAATACTTAGTTGTTTTAAACAAACATTTTATTAAACCGACAAGATATTTAGTAACTGCAACTAACAGGTTTTGCAATCTGAACAAAAATGATTCGTCAATTTTCTTCCCTCGTCTATCAAACGTTTCCTTGATTTGACTAAATATTTCTTAGACGACAATAAATATTAATTAGATTTAACTAAATGTTTAGTTAAACAAGCACTATGAAAATATAAAAGAATGTAGTTAATTTGACTACATATTTCTTGGTTTCAAATAAATCTTTTGTTAAAAGGAGTAATTGCGTGCTTCTATCTACAAAACTATTTCCTCACTCCAACAAAATATTGGTTAAAAAATTTGTCTCGCGATTACTAAGTTACAATTAGTCAACTTAAATAAATGTTTGTTAGGTCTCATTAAAAAATTAGTTGAAATGCCAATGTCTTTGTGTCCAAATATGTTATCATTGTTACTAAATACTTAGTTGTTTTAAACAAACATTTTATTAAACCGACAAGATATTTAGTAACTGCAACTAACCGGTTTTGCAATCTGGACGAAAGTGATTCGATAATTCTCTTCTCTCGTCAATCAAACGTTTCCTTGATTTGACTAAATATTTCTTAGAAGATACTAAATATTAATTACATTTAACTAAATGTTTAGTTAAATAAGCACTATGACAATATAAAAGAATGTAGTTAATTTGACTACATATTTCTTGGTTTCAAATAAATCTTTTGTTAAAAGGAGTAATTGCGTGTTTCTATCTACAAAACTATTTCCTTACCCCAACAAAATATTGGTTAAAAAATTTCTCTCCCGATTTCTAAGTTACAATTAGTCAACTTAAATAAATGTTTGTTAGGTCTAACTAATAAATTAGTTGAAATGCCAATGTCTTTGTATCCAAATATGTTGTCATTCTTACTAAATGTTTACTTGTTTTAACCAAATATTTTATTAAGCCGACAGGATATTTAGTAACTGCAACTAACAGGTTTTGCAATCTGAACAAAAATGATTCGTCAATTTTCTTCCCTCGTTAATCAAACGTTTCCTTGATTTGAGTAAATATTTCTTAGACGACAATAAATATTAATTAGATTTAACTAAATGTTTAGTTAAACAAGCACTATGACAATATAAAAGAATGTAGTTAATTTGACTACATATTTCTTGGTTTCAAATAAATCTTTTGTTAAAAGGAGTAATTGCGTGTTTCTATCTACAAAACTATTTCCTTACCCCAACAAAATATTGGTTAAAAAATTTCTCTCCCGATTTCTAAGTTACAATTAGTCAACTTCAATAAATGTTTGTTAGTTCTGACTAATAAATTAGTTGAAATGCCAATGTCTTTGTATCCAAATAAGTTGTCATTCTTACTAAATGTTTACTTGTTTTAAACAAACATTTTATTAAGCCGACAAGATATTTAGCAACTGTAACTAACAGGTTTTGCAATCTGAACGAAAATGATTCGCGATTTTCTTCTCTCGTCAATCAAACGTTTCCTTGATTTGACTAAATATTTCTTAGATTACAATAAATAACTATTAAATTTAACTAAATGTTTAGTTAAAACAGCACTATGATAATAAAAAAGTATGTAGTTAATTTGACTACATATTTCTTTGTTTCAAATAAATCTTTGTTAAAAGGAGTAACTGCGTACTTCTATCTACAAAACTATTTCCTCACACCAACAAAATATTGGTTAAAAAATTTGTCTCGCGATTACTAAGTTACAATTAGTCAACTTAAATAAATGTTTGTTAGGTCTGACTAATAAATTATTTGAAATGCCAATGTCTTTGTATCCAAATATTTTGTCATTCTTACTAAATGTTTACTTGTTTTAAACAAACATTTTATTAAGCCGACAAGATATTTAGTAACTGTAACTAACAGGTTTTACAATCTAAAATGTTGATGCCGGTAAGGTAGAGATCGTGTCGGTACTTCACACGGCCTTTTTATTAAAGTTTACTAAATATTTCATAGTTTCAAATAAATCGTTAGTTACAAATGATGAGTTACACACATATTATTTAGTTTATAAATCATTAATTAAAATGTAATTAAGAATGTATATTAATTATAAGAATATAATTAATTATTAGATTGATGTGCGCGATATTTTACATTTACATGCAACTCTATACTTAGTTAAAATTGAAATTTTGTAGGGTACAAGCGTTGCGTAGCGTAGCGGTTAGAGCGTTAGCCTTGTAATCCGAGGGTCCCGAGTTCGATCCCACCTTAGGTCAAAAATTTTTTCTGCGTTTTTTTCTGTTAGATAATATGTAAATGCGAAACTGCGAGCGATAATTAATATAAATTAATGCGAATATGTAATAATAATTTGATTTAATATTAATAAAATTACTATATAATAACTATGCAGAATCCATATTAAGTTACAGGAGTTCAGGAAAAATCACCAACTTCAATGCGGATGGTTGTACGAAAAGGCTACAAGGAAGAAAAAACTTTTATTTCAAAATTATTAAAAAAAAAATTTTTATAATTTTTTTGAAATAATTAGCAAAATATTGTGTAAAATTGACTAAACAGTTAGTTGATTCAACAAATCATTTATTCATATTTATTAAATATTTCGTTAATCTAATGCAGCGGTTAGTTAGTATCATAAAATATTTCACTGTTTTAATTAAATGTTTAGTAATTACAAACAAGTATTTAGTCAACATAATTGAATAATTTATCAAACAAGATAAATTGTTAGTTAATACAATGAATCGTTTAGTCAGTTTCACAAAATTATTTATTGCTCCAGGTAAATACTTAGTAATTTCAGTAAAATGTTTTGTCAAATTGATTAAGTATTTCATTGATCTTAATAATCTGTTAGTTCATCCAATGAATCGTTTAGTCAATTTCATAAAATATTTTGTTGCACCAGAAAAATATTTTGTAATTTCAAGAAAATTTATAGTCAAATTGATTAGGTATTTCATTGTTCTTAATAACCCGTTAGTTGATGGAATGAATTATTTAGTCAATTTCATAAAATATTTTGTTGCTCCAGATAAATGTTTTGTAATTTGAATAAAATATTTTATCAAATTGATTAAGTATTTCGTTGTTCTTAATAACTAATTAGTTTGTGCAATGAATCGTTTAGTCAATTTTATAAACTATTTTGTTGCTTTAATTAAATATTTAGTCATTTCAATACAATATTTTATAGAATTCATTTAATATTTTATCAATCTAAATAACCTGTTAGTTGATACAATGAATCGTTTAGTTAACTTCATAAAATATTTCTTTATTTTTAGTAAATATTTAGTTCATGTAACTAAATATTTTGTTATTTTAAATAACTAAATTAGCGGATTCAATATAATATTTAATTAGCAGGCTCTAATGAAATCATGTAGTTGTTTCAACTAAATATTTACTTGAAACTACCAATATTTTTTTTCAGTGTATATGAATGAAAATGAAACATTGTGTAATCTCAAGAAATAATTTAGTTTTGTAACATAAAACCATGATGCTGTCCAGTGGTATCTTTGGTGTATAAACTGCATTGTTGGTTGGGGTTTTTATTGGGACTTTCTTTAGCAGTCATAATTTTTGCAGTTTCCTGGGCTTCGTGTTATAACTCGCATGATAGGTTATCTAGATTTATAAATAGGCTACAAAAAAAGATGTTACTTGTGACAAGAGAGAATGTCAGCTACAGACAACAGCTTGTTGATACATATGAAAAAGAAATATCTGAATACCAAAATAGCGAAACACCCAATTTACTTAGTGAACAAACTCCAGCTTTAATAAAAAGAAATAAGTGAGGCTGGCGACCAGAATGCTAATAACAGTAGTCTTACTGGTGAAAAAGTGGATTATGCGTCTTTGCTATGATGTTTATGCTTTTATTCTCATTTACCACCAGGGGAAACTAGAATATTTTTTGTCATCGTTAATATGTTTATTAATAATTGGTTACCAATTTTATTTAGATACTGCAAAAAGTAATCATGTGAGTTTGCATTCCAATTCTGAAAAAAAAACTGGACTGTTGTAAAAATAGCATTCACATCTGGCTTATATTTTCTACTGTCGAAAAAACAAGCAGCAATGCTTGCTTGTAAAAAAATTGCAGCTGGAACTTACTCCGATACCATAAATGCATTAACAACTTTTGTAATTTGACAAAATACATTAGTAAATGGACTGGAACGAGTATTTTGTGAAAAACTTTGTATCAGTTGCTGTTATGGATATTGTAGTTGGCATGAGAACTACTTATACTTTTTGGTCAACTTTGAGCTTCAAGTTTTGTAAAACCTAGAGCATCAGGTGATATCAGAGATTTTAATTTTAATTCTGAAAACTAGTCTGTACTAAAATCAGCATTGGCGGCTGGTGTATATCCAAAATAAGAAATTTCCTACCTATTTTTTTTAAACAACCCACAAGACATTCTATAGAAAAATAATATCATACCTAAAAAAATACACGTTTGATTATATTAATTCAAAAAATTTTACTAATGTAATCATTTTATCGAGCTCCTTAAAAAAACATTCAAATTTAAAACTTTTGTGTATGACTATACTACCATTTAATAATGTTATTAATAATATACTATAACAACCTCTCATAGCGCTTTCACACTATGTAATTATTATTTTCTCTTATAAAGTTGTGAAATCTATCTAAAAAAACATTTTACAAAAGTTTAAACTAAGGCAAGTATTAGTATCTCTCTCTTCCTCCCTCTCTATCTCCCTCTCGCTCTCTCCCCCCCCCCCCCCTCTCCAACTCTCTCAATATCCATCAAACTCTGTACCAAAAACTTTAATGAGAGCTTAAATATTTTTTCTAAACGATCAACACGTTCTTTAAAAAACTAATTTTTTAAGTATATTCTAGCAACACAATTTGTCTATAGTCCTTTTATTACTCTAATCTCATCTATTCAACAAGCACTCTACAAATAGTAATAATTTTTTTCATGACTGTACAAATAATAATATTATTAATAAAACTTTCTACGAAAGTATAAAATAAGGCAAGTATCGAAGTTTTTTCTGTATAACCTATAAAATAATATTCATGATTTTTTAAAAGAAATCAAATAAATTCGTAAAAAAAGTCTTCTACTCCTTTGAGTCAATGTATGCTGAACAAATTATATATAAGTACATTCAAATTGTTCACTGCAAAACAAACAAAAGAAAGTTGTGAAATCAATTATCAACTGTATGATTGTTTCCAGAAATGTTTCAAATTTGTTCATCCTTCTATACAAAATAAAAATAAGAAATTACTGAAATCAATTTATTGTAGTCAAGTACCGTCCATAAGTTAACTTGACTGACATAATAGAAATTTTTGTACCTCGCGTGTAAAATTACATTTTACGCCAACGTTGCGTAACTTCAAAATTATTCAGCCAGCGGTCACGAAGTACTACTTAACGCTCAAGAGGCCCAATAGCTCACATAGTCCTACAAAACTTTATAGAACCTACGCACTTTTATTTCTAAAATTCATAAGAATTTTTTCAGATATTTACAAAAAGTCAAAGCCTATATAAAAAACCGCTGCCAATTCATTGGCACGTAGCTTCCTCAATCGTAATTTGTTGATTCCTTTAATTAATTTTTAATAACAAAATTTATAATTTTTTAAACAATTTATTGCATAATTATAATTAAATTCATTTATGAATATTAAAAATTGTTAATTTTTAAATTTATTTATTTATTTATTATTTATTTATATCAAATTTATATCAATTTTGAGCTGATCAATAAAGTTATCATTTGAAATAGAAGTAAAATATCTATATTTTATAATAAAACAAATAGCTATCACGGTTGTTTTGTTATTAACAAAAACGTGTTTTTTTTTATATTTCATAACATCATTGGAGTTATGAGTATTTAAAAAAAACACGTTTTTGTTTTTGATGATAACTAAAGAACCGTGATAGATAGAAAATTAATTTTTTTTTGAAAATATAGGTATTTTAATTCTCTTTCGAATGCCACCCACTTCATTCAGATACATAGAGCCGTTCTCGAGAAATTACGATTTTTAAAAAATGTCAAAAAATTTTTAACCTCAAATATCTCTGAAATTTATGGACCAATCATTTTGCCCAAAGAACTCGATCGAGAACTATAAAAAATCTACCTCTAAAAGGAATTTTGAAGCCGTTAAGTCAATTTTACTCTTGTAATCGTTGGACATACAAAACTGATTTTTTTCATTTTTCAATTTTTTACTCAAAATCTAGCCTACAGAAAGTATTCAAATTTTAACAGATTATAGCTATTTATATTCTGTATTATCATGATTTTTCTCAAAGAAATTGACCGTTAAGTTTAGGAGTTATAAGCTTCTAAAAAAAACACGTTTTTGTTAATAACAAAAGAACCGTGATAGCCAGAAACTTTTTTTTTTAGAAAATATAGGTATTTTAATTCTCTTTCGAACGCTACCCATCAGATTCGAATAACTCGATCCTAGTATTAAAAAAAATCAAAAATCAGTTTTGAGAAAATCGAAAATTTGAAAAAAAACAAAAACGCATCGCCCCAATCAAAAAACGGATTTTTGACCCGCCATCACGCAAAAAAAAACAAAAAAATGAGACCTGTCCGGTCAAAATCGACCGAGTAGAAGCTGAGATCCAGGCGTACACACACACACACACACACACACACACACACACACACACACACACACACACACACACATCCATACAGACATTTTTCAAAAACCATGTACTTTGATTCCTAACACCTCGGAACACAATTATAACATGTTTTTACAACAACTCAAAAATTTACTATCACAAAGCTTCCTCTAGGAGGAAGCAAAATTACATAGACCAACACATCACTATTTTTCATTATTCTTTCTCAATTTCGAACTTTCCATAATATTACGCATCTTGGGAGAACAAGAGAAGTCTAGAGCTGCTCCAGAATGGGTGATCCTCCGATCTCCCATACATACTTGGCGGGCCTAACGGTTTGCACGTCAAGGTGTAGACATGGTCATTTTCATATAAGTATTCGTATGTTTAAAGAACAAATAAAATGTATAAATGGGTGGCTTCTACCTGTTAAATACTGATCCATGAATCTCAGTCTGTTTTAAAATATAAAGTGTAAATGATGCAAAATAGGTTGCTTATAAAATGATTAGCGAAATGTAAAGCACTTTTAAGTACATTATAAATTTATATGAACTTTTTATTTTATTCCCGTTTAAAAAAAGACAGGCACAAGGAAAAATGTTTCGGGTGATGAAAGTAAATCATGAGATTTTGCACATGTAGGGATGTTGTACTTAACGGTATCAATTAAAAATTAGAGCCAATGTAATTATTTATAATGGACTTATAGGTATAAATATTGTTAATGAATTTATGCAAAAATTTAGTATTCTATATTTAAGTAGCCCACCGATAAACTGCATACCGTCGGGCCCGCCAGGTATGTATGGGAGATCTGAGGACCAGCCCTGCTAGAGCAGCTCTAGACTTCTCTTGACCTCCCAAGATGCGTAATATTATAGAATGTTCAGAATTGAAAAAGAATAATGAAAAATAGTAATGTGTTCGTCTATGTAATTTTGCTTCCTCAAAGAGGAAGCTTTGTAACGGTGAAACAAATTTTTGAAACAAAAAATGTTCAAAAATATGTTTTAAGACTTTTGGCGCTAAAATCCGTTGTTTTTGATAAAAAAAATTTTCGTTTGCCTGCGCGCACGCGCGCGTGTGTGTGTGTACAAGCGATAACTTTTAAACCGATCGACCGATTTACATCGGAATAGGCTCATTCTCTTCGTTTCGAAGGAGAATAGAGAGAGCATAACCTACTTTTTGATTTTACCGATTTTTTTTATAACCAAAAAACGATTTTGAATTTTTCGTTTTTTTGATTTTTTAATTTGTTTCAGCCAGTATTACTTAATAAACTAAATTTTTATTAAAAGGTCTTTAAATCACCTACAATTTATTTCTTTTAAATATAAATTATCTCTAGCCTGTCATTTGTTATTAATGAAAATATGGTTTATATTTCTTTAATTTATACCTCAAAAACTTTTTCATTTTTCCACTCAAAATTTTTACCACTTATTACATTTATCGAGTACAATATTGTGTTAAAATTTGAAGAGGTTATGTTGATTTGTTTCCAAGAAAAAAATTATTTTTGAAAAAAAGTGCGTTTTTTTCCTTTACAATAACAGGAGTAGTAAGGGGACCGGTATAGCGAGACGACCCCCCGCGGTGCGGTGTGTAGGGGCCATGTGGCACCCCGCTGTGCGGTGTGTATGGGTCCCCAAGTGTGACAAGGTGATTAACTCAAGTGTTTACAGTAGCAAGTGTGGTCACAAGCTAATTAGTGTAAACAATGGGCGGTGATTTATTATCCCATAAATAATGGTGCACTTATGGCGCCCGCCATGCCGTCATGCCGCTATATATGGCCCACGGGTGTTACCGTATATGCCTTGACTCGAGGTGGTGGGGGGCGAGCGCTTTGGCTGTCTACGCTACACCATAAAGACTCATAGGGTGCGAGGCCTCTCGCAGTATAGACCGTGTGCGGTGTGTATGGGTCCCAAGTGTGAACACAAGTTTATTAGGGTAAACAATGGAGTGAATTATTACCCCATAAATAATGTCCCACTTATCGCTCGCGCCATGACGGTATGCCGCTATACCTGCCCGGCGCGTGCCGTCGTATATGCCCCGACTCGTGGTGGTGGGGGGAGAGACCTTTGGCTGTACGCGCTACGCCATAAAGACCTCTCGCTGTATAGACCGCGTGCTCTGTGTATGTGTTTCAAGTGTGACAAGTTCATTAATCCAAGTGTTTACAGTAGCACGTGTGTGAACACAAGCTAATTAGGGTAAACAATGACGCACTTATCGCTCCCTCCATGACGTCATGCCTATCTGCTCTGCGCATGCCCCCCGTGTATGCCCTAACTCGTGGTGGTGGGGGACGAGACCTTTGGCTATACGTGCTACGCCATAAAGACCCATGGGGTGCGAGGCCTCTCGCTATACAGACCGTGTGTGTGTGTGTGTGTGTGTGTGTGTGTGTGTGTGTGTGTGTGTGTGTATGTGTGTGTGTTCGCAATGAGAAGTTGTGGGGAGGGAATAGGGAGTTGTTGTAAAGGAGGGGTCTACAAATAAAAAAAGCATGTTGAGGAAAAATAAATTTTTATTTATTTATTTAAACGGGGTGAAACCCCCTATTTTATGAACAGTTTTTTCTCATTAACATAAATGTTGTCCTTAAAGGGACCGTTTATTATTCATTATATTTTGAATAACCATCTTTTTTTGGGAAGGAGAAGGAATTGGTGGAAAAGGAATGGTGTGGTGGAGAATTTTTTTTGTTTGTCCAAGTGTCTTTCTTGTCTGCCTTGTTGATGAGAGGTTCTTTGTCGTCTGGTTTGACCTGGTGCTTGCTGAACGGGGGCCCCATGATGTTGCCTTCTCGGTGGTCTTTCGACGAATGACTTATGTATAATGCTGCATATATAAATATATGCGTGCTAGCGCAATGAGAAGTTGGGGGCGTAAATAGGAGTAGGTATAAAGGAAGGGTCCTTAAATAAAAAAGTGTGATAAGGTAAAATACATTTTATTATATAAAATAAAAAAAAATTATTTATGTACATTTTTAAACTTTTAACGCACTAACAACATTTTTTTCTAGAATTGTTAAATACTCGGCATATACTTCCAAAAACATTATTTCGAGAGAACTCTCGCTAAAATTAGCAAACATTAATTGATTTAGCGCGAGTTCTTTCATTTTGTCTTCTAGTTCATTAAATACAACGCCGATGAATGTATGGTCTACTAAATGCACGTTGTTTTTGCTAATTGCTTCCGTTTTAATAACATCGATCATTATACCGAAAACCTTGTTCACAAAACCCGATATTTCTTCTAACTTTTTTAATTTATAGTCTATACACTGTTGGAACTATTTCAATCCGTTGAAAGTTGTATACTGCATCATAATCTTCGGTGGTTTTTCAGACTTCTTCTTTTTTGTAGTAGGTTCGTCACTGGTAGTGGAGGCGGCTGCCTCCTGATTGGCGTTATCGTCTTCAAAGTCGAACTGTTGAGCCTCGTGTTCGTACTGAAGGGTGAACGATGGCGCTGTTACTTCGGGCTTATCGGTGATTGATACGGTTCTATGACCGTAGGCTGTGGTCAATTCGACGCCGTGGTGCGGTAAATATATTTTTGCATATTTGCCTTGCTTTACAAAATCGCCTGATGCCCATAGATACTCTCCGAAGGTCTTGAAATGGGTTTTTAATTGTTCCCAACTGTCGATATCCAGAGTTATATATTTATGCGGTGATGTATGCCCGCCGAACCTGATGACGGGTCGGAAATAGCCAGCAGCATAATCCAAGCCGACGTAAACGAACTTGGAGTACGAATAGTTGAGAGCGTAAGTCGAATTGTACAGTAAATTCGGCACTAGCTTTGTTTGAGACATTTTTAAAAAATACTGACTTAACGTTGGTAAAAATGTCACGACTTTGTTGAGGTAGAGCGACTGACTGACTGAGGGTGGCGCGGCTAGGCCCCGTACTTATTCTCTCTCCAGCGCGAATCCCCTCCTTTCTACCACGAGTTACGATTGGCTAGTCGATTGTTACGTAAAATCCGAGCGCCCAATCATGAACGTTTACGCGTATGTATCGGAGAGTGGGGAGAAGCGTTGGGAAACTCGCGGAGCCCTTGAGAAACAGAACCATAAATTTTCCCCGTTAAGAGTTTTGAGTCTCAAAGAAGAAAAAGAAGAAGAAAACGGCACATGTGTTTTTCAGCACTTCAAAAAAGGAAACGTCTAATGTGTTTTTCACCGCTTGAAAATCCGTTACGCATATGCTTTTCGGTGACTCAAGCTACTTATGTTTCAAAGCCTCAAAGAAGAAAGCGCCTCCTGTGTTTTTCACCACTTGAAAAAAGGGAAACAGCTAAGGTGTTTTTCACCACTTGAAAAAACCGTTACGCATGTGCTTTTCGGCGACTCGATCTGATTATGTTTCAAAGCCTCAAAGAAGAAAGCGCCTCCTGTGTTTTTCACCTCTTGAAAAAACCGTTAATATGCTTTTCGCTTTCTTCATGGAATAGTACATATTCGTTTCAAGATAAAAAAGGTAAGGAATTAAATTTAGCGGGCAAGGTCGTTAAATGAAAACGATGTTTGTTTAACTTTTTTTTATTGGTCGATCAAATTAAAAAAAAAAAAATTTTAAACTTACAAATATATGAATAATATAAAATTACAAGCTAAAAAAGGCCAAGACAAACGTAGTATACCAAACCTTATAAACTAAGAAAGACGGATACACGCACACATCAGCTTTTACAATTCTAAAACTTACAATGTACATAAAGTGTAAATATAAACTAAAAATTGAATGTGTTTCTGGATAAAAAAGAAATATTACAAACTAAAAAATTGAATGTGACGTAGGATTAAATAGAAATATTATAATAAAAATTAAGTGACGCACACACACACATACATACACCCATACACGCGCACGCACATTTTATATAATTGCTTTACATGTTTGAACGAACGAGCCAGCGCCCTTGGAAATAATGCTGGGGAAATTGTTCGCACGACGGAGTCTTTTTCGGTGATTTTTTCTTTTTACATTTTCATAAAATTTTGCGGCCAGTGCATCGTTTACATGTGAATCACGTGAAAAGACGTTACAAAACGCGCGTAAAGTGCGACCGCCACACATATAGCAAAGAAACATAATACAATATTCGCCGCAAAATTTAGAATTAACACTCTGCAGTTTCTTCTCGTTCCAGTTGAAGCTTGCGCAATTTCTTCGAAGTCGATCGATATGATGTCGTGACACAGGGGCGACTCCATAGCTATCGAAATATGTTCCTTTTGCATTTTTGTCTATGTAGAATGCCACCCAGTGGGATCCAGGCTTATCTGAGGTATCGACATTGGTTACAACAGCGGCTGGAAGACTCAAGCTTCTGGGGATGTGATCGGCTACGTATACACCTATCGAGTTTGCTCTGAGGCCACTAATGACCCTCGTGATTTGTTTCGTATTCATTTTGCGTTTTCGCTAAATGTGAAATATGTGCTGCTGTCGCTGTCACTTGCTATTTCTGGGGCCACATCCGTCTCGTCGCGTCATTCTGCTCCTCCTCCTCCTCCTCAGTGGACGGCTCGCTGCCCGGGTGAAAACGGAGTAATTTTTTTGTGCTGCTTCTGCTGATACTGATGAAGTGCAGTGTAGAACATTTGGCTTTGTACTTGGTCTTTGTTGATCAGCTTCCACTCTTCGGGTAGTATAGAGCGCATCCACTTTTTTATTTGGTGCGCCTTGTAGAGCGCGCAAAAATCTTGTTTATTTTTAAACCTCTGAGTCGCGTGCGTAGAACATACCAGCACGTCAGAAAACATGTTGTTGAGTTTTCCGAACGTCGGCGAGTCATATTTTTCTAAATTACATATGTTTCGACCAAGTAAAGATTCCAGGTACCAGGCCTTCTCCTCGCCGTGAACGTAAATCCGTCTTGCTGCTCTTGCGATATTGAAGAGATAACGATATAGCTGTCTGAGTGATACTTCGCCCTCGAACCAGTTAATACCGTGAATATCGACAGCGCAGTAGGAATTTGTATTTTTTACGTCTTCGGGCAGCTCGATGAAATTGCACGGTGCTTGTACAATCCAGTGGTCGACAATGGGTTTCTGTAGGCAAATGATCGCCACCTCCTTTGGTAAAAACTTCCTTTCAGTGTCTCGAAACCGTTGTATATCCACGACGTAATCCATTATACGTGTGTGCGTAGCGAGCGCCAAGAGAAAAGTGAGGCTTGAGGGCGCCGCCTGCTTCCTCTTGAGTCCTCGTCTCCCCACCTTTTTAACGACTAGGCACTAAAATCGGATAATATTTGGCGGGTGGAGTCTATTTCGAGAACGTTATCGTATTCGGCATAAACAACGCAATTTATTGTGCTTGTTGGAGCCGACTCAAATCCCACCTCTATGCGTAAGCTACCCGAGCGAACGAGATTCCAATACGAGGCGCAGTGGGCCGATAAATCGGGAGTGAGATCGAAAGCCGTGAGAAAGTAGCCCAGTGAATAGTTGAAACGGTTTATGTCAAGACACTCGTTGAGGAAATGTATACCTGTGCCCGAGTAGAGGGTTTGAAATGCATCTATAAACATACTATCGTTAGCAGCAAAGCGCGGCTCTAATGGTTTGCTCGGAATCTGAGACCCATCGACGTAGAGGCAGAGGTGATTTATTGAAAAGTGTTGAAAATTAAACGGGTTAAATGTTCGATTGCCATTGAATGCCTTATTATCGACAAATCCTATTATTATTCTTTTAGGCAATTGCCCAAGAATGGCATTATCGATGGTATCGCCATGTATACCTGCGTGCAGCGTAAAAGTTTTGACTTCTACTCTCGTGACGGGATACTTGGCCGTTGCTTTAGCGAGAGCGTTGGCGTGCGCAATTGAAATTCCCGGATTTATCTTCACGCGTCGAACCATGAGCGTGGCTTCCTTTATTTTCAGGCCGAATTTACCATCTTCGGAGGCGTCCATTAGGCAAAAGGCATCTTTGCTTCGTACTAGTCGTAATCTCATTTCTACACCATTGATGAGCATTCTATCTTGATTAAAGACGTCGCAGTGCAGATGGCCAATCATGTCGAAGGTTTTTCCATTGAGTGTGAAATGCTGACGATGGAGAACCCTTGTTAGATATTTCACCTTGAATGTGCGGCTGGGCTTCGAATAACCCGGGCGTATCATCGTACCACAATCCGGCCGTTAAGTGTGATTCTTTTGCGATTGGCGAGTAGTTGAGCAGTGACTCTATGTATGCTCTGTAAGGATATGCATTATTGGGTGGAGAAACGAGTTTTTGATTTAGAAAAACGTCGATTTGATTAAACATTGAATGCAGTAAATTATTTACTGGGGCAACTTTTAAGTTTTCAGCAGGGGTTTCGGCATTCGGCTGTATTCTAGCTTTGACATAGAGCATGGTGTGCGCGAGATCTATATAATGTTCGCTTGCGCTCGGGATGACGAACTCTATGGGCGCGTCTCCTTCGTCGCTGAGCGAGGACACAGGTTTATAGTGTAAAAAACTACTACTCTCAATCGACGTTTGTGTCGCCGGAAGAGTGAAAATGTCGAGCTCGCTCGACATGCACTCGTTAGAGTGCGAGTGCAAGAAGGCCATTTTTTACTTTGGACCAAAAATATCGTTTATGTTGCGAAGGGCTTTCCTCTTCTTCTTCTTCTTCTTCTTCTTCTTCTTCTTGCTCGTTCTCACAGCGGGCTTTCTTTTGCCGGGTTTTTTCTTACCGCCTGCCGTGCGCGTCCGAGTGTGTTTCTTTCTCGACTGGCGCCGCCGCTTGCCATTCACGCCTGTTTTATATCCCGAGCCTTTCATTATTTCCGATATTTTGTCAGCAGCTTTTCTTTTGAGGTTACGTCCAGATTCTTTGGCCCGTGATTTTACAGCCTCCTTGAAATTGACACCTCTGTTGGCAACGTCGTCAACAAGCTTTATACCTGCGCGTAGTGTCTCTTTACCTACAGCCTTGGCGCCGCTCGTGATGTATGGCAGGATGTGACGAAAAAGGCCTCCTAACCAGACTCCTACCCCGCGACCTCTCTGAAAAGTCGAACCAACAAAAACATTTCTCACTCCACCCCCGCCTAGCTGCTCGTCGTAGTAGCGCCCGTAATGACTCATCTTAACGTTTGCGCTTAAAGTGTACCGTGACCGTCAACGTGCCGTACTCGAATGGTATACGTTGCCCATGTTGATCTCTTATATCGATAACGATGCTACGAAAATTGTAATAGAAAAGAGTGAACGGGTGCAAAACGCTGTACAATACTGCAACCGTACTTAAAGCTGGAGTTGTCTATAGAAACTATGCGCAGTAGGGCAGCTTGTGTGTCACCTACTGTATAAGGTTCACATATATCGGTATAGATGTACATCTGGTCGAGCAAGGCTCGAGAAAGCGAGGCAGGTCTGCTGGCTGCAATGTCGCGGTAACCTTCATGCGTTGTAAACGAACCTTTTTTACCTGCTTCGTCGAAGCCGAATACACGCATGATTTTTTCGTTGAAATCCGTAATGTGTATTTGCGAGCAGTCACACTTGCGTCTTATCACGTAAGACCCCTTACGATCTTTATGTGGCTCGAGCATTTGATGCTTATATGTGTCATTCGCCGCGTTTATAGCGTCTACTAGTTGTTCGAGTGAATCGTAAATACCTACGGGTATACGACACAGTTTTTTGTCGATGAGACCCTCATTATCCTCAGCCGAGTAAAAAGTGTAACTCGCTTCGTCATCTTGAAAATGTACGATACTGTATGGTATGTGAATTTCAACGAGGCCCACGTGCCACTCACCGTGTAATTTGATCTCGCGTTGCAGCTGGGTCGTAAAACAGCATGTTGTGTTTTCGGGAAAATACGTCATGCTGCTGTTACTAGGCAGTACCATATAAAAATCGTCGCTCGTTTCCATTTTTTTCAGATGTTTTCAAGCTCGCTTGCTTTTACCCACGAGTTAAATTTAGCAGGATAATCGAGCCACTTAACGAGTGCTCTCTTTTTAGCGCCCCGGCCTTCTGTGCGTATCACGCGTTCGACTTTAAAACGCTTATCGGGCGTGAGGCGTTCGTGACCGACTAACACGAGCTCCTCGGGATAAAAGAAACCGTCGATAATTTCTTCGTTCAAATCTTCGAGCACGTATGTATAGAGATTTTGACACGTCGAAACGCGGATTATCTTGAACACTTCTTCGCTAAAATTTTTTTCATATCCTCTCTCAAAGGTGTTCTTGGTTCGACTGATGCGCACGAGGTTGCCCACCTTGAATTTAGGCAGCGCCGTGGTCGTCTTCGATAATTGTAGCTCGCGCGTTTGGCTAAATTTTCGATCGCTGTCGGCGCGTTGTACAATGTGACATCGATAGGTCTCATGCGCGTACCACTGTGTAGCGTGCGATTGTAAGCATGTAAAATCTTTTGCACGACATCGATGTATCTCTTTGTGTTACTATGAGAAAGGTATCGCCAGATTCGCTCGCGTAACGTTCTGTTGAGTCTTTCGACCACAGCTGCTTTAATGTCGGGGTAGCGAGCAACTCTGAATGTTATCTCTTTTCGGCGGAGGAGCGCCTGAAATGCTGAACCGGTAAACTCTTTGCCTCGATCGGTTTGCACGCATATAGGCAGTCGGGGATGTGCTCGGTCGATAATCCGTGCGAAGGCATCGGCAACGTTGCGCGCGGTCTTATCTTTTATCGGTTCCACCCATGCGTACTTATCGAGTACGTCAATCACCACTAGAATGTAGTTGTAACCGTCCTTGTAATCTTTTATCGTCGTGAGCTGTAGCAAATCAGCCTCCCAAACATCGTCAATGTTCGTCACGTTGTAGCGTAATCGTGGAAATCGCCTTCGTATCGGGTGATGGAGCGTGTAGACATCTTGATTGCTCAGCCACGAGTAAATTTTTTTTTTCCTTTTTAGCGCTCAAGCGCACAAGATTGCGCGCCCCAGCGTAGCCTGCTTCATGCTCAAGGTCGTAGTATTGTTTTTCGTACGTCATTTTTTTATTTTACAAACCAAGCGTGAGCCACTTTTTTTTCGCATGTTTTTTACTGCGAGTCTGTATAGACGGCTGGGGTGATTCGTGCTGTATTGGTGTGGATAGAAGTCGTTTGGCCGAGCGTTGAGGATCCGTCAATATTTGCCCAATTTTTAAAACTGCTGGATTATTAATTAAATTTCCCGGCGTTTCGGAAGTTTTGAGAAATTTTGCTAATTCAATGCGGCCAACGGGCGCCTCCTCGTCCTTACTGTTCTTTTTTTCAATACGTCGATGATTAACTCTGTTATATTGGACCGAGCAATTACACGACCATCTATAGTAATGGTGCCTGAGTTATCCCACTTGAGACGCTCGGGTACAGTGACTTTCCAATGGCGAAGCAAGAGACGCGCTTTGCGCGCGTGTACTTTCGGTACCCCCACGAGTATGTCGTCCTCGGACAGTGGTGCAAGCGCCTCTTCGACGTCGTCTATTTCAGGGTGCTCCTCACGTACAGCGCTACGCTTGTTATCATGGAAGAAAAGATAGCGACGTAAAATCTGTAGATATTTTACGCACTTCTCGTAATCGTCTCTAGCTGCTTTTGAGCGTAAAACATCGTACATTTCACCATCCAGACGAGAAAAATGATCACCTGGTGTTTGCAGAGTTTTTTCATTCGTATTCCTCGCCCCCTCCTCCTCCATAACTTTAGATTGCGATGTCTCCGGTGGGGGTCCGGCACAAGGATCATCTTACGAGCTCGCTCCATGTTTCGAGCCAAATATTTTTGAGATAAGCGCTCCTACGATCGGAGCGAGTAAGAGTGGTAAAAACGACCCGCCGTTTTGTATAATGACACGTTTCTTCGATTTCCAAGTACCGCTGTCTCTATCACCAGTACGGATCAGCTTACGCAGCGTTTGCTTATGTTAACGCATTCGGACCTTTTCAGAATCGCTTAGTTTTACGACGCCCTGCAAAACGTTCAAGACACACTCGCATATGCATCTGACGAGAGGTTTATCAGCTGTGCGCGCTATAGCAACACGATGTCTTTTGTCCCCATGACAAAGAGCGTTCAAGAGAGCAAGATTTCTTTTCGAGAAATGTTTACCGCAGGCTATCGCTTTACGACCTATCGGCGCCATAGTTTTTTCCCGACTGATTAACGCACGCCTCACTCACCGCGATTTAAAGTCTTTGGGCACGTAGGCAACGTGCGTCCCGGCATTGGGAAATATGTTCGCTCGAAATCTAAACTCGTCTAAGCAGACTTGAGAGAGATCGATAAAAAGATAGGAGTGAGGTTCACGCGTGGCGTCTAGATAGGCCTCACGGAAAAAAGCCGAATCTTCCGGAAAAATTTGTCTCGCGAGGTGCTGTATTTGTGCTCTGTCGCGAGGATTTTTGAACAATACCAGATACTTGGTATTCAAACTAATGTCGCGCTGTGCCTTACCTTTGTGAAATACGTTTTGCGTAACGAATATTACGCTAATATTTTTGTGATGACTACCCTTTGTAAATAAATCTAAAATAACATCGCTCGACGATTCACGCATGAGGTCGTCGAGAATGAGTAACTTTTTTTTCTCATTATCACTCGAGTAATCCGCCATCTGTGGAAGGCCCTCTCGAAACTCGATGGGTGGCCCGTTGGGTTTAAAATCTCGTCTGTACGCGTCTTGCCATTCGGTGTAATAAAATAAGACACGGTCGACACGTGCGTCGCAGACCTCTGGCAGGTAGGCGAGAAAGCTTTTAACGAATAAAGTTTTATCGCAGCCTGTGGGGCCGCACACGTAGCAAGTAAAAGGATGCTTCCATCGCGTGTCCATGTTTACGACGCGAATAAAGAAAATTACACGCGTGCAGCCTTTTTTAAACCCTTAACTCGCTCACGCGCTCAGCTGACGATGAAGTACGTGAAAAACATCACCGCATATAGCTATGCTACGATATTTACGATCCCCGCGGCGGCGGCGGCGCGCGCGCGTGGAGATCACCATATCACCGCGGTGGTGCCTTCCGCGGTGGTGACTTCCGCAGTCATTAGCATACTCCGGCCCTCGCGCGGATAAGTATATTTACCACGTTGATCAGGTGACTTTCGCGGCTATAAGCAACCATCACTGCGTGTTTAAAGCATTGTTCCGTTGATCTCCGCGGCGCGCGCGCGCGCGCGGGTTAGCTGATCTCCGCTATAAATAGGTACGTGGGATGAGGGGATATGGGGGAAAATAATTAACACATAAAATACATTTTTATTATTATTATGAAAAATATACAAAAGTTACAACATTCAACGCATTAAAATATACAATTATTCAATTGCGCTTATAGCCGAAAGGAAGCGAAACGTCGTGTTGGAAATATCTTCGCTTTCTCAGAACTATGGAACAGGATTTTTTTCGCTGCGCGTAATGACCTCGTGTGTGCGAGTGCGTCTGATCGCATTATATTTCAAAACGATAGGCAAGCTCTCGTCGTTATCGAAATACTCTGCGATCAAGCGCTCGATACTAGCAAAATTGATCTTGCTCGTATTGGCGCTATTACGAGAAATTCCCTTTACTTTACAGCACTCGTGAGTGATGCCGGTCGATGGGACGATCGCACGAAAGGCATAAAATTTCGGACCACCGGAGAGAAAGCTGGTAATATAAGCTCCCTCTCCGTAGCCCTTGAGCTCGTCCGTCATGCTGCCGAGAAGAGTGCCTAAAGGAGGCCTATACTCTGAAGGGTCTTTTTCGCTGCACTTGAATATACACGAATCGGTATCCAGGTAGAGAACGCGGTTGGCCGAAAGCTTTTCTATATACGAGTAAATCTCGAGACGCGCCTGCTCGGTGGTGTAGGCTGCTAGTACCACATTTGTGTTCGGCGACGACTCTACATCGTCCTCTTTATAGCGCCAATTTGCGTACAAAAGATCCTCGCTAACCGGGAGCAAGTCGAAAACTTCCTTTTCAGGCGTTGTGAGCAGTTTCAGTAGCCCCTCGCGCGTTTTGACCACTTCCATTTGTTTTAAATTCGAGCGTTGCCCAAACTTTCCCCAAAATGAATTTAAGCAGAGTTTTGCGACCGAACGTAAACCCGAATTTTTTTCAATCTTTTCCCGGTCTAACCTTATTCCTTCTTCGCGCTCGTACTCGTCAATATAACGCTCCTTGGTAGTATCGTCCGTACACCAAGGCGCCACCCGCTCGCTTGTTGTTTCAACCGAAGGAAGGTATTTACGTACGCGGCAAACAGACCACTCTCACCGCTGCACTGGTCATACGGTGTGCTCTTATATTGCCATATGACAAATATCTCAGTCACGCTGTAGCCCAATTCGATTGCTTTCTGTAACTCGTGCACTACCCATGTCCCGCTAAACTCACGCTCGGCGACTTGTTCGCAGTTGCAGTCGTCCTGACGCATTTCCTCACAGCAGGAACGACAGAGACCAAAAATAAGGCGCCCGTGCATTTTTACCGGTAATACGGGCAATAATAAATTTCGCGGTGGCAAAATTTTGCATTTGACAAGCCCTTCGACGCGCGCGAGATTGTTATTCTGGCCATTCGTTAGCGCGGCGCATTCCGAGCCTATGTAAATGTGCGGGTGACCTTTAGGAAAACGGCCTCGCTTACATACGTATATACGGGTAAAGAGAGCAAATATCAGTATATTTGATCTCTTCACCCGGCTCTACAGTGCATGAGGTGACTATATTTTCAGTTCGCCCACCGAAAAACGCATCCCGCGGATTGAGCGTTATTCTATTCATTATCGGGTGAGTAACCAGATACCGTACGAACTCGGGCTGTTGCCTTTTTATCCCATCGAATTCACACTCCCACATCTCGCGCACTTCGTAGCCGAGACTCCGCATTCGTCCGACTTTTACCTGTACATTTTCGTACGCCTGTGCATACGTTTGATTAAACTTATTTTTTACCGATTCTCGGTTATTCGTAAAACATCGCGGGGAACCGTACACGTAACAACCTTGAAATTCACAAACGATTCCCTTAGCTGCTTCCCTCTCTCCGGGAGGGAAAGCAGGTAGGTAACCGTCCACTAAAAATCCCTCGGGCAAGCGAAACTCACGCGTCCTCCCTGCATGTACGATCTCCCGACCGATCTCGCGCTCGCAATACAGCAACCACTCTATTGATTTTTGCGAGTGTTTGTCAGCGCGCCTATAACCGTTCGGTGGAATTATTCCTATAGTATTCGGAACTAAAAAATTTTTACGAAAAACGTACGAACACGCCGACGCGATTGTACACGCTGATACGAACGGGTCCGTTTCGCCTACCTCGAGAAAAATTTTTCGAAATTGTCTACACGCGCGCCTCAGTATTTCCACGTCCATCTGGCAATATTCGACTATCTCTTTTTGAAAGTCGAATATATAGCCAGGACTTGTATTTTCATGCCACTCGAGAAAAACGGCCCGCTCAGCTGGCGACATAGTGTCAGGGCAATAAAACTCTAGCGCTGGTAGAGGCCCAACGTACCGCTGGTTCTCAAGGGTGTTAAACAGATGTGGAAAATAGCCCTTCTTACTACTTTCGGGTAAACCGAAGGTAGCTGGTAGAGCACTCAATTTCATTTGAAAATAGTTGATGCTGTCGATAAACTTGGTTCGGCCGTACTTCAACATTGTAATATTTTGACCGTTCAAAATGACGCTGGGGGCTGTGCGCTCAGAGTTTTCGGCCAATTCTTTTAAAATGAATTGAGCATCAAAAGCCTTGGCATTGTGCGCGATGCATACAATTTCGGAAAATTCAGTGCTTTCCCGAATGCACAAGCTCAAGAGCTGTTTTACCGGATCGTCTGTGAAAATGAACTCCCGCACGCCGCATTTGCTACAAATGATTTTAAGGTCGTCCACGTCTATGCAATCCGTGCAAACCTGATGCGCGACACAGAGATTCGGCACGTGAATTCGGGCGTTTTCTCCATACGGCGTATCCTGACGGGTCTCAAAATCGTAAAAAATGTATAAAAATTTTTTTCCCGCTTTCAAGTCACCACCACCACCAATTGGTTGGTTGCATGAAACATGCATGATTGAAGGGCTGCCGCTTCGAACACTGTTTGCAATAACTAATACCATACTCGTGTTGACTGTGCTGCGTATTTACTATTTTTAAACAATTTTCGCATAGCCGCACGACGTCGCACACTTTGCGATTATTTTTTTTGTACGAACCCGCGCGCTTGTGATTAACGAAACAACCATGCCCGAAAAATTTACGTCCACACTCTGTGCACACTATCATTCCTATACCGTCACTCCTACATGGTGGTATAACAAAGCAAGATTCACAAGTTCGTTTACACTTGTGTTGCCTAATACGGCGAAAACCCTTGTTACAATAAGAGCAAAAAAATTTTGACCCGGCCGCAGCAAATAAATTAGTGATCACGTTAAAGTGTCTAGACTGCTCCTCAAAGATTAAATAAATAACACCGTGAAGCGGTGCATTTAAATCTTGAATCTTGTTTCGGCCGTCAAATAACGGGGGTTCGCCGCTACCCAGGTTACACTTTTTAAATATAACTATAGCAATACCCTCCGCAGCAAAAAAATCTTGAAACGCTGTCAACTCGCGGAATCCACACCCCTCTAGCGGTAAAATTACTCCTGCATCGTGCACGAGTTTCTCTGCGCGCTCTTTCTGTAATTTTCGCCACTCGTCGCGCGTCGCCGTGCATCCGGATGTTTTAAGAGCTAAGTGTGCTCTCGCTACTACGAGTGCGCGCGGTAAACATAAATTGTCCACGTTTTTTATTGTTACGATCGAGCGTTTACGAAGACTACCTATGCTTAGCGCTTGTTTTGGTCATGGTCTCCCTGCGCCAACAGGCATTTCAACGTAATATATTTGTAAGGCTAGTGTGTCATCGATACCCAAAACTGCGTTACTTTGACTTATAGAATTTATCAAATTCCATAAATCTAAGTAACTGAAATTTTCAATAGGCCTGAACGACAACCCTCCGGGCCCCCGCGCAAACCGATCACTACGAATACTCACGCCGATTAATGTGCTAGGTGGAACGTTAGATGTAATGTATTCGTAAATGTCTCTAATGCTTTCCTCGAGCCATAATACAGGGTTTTTCCCGGCAGGTGGGTCACGTATATTAAAACTGACCGTGCGGCCGTGAACAGCAAACCTACGCATGTACTGCTCTCCCTCAGCAGCTATAATAAACCGCTCGGGCCCTGCGTCAGCCTCGTCGTCACGCGTGATGCTGCTACTGCTGCTGTGGCTGCTGTTGCTTCTTCTACGACCTTCACCAGCGCCTACCTGAAGAGGGGATTGACGGGTCTCTAAATAAAGAAAATGAATTGTCGTCAGCTTTTAATAATATTTAAACATTTCTCTTCTTTAGTCATTTTCTATTCTTCCGGTGGCCCGCGAAAACTTTCGCTTACACGCACTAATAGATCCGCGAGATCTATTTCCGTATACAACGGAGAAAATATATTTTCCGCCTGGTCATGAAACCAATGCAACACCTGTGCGCGTGGTGAATGGAGTATATTCAAAAACCGCTCGTAAACGCCAGGTATATCGGGAATGTCATAGGGATAGTGGTACGATATACTATCCCGATGTCTTATGACTAAAAAAGAAAAATATTTTTTTCAACAATATGCTCTTTTCTTTTTACATTACAAAAAAGAAAAATTAATTTAACTTACGCTCATTTATACGCAGATGAACTTCGTCCCACGGGTTAAAGTTATTATCGTATGCTCCGGGATCTCCAAGGTAAAAATTGCTCAAGATGTTGTAGCGATTTTCAGCGGTATTCGCGATGCCTACATCTGCTGACGCCTGAGGAGGATCGCTCAAAAACGCCCGGTGAACGGCTTCCCCCGGCTCCACGTATGATGATAACGCCTCCAGTATATACTCTCGCTCATTTTCTACCGCCTCCATTTCTAGATTCGCCCTTTCATGGTCCTCCGCATTAATAAGGTTCGGGCTTACGGTGCGCTCCTCTTCGCTGTCAGACACCGTTTCTGTAGGCGGATTATCGTCGGAAAGAGGTGCATTGTGTACGTCGGCGACCCAGATTTGCTGCTGCGAGCTACCGTCAGCAGCCACGTCGCTATCAGTGGCAAACGATAGCCTGCGAGCTACAGGATTTTGTCGTCCATCAGTGCGCGCCGAACCGCTTGCCACCCCCGACGGCCCTGGTTGAGATGGTGTATCATCGGCATTCCACTCAAAGTGAGTGGCGTCGCTGCTCTCCTCGTCATCAGCTTCGATACTTTCGCTATCAGAATCGCTGTCGCGCAATAAATCTTCTAAGGCTGGAAAAAAATGTTTTTAGAGAACTAAATTTTTAAAAAATTTTAGGAAAAATATTAAAAATTTTTTCACTTACCCATTAGCTCCTCGTACTCGCTCATGAGCTTTCTAAAAACAGGCAATCTGTCCAAGTTGCACTCGACCACAAATTCCCCGATGGTACGCTGTACATCTCGCGAATGCCTGAACGTACGCAATAATCTTGCTATCGCCCGATAGCCAGTCAGCCGTAACAAGCGTCGTAACTGATTGACAAGTTCCGTAGAAGACAACGTCCTCAGTCGTGTACGCCACGCGCCGCCTCTACTATAGCGTGATTGCGCTGCGAGACGCAATACGGCTTCCCGTAAACTTTTACAAGGGACAAAATTCTCCATGGTGACGCTTCTCGTTCGAAAGAAAGACTGGTAGGACCGTAAGTGGCCCTCACCGCTTTTATAGCGCGACTTTTTGACGGTGTCAACGGCGTCGAGTCTTTTGAATACAGTATACACGTGGTATCAGAAAATACCTTTCCCTCGGGGTTTTTGAGCATCTGTTTACGTTTGTTACGATATAAACAGATCTCATATCGTAACACTTCCTTTTACCTACTAACTTCTTGTTCTGTTACCTGCGTCAAAGAGAGTTTCTGATTGGATGACGTTCACAAGGCATCCGTCCGCCTTGCTCTCACGAGGACCTCTTGTTCTCAGCTTATTCGTCACACGCCCCCATAAGCGTGCGATATAGGGGATAGTTCAGTGAAGCGATTGTGCCCAATAAAATTCCGAAGATTAGAAGGATTAGGGTATGATTGTAGGGCTACTCGACTGAACAATAAAAATTAACAGACCTGTGAAATTATTTCAAGTTCTTATCCCTTTATTATAATCATTTATACAATCCAAAAATGACAACTAAAACTAAACCCTAATTCCTCAAAGGAGTTCGGCAATTCCCGTCTTACGCCTATGTAAACGCGCCTTAAGGTTCAAGAAAACGCGGGAGCGCGGAGAGCCTACTTAACTAATGATTATATCCCGGGGTCCTTCTTCTGAAATACACTAAAGCCCCTTTGCAGAAATGATGACACGTTAACCCCCTATTGGGGACACCGCAGTAGAGAATCACGAAGTGTGATGATACCCGTTATTACTTATTTGTGTAAGTGTGGATATATAAGAGCCTGTCTCGTAGCGTGAAGTATAAACTAGACTGTCTAAACGTTAACTACTATAATTTAGACCAAGCGCGACCCTAATACTATGTCCCTATGTGAACGCACCTTGATGTCGGAGAGGCGGCGCAGCACCGTCGTATAGTCGCATTTGTCGCGGGTGGCGCGCGGCCTTCTATGTAGAGCTATAGTCGCAGGCAAAAGCAGCAGAACAGCCGTCTCGCTCCCCGCGGCAGCCGAACGACAACGCTGGACACCCGGGTGGCACGAGGAGGGTGTTGTCCGAGAGAACGGAAGGAGGTGGAAAACCGCAAGATATTCGATACCTGGTTGAGCGGATCCCTGCGGCGAAGATATCTCCGATGTCAGTTAAGTGCCTCCTTTTTGATGGTTATTTATTAGTTGAAAATCCCAACAAGAAGGACTGAGTACTCTGTGTGATGTTGTTTTTCCTTTGATTTCTTCTAGTTACAGCAGAGAGTAAATCTGAAGGTGCGGGTCAAGGCCAGAGGACTCCTTCCACCCAGTGTATTGCTTCAGCTGTAGTGTATTTGTATTTATGCGCCTACATATGGGTATGCATAGTGAGCCGTACTCATGTGTTTATAAATATATATATATATATATATATATATATATATATATATATATATATATATATATATATATATATATATATATATATATATATATATATATATATATATATATATATATATATATATATATATATATATATATATATGTGTAAGTGTGGATATATGCATCTAGATTCTAATCTACTTGATGCTTCACTGCACTGTGTGTTTAAAACCTGTGTGGCTCCATCGGATCAGGCTGCGTTGCTATGATGTTCCCATGTGCTCCGCTGTCGTGCTACACTCACCAGTATCTGCGGAGGGGATGATGCTAGGTGTCGATTAAGGAAAGGCGAAGGGTTGACTGGAACTCCTCCGAGCTTCGACTCTTGTCGAAGAATCTGAACTCCTATAAGGCGAGGAAAGAGAAGGTACAAGGGGAAGCAGGACAGTTGAGGATGTCACCTGGCCTTCGTCCACCACTACACGGAGCAAGACCGCAATTCCCTGCTTATTGCAGGGAGGTGGTGAGTCAAAAAAAGAAAAGCTGGATATTAATTGTATGCGTACAAGCGGCTAACATCAGTTCACGGGTACATACGCACTTATGAGTACATGCATGGTATACCTCTCACTGATGGTATATGTATGTAATGACTATTTTACTATGCGACTTAGAGCTGAGGCTTATTTGACGTACATACAAGGTATTATATTGATAAGCGAGATATCGATATTTATGATGAACTTTATAATAATATAAATAATAAAAAGTAAAAAATATATAATAATAAAAAGTAAAAGAAAAGTGAAAAAAAAGAAAAAGGGAAATTTTTGCGCTTATGCCGGGTAGATGATCCTAAGTCTTATTTGTTTACTTATTATTCTATTGATTCTAGGGGTGCAACTAGAGAAGAGGAAAAGGGAAAAGAAAAAAGGAGACGTGGAGAGGGCTCCGTCACAAGCTCCCCAGTGCCCTACTCGAAGGAGCTTCTACTACCAAAAATGATCTGGTGGAGGTGCTTCCCCTGTCGAATAGCACTACCGAGTTCAATGAATCGCCTTTGGTATCTGGTACGAGCCCTGGAATGGAACAACTAACAGCCTTATATTATTTAACCAGCTGACGGATGAGACTAGGAACCAACAACTCTGATCTGAGGACTAGTTAGTTATTCTCGCTTCAAGGACTCGGGATTCCTCAATAAAACCCCTTTTATTGCGGCAAGGATAACACTCGCGGCCTACACACATACACAAATCTCTACCGCGCGCTAGTTCACAACTTTGTTCGGAGAAGTCTATACCTTAAGGAAACAGTAATATGATACGAAAGGCAACTTACTTTGTGTAAATGGTGAATCACTCTAGTGCTGTTTCTCTACTGTGGTTGCAAATTATTTGATTATTATCGTTGATAGTCCGAGTTCGGTAGGATCTGCGTGCGATTTGTATTTGCGTGTAGTAATATTCGCAGTATTATAATGCGTTATACTATGATGGAATTATTAAAACAAAACTGATGATCCGGATTTTTTAATAATGTAGAAACATGTGCGAATAAAAAGAAAACTGTAAAAAAAAATAATTTTGGCCACTGCGACTCTTTCAACGTATATATAAAACTGGTTCTGGTAGACTTCGCTTAGTCTAAGCGTGAAGGCTGCTAATTTCTGACTGCCGAGTTGGCGTGGCATCGTCGAACTGCGCGTCGCCTTGCCCCCTAATTGTGCTCGCTTTCTCTCTCGCACCCACGCACCATATGCCCCTTGACGACAATGTCGCACCGCTGTGCAACGCTTATCGCCGCTAAGGGGTGTCTTATTACTCGGCGCGTGTAGGAATGCGATTTTCGGCTACGAGGGGAGAGTGCTGCGTGGACGCAACTTGTTGCAGCTTTGGGCGATAAGCTCTTAACTAGGATCGCGTATACAAATTTTAAAATTTTACTGCGGGGAAAATATACGTTCCAATGAAAATCATTGTACTCATTATAATTTTAACCAATTAAAGAAAAAAAGGTAAAGCCAAAAAGTTGTCACGTAACACCCTCTCCTTGTGGAACGTTTGCCGCCCACGGAGAACTTGAGTCATAGGAAAAATGCTGATCCACTGGAAGCGCTGCGCCTGGTCGTGTCTCGAAGAAGAAGGAGAGTCTGGAAAGTCCTACTTGGTTTTGGAGAAAGATAAAAAATATTTTTGAAGTCCAAAAATTTTTTTTTTTTTTTTTTTTTTTTTTTTTGTTTTGTTTTATTGCAAAAATATTAAGTCCGTCATTAGTGTGGAATAAGAGTAGAGTATAAGTGCATTGTGGACCCATTGAGGATCCGTTTATATATATATATATATATATATATATATATATATATATATATGTGGCTTAGTAAGTCCCTCGTTTACACATCCTGAGGTGCCCTTTTAGGCTACGCCGCGTCATTCTAAATCCACAACCATGGTGTTTGATTATCTCCAATCCTGCTTGGAGATCGCAAATGGCTTGATGATTGAAGATGTGCTTTCGGATCACATCACGCCCGCACATCGGGTGGTAAATAGTTAGGCGCTCCTTCTCTCGTGCAGAGATTATGGGGGGAATCGTCGGACGCGCCCCATATTTTGGCGGCGCACGGTTCAGGGCTGTCTCTGCGTCTTGTAGGTTGAAATATTTGATATAGGTCTGGATGATCCCCCTGTCTCCGATGGGGTGGGAGAAAAAGTAATCTATCCGCCCATATCTGCCGAATTGTTTGACGACTTCTAGTTCTTCGTCGACCGGGGTGATCACGATAGTGATCCTAAGCCCCGCAACATGCTCACCCATGCTGATCATTTTGGGGGTCCGCTCCCGTAATATTCGCGCGAACCTTTCTGCTACCGTTTCGGGGGCCTTCAGCATTCTTGGCGATTCTTTCGGTTCCGCTTGGCGTTCCTCTTGCTGCGTGGGCGGTTGATCATTTGGATCATCTTGGGGGGCAGAGTCCTCCTCGTCCTGATCCTCTTCGGACGTCACGTCATCATACGCCCACAGGCTGTATTTATGGAATGCCTTCAAACATTCGTCGAAGCTACTGAACTCTGCGTTCAGTGTATAGCTGGTACGCCCGCGTTTCTCTTTTTGATCCGGCCCCGTGAAATGGAGTGCCCCGTCTTTTTATTTAAGCTTGGGATGGGGTAGATAAGAAAATGGCAAGGCAATATATATGTTTTTATGGGATAGAGACAATGGTGAGCGTTATTACAGAAGTCCTTATTGTTTTCGTAATTGTTCTAGGGCTCACTGTCGCGAGCATGTGGGCAAGTGCATAACCCAGTTTCTGGTGTCAATAGGAAATCCACAGGTTCGGTGGGTCCTTTCCGTGATTCTATTGGTGATGGTGTATTGGCGTAGGGCGGGTCGAGCTCGGTAACGTGCATCGCTCGAGCGAAGGGCATGGTTAGCATCTGCCTGGTGGTGGTACTTCACGAATCCATGGGACAACCTGTCGAGATGGTCCCTTCTCGTATAACAGTATTCCATGGTCCCGAATTTCGCAAAATGGGAAAAGAAACGGCGTTCGATCTTCTTTTCACCCTGATTTCTTTCTGTCCCTTGCCTGACTCGTCGATCCCATGGTAGCTGACAGAATATTCGATTCTTATCGAATTTAAGGTTGTCTTTCTTGTTCGGAACCTTCCGGACTTCGGATCGCATTTTCGGGTCAGGGCTCCCGAGTCGTGACGTTTCTTCAATGTCTTCGGTTGCAAGTACAATGGGTGCGTTCTTGCCAGGGTCAGAGAGGGTTTCGGTGACCTCGTTTTTTATTCGAGTGGAGATAGTTTTTTCCATCCGTTGTAGTTGGATCAAGACCGTATTCAGAACTGAATCCATGCTAGAGAGGAAAGTCCACTATGGAATGCTCTGTAACCGAGGGGAACCGGGATGATTAGTATTTATTCGGTGTCGATGGTTGTGATGGGACATGAGGAGATGGATATTGGGACGGGGCTCTTAAGGTTTTCTGCGGAACGTTGTCCCGTTCCGGATCCCTGCATCTCGATGTCATACCCCCGGATAATAGGTTTGGACGTGGAGCGCCGGTTCCGCTTGAAGGGAAAAATTCGTGCGACGAGGTACAAAACGGCGCAGATTATGAAAACTCCCTGGACTCCCAGCCCGCTATAGATCAAGTTGTTGGTGAAGAAAGTAGCCCGCTTGTGTCGGCCAACTTCTTGGAGTTGTGCCATGATGCTTCTCAATGATTCCTTTCTGTCGACCCAAGACGGTAGATGACTTAAGGCTTCTTGGGTTAGTGTTGCCTCGCTGGTGGAGGAATTGTCCCGTAACTGAAAATTCGGTAGGAGGTCCGTCACGTTCAGTCCAAAATCTGGGTCGTATATATATTGGGTCCTGGAGGTCCTGACGCTATTAGGAATTAAGGTCAGGTGCGGAGTACGTCCCATGCATCCCTCGGCCAGTCTTAGTATCCCCACCCCCTGGAGGTTAACATTTTTGTAGACTTCCCCTGGACACGAGACCTGTATGGTCTCAGTCTCGATGGTGGAAAATAACCAGGTGCCGTCGGTTTCTAGATAGCGCCATTGCGTCGTGGTTTCCGGTCTCATGATGATGTTGCGCAAGGAAAGGGATGCTTTCGTGGGATTGGTTAACATTTCGATCTCGCATTCCTTATGCCCCCCGGCGGTGTAGACGGCTCCTTGAGTGGGGCACATGTACCCATAGTGAGAGTCGAGGCAGTCCTTCAGCTGATGTTGATGGATCTTGAGGTAGGTCCTTTGATCTTTGCTAAGAATCATATACTCATATTCGGGGACGATACAGGCGGACACTAGAGGATGCCCCGGAACGTTTTGAGGTATGGCGACGGGGTGTAGTCTGTATAAATCATAAGAAGTCCTATCCGTGAGCGGGAGGCTTAACCTTGCCAGAACCCTCCCTGAGTGGTATATAACGTCTATGGAGGCAATTCGAGCGATTTCCTCGGCTCGGATGTGTTGAGTAGGGATTGGGAGATCCAGATTGTCGTCTAATTGCCGAATATCGCTCGCGATACTCTGAATAGTGTCCCTCCTTAACAGCCGGGGATGTATTCTTCGTTCCATCAGGTTGTTAAGGATGGCTAACAATTCTCGGTTGCAATAAATGAGACGGTCCATCTTGGCCTCGGTTTGTCGTGCGAACGCGTTTAGTTCCCATAAGAACTGGTTCTTCTCGGAATCTCTAGTGAGGTTATTCACCTTGTCTCGCATCTGGACTTCCATTGCTTTTACTAGAGCTTGATGAGATGCTGTCATGTTATAAAGCTCTTCCAGCCCTGCCGCTAAGATGTGTGTTTTGTCCTCGGTGAGTTTCGCAAGTTTGGTTTGATCCTGGAAGAGTTGGTCGATGTTTTTGTCGATCAAGTCCGCGTCCTCTTCCGTGACGAGTCCGAATAGTCCTTTGCTCATACTTCCGATTATTCCTAAAGGGGCCATCCTCCTGAATCGCATGTCTCTAAGAGGGGGGGGCGTGTTAGGTTCCCTGACGTTCATGCTTTCCGCTAGGATCCGAATCTCGTCATGCAAGTTCAGGAGCGTTTGGTGTTTTACGTCCATTAGTTCTTTGCTGAGGATAGTATGACATCTATGCGGGTCGAAATATGCTTCGCACCTCTTGAGGTTGGCTGCGTAACTGTTAGAGGGTCGGTGGGTATTGATGAAGGCCGGTATGTCCAGATAGATAACGATCTTCCAGTCGTTCTTTCGTATCCGCACGGCTCGGGTCCGTTCATAATAGATCCCGGGATTGGTTCGAATCGGGGTGACATCGTAATAAGGGTCCGCAATGGCCAAAGTCCCCACCCCTAGGAAGAGGATTGCAGCAAGCAGTAGGTGCATAGTGAGGGAAAAAGCGCAAAAGCGTACTACCTGAAATTCATGCAAGGTGATTAGTCAGAGGAGTCAGTAGGGCGGACGACTTTTAATTTATCCGTGTGTTTCCGAATTCTCTTCCCATTTGGGAGTTCGAGGATCACGTTGTTTCGTCCGAGAATTTCTACGATTTTCAGTGGCTTATTATAAAAACTGTCGAATTTTGAGGTACGGGGTTCCTTTAATACCCACACGTAATCACCGATCTTTCCCTTAAGGTTTTTAATTTTGAGATCATACCGATCCTTGCTCCGTATTTTGTTCGCGATCTGCGTCTCACCCGCTACCCGCTTCAGTTCACCCAACCTGGTCACAAGGTCCTGCAGATACACATTGTAAGTGCGCAACTTCTCGTCGTTAGGTATGCGCATAGGGAACCTAGCCAGTTTGCCAAAAACGAGCTCGAACGGGGTAAAATTTGTTGCTGAGTGTACACTAGTATTGTAGGTGAACGTGGCAAACGGCGCGAGGTTGTCCCAGTCGTCGTACTTTTCGGAATACGTTCGAATAAAGTCGACCAAAGGGGCGTGACTACGCTCCAGCGATCCATTAGTCTGAGGGTGGTACCCCGATGTAGTGAGGTGATGTATTTTGAAGATCCTCATTAGGCTGTCAAAAATTTCGGAGAGGAAACTGGTTCCTCTATCGGACAATATAGCTCGGGGGGCGCCGAATTTGCAGATGAGATGTTTGGCTAGAGTGTTCGCGATGGTTAGGGCCTTGATATTTGGCAGGGGTATTGCGATCAGATATTTAGTGAGATTACACTGGATAGTTAACATGTAGCAATTCCCGCGCGGAGTGATCCTGAGTTTCCCCACGGTGTCAATGGAGATTTTGTCGAAGGCTTCGATCGGGGTGTCGGTGATGATCATAGGTTCTCGCGTTTTGATCCGTTCTATTTTCCTTTCTTGACAATTTGGGCACCGACGTACGTGATCTAGAACATCATTGCGCATCCCCGGCCAATAATATCGCTCTCGGATCTTCTGGTACGTTTGGTTGATACCCTTGTGTCCTCCTACCAGGCTGTCGTGCAAGGTTTCGATGATCCGCTGTCGTTCTTCCTTGTCAGGCAACTCCACCTTTCCGTAACACATCACGACTTTAATCGGTGTTCCGCTGAAAATCTCCACGAGGGTCTCGGTGAGGAGTCCAGGGTCTAAGGTGTCGGTGAAGTCTCCTCTCCGGGATATCCTGATGCTGGGTAGGTTTTTCTTCAACAAGAGGTCTCGTAGGTTCTTCAAACTGCGTTTTAAACATTTTATGTCAATAGGGTCGTAATATCTCTCTTTGATTACGAGAGAGAAGATATTATGGTTCTTATAAGGAGTAGTAATAATTTGCCCCAGTTTGGCCTTTTTTGATTTGAGATTCTTGAGGTCTAGAGCCCCGATGTCAGACAATAAGCGAGCAACGGGGTTATTTGTTTCGCAATCCTTGGCCAAAAAGTGGGCGTAATTGTCTCTCTTATAAGTGAGACACTGCCGTGAGATAATGACGTTGTTCTTAAGAGGTAGTGGTATGGCTGGTCGTTGCTCCTCTGATTCGCTAGGGCCTTCGGAGGGTGGCAATTTCCTTCCGTTGCTGCAGTCCGGATCGACGTATTGGTTCAGAGGCTGGTATTGCCCGAGCATAGACATGAACAACCCCAAGGTGTCGATCGGCGGTTGAGGGAATTCTAAGTGTACGGGTTTAGACCCCTCCGCTTCTTCTCGGATATTCTCCAGCTAAGGGAAACGGGGAATAGGTTTAAAACTCCCAGGGGGGTAGGGAGTGCTTCTGGCCGTTGGAAGGCCTGCTCTTACTTGGGGAGTTACCGATATGGCGCGCTGCACGGGTTGGCTGATCATAGAACCGTCGCGCTCTCGGTTGGGTTTTTCTGGGGCTGTGTCTGGGTTCGAGGAAGTAGCCGATTCGGGTTCGGTCGCGGCCGCGGCCCGTTGCACCAATTCAGTGATCCTTTGGGATAGAGCATCGTCATTCTGCCCATCATATAGATCCAACTGGTCCAATACGCTGCGTGTGTGATCGTCAACAACGTCCCCTTCGGATAAGTGGGACGGGAGCTCGAGAGGAGGGATCTCATCGCCCTCTTCCTCTGTTCTCGTTTTCTCCGCCAGAATTCGGAGGCTCTCCTCAAACTTGCGGGCAGATTCCGCGACTTCCTCAGGACTGATGGTGACTGGTCCGGGAGAGAGATCGTCATCCACTTCAGAGGCGCTCTGTTCTGGTGCTGTAGCTTGGATCTCCACCTGCTCGTCGACTGGTGCAGAAGTATCCGCAGTGGCGTCCATTTCGGATAATTCATTGGTGGTTTCTCTTGGTTCCTCTCCTTTCTCGTCGTTAAGCCTGATCCCGCTTCTTCGAGGATCATAGATCGGGGTTTTTGGTTCGTTGATTTCGCCGGATTCCCCCTCTCCTGAGGAGGAAATGATCGATGAGTGCCGGCTAAACTGGGGTCCTATAGAGACATCCACAGGGCGACAACTAACCTCCTTTGATGGGACCGGAAGTCCTTTCGGTGTCGACGATTGCGACGGAGGGGCAGGCGATCGTTTGTCTGAATCCTTGTTCCCTGCAGAACCTATTCTTTTCCTCAGCCGTGTCCGCTGGGCTATCACGCTGTGTTCCAACACAGGCGCGGTCTTTTTCTTTAGAGCACCCAAGGGGCGCCCTCTACCTCGGACGGGGTTAAACACGGCCTTTGAGCGAGACGCCAGCGATTGAGTCCCGGACGGACCGGCTGCACCAAGGGCGGGCGTCGGTGTAAGGGGTCTATCACCCCCGTTTCCCGTGGGCTTGCCTGCGTCCTTTCGATCCTTCAGAACCATGATCTTCAGCCGCGGGAGCTTTGTGTTAATCTCGTCTTCGTCAGGTTGATCTGCGGGGTTCCTGGATAACGCGTCGGCGTTGCAGTTCAATTTTCCGGGTTTGTACTTGAATGTGTACTCGTACCCGGTGAATTTGAACATCCAACGCATGAGTCTTTGTCCCGGATCCTTCCGACTGTGCATCCAATTAAGGGGCTCGTGATCGGCTACTAAGGTAAACTTACGGCCTAACAAGTAGGCTCTGAACTGGCTGAGAGCATATAGGACGGCTAGGCATTCCTTTTCGGTAGTACTATAGTTGCGTTCGGCTTTATTCAGGGTCCTCGATAGGTAATTTATGGGGTGATCAAATTTGTCCCTCACTTGACTTAGTACGGCTCCTATGGCTCCATCAGATGCGTCAGTTGTCAGAGTGAAAGGTTTATTAAAATCAGGGAACGCCAGAATTGGATAGTTATACAATTTGTCCTTCAAGATTTCGAACGCTTCCTCCTGATCGGGACCCCACAGAAAGTCTTTATCCTTTTTCTGGAGTTCGTACAGTGGCTTAGCGATCTTGGAGTAATCCTTGATAAACCGGCGATAGTACCCGGTGAGCCCAGTGAACTCTCTCACATTCCGTACCGTCTTGGGTCGAGGGAAATTCTTTACAGCATGAATTTTTCCTGGATCCGGTTCAACGCCCTTGGCGCTGACAATATGCCCTAAAAAGGCTACTTCCTTGCCCAGAAAGTGCACCTTTTCAGGTTGTAGGACGAGCTTGGTTTCTGTTAACCGGTCGAAGAACTTCCTTACTCGGCGGTCATGTTCTTCGAGGGTTTTAGCGTGGATGATTACGTCATCCATGTACACCAGCAGCTCTTTACAATCGATCCCGCGCTTAATTTGATCCATTAGTCTTTGGAATGTAGCGGGGGCGTTTTTGAGTCCCATTGGCATACGATTGAATTCATAGTGTCCTTCCGGCGTGGAGAACGCGGTTTTCCATTTGTCCTCTGGAGCCATTTGAATTTGATGAAAACCGGAAGCTAAATCGAACACCGAAAAATACACGGCGCCTCCCAATTGATCTAGAAGCTCGGCTATGTTCGGGAGGGGTATGCGTCTCCAACAGTGCGTTGATTTAATTCTCGAAAATCCACGACCATGCGCCATCTAGGCTTCCCTTGTGGGTCCGGCCTCTTAGGGACGATCCATATCGGGGAGCTGCTAGGGCTATTGGAAGGCTCGATGATTCCCTCCTTAAGTTTCTTTTCGATGTCTCTTTGTATGAATTCCTTGTGTGCCACGGGATGTCGATATTGTTTTGCAGTAACAGGCTTGTTGGTATCCGTAGGGATAAAATGTTCCACAGCGTCCGTGCATGGCAAGGGGTCTCCTGGTAATAGGAAAACATTAGTGTAATCGTGGATCAATTTATCTACATAGGCCTTTTCTTGATCGTTCAGATGATCGGTGGGGATAATCTTTTTAAGTTCTTGCATCCTTTTGGAGCTTTCCATGATGGGGTTGTTGGCTGCGACCTCGATATCATCCTCCGATCCTGGTTCGAAGTCCATAGCTGCGTATTCGAAAGGAATGAGTTCTCCCGGTTGTACTTCGATGGTGACATCGTCCTCACGAGTATTGATGGCCATCACATGGCAGCAGTTGTTTTCCACCCTTACGATTCCTTCTCCCACGTAGACGTCGTCGTACCCGACGTCCAGAAGAGGTAGGTAACTTTCCTTCAAATCCGTCCTGGCGAGGTTAATTTTAAGCACCCTGCGCGACCGGCGGGGGATAGTGTACCGAATGGGGGCAGGTTTGTGGGGCGAGTCAGTAGGCGGTCCCTGTAGGTTTTTATTGCTAGTCGTTTCAGGGCGTGGAACGGTGGAGTCTGCCTCCTCGCCCTCTGGTTGCTTGCAGGTGGCGGTGTCGCAAATATTTATTGGTTTGGGCGCGGCGGGCGGATCGATGAAAGGAATTGGGTGCATGACGTCGCTCCCAATCATCAACGTATTATAATGATACGAGATGACAGCCTTTTCTTGCTTAAGGTAATTTCTACCTAGGACCCCGTCTTGATCGATAGGAAAGTCATCGTAAGTGACTAAAAACGTGACAGGCTTCTCCCGGATGGTAAGGGAGACAGTGCCTAAGGTTTCTACCGTTTGATCGCTAATAGCGATCAAAGGGATGGCTTGGTTAGTGTCCACCAGTGCGTTGGGATCCAAGGCTCCAACCTTAACTAGGTTGACGGTGGCACCGTTGTCAACCATAAATAAGAGTCCATCCTTGCGACCCTCGGGAACCCTTACGCGTACTACTGTAGGCTAATCCTCTCTCGCATCCTCTCGGCCAACTGATGAACAGGAACCAATCCGGACGGCTGTGTCATCGGGGCTCTTGCTAGAAACACCCGTGGCGTCGGGCTGGTTTGACTGGCTTGCGGGGTGAGTTGACTTACCGGTGGTTGCTCGCGAGCCATCGGCTGAACAATCGGTGCTGAGTGAACAGGGCTCGCCTCCGAAAGTTCCGGGCGAGCCCTCTGGGAGTTTAAAGACGCCTGCGGCGAAGGGTATGAGGTCGGTGGGCCATGGGATGGAGGAAGGCCAAGGGTAAAACCCGACTGAGTTTGTTGATTGTTTGGGTAGTACAACCTAGGGTCTATTG
The DNA here is from genome assembly GCA_036365515.1 of Torymus aiolomorphi. Taxonomy (NCBI): domain Eukaryota; kingdom Metazoa; phylum Arthropoda; class Insecta; order Hymenoptera; family Torymidae; genus Torymus; species Torymus aiolomorphi. Next base: position 27,034,946 of record CM070874.1, read on the forward strand.
GTTCTTTAGGTCGAGGGGTTCCTTGCGGGTAACCTCGACCTCGACCTCGATATCCCCCTCTACCTCGATTGTATTGCGCGAAGGGGGGTCGATCGCCACCGGGAGCGCCTCCATTGGGCGATGGTTCAGCCGGCCCCGTGTAGAAGTATCCGACATAGGGGTTTTCCAGCTCCTCCTGAGGTTGGATGGTCGGGCACTCCGGTAGCTGAGCAGCATCACCATTTTGCATGTATCCAATGTAAGCAGGGGCCTTGTGTCCTCCCTCCGCGTGATGATTCTGGAACGGCGCCGCATAATTTCCGGATCGTCGAAAATTCTGTGATACCTCGTGGGCTTCGTTGTATTGAGAGGCGCCTGGCATGCGCGAGTCCGAGAGTATTCGGGATTTGATTCGAGATTCGATCCGCACTCCCTCTAGGTAGGCTTCATCAAGAGTTTTCGGATGGCAGGCGTCCACAGCAGCGCTGATGGTGTATGGCAGTCCTCGAATAAAGATGTCTATGGAAGCGTCTTTCATAGGTGTCATCATGGCGTCTACGTATGCCGCGCCCTTTTCCTCTCTCAGCGCGTTTTCAGCCCCCATCAACAGGATGTTGAGGCGGTCCCGAAAATCGCCGACCGTTTCCTGTTGTAACATCCGGATTCCATTTATTTGAGCGTTATAATACGTAAAGGTCTTCCCGGGTGCGAATCTCCGCTTGAGATGCTTCACAAGGTCGTCTACACTATTGAAGGTCACTCCATACGTAGAGTTCCTAGCAGAACCCCTTAATTTTCCTAACACCTTTTTAAGAAACCCACCGATCTTCTCCGCAGGCACATCGGTTGCAGCATTCCGCACGTCTTGTAGGAAATCCTTGAGGGGCAGATTCGATCCGTCAAATGATGGGATGCCAGAAACGGCGGCTTGCATCGCCATTGTTGCTGCCATGGTTACCATTAGTTGAGAACATTCGGCGCTCGTACCCCCCCCCCCCCCCCCCGCGGTTGTAGTATCGTCACCCCCTGCCATGTTAACTGCGTTCGGTTTCCTCTTAGTCCCCGGGTTCGCTGTCTTGGATATTACTCGTGGTGGAAGAGAAGTCAGAAACACTCGAGTTGCGAATAAAATTTAGCAATGATCCTGGTTGAACCCACGATGGTCAATTCGAAAAAGGGGAGTGAGTTTGCAACCGTTTAATCGAACGAAAACGAGAAACAATCATGCGGGAAGCACACAATGATATGGGTTTTTTTTATAGTAAAATAGGTTATATAAGTATTATAATTATATAAAAGGTATATATTGGTATTATAATTATAACGGGTTTATCTATGTATGTGTATAGGCGCGCGCATATGTGTTTGCGCACTCTTAATTTTTATTGGACTATTAATTGTCTGATAACGCTGAATTATTTCGATCAACTCGAAAATTCTCCAAAAGATAAGCGCAAGAGGTTAGGGCGTCAAACCACGGTCTGCTACCATTTTTGTTACGATATAAACAGATCTCATATCGTAACACTTCCTTTGACCTACTAACTTCTTGTTCTGTTACCTGCGTCAAAGAGAGTTTCTGATTGGATGACGTTCACAAGGCATCCGTCCGCCTTGCTCTCACGAGGACCTCTCGTTCTCAGCTTATTCGTCACACGCCCCCATAAGCGTGCGATATAGGGGATAGTTCAGTGAAGCGATTGTGTCCAATAAAATTCCGAAGATTAGAAGGATTAGGGTATGATTGTAGGGCTACTCGACTGAACAATAAAAATTAACAGACCTGTGAAATTATTTCAAGTTCTTATCCCTTTATTATAATCATTTATACAATCCAAAAATGACAACTAAAACTAAACCCTAATTCCTCAAAGGAGTTCGGCAATTCCCGTCTTACGCCTATGTAAACGCGCCTTAAGGTTCAAGAAAACGCGGGAGCGCGGAGAGTCTACTTAACTAATGATTATATCCCGGGATCCTTCTTCTGAAATACACTAAAGCCCCTTTGCAGAAATGATGACACGTTAACCCCCTATTGGGGACACCGCAGTAGAGAATCACGAAGTGTGATGATACCCGTTATTACTTATTTGTGTAAGTGTGGATATATAAGAGCCTGTCTCGTAGCGTGAAGTATAAACTAGACTGTCTAAACGTTAACTACTATAATTTAGACCAAGCGCGACCCTAATACTATGTCCCTATGTGAACGCACCTTGATGTCGGAGAGGCGGCGCAGCACCGTCGTATAGTCGCATATGTCGCGGGTGGCCCGCGGCCTTCTATGTAGAGCTATAGTCGCAGGCAAAAGCAGCAGAACAGCCGTCTCGCTCCCCGCGGCAGCCGAACGACAACGCTGGACACCCGGGTGGCACGAGGAGGATGTTGTCCGAGAGAACGGAAGGAGGTGGAAAACCGCAAGATATTCGATACCTGGTTGAGCGGATCCCTGCGGCGAAGATATCTCCGATGTCAGTTAAGTGCCTCCTTTTTGATGGTTATTTATTAGTTGAAAATCCCAACAAGAAGGACTGAGTACTCTGTGTGATGTTGTTTTTCCTTTGATTTCTTCTAGTTACAGCAGAGAGGAAATCTGAAGGTGCGGGTCAAGGCCAGAGGACTCCTTCCACCCAGTGTATTGCTTCAGCTGTAGTGTATTTGTATTTATGCGCCTACATATGGGTATGCATAGTGAGGCGTACTGCTGTATTTATATATATATATATAATGTGAGTGTGGATATATGCATCTAGATTCTAATCTACTTGATGCTTCACTGCACTGTGTGTTTAAAACCTGTGTGGCTCCATCGGATCAGGCTGCGTTGCTATGATGTTCCCATGTGCTCCGCTGTCGTGCTACACTCACCAGTATCTGCAGAGGGGATGATGCTAGGTGTCGATTAAGGAAAGGCGAAGGGTTGACTGGAACTCCTTCGAGCTTCGACTCTTGTCGAAGAATCTGAACTCCTATAAGGCGAGGAAAGAGAAGGTACAAGGGGAAGCAGGACAGTTGAGGATGTCACCTAGCCTTCGTCCACCACTACAGGGAGCAAGACCGCAATTCCCTGCTTATTGCAGGGAGGTGAGTCAAAAAAAGAAAAGCTGGATATTAATTGTATGCGAACAAGCGGCTAACATCAGTTCACGGGTACATACGCACTTATGAGTACATGCATGGTATACCTCTCACTGATGGTATATGTATGTAATGACTATTTTACTATGCAACTTAGAGCTGAGGCTTATTTGACGTACATACAAGGTATTATATTGATAAGCGAGATATCGATATTTATGATGAACTTTATAATAATATAAATAATAAAAAGTAAAAAATATATAATAATAAAAAGTAAAAGAAAAGTGAAAAAAAAGAAAAAGGGAAATTTTTGCGCTTATGCCGGGTAGATGATCCTAAGTCTTATTTGTTTACTTATTATTCTATTGACTCTAGGGGTGCAACTAGAGAAGAGCAAAAGGGAAAAGAAAAAAGGAGACGTAGAGAGGGCTCCATCACAAGCTCCCCAGCGCCCTACTCGAAGGAGCTTCTACTACCAAAAATGATCTGGTGGAGGTGCTTTCCCTGTCGAATAGCACTACCGAGTTCAATGAATCGCCTTTGGTATCTGGTACGAGCCCTGGAATGGAACAACTAACAGCCTTATATTATTTAACCAGCTGACGGATGAGACTAGGAACCAACAACTCTGATCTGAGGACTAGTTAGTTATTCTCGCTTCAAGGACTCGGGATTCCTCAATAAAACCCCTTTTATTGCGGCAAGGATAACACTCGCGGCCTACACACATACACAAATCTCTACCGCGCGCTAGTTCACAACTTTGTTCGGAGAAGTCTATACCTTAAGGAAACAGTAATATGATACGAAAGGCAACTTACTTTGTGTAAATGGTGAATCACTCTAGTGCTGTTTCTCTACTGTGGTTGCAAATTATTTGATTATTATCGTTGATAGTCCGAGTTCGGTAGGATCTGCGTGCGATTTGTATTTGCGTGTAGTAATATTCGCAGTATTATAATGCGTTATACTATGATGGAATTATTAAAACAAAACTGATGATCCGGGTTTTTTAATAATGTAGAAATGTGTGCGAATAAAAAGAAAACTGTAAAAAAAAATAATTTTGGCCACTGCGACTCTTTCAACGTATATATAAAACTGGTTCTGGTAGACTTCGCTTAGTCTAAGCGTGAAGGCTGCTAATTTCTGACTGCCGAGTTGGCGTGGCATCGTCGAGCTGCTCGTCGCCTTGCCCCCTAATTGTGCTCGCTTTCTCTCTCGCACCCACGCACCATATGTCCCTTGACGACAATGTCGCACCGCTGTGCAACGCTTATCGCCGCTAAGGGGTGTCTTATTACTCGGCGCGTGTAGGAATGCGATTTTCGGCTACGAGGGGAGAGTGCTGCGTGGACGCAACTTGTTGCAGCTTTGGGCGATAAGCTCTTAACTAGGATCGCGTATACAAATTTTAAAATTTTACTGCGGGGAAAATATACGTTCCAATGAAAATCATTGTACTCATTATAATTTTAACTAATTAAAGAAAAAAAGGTAAAGCCAAAAAGTTGTCACGTAACAACGTTATGTACTCGTGCCGTCTCTGGAAAATCTCACCAAAGCGCAAGAGGTAACTTTTTTCCGTTAAAAATGTGTAGCTGGGTGAAAAATAACTCCGAGTATTGCTATGCGTGATCGCGCGATGGAAACCCCGGTGCGTAAGCTTTACACGCGAAACATCCTGTTGCGGGGCTGCTACCGTGATATATTATTTCGAAAAAACAACGGGGCTTACTTTCTTCGCAGCGGATGCAAGTTTCGAGGATAACCCCTTGGCATTATTGTATGGACCTATCACGTAGCGATAGTTTAGCTCGAAAGGTTTTCGTCACGCGTGCCGACGGGTTTGAAGAAAGAGGTAACTTTTTTCCGTTAAAAATGTGTAGCTGGGTGAAAAATAACGCCGAGTATTGCTATGCGTGTTCGCGCAACGGAAACCCCGGTGCGTAAGCTTTACACGCGAAACATCCTGTTGCGGGGCTGCTATCGTGATATATTGTTTCGAAGAAACAACGGGCTTACTTTCTTCGCAGCGGATGCAAGTTTCGAGGATAACCCCTTGGCATTATTGCATGGACCTATCACGTAGCGATAGTTTAGCTCGAAAGGTTTTCGTCACGCGTGCCGACGGGTTTGAAGAAAGAGGTAACTTTTTTCCGTTAAAAATGTGTAGCTGGGTGAAAAATAACGCCGAGTATTGCTATGCGTGTTCGCGCAACGGAAACCCCGGTGCGTAAGCTTTACACGCGAAACATCCTGTTGCGGGGCTGCTATCGTGATATATTGTTTCGAAGAAACAACGGGCTTACTTTCTTCGCAGCGGATGCAAGTTTCGAGGATAACCCCTTGGCATTATTGCATGGTCGTGCCACGTAGCGATAGTTTAGCTCGAAAGGTTTTTGTCACGCGTGCCGACGGGTTTGAAGAAAAATTGAGAATCCCCGCGAAGCGGGGTACGATTACTATGGCAGTCGTACAGCTTTTCGATAAGAAAAGAAACTCTACAGATGTTAAAAAATCTCTTCCTGTAAAAACCCGAAGTATCCTTCCAAGGGCTGTTTTCTACGCCTACACGTGTTTCTGTTTTTCTCACGTGCAGATACTTAACTACTCGATCCGTGCGCGCGCTCGTAGAGCCAGAAACTTCTGCGAGGCCGCTGTGCTTAAACCATGAAAGAGTAATAAAAAATTTTCATTCGGGAAAAATTTCGCCGAGGTTCTCCGCGGCAAAACATATGCGCTTTCATCAGAGCGTCTGGAAACCCGGCATGTCATAAACTTCATTTTCGAAAAGCGTCGAAATACAGTCTGTCGTGGCATCCCCGAAAGAAAGATGTACCGACGACGCATTGCTTTTTTACGTTTTTTACTCATCCCCACTCTAGCTGTCCTCACTAACAGCAGTTTAACCTCCACCATCCCCGTGAACCTCCAACACTGTTAGCGAACATCGAGTCAGTCAGTTATGGCCAGTCTCCAGCAGCAACTAGCCAGATTCGAAGCGCGTCTTGCGAAGTGGCGAAGAATCTCACTCAGAAATCGGCAAGCATTGACGATTTCAACTTCGAAGGAGGCCGTATACACGGAGCGGATAAGGCACTTGAAAGTGCTAAAACGCTTGCGCCAAAGACATCTCCGTCAGTGGCGGCGCAACCTGTTGGAACACCGGGCGAGCGCAGCAACACCAACACCAACACCACCATCACCACCACCACCAGCACCAATCATCCAGGAGTGGTGTTTTGACTGCGGACTGTATCAACGTACAGCACTGAATTGGGTGCGCTGTTGGAGGTGCGACATACTTCGGTGCCCTCAGTGCAGCAGCAGTGCGAGCTGTCCGTGCTTGAGCGACCTGGACAGCCCACGCTCCTCATAAAGCGGCTCGGTGATTAGTGCGTGTAGTGTAGTATTCCAGCGCAATGAAGGCGATCAGTACGCGTCGACTCGCGTACTACAACAAACTGTCGTACAAACGCGCCAAAATACAGCAATACATCAAAGTTAATTTTGCCGCGTTTAACGCTGTGCAGCGGGATTCAGCCTTTATGGCGGAATTTGTAGCCGAAATTAATTATCGGTTTGCCGCGGCAACATCGCCTGATACCCGCGAATACTACAGCGAGCTCCTGGAGGTGATGACGGCTGTGCTGTGTAAGTTAAATACCGCGGCAAATATCGCCCTAGAAAAATTTGATAAGGCGCACAGGCATGCCATGGCGTATACCGAAAAATTACCTTCAGTATGGCGGTGGTGTCAACATACGCAAGAAGTACTCAAAAAACCGTTGCGTCCGTGCTCTATTTGCGAGCTACGATACGCACCGTGCATCACGTGTCGCCATCGACGGTGCATTTGCATGCCTCGAAAGTGACAGGGAGCAACCAGTATCAATGCGGTGTGTGTGTGTGTGTGTGTGTGTGTGTGTGTGTGTGTGTGTGTATGTGTGTGTGTGCTAAGTAGTGCAAGTGTCAGCATCGTTATTATTAATACAAATTTTATATTTCGCGCTTAAAAACAATGATTAAAAAGTGCAACCGAAATAAAATGTTTGCGATTGACTGAATGCGTATGGTGTGCTTCTAAAATAGTAATTCGTATTATAAGTTAAAATAAAAATTGTGCGTTAGTGATGTCGATATTTATATTGCCGTAAGACCAACTGTAAAATAGTAATTCGTGTATAAGTTAAAATAAAAATTGTGCGTTCGTGATGTCGGTAGTTATATTAACGTAAGACTAACTTTCTTCTACGATTAAATAAATAAAAATTTATTTTTTTTCATCAACAGCTTTTTTATTTGCAGACCTCTCCTTTACACCAACTCCCTATTCCCACCCCAACTTATTACGAACATACTCACACATGCAAACACAAACACACATACACATACACACACACAAACACACACACACACACACACACACGGTCTATACAGCGAGAGGGCCCGCTCCAGCACTCTATGGGACTTTATGGCGTAGAGCCTATAGCCAAAGGTCTCTCCCACCACCACCACCACCACCACGACAAGTCGGGGCATATACGGCGGCACGCGCCTGGTAGGTATAGCGGCGTGGCGTCATGGCGAGGGGCGGCAAGTGGGCCGTTATTTATGGGTAATAATCCGACCCATTGTTTATCATTATTATCTTGTGTTCACACCTGCTAATGACCTTGTCACACTTGGGACCCATACACACAGCACGCGGTCTATACAGCGAGAGGTCTTTATGGCGTAGCGCGTATAGCCAAAGGTCTCTCCCCCACCATCCCCGAGTTGAGGCATATACGCCGGCACGCGCCGGGCAGGTATAGCGGCATAGCGTCATGGCGCGAGCGATAAGTAGGACATTATTTATGGGGTAATAATTCTGTTCACACTTGGGGCCCATACACACAGCACACGGTCTATACAGCGAGAGGCCTAGCACCCTACGGGTCCTTATGGCGTAGCGCGGACAGCCAAAGCGCTCGCCCCCTACCACCTCGAGTCAAGGCACATATGGCAACACACGTAGGGCATGTATAGCGGCATGACGTCATGGCGGGTGCCATAAGTGGGCCATTATTTATGGGGTAATAAATCACCCCCCATTGTTTACACTAATTAGCTTGTGGCCGCACTTGCTACTGTAAACACTTGGGTTAATGACCTTGTCACACTTGGGGACCCATACACGCCACACAGCGGGGTGCCACATGGCCCCTACACACCGCACCGCGGGGGGCCGTCTCGCTATACCGGTCCCCTTACTACTAACAGGAGTAAAAGTTAATGAATCGTTTTGAAATTTGGCAGAGAATTAGCTTTTTTACATCTAAGGAGTCAGTTCTTTGCCCAAAAAAATCTGACTGTTGTGACCAACGATATTTGAGGTTAAATTTTTTTATAAATCTCTTATATTTGCATTTTTAAAAAGAATATTCGATTGATTGATTCAGAATTTTTACCACTTATTACACTTATCGAGTACAAAATTATGTTAAAATTTGAAGAGGTTATGTTGATTTGTTTCCGAGAAAAAAAATTATTTTTGAAAACAAGTGCCTTTTCATTCGTTAACGATATCAGGAGTAAAAGTCAATGAGTCGTTTTGAAATTTGGCAAAGAATTAGCTTTTTTATATCTAAGGATTCAGTTCTTTGCAGAAAAAAATCTGACCATTGTGACCAAAGATATTTGAGGTTAAAATTTTTTTATGAATTTCTTATATTTGCACTTTTAAAAAGAATATTCGATTAATTGACTTAATTTTCACCACTTATTACACTGATCGAGTACAACATTGTGTTAAAATTTCAAGAGGTTATGTTGGTCAACGTTTTCTTACTCATTCCAAATTAGCCCCGAAATACAAATATAAAGTTTGAGAGCAAAATATGCAATAGTTCTATTTATTCTGTATAAAATATATAAATAAAATAATTATTGTGTACTAGGGTATATCCCCGAGAAAGTAATTTCAGATTGAGTCTCGCGGCAACGTGTACTAGGGCAACGATAATAATTGACTTTCAAAATATGAATTTCGTAAAAATTTCATAAAAATATTTCATAAAAATATCGATTCTTAAATATGAAAAAAACTACCTCTCTGTTAAATTTCAAAACGATTCATTGTCTTTTGTTAAGAAGTATAACTTAGTTATTATATTTGTATGATTTTTACAATGATGGATTAACTTTAAACCACTAAGTCGAGCAGGATAGTTGTTAAATACCTGTTTGAAAACAAATATTTATTAGATTATTGCGAATACATACTTTTCCTTCTCAAACTAATGTATTTCTTTAAAATTTTTTATAACAATAATTAATTGTTTGTATAGGATACATAAATGAAACAACAAAAAAGATATTTTTTATAATCAGTCAAATTGTTTAACAAACAACAAAGAACTACAAAGAAAACAGTTTTATTTATTAATAAAGTTTTGTTCTGAAAAATTTATTTTTGTTTTTTAAATTTAATAAATGGAGTCGATAAATTGGTTTGAGGAAGCATCTTGCCAATGAATTGGCAGCTGTTTTTTATATAGGCTTTGACTTTTCATAAACATCTGAAAAAATTCTTATGAATTTTAGAAATAAAAAGTAGGCATTATAGTTATAAAATTAATATAATTTTCGCCCGCACGGGTGTAAAGTGCGTAGATTCTATAAAGTTTTGTAGTACTATGTGAGCTATTGGGCCTCTTGGGCGTTCAGTAGTATTTCATGCCCGCTGGTTGAATAATTTTGAAGTTACGTAACGTGGGCGTAAAATGTAATTTTACACACGAGGTACGAAAATTTCTATTATGTCAGTCAAGTTAACTTATGGCCGGTACTTGATTACAATAAATTTATTCAGTACTTCCTCGTGTTTAATTTGCATAGAAGGATGAACAAATTTGAATATATTTCTGAAAACAGTGACACAGTTGTTTCTGAGAGTTGTTTGCATTACTTGACTATCGATAATTGATTTCACAACTTTCGTTTGTTTGATTTGCAGTGAACAATTTGAATGTACTATGACGGAAAATAATTCTTCGTCACTTTCCCCTCTCCCCGCATTACCACTGTATTAACATATTGAGATTGTTACAGGTGCAGACGACGCAAAAGGACACCTAGCCAAAGGGATGGACAGAGAGAGAGAGAGAGAGAGAGAGATTTTATTATTTGCCTTCGCGGCAAAACAATTTATACAAAAATTTATGCAATGCATAAGCTAAAATAAAAATACAATTTAAACATCAAAATAAAAATAAAAAAAAATACAATAAAAGAATGCGTCTAAATTTACAAGAAAATAAAATGAATATAACAAAAAAGATAAAATCAGAATACATTATTAAATACTTATTTACGCACGGACCTTAATTTTAGAAAAAAGAGTAAAAATATGTAAATATCACAGCTGGTCATACTACACTCTAGAATGGATATCACAGTTAAAATACATTTTGCAAAACTCTAAAATGGATATCACAGTTAAAAAAACCGCTGCCAATTCATTGGCCCGTAGCTTCCTCAACCTTAATTAGTTGATTCCTTTAATTAATTTTTAATAACAAAATTTATAATTATTTAAAAAATGTATTGCATAATTATAATTAAATTCATTTACGAATATAAAAATTGTTAATTTTTAAATTTATTTATTTATTTATTATTTATTTATATCAAATTTATATAAATTTTGAGATGGTAAATAAAGTTATCATTTGAAATAGAAGTAAAATATCTATATTTTATAATAAAACAAATAGCTTCCTGCACTACACGCTACTCCTATCGGAGCGCCACCTACTCTTATACTATTTTAATTATTCATCAGTTTTGAATACTTAAACTCAAGAATTCAATCTTGAAAATTCAAACATATTACATTTTGACGCCAATACTATATACTTTCATAATATACTGATGATAACATCATTGGAGTTATGAGTTTTTAAAAAAAAAACACATTTTTGTTTTTGATAATAACTAAAGAACCGTGATAGATAGAAAATTATTTTTTTTCGAAAATATAGGTATTTTAATTCTCTTTCGAATGCCACCGACCCCATTCAGATACATAGAGCCGTTCTCGAGAAATTATGATTATAAAAAAATGTCAAAAAATTTTTCACATTAAATATCTCTGAAATTTATGGAGCAATCATTTTGCCCAAAGAACTCGACCGAGAACTATAAAAAATCTACCTCTAAAAGGAATTTTGAAGCCATTAAGTCAATTTTACTCTTGTAATCGTTGGACATACAAAACTGATTTTTTTCATTTTTCAATTTTTTACTCAAAATCTAGCCTACAGAATGTATTCAAATTTTAACAGATTATAGCTATTTATATTCTGTATTATCATGATTTTTCTCAAAAAAATTGACCGTTAAGTTTAGGAGTTATAAGCTTCTAAAAAAACACGTTTTTGTTAATAACAAAAGAACCGTGATAGCTAGAAACTTTTTTTTTTAGAAAATATAGGTATTTTAATTCTTTTTCGAACGCTACCCATCAGATTCGAATAACGCAATCCTATCATTAAAAAATATCAAAAAACAGTTTTGAGAAAATCGAAAATTTGAAAAAAACAACAACGCATCGCCCCAATCAAAAACGGATTTTTGACCCGCCATCACGCAAAAAAAACAAAAAAAGCGACCGAGTAGAAGCTGAGATCCAGGCGTACACACACACACGCAGACCCCCCCCCCCCCCCACACACACAGATCCATACAGACATTTTTCAAAAACCATGTATTTTGATTCCTAACACCTCGGAACACAATTATAACATGTTTTTACAACAACTCAAAAATTTACTATCACAAAGCTTCCTCTAGGAGGAAGCAATACAATTTGAAAAGAATCACAGTTTAAGAAACATTTTATAAGATATCGCATTTGAAATACCTATTATAGTAATATCACAGTAATAGCTAGTGTAAAAAATCACAGCTGCTTAGTCAAATAACGCAGATCGAACGTAGTCCGCAAAGTTAAAGTATTAATCTATATGTAGATCCCCGTGCTGGCAGCTTCCAGCCTTGCTGCAAAGGCTAGGCGTCAAGATCAAATAGGTGCTGGCGCATCGCCCTCTTGAATGACAATAACGATGGTAGGCAGCGTACAGAAGGAGGGAGAGAGTTCCAGAATTTGACACCCTGCGCCTGAAACGCCTTGTCGCTCGTTTTATAGTTCAAGGCGGGGGTTCTGAGCTCTGGCTGTACACCGCAACTGATAGGCCTGGGCTTGTGTTCCGTAAAGAAAGCAGCCAAATAACTGGCCTCACGCAGCCGTAGAATTTTGTACATTAATACTACTGCGAAATAATATCTGCGTGAGTCCGTTCGGAGCCAACTCAGGCGTCTCCTGTCGGTTGTTATGTGCTCATCCTTCCTAGTCCCAATTATATATCTCACACTTGCATTGCTTAATCGTTGCACCTTCTCGCGCTGTTCTTTGGTTGCATCCATATAGACCACCGTACAGTAGTCCAAATGCGGTTGCACTGATGACTCAACTAGTCTCCTGCGAAGAGTCTCGGTGGTACATGCCCTAATAAACCGCAAGCTATATAGGGCTTTATTGACTTTTTTTGCAAGTTTTTCAATATGCGGTTTCCATGTTAGTTTGCTGTCAAGGGTCACACCGAGACTCACGACCTCGCTACTGAATGGGACAAGCTCTCCAGAGCACAAGCCAATACCCTGCAATCCCCGTGAATTTACCGTGTTCACACCGACTCTAGATCCAAATAGAATTGCTTTGGTTTTGCTAGGATTGAGATGCAGTCCAGAGCTCTCAGCCCATTCAGCCACCATTCGTGCCGCATTAGATAGCCGAACCGTGCCCTCCAAAATTTCATCCTTAGTGATATGCAGGTAAATTTGGAGATCGTCTGCATAGAATATGTGTTTTATCGTCCGTCCGTCAAGTATGTCATGTAGGTCGTTTACGTATAGACATAACAGCAGAGGACACAGGACGGAACCTTGTGGAACTCCTAGATTAGTTTCTTGCCAATCAGAATTTCCACTTTTGTTGGAAATTACCATCTGGGTGCGACCTTGTAAGTATGATTTAGTCCACAGAGAGCCGACCTGGAGAATCCGAGCTGTTGGAGTTTTCGCAGGAGTTTTGTCGGTGAAAGCGTGTCAAAGGCTTTACTGAAGTCAAACAGTAGCAGTAGCGTCATTTTCCTGTTATCAATGCCCATACGAATGTCATCGGTCAGCTTGAGAAGTGCTGTCTGAGTGCTATGGTGTTTACAGAATCCGGCCTGGAGAGGATTAAGTATACTATTGTATTTGAGATACTCCGCGGTTTGGTCATGGGTAATCTTTTCAAGCACCTTGGAAAGGAAGCAGAGTAGCGCAATTGGACGGAAGTCCGATGGTGTAGACGAGGTTTCATTTTTCTTCAGCGTAATTATCTGCGCCCGCTTCCAAGAGCCCGGAAAGACTCCCTGTGCAAAAGAGGTGTTAAAGATTTCAACCAAGTACTCGCCTATAACCGGAAGATCCTTCACGATGACCTTTTGGGGAAGCCCGTCTGCCCCCTTCGCCTGCGAGGAGAAGTGAGATATTGCAATCACTACGTCATTCAGATCAACAGGTTTAAAAGAAAAACCTTTCCCACTCGCAGATAGGTGCTGTCCATTGCAACTTCGATGTTTTCAAGGGAGGACATGGATATCCCGGCAAAGTGAGCGTTCAACTCCCCCGGTGTAAGACCGTGAAGATCTTCCTCTTTTCGCCGCGGTAGGAGGTCGAGGTTGCGCATTTCCTTCAAAAGATCCTTGTTAGCATCAAGAGCGTCTGAGAGATATTTGTGAAGGAAGGAGTTACGCTCTTGAGCGATGCGCGAGTCGACCTCGTTGCTGAGCCGAAGAAACTCATCGAACAGCACCGCCCGCCCAGTACGCTTGTAGCGTCTATGCGTTGCATTGCGTTTGTCAACGAGCTGCCTCAGCTCGAGACCAAGCCAAGGAGCATATTTTTTACTGGGCTTTACAGTTTTAAAGGTGCTAAGTGATCAACAGCTAGGTTCAAATTCGAAGTTAAATTATCTAACGCCCCCTCCAGATCGGATTCGATAGAATTTGTGCTTACCCAGTCACAGCGTGCGAGCAGTTCATTTAGTGTTACAGGACATATCTTCTTATAATCTCTGTAAGAGAATGACTCTTTTACAGGAGCAGGCACATAGCGGGCGATGGTAGCATCAATGATGGCATGTTTGCCGAAACTGGGTAAGCAATCATTCTCATGCCCTAACAGTTCGTCATTGTCATTTACAAGGATCAAGTCAATCCATGTGTGAGTTGTTGGAGTTTTATGGTGAGTCGGGCCATGCTGCACAATTTGAAGAGACAACTTTTTGGCCAAGTTCCTAATAGTATATGCATCTGCATCAATTGCCGACGACAAATCAGCATTCAGATCCCCAATAATGATTTTGTGGCTATACTCGCCGGCAAGATCGCGCAGGTTATCAAATAGATCGGTATGTTTCCAGCCATGACTCCGCTATACCAAAGAGGTGATAAAAAGGATCCTCAGCCAGGTACGTGCGAAGATTTTGCAATAACAAGCGCTGATTAATAAACGTTAATTAATAAACGTTGATTAATTATATGAATCTTGACACGCGTTATTGCAAAATTGACAGGAAATTTTTTTTTTAAATTTGTTTAAGCAAATTAACTTTTAGTGTACTTAAAAATTAATAGAATTTTTTTTTGTCGACTCTTTCGGTAATTGGTCACCGACATCAATTAAATTAAAGTAAATTAAAATTTAAAATCACTTTAAAAATCATTAAATTTAATATTAAAATTAAATCAAAATTTGAATTATTATTGAAAAAATAAAAATTTGCTAACGTGAAATAATGCATGTGCGAACTTGCTGATCAAAACTCAGTATCTAGGCACACGCAACGTAGCTTGCGAATCGCCCTACATAGCATCGTGGAAACAGCAACAGCTGATCGCTCGGGAACTATCATATTCTGCAGCGAATAACGCAAGTGCCGTATAGTCACCTAGTAGGCAACTAGCATAGACTATATAATTCGAATACAAACTTCCGCAACGCCCTGCATTTGAGTCAGGTTGAAAAATCAGATACATTTACCTTATTATCGATTAACGTATAAAATTTAAAATCATACTATATTGAAATAGACACGAAATCAGAACATTAGACTTGCAGAAAACGAAATAATTTAGAACTAATAAAGAGAACGCATATACGTTCTAAACTAGTTCAGAGAAATTCGGATCATTAACGTTATAAGAATAAAACAAATTTTTTTTTGCTCTATTATATTGAAGTATTAAGCCTTCAATACATTTTAGTAAAATAACATTTGGAATTTTAAGTTAAACCAAATAATATTCCAGTTAAAATTAAGACCCCAACAAATTACGCAGTTTAATAATTTATATCATATTTTTTTTAACATTATTATTAGTATTACAATTATTATTCTACCTAATTTAGCAATAACATTTCCCTTTAATAAATAGATAAAATAACTTAATTGAGAACATCAATAAAATATTCTGGGAATTCATTTACCGCGATTCACGCAAAATAAATTCACAGAATTTAATGAGCGAAATTCACCTATTGTAATAAATTATTGAATGCGTATGTTGCAAGCACAAATCTGAATCCTACGCATTTAGATAAAGCGCAAAACGATCCCATAAACATTATAAGTATTATAAATTATTGTAAATTATTTGAATTTACTCCTTTTGGTTTTACAACAAATTGTCTTTTGTCCATTCAAATTTTCTTGTTGTTAAATTAATAAACAGGAAAACAAATAGAACTGAAAGAGGCAAAATTTTTTTTCTTTTTGGATTTTTAATTTCTTCTTCCTTCCGAATTAAATAAGGAAACATTAAAACTTTCATTCTCCTTAAAGATAAAAGAGAATTGACCAGCGATTAGCGCAAATTAAGCTTAAAAACACCAAAGGCGTAATAAGTTAAAAATTAAAACTTTAAAATCCGAATTCCTCAGCGAAGTACATTAGGGATTTTCAGGTCAACAATATGCCACTCATAGACGACGATACATTTGAAGACATCATGGGGGGTGGAAATCCAAGGCTGGATAATGAACCTGGCAGGCGAGCCGCTCGACGATGCGCTCGAAAAATTAGAACTTTTAAAAAGCGGCACAAAGTTTGCAAAAGCGGATAGGTTATATAGGCGATTGCGAGGGGACTATACAGTGAAAAATTTCACGTGAACGGACGAGGCAGAAGACGAAGCAGAAGCGTTCGACATAAGAGATGGAAAATTAGAAAACCTTATACAAACTCTGCCGTTCGACGCACGTACACTTAACGAGCTGGCGGAAAGGCGTGAAACTACGAGATGCACACACCACACGCAAAGACGTCGAACGTCAATGCCACTAGACCATGTCCATACACTACTGGACCAATTGGACATGTCAATCACCGAAGTACAAGAAGATAACGCTGGCGCGATAGCGTTAACACGAACCGCAGAGCAAATATGGATCGCGACGACGCAAAATCAACCAGGATTGAGGCGAACGTCGCAGCAAGATATTCGTGAAGCAATAAACCTGGGAAAAGCGATAGCCGAAGGTAGATTTCCATCGCCTATCACAACATAGTCAACGTGGGTAAAGACCCTAACCACCACGATGACAACGGCGAGTATAGCCGTAGCCAGCACTGCGGGCACGTAGACACTACATTCAGCCCCGCTATCGGTCTTTACGACACGAACAGCAACTACAGCCGATGCCCCTGTACAATGCACACTCACAAACGGCAAAACATACACAATGCCAAGAGCAGTAGCATGGGAAATGTTGAAGATACAAGGAATCGCAAAAGGCTACGATAAAGAAATAAGGCAGGTTCAGGAGCAGATTTCAGATCTAATAGCGAGTACACGCCTGTATGCAATGTCAAGAACGACATGCAACGATGCGAGCTCAGAAAAACACAAGACAGTGAACTTCCAAGACATGTACAGATTAGAGTACCTTGACGAAGGAAGTACACAAACGGACTCGCACAACACAGCGACGAACGCATAAGCGCGACAACCACCAGCGCTAAACCCAGCAGCGCAAAACTTCACACCGCAAAGGTATTATGCGAACGAGCGTGGCCCCCACCGACATCCTCAGCCTCATGCCCGCGACCGGCAAGAGTCTTGGGGGAGGGGGAGCCTCCCGAGTAACTCGCAAAGCAGATTCTCGGGCGAAGGTACCACGCTTCATCAATCCATTAACATGGACGTTGGCAGAACGGTGCAGCAGTGGAAACTGCAATTCACCGGCGAGAAAGGCAGTAACATCGAGGGATTTCTCGAGCGACTTAACGAATGCCGCTCGCGCGCGGATCACAGACGAAGATCTGCTGAACGCTATGTCCGAGCTGACGTCTGGCGTGGCAAGGCATTGGTGCCGCCAAGATCGCAAAAATTGGCGAACTTGGGAAGACTTCTGTGTCGCCGCACGCCGCTACTACGGGTTCGACAAGCGATTCCAGCAACGACTTGTTGGCGAAGCGCAAGCCCGCACCCAAGACAGAGATGAGCCTGTTCACCTCGCTTCGGCTGGCCTTGACGATGTCGATGAAGCCCAACGGCGACAGTTGCAAGAGTTGCCCGATCAACCGCTGCCCGCAAGTGACGCACCATTAGGATGCACCAGCTGGGCCGAACACCACATCGACGTCTCAAGCACTAAGCCCATAAAGCAGAAATATTATCCGGTCTTGAAGAAGCTCGAGGAGGAAATGCACAGGCAAGTGCGAGAGATGCTCGAGGCGGGCATTATTGTCCAATCGACCAGTGAATGGTCGAGCTCTGTTGTGATGCAACGGAAAGCAAATCGCACGTACCGATTCTGCATCGATTATCGCAAGTTGAGCGCGGTAACGAAGGCGAGCGCGTACCCACTCCCTCACATGGATGCGATTTTACGCAACCTCCAAGATGTTCGATATATATCGACGATCGATATAAGCAGCGCCGACTACCAAATTCCGTAGCGGAAGGAGGCGCAGGCGCTAACCACGTTTGCTGTCTCCGGAATGGTCCTCTCCGAATTTACCCGAATGCCTTATGGGGTAGTGGGCGGGCCAGTGACCTTCCATTAGCTTTGGGACCGCGTTATCGGTCCGAAGATGGAACCTCATGCGTTCTCTTATTTGGACAACATTATTATCGTCACGGAGACGTTTGAGGAACACTTCAAGTGGCTTAGCCACGTTCCTCAGCGCATTAAAGATGCGGGTCTCGCGATTAACCGTGAGAAAAGCGAGTTCTGTCGCAGCGACAGCAAGTTTCTCGGGGTCTTAGTTAACCGAGACGGCTTTAAGAATGACCCGGACAAGATCGCTCCAATTTTGGAATATCCGGCGCCGAAGAATCTCAAACAGTTGAGAAGGTTCCTTGGCATGGCCTCGTGGTATCGCAAGTTCTTTCCCGACTTTGCGACGATCGCGGAGCCGCTCACGCAGTTAACAAAGCACAACATTGCGTATGTGTGGAGTGAGGCGGAGCAATCCGCATGTGAACAGATTAAAGCTCTCATTGCGTCTGCCTCGGTACTACACCGGCCGTCGTTTGAACACCAGTTCGTGATTCAAATGGATGCGAGTGATACTGGGCTTGGAGCAGTACTCACGCAGACGATCGACGGCGAAGAACGAGTCTTATGCTTCGCAAGCCGCACGATGACTGCGGCGGAACGAAATTATTCCGTCACGGAACGCGAATGCCTCGCAGTTTTCTGGGCGATACGCAAGTTTCGTGCTTACGTCGAAGGCTATCATTTCAAAGTGATAACCGACCATAGTAGTCTGAAATGGTTATGCAATTTGCATAATCCCACCGGACGCTTAGCTTGACTATGAGGTCGAGCATCGGAAGGGCTCACTGAATCACGTGCCTGATGCGCTCTCTCGCATGTTTGAGGACGAGGAAGCGCCAGACCTCACGGCAGTGGACATCTCCGAAGAAACAGACGACGCCTGGTACAAACGCATGGTCGCCGCCGTCGGACAAAATCCCGCAGACTGTCCGTGGTGGAAGATAGTTCACGGGCGCCTCTACAGCTACCGTCCAAATCCTGCAGTCGAAGATTTGCTTGAGGATGAGGACGCTTGGAAATTAATGCTACCAGCTGAGAAGCGCGAGAAAGCGATGCGAGAGAGCCACGCAGAACCTACCATGGGTCACTTAGGCCGAGCGAAAACGCATGCGCGTGTTACGCTCTATTATTACTGGTCTTCGCTGTGCAAAGATGTAGCTGACTCTGTACGGAACTGCTTGATCTGTCAGCACTGCAAAGTGCAGCAGACAGCGCCGGCAGGCCTCATGGGCAGCCATCGCGCATTACGCCCGTGGCAGATCGTTGCAGGGGACATTATCGAACCTTTTCCCAGGTCCGCTCGAGGTTTCGAGTACCTGCTGATATTCCTGGATTTATTTACAAAATGGATCGAATGCGTACCGATTCGCAAGGCGAATGCACGCACCATCCAAAAGGAACTGGTACAGCGAATCTTCCTGCGCTTTGGAGTACCCGAAGCTTTTCACTCCGCCAATGGAACGAAGTTCAAGAACAAGACTCTGGACTCCTTCCTAAACAAATGTGTTGCGCATACGATTCCGCCGTATCACGTGCAGACAAATCCTGTGGAGCGAGGGAATCGCACGATGAAAACCATGATCACCGCGTTCCTCGAAGAAAACCATAAGGATTGGGATTTGCATATTCCCGAATTAATGTTCTCGTACAATACTGCGACTCAGGAGTCGACGGGATCGAGCCCAGCTTTCCTGAACATGGGTCGGCAATCGACTCCGCCCGTTTTCTTGAAACGCCGCGAAGAGCGCGTAGCGGAAGAGTTCGCAGAAGCAGCCGAGCTCGAGTGCTGGCGCACGCGGTTGCGGAAGTTGCGAGACGTGCAACAATCCACTTCGAAGAACGCAAAGCAGCGCAAAGCGACAGTCGCAATATTATAATGGGTCACGCCGCGTTGTTCACTTTGAATTAAAGGACAAGGTGTGGAAGCGATATCGCATCCTGTCTTCCGCAGCCCAAGGCGTAGCGGCGAAATTAGCGCCGAAGTACACGGGCCCATACGTAATAGCAGCGAATCTACGCTCGAATGTGTACAAGCTCCAAGACCTTGATGGAAAAGACTGAGGCAAGGTCCACATGGGAGACCTTAATTACCACGAAAAGGTTGATCTTACCGTGGAGGCAGGGAGTTCAACTGACGTTAACTTGGCACGCGATGACAAGGCTGGGAAAAATCCCAACGACGACGGATCTCCCAATGGTCTGGCGAGCGAGCAGCAGCCTGCACCCCGCACACGGGGAAGACCACGCAAAGCACGGTTGGTGGTAACGCTAACCACACGTGACATAGGGGCCCCGGCAAGCAAGCGCTCGCAAGTAACGGCAGACGCTGACGAGCGAAAGCCGCTACCACGCGCGACAAACGCAAGCGCAACGCCACCCCGAAGCTGCGGACGGCCTAAAGGCTCTCGGAACGCAGCCAGGACGAACCGCGTCGCAACACCTTCCCCCCGACGTACGCGCGCCGCGACGCGCCGAGCATGTCACTAACCCCTTAAACTCCCGCCTCACCATTGAACATAGTGACCAACTCTTTTCCCTGGTAGGGCGAATCATCCAGGGATGAGCCAATGAGCGTCCGCACAAGGCGCGAAGGATCGCCACTCCGCAAGAATAAAGAATAAAGAGCGACCGAATAAAAATTGTGAAAGGGAACCTGAGGTGCTCACCTTTTTCCGTTTTGTACTCCTCAAGCTTATTGAATGGCTCGTCGAAGCTCCAGCCCTTACCGCATGTTACATGACGGAGACAGAGATTATCTCGAGCTGGTACGTCGCCCGTAACCAGCGTCTGGGGGAGGGGCGCATGACGGAAAATAATTCTTCGTCATTTTCCCCTCTCTCCGCATTACCTCTGTATTAACATATTGAGATTGTCACAGGTGCAGACGAACGCAAAAGGACGCCTAGCCAAGGGAGAGAGAGAGGGCGAGAGAGACAGAGAGAGAGAGAGAGAGCACGCGAGGAGCGCGCGCGACCTGCTTAGGCTCTAGAAAGAAAGTTAGTTTCGCATGGGACAGCGCCCGCGCTCCTCGCCTATTTACCAAGTATACCGGGATTGTATCTCGACTTGGCGACGTGTTCCCCGTGAGAGTGAGTGAGTGTTTGAGTGCACCCGGCCACGACTTCGTGGCCTTCTTCAGCTTCTAGGCGACTGAGAGCGAGCGACGCACCAGGTGTTGGATCTGGCGCAGTCTAGGGCCGGCGACAGCGATACTACGCCACTTTGTAAGTACCGGCTCGACTCATCCCTCTCTCTCTCTCTCTGACCCGCAGCGACTCGGGCCCCCTTACGCGCCTGCTGACCGCGCATCGCAGTGTCCCTTCTTCCCGATTAATCGAATAAACTGAAGACTTTACTTTACAAGCGCGAGTAGTTATTTACCTTACCCTGTTCTCCTTTAATAATTCAATCATTAAGATTCGCATGCGGCGTGCATTGCACGAGGTGCGCTAGCCTCGCCGCCGCATGCACTATATTTGTAGCAGGATAATTACCGAGCAGCCGGAGAATTAATTATCCGTTACAGTACTTACATATAATTTGTTCAGCATACATTGACTCAAAGGAGTAGAAGATTTTTCTACCAGTATTTATCTGATTTCTTTTAAAAAATCATAAATATTATTTTATAGATTATACAGAAGAAACTTCTATACTTGCCTTATTTTATACTTTCGTAGAAAGTTTTATTAACAATATTATTATTTGTGCCATCATGAAAAAACCGCTGCCAATTCATTGGCAAGGTGCTTCCTCAAATTAATTTATCGATTCCATTTTTTAAATTTAAAAAGCAAACGTAAATTTTTCACAACAAAACTTTATTAATAAAAAAACTGTTTTCTTTGTAGTTCTTTGTTGTTTGTTAAACAATTTGGCTGAATATAAAAAATATCTTTTCTGTTTTTTTCATTTATGTATCCTATACAAACAATTAATTATTGTTATAAAAAATTTTAAAGAAATACATTAGTTTGAGAAGGAAAAGTATGTATTGGCAAGAATCTAATAAATATTTGTTTTAAAACAGGTATTTAACTACTATCCTGCTCGACTTAGTGGTTTAAAGTTAATCCATCATTGTAAAAATCATACAAATATAATAACTAAGTTATACTTCTTAACAAAAGACAATGAATCGTTTTGAAATTTAACAGAGAGGTAGTTTTTTTCATATTTATGTATCGATATTTTTATGAAATATTTTTATGAAATTTTTACGAAATTCATATTTCGAAAGTCAATTATTATCGTTGCCCTAGTACACGTTGCCGCGGGACGCAATCTGAAAATACTTTCTCGGGGATATGCCCTAGTACACAATAATTATTTTATTTATATATGATATACAAATTAAATAGAACTATTGCATATTTTGTTCTAAAACTTTATATTTGTGTTTTCGGGCTAATTTGGAATGAGTAAAATCATTTTGACCAACGTAACCTCTTAAAAATTTTAACGCAATGTTGTACTCGATAAGTGTAATAAGTGGTAAAAATTTTGGGTCAATCAATCGAATATTCTTTTTAAAAATGCAAATATAAGAAATTTATAAAAAGTTTTGTTGAGTCAACTGATAGCTAACGTACACTCTAAACGCAGAAGAGTAAAAATTGGACAATTTAAGTGTAAAACGTCAAATTTCTACTTTATAAAAGAGCAAAAAGCAGATTTTATCCGTTAAGAGGGTTAAAATGTGCATTTCACACTTTATAAAGATTAAATTCATACTTTTACTCGTTTGCCAAAGAGTAGAGTCTATGTTTTACGCTTTATAAAGAGTAAAAAGTTATACTTTTCGTTCAAAAGGTTAATTTGATACTTTTACTCTATTGCTAAAGAGTTAAATCGCCGTTTCCCTCTTCATAAAGAGTAACAAATTATACTTTACGATCAAAAGATTAAATGGATTCTTTTTACTATTTTTTCTACGTTTTCTATTTTATTTGCTAAAAAGTTTAGTTTAACTCCAAGTAGGCGGGGGATGCAAGTTCCACGCATATAATAATATTTTTTCTACGTTTTCTGTTTTATTTGTTAAAAAGTTTAGTTTAACTCCAAGTAGGCGGGGGATGCGAGTTCCACGCGTATACGGGAGCACGTTAGACGTGTATACAAGGCAAAATAATTATTTATATAATTCCTAGCATCAAGAAGGCGGGGGATGCGAGTTGCACGCGTATATGGAAGCACGTCAGACGTGTATACAAGACAAAATAATTATTTATATAAATCCTTACCCCAACTAGGCGGGGGATGTCAGATTCACGCGTATACGGGTGCGCGTTAGACGTGTATACATGACAAAATAATTATTTAAATAATTCTTAACCCCAAGTAGACGGGGGATGCGAGTTCCACGCGTATACGGGAGCGCGTTAGACGTATATACAAGGTAAAATAATTATTTAAATAATTCTTATCCCCAAGTAGGCGGGGATGCCAGTTCCACGCGTATACGGGAGCGCGTTAGACGTGTATAGAAGGCAAAATAATTATTTATATAATTCCTAACCCCAAAAAGGCGGGCGATGCGAGTTCCACGCGTATACGGAAGCGCGTTATACGTGTATACAAGGCAAAATAATTAGTTATATAATTCCTAACCGCAAGTAGGCGGGAGATGCGAGTTCAACTCGTATACAGGAGGAAGTCAGACGTGCATACAAGAGAAAATAATTATTTATATAGCTCCTAACCCCCAGTAGGTGGGTGATACGAGATCCACGCATATACGGGTACGCGTTAGACGTGTATACATGACAAAATAATTATTTAAATAATTCTTAACGCCAAGTAGACGGGGGATGCGAGTACCACGCGTATACGGGAGCGCGTTAGACATGTGTACAAGGCAAAATGATTATTTAAATAATTCTTGTCCCCAAGTAGGTGAGGATGACAGTTCCACGCGTACATCGGTGCGCGTTAGACGTGTATGCAAGGCATAATAATTATTTATATAAATCCTTTCCCCAAGTAGGCTGGGGATGTGACTTCCGCGCATATACGGGTGCGCGTTACACGTTTATACATGGCAAAATAATTATTTAAATAATTCTTAACCCCAAGTAGGCGGGGGATGCGAGTTCCACGCGTATACGGGAGCGCGTTAGACGTGTATACAAGGCAAAATAATTATTTATATAATTCCTAACCCCAAGTAGGCGGGAGATGCGAGTTCCACGTGTATGCGAGAGCGCGTCTGACGTTTATGCAAGGCAAAATAATTATTTATATAATTCCTAACATCAAGAAACGGGGGATGCGGGTTGCACGCGTATATGGAAGCACGTCAGACGTGTATACAAGACAAAATAATTATTTATATAAATCCTTACCCCAACTAGGCATTAGACGTGTATACATGGCATAATAATTATTTAAATAATTCTTAACCCCAAGTAGACGAGGAATGCTAGTTCCACGCGTATACGGGAGCGCGTTAGACGTGTATACATGGCAAAATAATTATTTAAATAATTCTTAACCCCAAGTAGGCGGAAGATGCGAGTTCGACGCGTATACGGGAGCGCGTTAGACGTGTATACAAGGCAAAATAATTATTTATATAAATCCTTACCACAACTAGGCGGGTGATGCCAGTTTCACGCGTATAAGGGAGCGCGTTAGACGTATATACAAGGCAAAGTAATTATTTATATAATTCCTAACCCCAAAAAGGCGGGGGATGCGAGTTCCAGGCGTATACGGGAGCGCGTCAGACGTGTATACAAGGCAAAATAATTAGTTATATAGTTCCTAACCCCAAGTAGGCGGGGGATACGGGATCCATGCGTAAGGTAAAAGTACCCTTTATGGAACAGTTTTTGCTAGTTCAGAGTTTGGATTGAAATTAAAACTATTGTACAGGAGTAATATTTACAATTTTTGGATATCAATCGATGGGGTAAAGATCAATGATTAAAATGAGACCTTAAAAAAGCAAATTGAATACGAATTGTAATTATTACAATTAAAAAACGAAACCGACACCAAGTACGTATTATGGAACAACATTTTTACAGATTGTCCCCCCGTTCCATAATCGATGTCCCCATTTTGGAACAGGATAAAAATCAGTTTTAATTTAATAACTCATGTACTTTTTTACTTACAATAAGAGGCTTATGATATACAAATGATGATTTTAAATTTTTTATAATTTAATTATTAAAAAACCTGAATATATAATACAATTTTAAACGTATCAATTTAATACAATAATTGCATACAACTTAAAATACTTAATACTTATTTTTAAATATCTGAAATAACAATTAATTTATTTTTTGGTTTGGATTTATTATTTGCTACACTATTTTCATTTCGAGCATAGTCTCTTCTTCCATGGTATTACTTTTTAAGTTATTTCAAGATTTCTCGAGTGAAGATTTATTTTTTCCGAAGTTGTTACACTTTCTTGACAAATCTCATTATTGACTGTTCGACTGATAGATTCTTGTGTTTGATCATTGTATACTATATTGCAGATGAAAAAAAAACTCCTAAAAAAATTCAACATGATTAAAATAAGAAAAATGTTAATATGGTTACATGAATAATTTGCAATTAGATTGTACGAACCCCATTGACTTAGTTTCTCAATCAAATTTTCTGTTGTAAAATCTTCACAGTTATCGAGTAACCATTCTTCATTTAATATGCAATTATCCTTATTTAAACTGTTGCTTAGTTCTATACTACTTTTCTATATCAGGTTTTAAAACTTTAGACGAGCCAGGTCTTGAAGGAGATTCTTGTGGATCTTTACAGCTCTGTGGAGAGATGTGGCTGGGACATTCAATTTAGCTGCAATTTGCAGTGCAGCATTAACTGCATTAAAAGCTTTTTTGCAATTGTAATGCAGAATGCAGTCTCCTTTTGATTTTTAGTTTCCTTTTCTCTGGCTGAACTTTCTTGTGAATAACTTTGTTGTGGTAAGCATAATTCTTTCTTGACATCTCTTTAAATCTTCCGTAGTCTCATTTTATTTAT
Source organism: Torymus aiolomorphi (assembly GCA_036365515.1). Classification (NCBI taxonomy): domain Eukaryota; kingdom Metazoa; phylum Arthropoda; class Insecta; order Hymenoptera; family Torymidae; genus Torymus; species Torymus aiolomorphi. The sequence goes on from CM070874.1 coordinate 27,061,169, forward strand.
CTTATGTTGTGCCTTTATTTTTTTTCTTCGCTGTCATTTTTCTTGATTTTCATAAAATCTGTAAAAAATAAAAAACAAATTTCTAAAGGAATGTAACTTACAAACTGATTTTTTATCAAATTTATAGGTTACGTTTGTTATTTATGTTTCACAATCAGAATTTCACAAACAAATATATACTTACTTATTAGTAAAATGATGCAGGAAACTCAAATGATTGTTCACGCACGTCTCAAGATAATGTTAAATAATAAATAACTTTAAAACTGTTGAGTGAAACCGTGCTCCATAAAGGGGACACGCTTAGAGACAGAGGTCCCCGAACTTGGAACGCCACCTTTGGCTGTTCCATAAACTCAGACTACACTCGTTTGTATGCGGCAATTATGAAACACTAAAACATTTATTGAAAATCTTTATTGTTGCAGAAAAACTACGGTAAAACTTTAATCTATGAGTAAAAAACTGCATATTATAAAAAGATTGATATTTGAAAAGTGTTGGAGTGCATAGTTACAGTTAATAAAATAAAACGTATGAAACCAGCACCATTAACTTCAACAACCACAGATTTGAGTCCATCTCAGAACACAAGCAGTCATATATTTTTTTTAAATTATAATTATCATGTAGAACTGTGAATCTCTTTGCATATTACATAAACTTTCACTATTCAGATAAAATTTTGATATTGTTTATCTGTATCATTAATAGACTTTATTTTACTATATTTTAAACTGTTCCATAAAGGGATCACGATTTGAGCGATGTTTCATAATGGGTACTTTTACCTTATACGGGTACGCGTTAGACGTGTATACATGGCAAAATAATTATTTAAATCATTCTTAACCCCAAGTAGGCGGGGCATGCGAGTTCCACGCGTATACGGAAGCGCGTCAGACGTGTATATATCGAAAAATTCAAATAATTTTTAACCTCATGTAGGCGGGGGATGCTCCCGTATTCGCGTGGAATTGGCACCTTGGAGTTAAGAATTATTTAAATAATTATTTTGCCATGTATACACGTCTAACGCGCTCCCGTTTACGCGTGGAACTTGCATCCCCCGCCTACTTGGGGTTAGGAATTATATAAATAATTATTTTGTCTCGTATACACGTCTGACGCGCTCCCGTATACGCGCGAAACTGGTATCTCCCGCCTACTTGGGGTTAGGAATTATGTAAATAAGTATACATATTGCCTGTATACACGACTAACGCGCTCCCGTATACCCGTGGAACTCGCATCCTCCGCCTTCTTGGGGTTAGCAATTATATAGATAAGTATTTTGCCTTGTATACACGTCTGACGTGCTCCCGTATACGCGTGGATCTCGTATCCCCCGCCTACTTGGGGTTAGGAACTATATAAATAATTATTTTGCCTTGTATACACGTCTAACGCGCTGCCGTATACGAGTGACACTGGCATCCCCCGCCTACTGTGGGTGAGGATTTAATAAATAATTATTTTTCCTTGTATCACGTCTGGGGCGCTCGCGTATACCCGTGGAACTCGCATCCTCCGCCTTCTTGGGGTTAGCAATTATATAGATAAGTATTTTGCCTTGTATACACGTCCGACGTGCTCCCGTATACGCGTGGATCTCGTATCTCCCGCCTACTTGGGGTTAGGAACTATATAAATAATTATTTTACCTTGTATACACGTCGGACGCACACCCTTATACGCGTGGAACTTGCATCCCCCGTCTTCTTGATGTTAAGAATTATTTAAATAATTATTTTGCCATGTATACACGTCTAACGCGCACCCGTATACGCGTGGAACTCGCATCCCCCGCCTACTTAGGGTTAAGAATTATTTAAATAATTATTTTGCCATGTATACACGTCTAACGCGCACCCGTATACGCGTGGAAGTCACATCCCCCGCCTACTTGGAGTTAAACTAAACTTTTTGACAAATAAAATAGAAAACGCAGATTTTATTACTCTTTCGCAAAAAAGTAAAAGGATCCATTTAATCTTTTGATAGGAAAGTAGAATTTGTTACTCTTTATAAAGAGGGAAACGGAGATTTTGCTCTTTAGCAATAGAGTAAAAGTATCAATTTAACCTTTTGAACTAAAAGTATAACTTCTTACTGTTTATAAAGAGGAAAACGTAGACTTTGGTCTTTGGCAAACGCGTAAAAGTGTGAATTTAATCTTTTGAACGAAGGATCTAATTTTTTACTCTTTATAAAGAGGAAAAGGTAGATTTTACTCTTCAGTAAAAGAGTAAAAGTATCAAATCATTCTTTTTACCGAAATGTATAACTTTTTACTCTTTATAAAGAGCAAAACGTAAACTTTACTCTTTCGCAAAAGTGTAAAAGTATGAATTTAATCTTTATAAAGTGTAAAATGCACATTTTAACCCTCTTAACGGATAAAATCTGCATTTTGCTCTTTTATAAAGTAGAAAAATGACGTTTTACACTTAACTTGTCCAATTTTTACTCTTTTGCGTTTAGAGTGTACTGTAAAACACCAAAATGAAATAACGAAAAATTAAAGATGTAACAAAAAACGATAACATTTTGGGTCTTTATAAGGTGGGGAAAAGTAACTATGATTTTGTTGTTTTGCCTTTTATTAATAACGCTGATTACGTATTCAAAAAAATAGCTCGTAAGTATGGCTTGCGTTTAATTTTTAAAGGTTGTAGTAAATTAAAAATGCTTAATAATTTAGGAAAAGACCCGATTCCTAAACGTAAAAAATCTTGCATAGTTTACAAAATAAATTGTGAAGATTGTGAAATGTCATATACGGGACAATCAAGTAGAGTCTTAGATAAGAGAATTGTTGAACATATGGCAGATTGTAAATATAATAGAGATAGATCAACTCTTGTTATGCATATGAAAAATACGGGTCACAAGTTCAATTTTGATTTCAACAATATTAGAATTTTAGACGAAGAAAGTTCTTATTTTAAACGTTTAGTGTCTGAAATGATTTTTATTTCCAAGTTCAATAGTGTTAATAGAATACAAGATACGCAAAATTTAAAATCTGTTTTTAGAAATATCATTTATGATTTGTCATAATACTTGCATGTTACCCGTTTATTTCATATTTACACAGACATACACGAAAATTTTTTATCAAAAACAACGGATTTTAGCGCCAAAAGTCTTAAAAAATATTTTTGAATATAAAAGGACTATAGACAAATTGTGTGGCTAGAATATACTTAAAAAATTAGTTTTTTAAAGAGCGTGTTGATTGTTTTGAAAACTCCAATATTCTTGGTTTGCGTCAAAGCTATAATCCCTGACAGAGATGTATTTATGAATTTAAAGGAAATCTGTTTTTCAGAAAAATGACTCAATAAATGTTCCTGAAGCTCTCTCTAGTTTAGCAAGTGCTCTTGGTGCCGCTTGTCTTTCTGCTTGCATTGTTTTTTATGACATGTACCATCCATGAAAAAATGAATTATTCTTTAGAAATATTTGATATCTTCTACCAATTATATTTTCTTTGTAAATACGAATGTTATAAATTAAAATTTGTCTTATATTTATTCATGTAACAAACTTTTTTTAAGTTCCAAAGAAGAAATTTTTTTAAATAAACAAATAAAAAATTATTTCACATCAAAATTATAGAATATAAGAATATAACTTACTTCATTACCGTCAAATTGTCCGTAATTTAATAACGAAAATGATTTTTTTGTTTCAAAATTAAAAGGAAGATCAAACATACAGAATATGTCAGCGAATCATATGTCATATGTTTAAATGAAAGGATAAAGGCATAATCCGTATTACCTACATTTTTTTCGCAGTTGACGTTGGAGTGGTGCCATCTCTACACTTTTGATAGAACTATATACTATCGACTCTCTTATCGACTGCAGACGTCGAGACGTCTAATCGATCAGTAGACTGTTTGGCGTTTGCCCCTTTAGAACATAATCACAACAGTAGACAAGAAAAATCCTTATTCCGTAATCGATCACAGTTGGCGTTTTTTATTCGCATCTAATTGTTTTGTCTTTTACAAGTAATTTATTAACACTAGAATGGAGACAGTGATGGATAAAAGACGAGAAGAAAGGAAAAAAAGTTTAAAAATTGTGTATATGAATTCACCAACATTCAAGCCTGATTGTAACTTCAAAAGGAAAGCTTAAGAGAACTTCATAAATATTTACCATCAGATATGTATAATGTTGTTATGTTATATGGTTTTATCAATGTAGAAGTAAATTAAAGAGTGATACTTCGTGCCTTTTTCTTATAATGTTTCGGGATTTAGAAGATGGGTTAAGGTTCGCTCGATATGCCAAAATCATGACATGATCAAGCTATCATTTCAATTATTTTTAATGGGATTGTGGATATGAAGGACTAATTAATGAATATATTTATTGTATATTCTTTACATTGAACTCCTAATTGAGTAAGTTTAGCCACTAAACCATGCTTCCTAGTCAACAATTTGTTTCATTGTGATTAAAGCAAGAATATTGGCAAAAATTGCATTTAATGTTTCCAAATAAGGTAATATAAAATAATATAAAATACCAATGGATATTTTTGTTAAAAATTTCTTATATTTAACTAAACCATGTCATATTTTAAGAAATGAAAATGTTTTAAGGTTTGTTTACAGGAATAGAAGCAAGGATTAGCCGTCAAATGGGTGATTTAGGTGAAAAAATCACTTAATATTGAAATAATTCGAGCTCTTATAACTTTAAATAATGAAGAAATAAAGGGTTTAAAAGTAACAACATGAAAAAGACAGCGCCGAGGGTCCGCGCGAGCCCCTCGCGCCCGTGCGTACGGCACGTTTAAGTGCAGGCTCTATTCAATTCGCTAATAATCGTGTACCAAGTCTCTGAAAAAAGAACTAAGGACATATATCGATAGATTTTTTCCTGCTCTTTCCAATGGTGCTATTATTTTTATTCCGAAATGCTTCCTTCTAGTTGAAAATTCCATTTGAATGTTTAAACTCTATTTTTCAATAAAATATCAGTCTTTTCTTCAAAATGAATTATATTCTTCAAAAGTACAAGTCTTAAACTATAAAATATTATATTTTTAAGTTGAAACATGAAAAGTTCAAAAATAGTAAGATCAAAAAGACAGCGGCTGCCCGAACTTTTTACGCTATGCTCAAGGGCGGATTAATACACGCGATGTGGATCTAGTTGTAACAGTTAGTATAATATTACAATAAACTTTGTTCATTTATATAACAAAATTTGAAAAACGTAATATATTAAACATAAAAATATCCATGAACGCACTGAAAGCAGTGAAACAGAAATTTAAAATAACCTTATAGATTGTTTAATCTGGCATAACAATATTACCTTTTCCTTTAAATTCTAATTTTTTTACATTTTTTTGATTTTATAAGAATTGTCCTTTTTGCGACATCCGCTTCTTTCTTTGTTTGAGTTTTAAGTACTTTTTCTTTTTTGATCGGTGGATATAATTGAGAATCTTCTGACGCTGAAAATCTTTTAAGTTCTAACTTTTTGGCATCATTTAATAATTTAATACAATGAAACAATTGAGTTCCAGGTATTATCTTAGCTGAGGCTAGCCTGTTTTGTAGCTTTTCTGTAGCCTTTAAGTAATCGTCTTTGATGAAAAAAAGCACTCAATATTTTTGAAATACTCAGTTGCCCATTTGTATAAATCTTGGGGCGTCAATATATAATTGTCGGATACTTTCCGTAAACTTTCTCGTGCATTTCGGAATAAAAATAATAGCACCATTGGAAAGAGCAGGAAAAAATCTATCGATATATGTCCTTAGTTCTTTTTCCAGAGACTTGGTACACGATTATTAGCGAATTGAATAGAGCGTGCACTTAAACGTGCCGTACGCACGGGCGCGAGGGGGTTCGCGCGGACCCTCGGCGCTGTCTTTTTCATGTTGTTACTTTTAAACCCTTTATTTCTCCAACTTCTCCAAGATAGGGTTTTGAAGCTTAAGAGTTGTACTTTCCAATGGTGTAGTTTATTTTGAAAAAAAACATGATATACTTTGAGAAAAATGGCTTTCAATATTCAACTCGAGTTTTCGTCCGGAAGAAAGCGGTTCGCAATAAAAACAATGGCACAATTGGAAAGAGCAGGAAAAAATCTATCGATATAGGTCCTTGGTTTTTTTTTCAAAGACGCAGCATACGATTATGAACGAGTTAAACAGAGCGCCTTTTACGCGAAAAAAGGCACCGCGCGCGCTCGGTGGCCCGTTTCTGCTGGACGCTCCCATATAAGAATGCATATCCTACGACACCGGGTGAATCCGTGATCCGAATCTGAGAGACACTCCTTGTTAGTATAATTTTCAGCCCAATGTCACAACCATATTCCGTCCATGATATAAAAAACCTATTTTCTGAGAACAATGCATTCATATTTCTGCTATCTATGCTTATAAGATATTAAATCTCAATATTTCCGCAATATATCAGCAATACGGCATCCCTTCATTTTAGATATAGAATATTGTAGCAATAATATACTGCAAGATCTAAACTTATTTTTTGCTTCCTCATAGAGAAAGCTTTTAAGGCGATATATGTGTATATTAGATGATTTTGATAATTTTTGTTTTTGTGGATGATGTGTGTATATGCGTGCGTGCGTGCGTGCGTGCGTGCGTGCGTGCGTGTGCGTGTGCGTGTGTGTGTGTGTGTGTGTGTGTGTGTGTGTGTGTGTGTGTGTGTGTGTGTGAGCGTATATGTAAACTCGTCATCTCGGAAACGAATCAACCGATTTTCGTCGGGTAAAGCTTATTCTCTTCGTTTCACGGGAAAAGAAAGGTACCCTCATGGAATTGAGTTTTTATTGATTTTATTTTATTTTATAACCAAAAAACGATTTTGAATTTTTAGTTTTTTGATTTTTTCATATCTTACAGCCATTATTACATAATATAATAAACTTTTCTTGAAAGGTATTTAAATTACCTATATTTTCCTTTTTTAAAATTTAAAATATCTTCATTCTGGCATTGGTTATTAAGGAAAACTTTTTTATATTTCATAAATTAATTTCTCAAAAAATATTTTATTTATCGACTTGAAATTTTAACCAGTTATTACACTAATTGAAGACTATATTTGGTTAAAATTTCAAGAGATTATCTTCATTTGTTTTTAAGAAAAGAATTATTTTAGGAAACGTTTTCGTTTTCGTTGTCGCACGATAACTAGAGCAAAAACTATCCAATCAGATGTAGCTTTTATATATCTTCAGATCAAGTTGGTTGCCCAAAAAAATTGGTCCATTACGAAAAAAGATATTCGAGGTTAAAAATTTTTTAAAAAGATTTTCGAATGGCGTTTTATAAGAGAATACTTGATTTATCGACTTGAAATTTTAACCACTTATTACACTCACTGAAGACTATATGTTGTTCAAATTTCAGGAGATTATCTTCACTTGTTTGTTAGAAAAAAATTATTTTAAAAAAATTTGCGTTTTTGCTGTGCACGATAACTAGAGCAAAAATTACCCAATCGTCCTGAAATTTGGCACAGATGTAGCTTTTATATATCTTCAGATCGAGTTCGTTGCCCAAAAAATGGGTCCATTACGAAAAAATATATTTGAGGTTAAAAATTTTTTAAAAAGATTTTCAAATGGGGTTTTTAAGAGAATACTTGATTTATCGACTTGAAATTTTAACCACTTATTACACTCACTGAAGACTATATGTTGTTCAAATTTCATGAGATTATCTTCATTGGTCTTTTAAAAACAAACCATTTTGGAAAAAATTTGCGTTTTAATTGTCGCAGGATAACAAGAGCAAAACAGGAGCACTTTCGATGATAAATTTCAAACTTTTATAACTTTGGAAAAAATCGATATTTTTTATTCTTTAAAAACGCAAATGAAAGCTCGTTTTCTCTAGTTTTATTTTCTCTACTTGAAATTATATTTAGGACTTTCTAAAGTTCAATAGTAGCCATTTTTAGAGAAGGTTTTTTTCAACACTTTCTTCAAAATAAATCTAAAAGTTCCCAGACCTTTAGTTTTTTTTAGCGTTAGGATCTAATATTGCAGCTTTCTTCATATTTGTACATCCAAAAACATATACCACAGTGTAAGCTGAATCAGGACCCTCTCCTTGTTAGTCTAACCGTACAAGATAAAGTATTAAATTTTAAATATTAGAAGTAAAAATTAATTAAGTTTGAGGAAACTACGTGCTAAGTGGAATCCGTTGTTATAGAATATTGCAACAATATTTTGCCAAAGGGAAGAAAAACAAATATTTTGCCGATGTTTCCTCAATTCTCATTCAATACGAGGGTCATTTGACAAGTACCTAGCCTCACCGCCAGATGGTGCCACTATCGCACCAGAAATACACTACAGTGCAGTATCTTCCTGTAAACGGTTACAGACAAAATTTCAGCCGGATCGGAGTTGTAGTTTATTTTTGAGAGCGTGTGAAAGCAAATGTGCCCGTTGATTTTTGAAAAAATGGAGAAAGAACAATATCGGTCGGTGATTCGATTCTTGTTTTTGGAAGGGAAATCGCGCAGTGAAATTAAAGAACGCTTGGATGCAGTGTATGGGGATGCTTCTCCTTCGATGGCGACCGTTAAATTTTGGTATAACGAGTTTCAACGTGGCCGTACGTCGGTTTTTAATGATCCACGCCCAGGTGCTCCGAAAACAGCCACTACGGAGGAAAACGTGACAAAAATACACGATATCGTTTTGTCAGACCGCCGATTAAAGGTGCACGAGATAGCTGCGATAGTAGGCATCTCAGAAGAACGCGTGTGGCATATCCTACATGAGATTTTAGGCATGAGGAAGCTGTCAGCAAGGTGGGTGCCGCGTTTGCTGACTGCAGACAACAAGCGCATCCTTGTGACCAGTTCAGAGCAGTGTTTGGAGCTGTTTAATCGCAATCCAAAAGAGTTTTTGCGTCGTTACGTGACCGTCGACGAAACATGGATTCACTACTACACTCCAGAGACCAAGGAGCAGTCAAAACAGTGAACCTTACCCGGTGAACCTGCTCCGAAGAAGGCGAAGACGGTCCCGTCGGCCGGAAAGGTGATGGCTACTGTTTTCTGGGATTCTCAAGGTGTGATTTTTATTGATTATCTGGAGAAGGGCAAAACGGTCATAGGACAGTACTACGCCGAACTATTGAGCCGATTTGACGCCGTGTTAGAAGAAAAACGGCCCCATTTGTCTAAAAAGAAAGTGCTTTTCCACCACGATAATGCACCGGCTCACACTTCTGCACTCGCCACGGCTAAATTGGTCGAATTACGCTACGAACTGCTGCCCCATCCACCGTATTCTCCAGATTTGGCTCCGTGCGACTTTTTTTTGTTTCCGAACCTAAAAAATTCGCTCACCGGGAAGAGATTCCACTCCAATAACGAAATAATCGCCGCCACGGAGGCCTATTTTGCAAACCGAGAGAAAACATTTTTTTCAACGGGGTTAAAAAAATTGGAACACCGCTGGACCAAGTGTATTCAACTAAAAGGAGACTACATTGAAAAATAAATTTTATTTTTTGTAAAATTTTGGTGTTTTCATTTGTAGGCTAGGTACTTATCAAATGACCCTCGTAGTTGCGTACAAGATATTAATTCGTACTACTATTGGAATATTTTAGCAATAACTTATTCTTTTCTTTGTAGGACAATGTTTCTACAATATTACAGCAACAGATTATTGTAACCCCTATAGCACTGATTGCTGGAGCAATATTTACTCAAGGTTTTGAATATTCCTCCTGTTTTGTAGATGAAGAAAGGATCGTGGACAGTACTGGTTCAAAAAAAGAATCAGGGGTTTCGTGTGGAGAATGAAATTGATTTATTGAAGTGCCGTCGTGCCTCTTGGGGTACAGTGCTTAGATGCTTTTCCCATTCTTTACGAGTATTTAAATCAAGACAGTTCAGCATAAAATGAACAATTAAATCACTACCTAACGAATCAGCTCTATCAAGGGATGCCAGACTAGCGATGGGATTGAAAATTTTCCTATAAATTCGCTTAATTTCCAACGAAGTATCTGCCTTCATGGATTTGACTGAGAAAATCTCTGAAATTTGAGAGCTAACAATTCGATGTTGATTTTCGTAATACTCGATTAGTGCCGTCCATACTCGTTCATAGTTATCATCTGAAATGGGAAGAGATTTAATTTTCTCAAGTGCCTCACCTGCGAGGTGAGTGCGAAGATAATGCAATTTCAAAACAGGCGTTAAGTCTTCGCGACGATGTATGACTGAGCGAAATACATCCCTAAAATTCTCCCAATCAGAGAATTTACCTGAAAATTTTGGTAAATCTATCTTTGGTAACGATTGAAACGAAACGTTAGTTGATTGGGCTGCATCTGTAGTAACTGGGGCAGCATTCGAATTAGAAGAACTTTGAGCAGCATCTCTAGTTTTAATAGATTCTAAGAAGTCAAGAAAATCTCCTTTGCGGTCATAAAAGCTATCCTCAACCAGATCACAGAGATTAGCTGTAAAGTAGACATGATTTATATGAAGAAGCTTGAGTTTCAGAATTTCCTCGTGGTTTATCCGAAAAGCCGCATAATTTGATTCAAGTCCGGCTAAACACGCTTCTGCATAACCTTTTGTCATGTTACTTTTACCCTTAGATTTGAAATTTTTAAAAGAATTTGCAATTTCAACTTGGAACGACATCTGCTTAGTATGCAACTCCTCCATTTTGAGATCAAAGTAATTTGACTAGCAACGACTTTGAATATTCAAAGTTTGGTATTGAGTTAACTATGTTTACCCACTCGAAAGTAGAGTAACCATAAGTGAAAATTGTTACAATTAAGCCCTAGCCTAGGTTATAATACTTATGATAGTATGAACGTAGATATTCGCTTGAAGATGCGACGTTGAGGGCGTCTGCTAACGTTCCCACGGTGAATCAGATGATGATCCACAGCGTTGACTGCACGAAGTGAAGTTACTGCCGACTATGTATTCAGCTATCCCTGCAGCGCAGTCAGCAACTGAGTCAGCAATGCATCAGTCGTGATTCTCAGTTGAAAGCAACGAAACCTCTTATTATGTGCAGTCGTCGTCCAATGAAACTGCAAGGTCACATAACATAAGTATTTGCTAAGTCAGATATTGCATTCAACTTTCTCAAGACAAGTTAAATATTATAATTAATTTTATAATAAATTCAACTCAAATTAAATAGTTCTAATCACAAATTAAATGTACTTAATTTTAATTAAAGTAGTCTTTACATTAAATAGAGATCATTAAATTCTCTTAGAATTGTATGAAGAGACTAAAATGACTAGACGAAAAGTCGCACAAATAAATTCAAATAAAATTGGAACGATACTTGCCGCCAAGTATTAGGACGTAGCATCCGAGCGCAATCCTAGCGCGGTGCAGGTGGGCTCAACCGGCTGGAGCGAGCTAAGCAGATGGACTTGTCCGTGTACAGCTCTGTTCCGCTGGTGCGCCCCCTGGCTAATGAAAATGGACTCGTCCCCTCCAATTATGCTTGGCGACGACATACGCGGCGTCCTGGATGTCACGCGTCCTTGTGGTCGTTCACTTGAAGACGTCTCTTCCTCCTTCGAGGAAAGCTCCCGGTATGCCCGGTGAACGCCTCGCTCCTTGAGGCTGTAGCAAGCGATGTCCACGCGGGTACTCCGTGGCTTGACTAGTGTGAGCCCACGCGGGAACTCCTTGGCTTGACTGATGTGGACCCCGTAGCGTGTAGGCTCCACGCTGGTGGTCCGTGAATTGAGAGGCGTGAACCTCTTTTCGACTCGTTGCACAAGCCGGCAACGATTAAATGATCATCGCACGACTCTAGCACTGGTTTTACAACGCACGCTCTTCTACAGAAAATGCCACTTGTTGCTCTTGAGTCCAACAAGATGGCTGCCGATCACCGTACGAACGCGGTGATTCTAGAGCTGGCTTTACGGCGCACGCTTTTGGCGACGCCTTGGAGTCGTTAGCGACGCACTCCAAGGCATTTACAAATGAGCGAAATAGCAATTGAATGTGCTATTTCCCATAGGAAGCCTTAGGGAATGGCTTCCGAGTGCGCGCGTCGGCGAAACAAACGAGAGAGAGATACAGCAACGTACACGCGAAGTCGGCATGTGGGCACATGCGACTGTATCGGCACTCACGATCACGAATAATTTTGATGCGTACCTGAAGAAGAAAAACTAGTACTACGCCACTCGTGAGTAGACGTAGGGTGTAGAGAGAATTTTCCTCCTCAATGTGGCCATGGCGATGAAGCTGCTTTCTCCCACAACCCGGCTGGAAGGACCAAATGTTTTGTAGATGAAGAAAGGATCGTAGACAGTACTGGTTCAAAAAAAGAATCAGGCGTTTCGTTGGAGAATGAAATTGATTTATTGAAGTGCCGTCGTGCCTCTTGGCGTACAGGTGTTGCTGCTTTCTCTCTCTCTGGCCGTCGCGCGTGAACTGGACTTCCGCTCAGCGCAGCGGGGCGCCGTCGGCCGTCGTGTTGTACGATGGAGGGGCGGAGAGCTGCGCGTGGCGAGCGATGAGTGGGCGAGCCTGGTTCCGTGCTCGAGCTCGGCTAGAGCGCGGCTCGAGCTGGCTCGAGCTGCCTCGAGCTGACGCAAGCTGGCGCGAGCTAGCGAGCTCGTGCTGGCGCGGCTCGTTGTACAGTTGGAGCAGAGGAAACGCTTTCTGGGTCGGCGTTACGTTGAATCCCGAACACCCCCAATGCTAATAAATATAGATGCAACTGTGAGGTAATATTGCTGCCAAATGCTATTTTCGTTATCACACGCGCGCGCACATAAACGCTAACGCATACAAACAAATATCGGCGGCTTAATGGACAAAAATGGATAAACGAGTTTCATTATTTTCCAGTTGTTTTCATCACATATCTTATAAGAGTTAGAATAAAATAATAATAATGAGTTCAAGCAAGATGAATATAATGAGTGGAATCAAAATTCATACAATGAGTTGAAACAACTGCAACAATATTTTAAATCGTGCGTTTTTCAATATATTTTGAATATTATTACTTTTTTTAGGTTGATTCATCGATGATAACATACTTTCCTCAAGTAAAACAGAAAAATAATTTCATGTCAGCTACGGCAAAACTAAGAGTTGAAGTATCGGAATTACACGCTGGAGAAAATGGACAACTGGAAATAAGTTGTCAAGCAACCATACCAAGTTTTCCTGTTTATCGTAATGAGTATGCCGATTATAAAAAAAAGACAGTACAAGGTTAGTTTCAATCATGACAGATATTATTCTTATGATGACGTAGTTTTATGAAATTTATTCTCGTTAGCATCCATTCGTAACGATCGATTATAGTGTACGTAATATCCAAATGTAAAATAATTTATTATAGAATGGCTAATGGGTGATAAAATTCAGGTGGTAAAATATATATATATAAAAAATTGCTTATAGTTTCTTTCACGGGAGCTTCATTTTATTTTAAACATATAGCTGATGTTGACCACGGATGGAAGTAACTCCAAAAACCAGCCAACAGGCATACGCAGCGGATATTTTCCGCATTTTTAAGTAATAAAATTTTGTTTCTATTTATACAAGAAAGTGATTTTATGTAACACAGGCACGATTTTCACGTTTTTTGAACCTAAAAAAGGATTTAAAGTAACCGATTTTAGACCAGCAGGAGCAAAGGCGCCGTAGCGGGCAGGGTTACCAGATGGCGATCTTCTATTCTTTTCACTCACCTACAAGTGACGTCACATTCTTTAAGAGTAAGTAAGACAGAAAATCGCCATCTGGCAAGCCTGGTAGCGGGCGCAAAAGTGCCAGAGCGGGCGCAACAGTAAAGGCATAGCTGGCGCAAAAGTGACGTAGCGAAAATCCAAACCTGTTTCACAAAAAATATCGTGTGCACCAAAGGCTAACTTGGTTTTTTGACCTCGTGTGATTGCAATACTCGTCTTTGGCTCGTGCTTACTCGCCTGCGACTCGTACTGCGAACTCAACACTGGATCTAAAAAGGTCCACTTTACGCCCTTGGCACACAATATGCTATTCTTTCCCATTGCATAACTAAAGTAAAATTGGCTTAATCGCTTTGAAATTTTTTTTAGAGGCAGGTTTTAGATACCTTTCAGATGACTTCTTTGGGCAAAAGGATTGGTCCATAATTTTCAGAGATATTTGCGGTTAAATCTTTTTTAACCTTTTTTTCAAATCGTAATTTCTCGACAACGGTTCGATGTATCAACTTGAATTGTATAGACAATTTATATGTGATATACGCAATATGTGTGCAAAATTTTATCAAGATCATTCGATTATTTTTGGAGATATTTAACATTGAAAATTTCCGTATTTTAAAAAGTGATTTTCTTTGCCGCAGGAAACTGGAGTAAAATTGGCTTAATCGATTGAAATTTTTTTTACGGGTAGATTTTGGATAGCTTTCAGATGTGTTGAGAAAAAGGATTGGTCAATAAATTTTAGAGATATTTGAAGTTTAAATTATTTCAAATATTTTTTCAAATTGCCATTTCTGGAGCTTTACGAATGAATATTAAATTTGCAGGCCATTTTGTATCACTGATATAAAGAATAACTTGACACAATGTCACCGGCTTGACTGTTAATGAACATCAACTTGAATAGCGTCAAATGCCGGAGGATTAATAGTTAAGATCGAGCAGTTGGCGTATCTAAATACTTGAACAAGTTCAACTGTACCGACTCTATTCCTTAATAGTTAAGTAAATTTTCGTTAACGGTTAATAAATATTGTTTAAAAGCTGTATTTGACTTTTATTAATGTATAGGCACTTGAGTGAGAGAGTACCAATACTTAAATCGTACGAAAAGCACCGAAAATACCCAGTAGAGCTGCCCTACTGAAAAGTCTTACGTGAGATCTCACGCCAAAATCTCATCTGAAATTCTGGTCCGCAAGCTGTTAAAATCTCTTGAATGATAAAAAATCAGTTTCTGAGAATTAGGAGTCGCCTATTAGGTTCCGCCCCCCCCCCCCCCAAATTTATGTTTTGAAGCGATCTAGCCATTTTTTACATTCTTAGATATTTTGCACATGAGATCTCACGTGAGAAATTTGAAACATGAGATTCCACGTGAGATCTCACCTGAGATCTCACGTGAGACCTCATGTGCAAAATTTCTAAAAATGTAAAAAATGGCTTAAAGGCTTCAAAACGTAGATTTTTGAACTTATCTGGGGGTGGCGTAACCTAATAGGTGACTCCTAATTCCCAAAAACTGATTTTTTATCATTGAAGGAATTTTAGCAGCTCGCAGTCCAGAATTTCAGATGAGATCTCATGTGAGTTCTCTCCTGAAATCTCACGTGAGTATTTTCAGTAGGGTGTAAAAACGTTAGACCTACGCGGCAAAGATACGCAGACTCGCAGATCACGGAGCAATATACTAAGTTGTTTGCCGGCGTACAATAAGCCAGTTTTAAGCACGTTCCACGCGCTCTCCTAATCTTATTGATTTTAAATTTTTGATAAGTGTACCAGTGATTTATTGACATTCAAGAAATGATTACTTCACAGTAAGGATTCGCAACGTCTACCATAAAACGCGCCCAAATATTAACCGAGGGAGCGTTCTCAAGAAGGGTACTTTTTGACATCTTCATGTCTTCCTCCATTAAGCGAGCAGGAAAAAACGCTTGGCAACGGAAGGTGGGAGTAAAACTCTTGCGCACTTTCCCACAAGGGAAAAACAAGTTTTCCCCTAAAAACAAAGGCAGTTTCGTACTATAAAAAGGGCCAGCAAGTGGGTCTCAACGCACAGTAATTTTCTAGACTTCTTTGAGGGCGAAGCGCTGCCCGACAAGCTACCAACAACAAGACTCTGCCCGACGGCAAAGCGCTGCCCATGCTACGCCCGTTTTGAATGCCACCACCAATTTTGCCACGACGAAGCCACCGACTCTGCGCCATGGCCGACTCCGCGCCACGGCGAAGCATTGCCAGTGATACGCCTGTCCCACATCGGAGAGACAGTTACCTGAAGGGGATTCCTGCGGATACCTGCCGACGACGACCACGAAGTCAACCCTTCTACGCAACGATACCTGTTGCGGGCCCATCTGCAAAGAGGACCATCAAATCGAAGAAGAACACCACACCGCTGACTACCGACCTTCGAAGAGACGACTCTTCTAAAGCGATTAGATTAAGGTATTAATTTTGTAATTTCGGGTATAAATAAATACGGGAAAGGCGAAACGCTCAGAGCATCGGCCTTTAGCAAAGGGAGATAAAGTCTTCTGATTCGCTTCGTCGGTCTCCGTAACCTGGGGTATTATTCTGCAAAAATTACGCGCGTTGAGCGATATTTTCAATATCGCTAACATAAGGCCATCAATTTTCAATCCATACAAAATGATTTTTTAGCACACGTAAACTATATTTCCAAAACGTTTTATTTTTTATACATCGACCGCTGAGAGGAATAATCCCCTAACTCGGCGTTTGCTTTAAGAGCCCCCTAACTCAGGAGTATTTTTTTGCCTTTAATTTTGTAGTAGCAACTCTGCAGAATTTTAAAACACGATTTCTGCATAACAGGCGCGATTAAAAATTGTGAACAAAATCTGCATGGATAATTCAACATTGCCTTTGTTCTGCGTCTGTGTACGATAAAAATTTATTTCTTCAAATCAAAATATCTAATTATTTCTCATACGCGGAAAGAAAAATCTTATCACCTTAATTAAAACGGCTTATACTCGTGGAGTATAGGAGTTCCCATACTATATAAGTAAGACGGTTTTAGCAATCGAAGTAAGGGATCCATATGGTATGGGTTCCTTGTTATTTAAGTATGTTGCTTTTCATACTACAACAGTTACACAATTATACGATCTTTGGATGAGCAGCGTACCACGGTAGTAACAGTGTAACACGATTTTAGTATACATTGCTCCCACCTTCAATTGTAAGGGAAATCATAACTATTATAAAGAAGTATTACTTATCGATAAAATAAAGCATCGAATACGTGGTCTAGGTCTTTAGAGTGGCCGATGATGGAGTCTAGATAATTTTCAATTGATTATCGCGTGATGGTAGCGTAATAGCTTTTATCGCTAGCGAAAGGCGATCAAAATTATTAAAAAGTATCGCTTTTCGTTACTGCGCATGCGCATAACCGCTAAACGCGCGTTTTCTGTAGGCGTTATTTTTACAGAATAATATCCCTGGCTAGGCATAGCGCTTTCGAGCGTTGGATAAAAGACAGGAAGATCTGGCACGCCCCATAGGAGGCCTGCTAGACATGATAGCTTTTTATTTAGATTCCAACGTAACAGTATATATGGGAGCGTCCGCCAGAAACGAGCCAACGGGCGCGCGCGACACCGTTTTCGCGCAAAATGCACTCTGTTCAAGTCGCTCATATTCATTCGCTGAGTCTCTCGGAAAAAAACAAAGTACATATATTGATAGATTTTTTCCTCCTCTTTCTAATAGTACTATTGTTTTTTCTCCAAAATGCTTTTATCTGATTGAAAATTCAAGTTGAATCTTCAGAGCCATTTTTCTCAAAGTATACCATTTTTTTTTCAAAATGTATTACACCATTCGAAAGTACAGGTCTTAAGCTACAAAATCCTAAAGTTTCAAGTTATAGACAGATGAAGGGTTCAAAAGTAATGCAATTACTTTTAAATTAAATTAAATTAAAAAGACAGCGCCATGAGGTCGAGCGCGCTCTCCGCGCTGCGCGGCACTATTAATGTAAACGTTAATTTGTATGAAAGTCCACTGTAACACTCTGCCGGGGATCAGGGCAGAGGTTCACGGGTAAACATAATAAATAACAATTCCTATTTAAAGACTCTAGATATATTATAGAAACAACCTTACTAACTATTATACAAAAAAACGGGCGCCAGGTGCACGCGTCAATTGCACCAACAAACTCGCACGGCTAGCGTAGCCGAGAGCGCAGAAACTCTACTATAATATGTCTACAGCTCCAGCTCGAGCCACAGCAATCGCAGATTCGGAGGTCCGTAACTCCCCACGCGAACGCGCACACACACGCGTAAGGAGAAAACCCGGGGACGGGAAAAACAGGGACTAGCACCAACCTCGGTCAGGGTTTGTCTCTGGCTCAGCTTTCCTCTCTCTCTCTCTCTCTCTCTCTCTCTCTCTCTCTCTCTCTCTCTCTCTCTCTCTCTCCTCTCTCTCTCTCTCTCTCTCTCTCTCTCTCTCTCTCTCTCTCTCTCTCTCTCTCTCGGACTCTCCAAAGCTACTTCTCCACTCGCACAACTGCAATTCACAGAACTCTCCCGACAACTACTACGCAAAAGCTCTCACGCTAACTACTATTCACCAAAAACTCTCCAAAGCTACTCGAAAACTCTCGCGACCAAAAGCTACTATACTGAGACGTGCACGAGGCGACAATCCAGGACTGAGTGAAGAAGAAGGAAGCGGTGCCTGCTCGCTTCCGTCTTCTTCCCCGGTGGCGTCTCTCTCTTTCTCTCTCATACTCATTACATCAGACCAGCCGGTGGGCAGGTTGGCAGCAGGGATCGGCGCGCGCCGCGATTTTCTTGCTCCATTTGTGGTGAAACTTATTCATTTAACCCAATTAGGGCTCTAATTACTCGAACGGTGGCTGTGATTGGCCAGGCGTGACGGCAACGATCGCCGGGTCGATTCCTGCTGCCACCTGTTGCGCGCGGATTTTGTGTGGCCGCTTCTTCACCGCGGCGCGAGCGAGCCGGCCTCTTCGCTACTGATGCTCGCGCGCGCCGAGGCTGCCGACGGCCGAATCGTCGCCGCTCGGTGTCTCTCGTCTCTCCCACTATGGCGTCGGCTGCTCCTTTAATCCACATGGGAGAGCACGACCGCTGTTGCTCCAGCTACAGCTTCTTCACCTAGCCGGGTACACGGAAAAGCTGCAAAAGGAGTCGCGCGCGGGGAAAGGGCAGTAAGAGGGACGGGCGCGCTAATGTGTGTGTGCGTGTGTGCGACGTCGCGCCGAGCCACAACTCCCCCCTCCTAAACTCGAAATAGTTCGCGGACTATCTTCGCACGTTTATTACTCTAAACTATTTGATATTCTTACCGCTCATCCGCTCTAGCTACTTACTCTAAGCTAATCGGTATTAGCTACAGCGGTGTGAGTTTGCATGTTTGTGTCTCAATCGCAACATCTTCTTCTGCAGCTGGGCTAAGTGTAAGGCTGTGTGAGTCTCCGCGGTGAGTGTGTAACTAACTATTGCACCCTGGCACCGTTAATGCTTCACAATTATCCAAATGCAATGAACAAACGCAACCGCGAACTCTCATTCCTCACGCCAACATGTTCACTCTCACAAAATTAACATTTTGAGAAGAAAATAAAAACAACACACTGCTGCAACAGTGACTTACCTGGCCGATCCCTTGAGTTACTGCTCTTTTTGAGCCACGTTCTGGCGACCTAAAATAATATGCTGACTTAATCGCGAATAATCAAATTTAGCTAACGATTCATGAGTTTTTCTCTCTGAGTTATTTTATTTTATTGCGACTTGCTTAAGGCTTGCTGGTGAGAGAACGCTCTCTCTTACTTAGAAAATCAATGGAAGGGGACAGGTAAGATAAATGAAAACTCAGCCTTAGGGTAAAGAGGCTGCTTTAAGGGGGCCAGACACCTTTTTTCTCTGAAATAAGAAGTCACATTTTAATACATAAATGTAAACTAATTATTTCATACTTTTTACATATAAAAGTGGGTATATTTACCTTACCTTAAAACTTTCTCCGATGGGCCTTTTATATGGTCCAGAACCATAGTCATCGATGAAACAAGTTTTTTCACTAACCGTAAGCTTTGAAATTTTCCTGTGGATGGATTGACTCCAGATTTGAACTAAATTACTCCTGAATAGTATAATTCTCATATGAGTGTAGGGATTTAGGATTAAATGTCGGAAAAAATTTTTAAATCAGAAAAATTATGAAAAAATATAAAAAATTTAAAAAAATTAAAAAAAAAAACTCTTGAAAAACAGCACAATTTTTTTTTCTCATTAGATCAAAAATCCCTACACTCATATGAGAATTATACTATTCAGGAGTAATTTAGTTCAAACCTGGAGTCAATCCATCCACAGGAAAATTTCAAAGCTTACGGTTAGTGAAAAAACTTGTTTCATCGATGACTATGGTTCTGGACCATATAAAAGGCTCATCGGAGAAAGTTTTAAGGTAAGGTAAATATACCCACTTTTATATGTAAAAAGTATGAAATAATTAGTTTACATTTATGTATTAAAATGTGACTTCTTATTTCAAAGAAAAAAGGTGTCTAGCCCCCTTAATTAAATTAAGACTTTGCTCCCTTTACTACCTTCACGACACACAACTTTTTGGGGCCCTGCCCTCTTCCGCTACAGCTCCAGCTATAGCTGCTGTCGCCTTAGATCCTCCAGCTGACGCTGGCCCCAATCCTGGCAGCAGCTGGGGCAGGTGGCCATGCTCACTCCCTCCCGACAGCACATATAACACACCCGGCGATGGGACTGGGAGCAGTTGATGCTGCTGTGCCCGAATTCGCCACAATTCCAACATCCTGGCCTGGCTTGGCCCGCCTCTGGGGCTGGCCTCGTCCTTGCTCTCTGGCGGAGCGCACTCGCGTCCTCACGCGTGGCGGTTCGGAGCGGAGGTACCCCCCGTATCCACTCCGGCGGTGGCTCCACTTACCGGGGTCGGGGGGTATTCGGCCTCCGGAGATGAACTCCGAGACGGTGTGGAGGAGGGCGGCCCGAAGTAACGGCCCTGGCCGAATCCTGGCGTTCCCTGGTTCGCCTGGGTGGAACGCCCTTCCGGCGTGGTGGGTACCTAGCTGATCGGGGCCAGACCCGGGCAGAAGGGCAGCTGTATAGCAGCTCCCAGTGGTGGCGAGCGATCCCGCGGCTGGAACTCTCTCCCGCGTCCGAAGAGTCTCGGCCTTCCTTGACCTCCCTCTTCCTTGCTTGACGGGCTGCTGGCTCGCTGGCCGGCCCGGGGAAGCGGCTCTTGCTGCAGGCGCTGTTGCAGGGTGAGAAACCCGCATCGACCGACCCCTCTTCCGAGCTGGCGGGCGGGCGGCATCAACCCCCGCCGGGCTGCTCTCCCGATTTGTAGGACCGGTACCTCCTCGTCCCACATTGCTTGGTGCTGAAACAAGATCGGCCGGAGCTGTAGATTGAGCTCCCTTCGTTTGTGTAGCTTTTGGCGGCGTATACTTTTTTAGATTGTTGACGAATACTTTCGTCCGCCGCTTCGAGTCAAGATCCTCCACCAAGTACACTACTGGAGAGTAGACTTCTACCACCTTAGCCGGTCAAACAAACCTAGGCGCTTGCTTAGCTGCAAATCGGTTCTCTGCGGACGATAGCACATGGTTTCGATGCCTCACGAGGTCTCCGACTTGGTAAAGGACCTCTCGTCGATTTTTGTTGTAATTCCGCGCTTGCCTTGCTACAGCTTTATCCATGTGTCTGCGTACCAAATCATGCAAAGCAGGCAATCGGCTGGCTCGAGTCTTCCATTTATCCACGTCAGGAGGCGAGGTAGGAAGAAGGTTTTTCAGGTGATTCCGAAGTAGGGAGGAAGGAACAGGATTGCGCCCCAAATTGAGAAATGCCGGAGAAACCCCTAACGACGAGTGCACCGCACTATTTAACGCGAAACACAATTCGTTTAAGTGGAAGTCCCAATCTCGGTGATCATCGGCTAAAAAGCTATTGATCATTGGTCGCAAATTACGGTTGACTCTTTCCACCGGGTTTGCTTGTGTATGGTAGGGCGGAATCGTGGATTGCAGAATTTCATATTCATCTAACCTCTCAGTAACCATTCGGTTAGAGAATTCTGTGCCATTATCCGTAAGCAAAACCCGAGGGCAACCCCAACGATTTACGATCAATTCTTCAAAGGCTTTTAGCACTGATTTAGCATCTGCTTTCCTCAACGCCTTCAGCTCAACGTATCTAGTAAACAGGTCTTCAAAGACAATCACATACCTGTTACCAGTACGCGAGGGAGATTTTGGGCCCATTATATCAGCTGCTACGACAACCCATGGACCGTCCAGGTTTCTCTCCGTCATCAGCCCAGCTGGAGCTTGCTGAGATCTTTTGTAAGCTTGACATACTTGGCAGGCAGCTACGTACCAACACACATCTCGATAACAGCCTGGCCAATAATAATATGTCGCCACTCTCGCAGAAGTCTTCTCCACGCCTAAGTGACCTGCTTGTGGAGTGTTATGAGCTTCAGCTATAGCTTTTTCTCGATCTGCTTCAGGGAGGACGAGCTTCCACGCATCCATGTCCGGCAGCAATGGATCTACGGTCTTATTCGGACGATGCGCGAACAGTAAGCCATTTACTACCTTCCAATTCGGGTACTTCCTTGGGTTTCTCTCGATATTGCTTATTCTCCCTTGATACCATGGATCTTCTGCTGTAGCAGTGGCGATAGCTGCAAGCTCATAATTTCCTTCCCAAGCACGCGAAAGCGCGTCCGGAACTTTGTGCAGCGCACCTTTGCGGTGTACAAATTTAATATTGTACATTTGTAGAGTCGTATTCCATCTGACTAATCGCCCAGCAGGGTCTTTGAGGTTATTTAACCACAACAGGCTGTGGTGATCTGTGATTACTGTAAACTTCTCACCTAGCAAATAACCTCACAGCCCCTCGACGGACCATAAGACGGCGAGGCACTCCTTCTCAGTGACAGTATAATTTCTCTCTGCCTTCGACAGAGTCCTACTCACAAAATAGATAGGGTGCTCGTCGCCATCAATATACCTGCGTCAGTACTCCAGCTATAGCATAATAGCTCGCATCTGTTTGCAGGGTGAAGGGTAGCGACAGATCTGGCCTGACAAGCACAGGAGCTTGCGTCAGTGCGAGCTTCAGCTTCTCAAACGCTTGCTGTTGTTCTTCGTGCCACTGCCACCGAACATTCTTCCTCAGCAGCTTGGTTAGCGGTGCTTTATACTCTGCTAGGTGAGCTATGAATCTGGAGTACCAGCCAATCATGCCCAGAAATCTCCTTAACTGCCTGATGTTGAGGGGCGCTTGATACTCGAGGATGGGCTTTACTTTATCTTCATCAGTCTTCAGTCCGTCCTCGTTAATGATATAACCTAAGTACTTAACCTCCGCGCAAAAAAACTCAGACTTTTTGAGGTTAATCTGTAGGTTTGCGTCTTTTAACGCCGTGAGCACGATCTCTAACCACTTTGTGTGCTCTTCAAATGTCGGCGAGACGATAATGACATCGTCTAAATAGGCGAACACTTACAGTTCCCAGGCAGCCTTGATTAGGTTATCCATGATGCGCTGGAACACAGCTGGAGCATTTGTCAGCCCATATGGTAACCGGATGAAGTGGAAAAGTCCTCGCCCTCGTACTGAAAATGCGGTGACCTCTCTGCACTTCGGATCCAACGGAATCTGGTGGTACGCCTGGCTTAAATCTAGCTTAGAAATATACTTAGCGGAACTTAACTTATCCAGTATATCATCCATGTTTCGCAATGGATACGCGATAGACTTAGTATGCTTATTAACTTGCCTATAGTCTATGCAAACTCGGAACAAGTCATACAATTTTGGAACTAACACAGGGCAGCTTCGCCAGGGGCTATCAGATGGCTCGATAATCGACTTCAGCCCAAGCCGTCTGCAACATCTTCGGAGTATACTTCCGAGGAGCTTGGCGAATGGGTTCATTTCCTTGAATGTCAATGAAATGCGGGGCGACATTAGCTAACCCTAGCTTTTCCGGTGTAGGTGGAATCAATCTCTGTTTGATTTCTCCAATAAGCAACTGCTGATCAGCTGTAGCACGACTCAGTCCTCCTATGCTGGCTAGCTGGGAAACAGGTTGGATCTTGGCCGTAAGGGTAAAACTGGTGAACTACTCCCTTCGGCGTCCACCATGTATCATTCTCGTAGTCGATCTTCATCTTAAACAATCGTCTGAAGTCGATTCCGAGAATGCAGTCGTACTGAAGCTCATCTGCTACCCGGAAGGGCATAGATAACTCTGTATTATCGATGCTCACCGTCAGATTAAGTACTCCTTGTAGCTTCACTGCACCTACATCAGCTACGCGTTCTGAAGCTGCTTCCTGTTCCAATTTCTGGGCAAATTCCTTGCTGACGCCTTTGCCGAGCTACGAATGAACGCAGCCATCGTCGAGCATGCCTAAGAGTTTTTTCCATTCAATTCGATGTTGAAGAATAACCTTGGCTCGACGTTGCTGATAGCGCTTCTCATTATCAGTGATTCTGGAGCTAGAACTTGAGGGTTGTCTCCCTCGCCCATAGCTGCAGCTGAACTGTTTTCTGGAGTAACAGCGATCGAAATAGAAGTGGGAGGAGTCGAGTCTGAAGTAGGAGGGGGTGAATTGACACCGTTAACTTCCCCTCTTACTCGTTTCCCGCCGCCGTAGTCGAATTGCACTTGGTGCATCGACGCGCCGTGGTATTAGGCTGTCCGCACACTAGGCAGACTGCAGCGTTCATACACTCACGTCTCCAATGTCCGGCTTGGCCGCAGCGGAAACATGGCTCTCGCATTTTCCGTCGCTGCATGTCCTCGTACTTCGCCTTCGCGGGGACCGTCTCGACCTTCAGCTCTTCCTGTTTAGGCTCGCTCTCCGCCGCACAGTGGGGCCGCGAGCAAAAGAAAGCGCCGAAATTCGCGCTTGCCTCGAAAAATGCATAAAAAAAAAAGTTTGAGGCACGAAAGTATTCGTTGTAACCTATATTTTAATAAACCGTTTCCCCCGGTATGATCGTAATCGATATATATGTATATCAGGCGTATATTGAGCACACATACAGTAACCATATTAAAATGACATTTTCGTGCAAAGCTTTTCATTACTCGATGTATCTACCATAATAATAATATATTTAACACACACACACATATATATATATAACATTAGATTATTATTAGACATACATATGAGTTATATCGGTTCGTGTATATGTGTATATATGCATATATATAAATATTATCTTATATCTTAAAAATGAATAAAATTAAAAAAATGAATTTAGTGGTATGCGACACATACATGTATACATACACACACGGAAAAACACGCGCATACACACACACACACACACACACAACTATATATTACTTATTATTGATATAATATAATATGCATTATTTGTATTATACCACAGCTACATGTTCAATATTTAATAAATAGTGGATTTCATAATAAGTAATATATCTGTGGTGCCAAGGAAGATGGGAATTAATCCACTCTTTACGAAAATCGAGTTAAAGCCATTTTTCTTTTTTTTGAGATTTAATACACCATATTTTGAAGTTTTTATTTGGTAAAAAGTTCATTATTCTGTAGTTACAACGTAATTGAAGAAGGACAACTATAGCAGTTGCATTTAAGCTTTATCATTTAAATCGCCATATCTCTAAAACTTTTCCAACTGATTTGTTCCCTCTTCTTTAGCACCACAGATATATTTGTGTGTGTGTGTGTGTACGCGCGTGTTTGTCCTTGTGTGTATGTATACGTGTATGTGCCGCATACCACAAAATCCATTTTTTTAATTTTGTTCATTTTTAAGATATAAGATAATATTTATATATATGCATATATACACACATACACGAACCGATATAGCTCATATGTATGTCTAATAATAATCTAATGATATATATATATATATATATATATATATATATATATATATATGTGAGTGTGTTAAATATATTTTTATTATGGTAGACACATCGAGTAATGAAAAGCTTTGCCCGAAAATGTCATTTTAATGCGGTTACTGTATGTATGCTCAATATATGCCTGATATACATATACATATCGATTACGATCATACCAGGGAAAACGGTTTAATAAAATATAGGTTACAACGAACACTTTCGTGCCTCAAACTTTTTTTTTATGCATTTTTCGAGGCAAGCGCGAATTTCGGCGCTTTTTTTTGCTCGTGGCCCCACTGTGCGCCGGCTTCGCTCGAGCATGCCGCTTTTGGTCGCTGCGGCGACCCTGACTCTTGCTGCGAGCATCTCGTTTCCGATCCTTCTTCTCTTGCCACTGTTCATCCGTCGATTTGAACTTCCGTTCCCTCGTCGATCGTCGCTACTGTCCTTCATCCGTCTGCGTCGCTGCTACCGGAGCTAGATTGCTTGAGCTGGACAGCTTCAGCTCGTTTTCTTCCGGGGTGCTCGGAACCACTGGGGCCAGTTTCACCTGCCGCTACGGCTTCGGCGGAATATACGCTGAAGCAGGAAAAGCTGAATCCGAAATCGTAGGCGGTGGCTTGTACGCCTTCTCCTGAGCTCTCCGCAGCTCCTCTCGCTTGCCTAGTTTTTGCAATTCCGGAAAATTCTCAAAATCTTTCCTCTCGATGCGCAGCCGGTACGAAGGATGTAGCTTCTGGTATACTCGATCTAGCTGCTCTCCTAACGTAAGCGGCCGCTTCAGCTGATCCATCAGGTCTCTCACTTTCAGCAGATAGGTGGAAATCTCCTCACTCGGTCCTTGCGTTCGCACCTCCAGCTCCTTTCGTAGCCTCTCCTGCACGTCTTCGAAGCTGTACTGCAGGCGAAACGCGTCCACAAATTTCTCGAACACATGATTCGTCATCGAGGGCTGAGGGCAAGGCTTTCACTATTTCCTCGATAGTCAGTTTGTAAGTTTCTTTGCATTTTGCTAGGTCTGTAATGAAACTTTTGGGGTATCTTTTCCTATCCCTTTTAAAAGTAATGTGCCACTTGGAGAGTAGCTCCGTCGTGCGTTTCTCTTTATAAAGCGATGAACGCTCGAAAACCGGCACATCTTGTCTCATCCCAGGAGCAGAGACATCGAATCTCCCCGGGTGAGACTGGCAGTTTGCAGCAGGATGCATCGGAGCTGATGAAAATCCTGTGGCAGCTGGCAGTGGGACTGCAGGCGGAAAATACAACCCAGAATGCGGAATGTTACCATTATACCATGGATACCCTGGAGCATTGGACATCATCGGTTGCGAGGACACAAAAGGTTGCGGAAAATACCCAGGCGGATACTGAAACGATGGTGGCGGCGCTGGCTGATTGTAATACGGGCGCACCGGCTCGACTCGTGCTCCAAATCCGCTTGCTTGTGAAGCTCCAGCTGAAACAAAATGTTGAGCGAGCGACGCTGAGGACATGAGAGGCAGCTCATGATAACCTGGTGTTACTCGCGGCATTGGACATTGTGAGTAGACAACAGGCCCTGCTACGCCGTCGAAATTTCCTAGAGCAACATTAGCTGAAAGCTGAGGAATACTCGCCGAAGGTAGCGAACCAACTCCGGAAACACCGCTGCTGAACTCTCTTCCCTGATATCTCGTGGACGGAGCAGCTGGGTATCTCATCTGCTGCAACGGCAACGCTGGAAGCGGCAAAAACGACGTACCATCGAACAATCCGTTCGGCTGCCTCACCGCCCTTTCTTCACTTGTAGATAATGGAATCTCGTCCCGCGCACTCGCCATACTCGTTAAATCCATACTATTTTCCATGAACGTGCTATGCTCGTGAGCACGAAGTGGACCGGATTAGGAGTTGACTCCCTCGTGTCATGAAACACTTCCGGCGCGGCGATGCTAACATGCCTCTGCGCGTCAGAACTCTGTATCTCTGGAGCAACATGACTGCCAGCTGTAAGCTGCTCGGCCGCACACCGCGGCTCACTCACTTCGATGTGCAGCCTCGACATAAAAGTCTGCGACGACTCCTCCATGGAGATCGGATCGCGAAATCTACCCTTCGATTGACCTGTGGAGAGCGGCGCTGCTTCTGAATCCTCTGGAGCTACCACCTGCTGCACGAGAACCCTAGATGGCGAAAAACGTGCAACAGAATGCCTACTCGACGACGAAGCACTGTGTGCAGCAATGGACTCGTCCGCGGCTCGTCTCTGGCCGGGTCCCATGGCGCGGTGTCTGCTCCAAAATGGCGTCGCATCTCGTGCCTCTCCAACCTATTATGCAATATGATCGCGTTCGAGCGAATATTCAGCCCGAACCGCTGAGCAGTCATCGCAACTTTCCCGTCGGTTAACTTATTAATCGATCGCTTCAGCGCTTCAGCTGCAGCTATCGGGTCGACGCACATTAGATCATTCTCGTCGACACCGACCGAAGCCCAGCTCCCATCAAAATTCTCCATCTTGAATACCTTCTCAGTTAGCCTCGGTCGAATAGCTCCGTTGATTTTCTCTCTAATTCTAACTTTACCGATTTAATGTTTACTTTAATGCTAATGAGACCAAAAACTGTTTTCAAGCAAGCAAAGTAAAAGCAAAAAGAAAGAAAAGAAAATCAAGCCCACTCCACCGAGTCCACGTGAGAAGGTGAAGCGCGACAATTACGTACTAGCTCCTGCACTGCGAACTGCAATCCCTCAGAAAATTTCCCCTCTCGTTTCTATTAAAAATCTTATAACGGAGGCGTGGGAAAGTTTTATGGAAGGTTATGCGGAAAGGAGCGTAAGCGAGCAATCTCTCCAAAGGGGGAAGAAAGTAGAGTAAAATAAAATAAGCACCGAAATGAAAAAGGAAAATTTCAAAACCAAAAACCGTAAAACAGGAAGACGATTCTGTCGTGCACGCGTGTTCAGGAAGTTACTCTTAATCTTACGCACTCCCTGAACGCGTTGCAAAAATTTTTTTATGCCGCGTGGCTAAAGCTGTAACAAGACGTGATTTTGCGAGTATCTCATTAACTCTTAATCGCAAAATCACGAACAAATCGCAATAAATATTCGCAATTTAATTCAATTATTTATTTGAAACAATATTATTCCAACGACTTAAGGGGGCTAGACACCTTTTTTCTCTGAAATAAGAAGTCACATTTTAATACATAAATGTAAACTAATTATTTCATACTTTTTACATATAAAAGTGGGTATATTTACCTTACCTTAAAACTTTCCCCGATGGGCCTTTTATATGGTCCAGAACCATAGTCATCGATAAAACAAGTTTTTTCACTAACCGTAAGCTTTGAAATTTTCTTGTGGATGGATTGACTCCAGATTTGAACTAAATTACTCCTGAATAGTATAATACTCATATGAGTGTAGGGATTTAGGATTAAATGTCGGAAAAAATTTTTACATCAGAAAAATTATGAAAAAATATAAAAAATTTTAAAAAATTAAAAAAAAAACTCTTGAAAAACAGCACAATTTTTTTTCTCATTAGATCAAAAATCCCTACACTCATATGAGAATTATACTATTCAGGAGTAATTTAGTTCAAATCTGGAGTCAATCCATCCACAGGAAAATTTCAAAGCTTACGGTTAGTGAAAAAACTTGTTTCATCGATGACTATGGTTCTGGACCATATAAAAGGCCCATCGGAGAAAGTTTTAAGGTAAGGTAAATATACCCACTTTTATATGTAAAAAGTATGAAATAATTAGTTTACATTTATGTATTAAAATGTGACTTCTTATTCCAGAGAAAAAAGGTGTCTAGCCCTCTTAATCTGAAGCGTCTGGCTAAATTCGATTTGCTCACGGCGTCTATTAACACCTGCACGCGGTAGATACTTTGAGTGCAAAAATGGCTGCCAGCACGGTTCTCCCGCGCGGTTCTCCCGTTGTGTGTGCGCGCCGCGATGGCGAAATCACGACGCAGATCCCTTAGCTTTGCCACGGCCCTGACCGTGGTCCCACGTTGGGAGCCACTTGTAACGCTCTGCCGGGGATCAGGGCAGAGGTTCGCGGGTAAACACAATGAATAACAATTCCTATATAAAGACTCTAGATTTATTATAGAAACAACCTTACTAACTATTATACAAAACAACGGGCGCCAGGTGCACGCGTCAATTGCACCAACAAATTCGCACGGCTAGCATAGCCGAGAGCGCAGAAGCTCTACTCTAATATGTCTACAGCTCCAGCTCGAGCTGCAGCAATCGCGGATTCGGAGGTCCGTAACTCTCGACGCGAACGCGCACACACACGCGTAAGGGGAAAACCCGGGGACGGGAAAAGCAGGGACGGGCACCAACCTCGGTCAGGGTTTGTCTCTGGCTCAGCTTTCCTCTCTCTCTCTCTCTCTCTCTCTCTCTCTCTCTCTCTCTCTCTCTCTCTCTCTCTCTCTCTCTCTCTCTCTCTCTCTCTCTCTCTCTCTCTCTCTCTCTCTCTCTCTCTCTCTCTCTCTCTCTCTCTCTCTCTCTCTCTCTCTCTCTCTCTCTCTCTCTCTCTCTCTCTCTCTCTCTCTCTCTCTCTCTCTCTCTCTCTCTCTCTCTCTCTCTCTCTCTCTCTCTCTCTCTCTCTCTCTCTCTCTCTCTCTCTCTCTCTCTCTCTCTCTCTCTCTCTCTCTCTCTCTCTCTCTCTCTCTCTCTCTCTCTCTCTCTCTCTCTCTCCGGTCTCTGAGAGGCGCTGGCAGTTTTCTTAAGCTCCGTGTTTGAAGGCTTTTCTGTGGTGCAGCCTCCGTGTGGCGGCTTTGTTGGTTGTTTGGATACAGTCCCTCCAGTGCTGGCTTCAAGTTCAGTAAAAAATCTTCGGCGTGAAGGATCTATTTGTGAAGCTATCAGTGATTATCCGTTCTGTCTTCCTTGGAGATTAGGCGTTCCATGTTAATTTTGCTAACATCATCGGCTACCAGTGGGTTCCTTCGGTGACCGGTATTCCAGCGTCACTGTCGTCACCTCTTGCTGTACTACCAGTATTTAAGTATCGTCTATTCAGTGCCATTCGATAACCATAGCGTCTCTAGTTTTAAGTTCTTAAGTTTTAAGTCTGTATGTTATGCGTAAGGCGTATGTAAGTCGTGTGCGTAAGTCCTGTATTATCTGTAAAAAATCATTGGTGTCTAAAATCCTGCCGTAAAGAAACTCAAAACTGTGCACGGCCGAGCCTGTAATAAACGGTATCATTTAAAGTGCTGCGATCCCAGCTGGGTAGCCAACAGCGTGACGGTTTGTTGCTGCGCAATTGACATTTGTCGTCATTTTCTTCCTCGCACGTAATCTAGTAATTGCCGAAACGTACCGACCAGCGCGGTGAATAATCAATGTAACGTTTCTCGCGGACTTTTGTTTACGCTCCCCACCTCTCGTAGCTCGCGCAAACGCTCGGCGTCCCCGCCTTCATCTTCCAGTGCGCAGTGGAGAAAGGTCCCGTGTATCGAGGAGAGTAGTTGTCAACAATTGCCTGTCGATACCACCGACGCTCGCACAACTGTTGTCTCAGCAGTAGCGGTCTTTAATTCTCGTGTTGCTGTCCGTATAGCTGACAACGATTTCTGCTGCTATCACGCATGTGAGCCGAGCCCTTTATCCACACGCACTATATACACGATGCAGCCGGCGCCAACTAACACGATGGAGGTGGATGACGACAAATACAAAGGTGCTCCAGCGTGGTTCGTAAATTATATTGATGAGTATCGGAACGATAAAATCAAGCTAAGTGAGGAAATCAAAGGTCTTTCGAATCGTCTTAAAGTGGTTGAAACAGCACTCGGCGACCAACGAAAACAGCTAAATAAGCATGATACTGAATTAGCTGGGCTTAAATCGGCCCTCAGTGCTCTTCCTACCGCTCTTCCTAGTCAACACCGAACTATCGATAACTGCGAGCTTATTGTTACCGATATCCCGTCAGATGTTGTTCTTGGCGACCGCGACGTTATGGAAAGAATCCTGGAGGCCATTAAGCTACCGCACAGTGTTCTATTTTGAAAAAAAATGGACAAAATGAAATATCTCGCGAACGGATATCGATAGCCGGATGAATCCAACTGCATTTTAAAGTTGAAGTAATGTACAATAAAGGAAAAATAGTCCAGTACTGATCATTTGACCCTGTGACCTTAGAAATGAAAAATGAAAGTTGAATAAATAACGAATTTTCGGCTTTTTCATTTAGACTTTGTGGCTATCAATTTTTTCGATCAAAAAAATATGTACTCCTGTAATGTTTGATGCAAGGTTTTTTAATAACCCTTAGATTTTAATAATTCATATATGCACCTATAAAATTGTGTACTTGTATTTATGTACCCATGTATTTTGATTCACTGAATCCGAATTTGAAGTCGAAATTACTCAATAATGCTCCATTTTTTCAGGGTGAATTTTTCGTATTTTTTATGGAGTTTTCAGATTTAAAAACAAATTGGTGTGCGATAGGACAAATCTGACATCAAATTCGGATTCTTTGCATCAAACACTAAAGGAGTAAATATTTTTTTGATCGAAAAAATTGATAGCCAGAAAGTCTACAATGAACAAGCCGAAAATACGTTATTTATTCGACTGTCATTTTTCATTTCCAAGGTCACACGGTCAAATGATCAGTACTGGACTATTTTTCCTTTATTGTACATTACTTCAACTTTAAAATGCAGTTGGATTCATCCGGCTATCGATATCCGTTCGCGAGATATTTCATTTTGTCCATTTTTTTCAAAATAGAACACTGTGTGCCGCGTCTCCACCAGCATCTCGTTGATACTCGACCCTGGTCACCCGCCGCTGCGTCTGCGTCTCCTGCTTTAGACCCGCAGCTAGGCTCTGAGTCTGTGCTGGGCGACACAGTCCACGATCCAGTCAACATAATCACACGTAGTTTCGTTTGCAGGCTCGTTTATGAATCTGCTCGCGATACTATTACCGCGCATAGCCATAAACATAGCGCTTTTAACTCGCAAACGCTCTTTGGTTCTCAGGCGAGATTGCATGTATTTTTGAGACCGCTATGGCCCAAACAATTCTTTATCCTCTGGAGAAAATGCTGCGATGCCGCCAAAAAGTTGAATTACTTGAGACCCTATGTGCAGGGGATGCAGATAGCTATGCGCGCGTCGCGCAGCAGCGCTCCTGTTATTATCAACAATGAGGCTGAGCTTGCCAAACTCGTGCCGCGGGCTGCACCGCCTAGCTGAAGGATTGCTGACCGGGCTGTGCGCACTCTCCCTGGCCAAAGCCTCTCGGTCATGCATGCAAATATGGATCGTCTTAAACCGCATTTGCACTTACTCGAAGCTCATGTTGCGGACAATTTCTATGACGTTGTAGCTATGACCGACACGTTTCTCACACCAGTCGAGTCAGACGCTGTTGTAGCTCTAGATGAGTTTAATTTTTATCGATTAGACAGGATAGGTTGCGGAGGAGGTGGCGTAGGTATATACGTCCGTAATTATATCTCAGTGAATGTTCTAGCGCATTCGGACCCGGTTTATGATAACACGCCTGAATATCTTATTCTTGAGTTTGCTTCAGGCTCGAACAGAGTGCTATTTTCTGTTGTCTATCGGCGTCCTCATGCGGCATATACTCATGAATTTTTTGAGTGCGTAGCTCCCCTTCTCCCTTCCTACGCTAATGTCATTATAACGGGTGACTTTAATGTCAACATGGCCAAGAAATTTGGAGCCTCTGACTCGCTAAATTTATCCATCGATCACAATCTTCTCTACCTCGTACCTTCACAGCCAACCCACCATCGGATCACCCATAATCACATTTCTCATACATGGCTTGATCTTTTCATCATTCGCGAGGCAGCAGATTTATTGTCTTATAAGAAGTCAGATGCTCCATTTATCAATGGCCATGATTTAATAGAGATTAAGTTGCGTTTTTATAAACAACCGCACATTAATAAAAAAATTATTACACGTAAACTTTCCAGTATTGACCGCGAGCTTTTATGCGGTACATTCGTTCAAAAACTCGATCCATTTTTTAGTGCGTCTTTACGAGCCCAACCTCAGCCCGGTGCCTCGGAACATTATTCACTTTCATCAGATTCAAATGCAGAATGCGACATTCTATCGGCGAATTCAATGGCTAATGCGGTTTCCACAGCGATTGTTGGTGCTTTTGACGTCCTCGCGCCAAAGCGCGAAATCGTGATCTCTTCGCGTCGTAAACCGTGGGTCAGACAAGAAACACGCCTACTCATGAAGCAGCGTGACCGCGCGTTTAAACGCGCTTCAGCCTCGGGTACGGCCGAGGATTTCACGCGCTATAAGCGGCTGCGTAGTGAGGTCTCGAATCTACTTGACACTACCAAAAACAGACACCTCTCATCGAAGCTGGCTGCTGCCCCTGATGCTCGGGCGAAGTGGGAAGAGCTGCGCAAGTTCGGGGAAGTCGGCAAAGGGCTCCCCTCGCCTTTCACATGCTTCACTATAGATGAACTTGCCCAACACTACGCGACTGTTGTCTCGGGTTCGCACGCACGTCCTCTGTCACCTGAGGATCTGAGAAGTGCTGTAAGTGAACTACCTCAAACCGCCAACGTCATGCATTTCAGCAGAGTAACATCTCAAGAAATTGCAGCGATTATTAATAGTTCTTCGTCTGCATCCACAGGCACTGACGATATATCGTCATCCATGCTGAAGCTTCTTTTGCCAGCACTGTTGAAGCCTCTCGAGGTTATCTTCAACAATTTCCTTTGCCACGGCTCTTTTCCTACGATGTGGAAGAATTCCCTTCTTCTTCCGCTCGCGAAAAAGAGAACGATGAATTCACCCTCAGACACACGGCCAATTGCTCACCTTTGCGAAATGTCGAAGGTACTCGAGAGGCTAGTTCACAAACAGCTCTCTGATTTTCTCGAACAGAATCATTTGCTTAACACAAGACAAGCAGGATTCCGTAAAGGGCATAGCACCCAAACTGCCCTCCTTGGCGTCACCGAAGACGTGCGCATAGCCATCGAACAGCGGAAGATTACGGCACTTATTCTGTTCGATTTCTACAAAGCTTTCGATACTGTACCACACGATTTGCTACTGCGTAAGCTTCGCCGCCTGGGCTGCTCTGCTGACGTCATCAATTGGTTTTTTTCATACCTTTCGGAACGCTACCAAGCAGTTCGAGATGACGCTGGAAACATCTCAGCTTGGACCCGCATTACAACTGGAGTGCCCCAGGGGAGCGTGCTAGATCCGCTCCTGTTCTCTATTTTTATTAATGATCTGCCGTTATGTCTGGTGAACTCGTGACACATGATTTTCGCCGACGATACGCAGATATACCACTCGTTTTTTCCTACGGATATCAAAGAGGGTATAGCAGCGCTGAGCCGTGATGCAATCGCCGTCGCCAACTGGGCTACTGCCAACGGTCTCGAGCTCAACGTGGACAAAACAAAGGTGATGATTCTCGGTAGTTAAATTTATATGTCTCGTCTTGACCTCAACAGCATCCCGAAAGTTTCCGTTAACGGTCGTGAACTTCCATACGAAGTAGAAGTAAAGAGCCTAGGTGTCAACATTACCACGTCTCTCAACTGGGCCCCTCATGTGAATCAGTGTGTGCGGAAGATATATGGCTCTTTATACACCCTGAAGTTTTTTCAGCAAGCTCTAACGCGCAGTGTACGCAAAAACTTAGTCGAGAGTCTGGTGCTTCCGTACTTCGATTATGCTTGTGTAGTATACCACGATGTCGATAAGGAGCGCGAGCTGAAGCTGTTACGTGCGCTTCACGCGTGCATACGCTTTATTTACGGTAACATCCCGCGCCGTGCTCACGTAACACCATACCGACTCGAACTTGGTTGGCTGTCACCGTCCCGTCGCCGTGACTATTTCACGGCCACACTCGCGTTCAGTGTCATCTCGCACAGATCGCCTTCTTATCTTATACCGAGGTTCTCTTTAATTAACACCGATATCAATATCAGAAGCTCTAGCCGTCGTCCCACTCCGTCTCTCTACTACCCTCCTCCCCGTACTAAAGCCAGGAATTGCACATTCGTTTTTACAACCTCCAAACTCATAAATTCCCTTCCTTCAGTTTCCTTTAATCCCTCACGCCATGGCCACTTTAAATCCTCACTCTACACCTTTCTCCTTGAGAGAGATTGGAGTGACTGGCGGGCTAGAGTGGAAACAGAAGGTATTACAAACTTCTACAGACCGTCCGATTAACTGTGTAACTGTGTACTGTTAATTGCAAATTTTCTGTTGTTGCGAGTTTCTGTTGTAAATATTTATTGCGTGGCGTACAGAAATGCGCCCCCGTTCTGCGATGCGTTTTGCGATACGTTTAGATGATTGTCAACTGCGTTTCTACTGTTTCTATTACTCTGCGCCAACATACGGTTGTAGTGCTTTGTATCGTATTTGTATGCTTTGTATTATTATTATTTTGCATTGCTTTGTATTATTATTGCGTTGTAGTACTTTGTATTATTTTATTTTGTATATAGTTTATTATTGTAAATCTTTGTATAATTTTAGTGCCTGATTGAGTTATACCCAGAGGCCAAATAAAGACATCTAATCTCTCTCTCTCTCTCTCTCTCTCTCTCTCTCTCTCTCTCTCTCTCTCTCTCTCTCTCTCTCTCTCTCTCTCTCTCTCTCTCTCTCTCTCTCTCTCTCTCTCTCTCTCTCTCTCTCTCTCTCTGGCACAGATTCTCGCTCTCGCTCTCTCTCTCACGGCGACAGCGGCGTCTCTCGTCGGCGGGGTGACGTCGGTCGCAGGGCGAGGACGGTGGCGAGTTGGCACCTCGTAGCAGCATACGCGGTCTTAAAAGCACGCGACACGGCGGTAATCGACAGAGTGCCGGCCGGTGTCGCGCGGGCCGTTTTCGTCGCTCCCGTAGTTCCCGTAGTGGCCGCTTCTTCAACGCGGTGCGAGCGAGCCGGCCTCTTCGCTACCGATGCTCGCGCGCGCCGAGGCTGCGTCGCCGCTCAGTGTCTCTCGTCTCTCCCTCTATGGCGTCGGCTGCTCTTTTCAGCCACATGGGAGAGCACGACCGCTGTTGCTCCAGCTACAGCTTCTTCACCTAGCCGGGTGACACGGGAAAGCTGCAAAAGGAGTCGCGCGCGGGGAAAGGGTAGTAAGAGGGACGGGCGCGCATATGTGTGTGTGCGTGTGTGCGACGTCGCGCCGAATCTTACTCGTCGCGGCTACCGCACCTTCCTGTGTGCCCTTTTTCCTGTGACGGCAATCTGCCATGTCACACTACATATTGAAATTCTAAATCATGTTAATTTTTTGTTTATTTCTTAATTTTTTTATTTTTAGTCCAATTCATTTTGATAGGTCTTTTCTCAATACTTGTTTTTTTTTCCTTCTGATCTTTATAATATTTTCCTTTTTTGATGGGTGAGTATAATCTGAATGTTTCTGATGCTGAGAATCGTTTTAGTTCTAATCGTCTAGTGTCTGATATCAATTTAACGCAATGGTATGACGGAGTTCCAGGTACAGTTTTTGCTGATTTTAATCGTTGTTTTAATTTTTGTCTAGTTTCTAAATATTTATCTTTTGATGAAAAAAAAACAAACAATATTTTCAAAATATTTAGTTGTCCACTCGTAAAGATTTTGTGGCGTCAATGTATAATTGTCGGATACTTTCCGCAAACTTGCTCGCCTAGCATTGCTTTTCACGGAAGCATCAATTCCATCACATGCGTTTTCCCGTGAGCAGTTGCATGAAAGTTCCACTCAGCTTCAACAGAAAAATTTTCATAGTGATGAACAAGATTCTGGAAGTTATGTTTATTTTTAAAATGTTGCGCTGCTCCATCAATAAAATAAATGACTTTTTTAACAAAATCAAAAAATTTTTAAGGTAATTAATTATAATTTCTTGGATTAAGTAAACGGCTATGGCATTATGAGTTAAATTGTCTGAAAAAACTACCGTGCTTTTGTGTTCAATTTTGGAATCTGATTCTTCATAGTAAGTGACTATTGCCGCCAAACTGCATTGATTATTGTTATAGTCGTTTGTGCTGCGTCTTCTGCAATAAAGCCATAGTTTTCTGGAAAAACCTAGGGAAATTAAAAATTCTCCTTTACATAAGGTTTCTTTCAAGATTTTAAAATAAGATGCCTGTTTGGAGATGAAAGAATGAGTCTTGAGTTTATGCAAAAGAGGAAAAAATATGTTTATAAATAATGAATTAGAAACAGTTTGAGTTTGTAATGTCGATCTATCAGTTGTCGCCATATCTGAAATTTAATTTTATTAACGTCAGAGTTCTCAAGAAATAATACTAAATATTTTTTTAGTGATTCAACACCAGGAGAATTAGAGCACTTATTTAAATAACACGTTGTTGTTGAATTTTTACATACTATTTGAGCTATGCAATCCTTGTAAGTATTCATTTTATCCTAAGTATCACTGCATTTCAAACCAAGAGCCATGAGAGCAGACTTCAATCTATCCCAAGATGAGAAAGTACACAAATCTAAGTGAGCTCCAAGATGATTAAAGCACTGCCTGTTTCTTTAGGCCAACCGGGAAAAGTCCTGGTTTCTAGACCACTGCTCTCCATAAACTAATCAAGCAGCATTTTCAGCCGATGCTCCGAGTTTATGGTTTCCCGATGGCTCGGTTTTTTGTGCAACTTCTCCTTGACCATCGCGTCGGCGAGACGTTTCCGCTCCTCGTGCAGCCGGCGCTGCTGTTTCAGGTCTTCATCGTGAACGGTCGTCGGCAGGATGACCGGATGTTGACGCACTCGGTTATTTACATTTGGGGATAGAATATACGGCAGTCCGCGACGCGATGCACCTAACTCGATGACGCGCGCGTCATTATGCTGCAGCCTTTGAAGTGCATGCGCTTGGGCGTGCACGCTGATACGTACACGGGCAACGCCAATAGTGTCGCCGCTATTGCCATCGCTCTACGGCGATGTTACACATTACCCATATGATAATAGGTAACAATCTATTTTTTTTTTTTGCAAATTATGTAAAATCAAGAGAACATTGCTCTAAGTTTCACAATATTATACCCTTCTGAAAAGTTTCAAGTCAAAATATTAATTCGTTTTTACGCAAACATTAAACAAAATTTTGACATCACGCTCCCTCCACCTCGAAATTTTGTTCAAAGTTTATTCAAAAACGAATTGATATTTTAACTTGAAATTTTGCAGGAAGGTAGAATATTGTGAAACTTAGAGCAATGTTCTCTTCATTTTGCATAATTCGGTGTATTTTCTTTTTTATTAGCTTCAAACCGCTGAATCGACTCGGTCGGTAAAAATTGAGTATGACACCCCTTAAATAATAAATCAAATTGTACTTACTACTTACACTGAGTGGTAAATAATAAATAAGCAAGTACTTATGATTTACGGCTGTCTAAAATAACAAATCTGTTGAAATAAGTGAGGTGTGGATAATTAACAAATTCATTGAACAGTGTAAAAATGCGGTTTATTGAAACTGGCTATAATAGCCGTAGTCTATACATCCATCTACATCGAGGTCTGAATGGCAAGAGAGTGATTCTATGCTTACGGCGCTTGCACGCCTCGAGTAGGCCGCGCCTCCAAAATACGAATAGGTGGCGCCACTAGTATCATGCGTTAGAGCTAGTACATCAGTATATAGTCAATATTATATATTCACTATAATATCCAACACATATCCTTAAATTTATAATCTTGACTTTTACATATAAATTTTCGTAAATACAATGACTTTCAAATTAATTCCATATTTTATTTATACCCTTCAAATCAATCCGAACGCTTTTCTATTTTTCAGAAATTTTGTTTTATCTAGACTCTTCGTTAATATATCTGCTAAATTAAATGGTGAGTCTATTTTTATAATATCGATTATTCCATTTTCATAGTTTTCATTAATGTAATGATACTGCACTTCAATGTGCTTTGAATTTTTTGTGAAGTTACCGAATTTTGCAATTGCAATCGCTCCTGAGTTGTCCTCATACATTTTAATAGGCTTATCGAGGTTTACATTAAATGATTCGCATAATAAATTTCTAATAAACAAGATTTCTGTCACTGCTTCAGACATAGCAGTATATTCCACAAAAGTAGAACATTTTGTTACTGTACTTTGTTTACGCGTCCTCGAAAAATTAAATTTGCATATAGTCTAATTACAAACCTGTTGTCGATTTTCTATCTACATTATCTCCTGCATAATCGGAATCTACCATACAATCTAATACTTTGCTATTTGCATTATCGTAGAACGTTAGTTTTAAGTCTTTCGTCTTAAATAAGTATTTCAAAATTCTCATTGCATATTTAAAGTGTCTTTGGTCAAAACGACTTTGGTAACGACTTAAATAATTAACACTGTATGCTATATCTGGCCTCGTGCCTGTACTAATATATAATAATTCGCCTATTAGAACTCTATATTTTATTGTTTCATCAATTTCACTATCTTGTTCTAATTTTAAATTAGTCTCCATTGGAGTATCGTATAATTTTGCATTTTCAAGCTTGTATTTTAGAGCCAATGATTCAATATATTGTATTTGGTTTGACTTAAGGTCATTTTACTTCTATCATCACTGTAATCAATATCAATACCGATGTATTGACTAATTTTGCGTAAATCCTTCATTGCAAATCTTTTCACCAGACTAGCTTTTACTTCATTTATTTTATTTTTATCTTTACAACAAATTAAGAGATCATCTACAAAGACTAGTATATATATTGAATCTTTGCTTGTATTATTTACATATAGGCAATAATCATAGTTACTTCTTACAAAATTTAATTTCTCGACAAATTCGTTGAAACAATCGTACCATAATCTAGGACTTTCTCTAAGACCATAGAGAGCCTTTTGCAATTTGCAAACTTTATTGTCTCCAGTTGCATAACCTTCTGGTTCATTAATGTACACTTCTGATTTTACATTGCCATTTAAAAATGCCGTTTCAACATCCATTTGTTCCATAAACAAATTATTTTTACAACTGTAAGACAATAAAATATTCAACGTTTGCATTTTACCTACAGGTGAATAAACATTTTCAACATATTCTTTTTGTTGGGATCCTCTTACAACTAATCTCGCTTAATAAGTATCGTTATTTTTCTTTTTATAAACCCATTTAACATCAATGACCTTTTTATTTTTTGGCCTTTCGACAATTTGCCATGTGTGATTTTTCTTTAAACTATTTATTTCGGAATCCATTGCTATTTGCCGCTGTTTATATTCGCTGGACTTTATCGCCTCCTCGAATGTATTTGGTACATTTGTATCAATATAATTTACATAAATGAAGTGAGTAACTGGATTTCCGTATCTATTTACTGAACTTTTCTTTCTTTGAGATTTTCGCGGTATTGTTAGTCTATCTCTATTTTTATTGTCTTCATTATCAGATTCGTTATCGTTTACATTCTTATTATTCGCATCGATTAATTCAATTTGCTCTCCTCTACTCTCCCTGAAGGTCGCAGTAGAGTGAGAAGGATATTCAGAATCGCTGTTGTTCGTTTCATTTAATTCTACGTTAATTTCAGAATCACTATTTTCGTTTTCTAAACAGATTAACTTTATACTATCTCCTATTACATCAACATACCTTGCAGTAATTACTTTATTATTAACTAAGAGTTTATAACCGTTTTCAACGTATCCTAATACACCTAGTTGTGCCTTATTATTCCACTTACTTTTCCTTAGAGCTTCCGGAACTCCTGCGAAGACTCTACTTCCGTAAATTCTTAAATTTTTAACATTTGGTTTATCCCGAAAAATATTTCAGTAGCATACCCCTCGCTATGGGCCGTGACAACAACCTTGACCTCAACCGCAGGCACCAGCTGGGGTCAAGGCCAAGAAGTCACATACAGACGTGTGTGTGCGTATGTGTACGTATTTCAGTCGGTTATTTGATAAACTATAACGGAGTTCCAGGATAAAATACGGAGAAAATATGAATCTCGGTTCTCCGTATTCTATCGAACTTGTTTGACTCTCGTTCCCGCGAATTCGTGTATATCGAACGTTTGTTGACATCGCTCGAACGATGTATTCGCGAGCTGTGCGCGGGGACTGCGCGACTTTGGCGGTTGCAAAGTCGCGCTCGATTCATTTTTGAATCAGATTCTCTCGGGCTGTCAAACCGCGCGTACGCGAGTTAATTTGATCGTCCGCGAAGAAAACGGTATCGTGCGCCTCACCGGTGCACAGCAGCGCCCATACACGTACCGACCACGAAGAGCAGCGCACGTGAGCAATCCGAGCCACTCCTGGGGTCCGAAGCGTCTGTAGGTGAACGCTGGACGTTAGGACTCGGCCTGAACACTCCGAAGTCGACCGGAGGATAAGGCCTGACGCAGGAGCGGATTCGTGAGCGAGCGACGAGAGGAGTGCACTCCTCTCCCGGTAAGCCGCTTTGTACTTCCCGCGCAGCGATTTATTTGTGTATTTTCGACTCGCAGCGGCGAGTGGCCGGTGGTGCGTTCACCGGCCCAGCAAAAATAGATAATTTGATCCGCCCGCGCCGAGCGGCAGATCTCGTCTTCTTGTCGGCGCGCAACCCGACGCGTTATTTTTATCCAAAGTCTTTTTTCAGTCCGCCCGTTACAATGGCGCCCTAAAGTGTTGGGTTTAATGAGAAGGTTAGCGGCCGGAAGATTCGAGACCGGCCTATTCAAATCGCGTTTCGTTTAAATTCGCCCGCGCGCGAATCACTGCACCGAACTAATCAGCAGACGGCCAGTGGCCATAAGCTGTTATAGCTGATATGCGCAGTGATTTAAACTCGCCAAGTCGAGGTGCCGGGCGTAAACAAACAGACAAGAAGACTCGCGGCGCTCATAGAAACATAAACACAAAACAGCAGATTGCTTGTTTTTGTAGGTGTTTATGTTTATGCTCGGGCAGTATTGTGTATACTCGTCCCGAGCCTTTTAAACTGCTGTAAAGCCAGGGCGAAAGCATTTAAACGACGATTCTAGTTGTTTTCGTCGTCATATGTGGCGAAATTAAATTCCTTTTTTTTTTAAGCGAGATTTTAAGCGATTTTTTTTGGAATAGAGTGACCGTGCCTGTGCGTGCAGCCGGTCGAAAGTGAGAACACTTTCATTCCTTTTTTTTATTGCGGGATTTAGTCAAATCGGTATCTTCGCTAAAAATTTTTTTTTGGAACTGCCACGCTCTCTCCCTAGCTAGCTGCATCGAGATACGTCGTTCTCGAGCGGCTTGGGACAATTGTGTGTGGTAGTTAGGATTCTAACATTATAATTTGCGTAACAGACGCAATTCGTCGCCAAATTTTTGTATAATGGGTCTAGCTTCAGAAGATGGAATCATCGACCTCAGAAGAACTAGCAGAATCGATGGAGCAGTGGCGCAAAAATCTAGAGCTGAGCTTCCAAGCTGTAATAGAAGCAAATATAGCTCTAGATTTAAGAAGCACTGGATGTATCGAGGGGGATTCTAGGCGAATCACTCAATGGCTGATGGGAAATTACAACCCGGCCCACTTCACACAAGAAATAAGTGGAAGTGCAATTGAGCAGTTCACAAGGAGACTCGAATTGAAGAATAAGTACATCAACGGAACGATGCTCAACGCAAGTAGAGCTCCAGAGATGAACTACAACGCAGATCCCTCGACCCACAGCCTGTTTCAGCAATTGACGTCGAACAAAGCAGTCGACAACAACTTGCTGAGATCCATGAACACATATGTATTGCAGATCATGGATCAAAGAACAGGCAGTCCTCCCGACGTAAGAAACGAGGCTCTCACATTACTATGGAGCCCTTTAACTCCAGCGGGAGGACCGGGTGAGGTCCAGATGCAACTAAAGTGCAGCACAGCCTGGGGGAGGGGAGATTCCCCGATCTCCTCCCAGTCCGAAGGATCCAAGAACGCGAGTCGCTCGGGGAATACAGACCGCTCATGGATTTCGGACAGCTGTGCCGTAACTTTACCATCGCCAGCAATTTCAGCGTCCATCCACGA
Source organism: Torymus aiolomorphi (assembly GCA_036365515.1). Classification (NCBI taxonomy): domain Eukaryota; kingdom Metazoa; phylum Arthropoda; class Insecta; order Hymenoptera; family Torymidae; genus Torymus; species Torymus aiolomorphi. The sequence continues at coordinate 27,104,941 of CM070874.1, forward strand.
AATCGACGTCGGAGTAAATACAGCCTGGGGGAGGGAAGATTCTCCAAGCTTCACCCTGTCTGGAACGTCCGATATAAGCCGCTTGGAGAATATATCGGAGGCGGACGGCTGTATTACCGTCTCTCAGACTCCTGAAGACGAAGAAGAGCCAAGCCTTCCAAGGAACAGCGAGAGAAAGATCGACAATCTGGTGACGGCACAACTGGCGGACAGCACGTCGATTATCTCGCAACTCTTTGACGCATCAACGCAAACAGCAACTGAGCGTCGTTGCGAGTGTAAGTGTAATCGGACGCGCAAATTGGAGGAGGAGAAATATAGACGCTTAAGCGAAAAAGTGAGACGGCTGCACGACGAGCTTCACCAGCTGCGAGTGCAAATGTCGTCGCTTCATGATTCAGCTGCGTCTAACAAGATCCGAGTTGCAGGCGCAACCAAGTCTCTGGCAAGTCGCGACCTCGATCGGGCCAAGGGACTAGAGACAACCTCAAGTCGTTCCAAAGCCCCCAAAAATCCAGCTCGACAGGGAAAAGGGAGGCGTATGCATCGGCCACGCAACGACCTCCAAGGTCACCCAAAGGAGACCAACACAAGAAACCCTCGAGCGGACTCGGTTCGAACCAAGAGGTGGGTTCGAATCCGTGGACGACGGTAACTTCTCGACGCCGCAAACGGCGGTCAACTAAGCCAAACTTGGCCACTCGAGAATACCGCTCATCAAGGTCGAGGAACATATAACTCCTCACCACCGAGTCCAACCAGAAAATTGTGTTGGACGTGCCAGTCATCAACGCATCTTCACTGGGCCTGTCCGGAGTGGCAACAGCGCCCGAAGAGGACAAGAAGACGAGACGACCTCCAAAACGCCCTTCCGAAGAGGAGCGAAGGCGGTCGTCAACCGGAGCCTCAGCGCCATGAAAGGCGACAGCCTCCAATCCGTCAATCGTCATATGGCGAGTGCCGACCACCGTTGGAGTTCAGCGGACTCACGGTGAACCCCCGTGCGCATGTGTACGATCCCTCGACGTGGATCAAGTGGTTGCCGCTTTGATGCAAGCGGTAACCAGCGCGTATCCGGGCCTGTCGCTCAGCTCGTTAACGCCGCCGTTGACGTAAAATCGTGTTGAACGAGAGCCTCGGTATCGAGTTGCTTCTCTTCCGCTACGCAACGTCTGGGAGAGGGGTATAACGGAGTTCCAGGATAAAATATGGAGAAAATAAAAATCTCGGTTCTGCGCATTCTATCGAACTTGTTTGACTCTCGTTCCCGCGAATTCGTGTATATCGAGCGTTTGTTGACATCGCTCGAACGATGTATTCGCGAGCTGCGCGCGGGGACTGCGCAACTTTGGCGGTTGCAAAGTCACGCTCGATTCATTTTTGAATCAGATTCTCTCGGGCTGTCAAACCACGCGTACGCGAGTTAATTTGATCGTCCGCGAAGAAAACGGTATCGTGCGTCCTCACCGGTGCAAAGCAGCGCCCGTACACGTACCGACCACGAAGAGCAGCGCACGTGAGCAATCCGAGCCACTCCTGGGGTCCGAAGCGTCTGTAGGTGAACGCTGGACGTTAGGACTCGGCCTGAACACTCCGAAGTCGACCGAAGGATAAGGCCTGACGCAGGAACAGATTCGTGAGCGAGCGACGAGAGGAGTGCACTCCTCTCCCGGTAAGCCTCTTTGTACTTCCCGCGCAACGATTTATTTGTGTATTTTCAACTCGCAGCGGCGAGTAGATACCTTGATCCGCCCGCGCCGAGCGGCGGATCCCGTCTTCTTGTCGGCGCGCAACGCGACGCGTTTTTAATGTAAATGATTATTTTGAATAGACCTTGTTATTGTGCTGTGAAATAATTGAGGCTATTCTTCATTTATCGACCTTAACCTAACCTTCTCCCGGATACCGCCGCCTCCGCGGGAAAACGACTCCGCTGGTCATTTTCATATCTGAGCATAGCGGCCGCGTGCTTTACTCTTTGAGCGCGCGCTTTTAACTCAGCGATCCAATTAGTTGGAAAGCGAAGTTCGCGTGCGATCTTCGCGTTGTTTTCGGGATTCCAGGAGCAGATCCCCGGGCAAGTCATTTTCGTCTGACACCCGTGGCACCGTGTTCTAGGGCATCGCTGGCCTGTGGCTTTTTGGGATCTTACCCCAGAACCCATCCTGTTACAATACATACGTAATCAAATTACATATTCCGCCAGCGAATTAAAATATTTATGAGTATATAATTTCAACTAATTTTTTATTCTTTGAATTAAATAATTTAAAAATACTCATTCAAAAAATATTCAAATGCAAGCTAGCTTCATTTCGTGAAATAAAATTTAATGTATATAAGTTACAATTTAGAAATGTAAATTAAAAATTAACGGTTTTAAAAATATAATAAGTTGGGATTAAGAGGAAAGCAAGGAATACAAAAAGAAGTACATAGTAAGTATATTCAAATTTTTCTATTTATTATCAAATAATATAGTATTTAATACATCAACAATTCTTGGCAAGTGTAATGATACAATCTGATACAAAACATCAGCAACGTCGCGCTTAGGTAGAAACGCTTGATCTTTTTCTTTAGATTGCTTTTCTACACTAGAGGTTATTTCGTCTATTACATCATTATCAACTAAATTTACAACGTCTTTTACAATACTACGTGTATACAGTTGTACTTGTGCTTCATGCATGAGACTACTTTTAGTTTTAATAAACTCCATAACGTCGCAGGTAAGATATTGTACACTACTCGAAATAGAATTTAAATATTTAAGACGAGTATCGACACACTTTACAATAAATTCTTGGAGACAATCAAAAGTAACTTTTTTCATTACCAAACTATGGCGAAACCGCTTGATTCGACCAACACCAGACCTCCTGTCTTCTTCAATTTCGATTGCTTTTTCCTGGTGACTTGTGGTGAATTTTAAAGTCCAGCCGTTTCCGTAAATTTTCTGGTCCTTTAAACTATTATCAAGTCCACGAAAATATTTATCAATGTCGTCGAAACTTGCTTTGAATTCTTTCCAGTCGTTGTATAAAAATGTAACACCTTCAAAGTCATTCCATAATAGTCGAACCACAGGTTTGTAGCACTCGTCGTCGAACTTGTCGACGAGCTCGTCATATTCCAAGCCAACAATTACCTTCTTGGTGAACGATTTATTTAAGGCGTACAACGTACAAAAGACTTGATGTGGGTGTTGTGCAGCACGTGTTAGGGTCGCCATGGCGATCCGTGTATCTTTACGAGTAGAAAGCGACTGGTGCTAAACACTCTGAAGTGATCCTTAGATACAGCTTTTCAAATTATGCACACGGTTAAAAAAGTGCAGACGTTTGAGATGTAAAGAATGAGACGAGCAAGGTTAAACAACGACGCACATGTAGTTGAAACGGTTAAATTTCCATGACGCAGGTTGTATCGTCTTCCATCAAAACTTCTTTCGCGTGATAGTAGAAATGCTGACAATTATAACAGAAATTTTAGAGCGAGAGTTTTGCAAATATCTGACGAAGCATCAACCGTTGCCAATGAAATTTCCGTCAGCTTTTTTATAGAGCACATAGCGTCTAACTACGTTATCATTTTTCTCCAAGTTACAGAAAAATTATCCAGAAACTTCTTGAAACCTAAACCATTACTCATATAGCTTAAAAAGATAATACAATATTGACCACATACATCGGATGCGTCATTTTGAAGTTGTATTGCGTTCCAACAAAATGTTTTACAATTTTTTGCAAACGGATTATGTGATCGGGTATTATAGGTGGTAATCCAAAACTATCAAAATATAGACCGTTAGAAGATCTATCGACGTAGAACGCAACCCAATGCATGCCAGGCTTAGTATGGTCGTCAGTGTTAACGATGAACGCCGTCGGCTTGGTCCACACCCGCGGGATTTGATCGGCTGGGAATACACCTACAATATGCGACTGGATTGGTGAAAGGATCTTCAATATTTGAAGGCTATCCATTATGAAGATCGATTAAATTTTTATTTAGATAACCAAGGCGTGAAGATAAGTAGCCTTTCAAACGATAAGCGTGATTTAACGCACATCGATATTTATGACCCGAAAATTTTAAAGCGTGATGCATACAATATACATTAGATGATAACTTATTGAACGGAGGACAATCTACATCATACTCCAAATTGATGATTTCGTTTGCTATAATTTTATGAAGCATCAACCACTTTTCACTGCCTCTATCATAAATTTTTCGAGCACTTTTTGATAAATCTTGCAGAGTTTTATGAAACACTTTCAAATCAACTTCACCTTCCAAGTAATTAATGCCGTGGCAATGCTGAGTTAACCAATTATTTTGTCTTCTAATTTCAGCGCTCAAATCATCTACACAAGCCGTCGGAGCCACTAACCAATGACCGTGAAAATCACCATTAAGAGCAACAACAGCGATTTCCTTTGGTGCATTGTTATTGTCAGTATATTTGAGACACTGGTATGTATAACTAAATCCATCGTTTTTATGTAGCTTGCAACGACGATCACGACTCGAAACGTACTGGCCATCAAGAAACAAATCTTCCACGTATATGTACTACAACAACTCCATCTGTACTTTGTTGTTCTAACCACTAAAGTCTACAATAGCTTGACACGATGCATCTACTTCCAAAATATTATCGTACTCAGCATAGACAATACAATTTATAGTATTGGCTAATGCTTCATCGAATCGTACATCTAATCTGACGCTACCGTGCTCAATCAAATTCCAATGAGTGCATTTGTTAGTCGATAGATCGGGAGTTAAATCAAACGCGAAAAGACAATAGCCATTAGGATATGATTCACGCGAGATTTGGTTACCCTCGTTAAGAAAATGTACGCCTGTTCTAGAAAATAACGTATGATAAGCATCAACGTATAATTTGCTAGCTCCGAAATTAGGTTGTAGTGGTTTAGAAGGTATTTGTACACCATCAACGTATACGCATAGACAATTTATATTAAAATGTTCAAAGTTAAACGGATTTAGAGCTCGATCGCCATTAAAAGCCTTATTGTCAACAAACCCGATTATAATTCGCTTTGGCAGTTGACCTAATATTATGTTATCCAAAGTTTCACCGTGAATACCTCTATGCATTGTTACAGCTTTAACCTCAACCCTCGTGAGAGGATATTTCGCAGTTGTCTTTGAAAGTGATTGGGCGTGTGCTAGTAATATACCCGGACTAATTTTGACTCGCCTAACTAAAAGATTAGCTTCGTCGATATGTACAGAGTAACAGCCCGTAGGATCCATGAGACAAAAACTATCACGAGACCTTACTAATCGCAATCTTACCTCGACACCGTTTATTAATAATTTTACTTGATTGAACACGTCGCAGTGAAGATGCCCAATCATGTCAACTGATTTTGTTGCCGACAGTAATTTGCGACGTTGCCCAATGCCCGCATTTGCATCTTGATCGTCGTCCATTTTTCCAGCAGTATCGTTGTACCACAGCACACTCGTCAAACGCGAATTTTTTGCAGCAGGTCCATAATTTAATAAAGTTTCAAGGTACGCTCTGTAAGCGTACGCGTTTGTAGGCGGTGATACCGGTTTTTGATTAAAAAATACATCCACTTGATTAAATAAAGAATGCATAAAATTATTGACAGGACCGACTTTGGGTACCTGGTCTGTAACGGCTTGTGGTACGTCAACCGTAGTGTGTAGACTTACTCGCAGACTAAGCATCGTGTGAGCAAGATCAATATATTCTTCACCATTGCCCGGTAACACAAATTCTATAGGTGAGTCATCAGTTAAAGACGATATTAGTTTATATTGTATCCAGTGTGAATTTTCGATCGTTGTTTGAGTAGGAGGAATTTCAAACAGAAACAACTCCGACTTGAGACACTCGCACGAATGGGTGTGTAAAAAGGCCATCTTATCTATCCAAAAATATCTCTCGTGGTTCTCTTCTTCTTTTGTTTCGGTTGTGCTCTCTTAGCCTTGCCTTTTTTCGAACTATTAGACTTGCGTTTTCTTGTTTTCCTTTTTCTAGAGCTGCTCTTCTTCTTTTTACCTCTGTGATTTGTATCAGAGCCAGCGCCCATTCGCAACTGAAGTGGTAAGCCGTAGCGTGGTAATTTATATCTGGACTTAGCTTATCTAATTTCTCCTCTGCTTTTCGTTTGAGAACTTCGCCAGATTCTTTAAAGTGTTTGCGAATCGACTCTTTAATAGGAGTGTTTAAAACTGATCTTTCATTTTAAAAATTTTTATATACAAGCTCTCCCATTTTAATCGCCCCAGGCAAATATCTTGAAAAGTATGGGAGATGGAAAAAAACTTTAAATACAAAAGTTGTAGGGTGCAAAGGGGGTCAGCTAATGGTAACAACGACTTTGACCTTGAACTCCATTTTCAAGGTTATTTCAAGGTCAAAGTGATTTTTTTGAATGAGGACCCCTACTTTCGACCCCGGAAATGGAAAGAGCAGAAAATTTTACGTTCAGAAAGGTCTGATATGTTGGGGTTTCAAGGTCAACCAGCTAATTTAATGAGGTCGACCTGGGAATACCTCTAGGAAGGACAAAATTGACCTTGACGTTCAAGGTCATTTTAAGGTAAGTTGATTTTATAAAATGGAACCCCTTATTTTTGACCCCGGAAACGGAAAGAGCGGAAGAATTTACGTCCGAATATGACCTTGACCTCGACCTTGACTTTAACCGTGATCTGGAAGGTTATTTTAAGGTCAAGTCGATTTTTTTAAAATCCCCTTATTTTTGACCTCGGAAATGGAAAGAGAAGAAAATTTTACGTTCAGATATGTACCGTCCTATGGTGGCAAAGTTGGCCCTCTGAGGTCAATTAAGGGTAATAATAAATAAATTAATTTTTTTGAAGTGGATTTCACTGTTTTTATGAGTTACTTATGAATCTAAAAGTATTTTTTCTCCCTCAAATGAATCGAAAATTAGAAAGACTACCCTCGACATTAGCATTACCCAATGTGCACCGCGTGGAGGTTGCCGAAAGAATTTCGCACATCATTGGCCCTGAAAAGGGCCGATTGATTAACGGACTGTCATTTGAAGATCTAAGGCAGCAAATGTTCGATCAAGTGTCCGTTCTCTCTGAAACACATTTGCATCCTTCTTCGGAAGCTTGCTTGAACATTCCTCAATGTTTCCACTGAAATGGATTGGAAAGCTTCCATAATTCTTCCTCTCATGTTCTCTAAGGTTGTTGGAGCATGTGCAAAAACTTTGCCTTTAACTACTCCCCACAAAAAAAAGTCAAGAGGTGTGAGGTCTGGGGATCTAGGCGGCCACTCGTGTACTTGGCTGCCGATGCCAATCCAATGATTACGATACATATCATTGAGAAAATTCTTGACTGATCGAACGCAATGTGCAGGAGCTCCATCTTGATGAAACCACATATCCCGCCGTAAGATAAGTGGGATATCTTCTAATAGAGGAGGTAGCTGGTTTTGCAAAATATCCAAATACAATTGTCCATTCAAATTTTGATTGTAAAAGATAGGTAGATCAATAAAGACCTCAAGCACGATTTGACCCTTAATTGACCCCAGAGGGCCAACTTTGACACCATATGGCGGTACATATCTGAACGTAAAATTTTCTTCTCTTTCCATTTCCGAGGTCAAAAATAAGGGGATTTTAAAAAAATCGACTTGACCTTAAATTAACCTTCCAGATCACGGTTAAAGTCAAGGTCGAGGTCAAGGTCATATTCGGACGTAAATTCTTCCGCTCTTTCCATTTCCAGGGTCAAAAATAAGGGGTTCCATTTTATAAAATCAACTTACCTTAAAATGACCTTGAACGTCAAGGTCAATTTTGTCCTTCCTAGAGGTATTCCCAGGTCGACCTCATTAAATTAGCTGGTTGACCTTGAAACCCCAACATATCAGACCTTTCTGAACGTAAAATTTTCTGATCTTTCCATTTCCGGGGTCAAAAGTAGGGATTCTCATTTAAAAAAATCACTTTGACCTTGAAATAACCTTGAAAATAGAGCTCAAGGTCAAAGTCGTTGTTACCATTAGCTGACCCCCTTTGCACCCTACAACTTTTGTTTTTAAAGTTTTTTTCCATCTCTCATACTTTTCAAGATATTTGCCTGGGGCGATTAAAATGGGACACCTTGTATTCGTCAATTTATTCGCTCTAACCCAGGAATTGAACTTATTGCTGTATCCTTTCCACTTTACAAAATATTCTTTAGACGAACCTTTGCCTCTAGTTTTCAAAATTTCATCAATTTCAAAAACGTCTATAGTTAAATTTTTACGTACTCTGCACAATTCTTCGGCGTAGAAAAAACCGTCAATTTCCTCACTTGCCAAGTCTTCTAAATAATAAACTGCAGGCGGACGCGTCGTTGAGATTCGTGTAATTTTAAAAATCTCTAGTGTCCAGCCACTCTCATATCCTTTAGCGAAAACGTTCTTTGGACGACTGACGCGCACGAAGTCACCGACGCAGTATTTAAGAGTTTTAAAAACACGATTACCATATACCCGTTGTAAATTTTCACAAGCTTTGGCTGCATTGTACAGTGTTACGACTGCTGGCACCATTTTTGTGGCCGAATGTTTGGTATGATTGTACACCTCTACGATATTCTGCAAAACATCAACATACCTTCGAATATTTTTGTGAGTAAAATACCGCCATGTTCTTTCTTTTATAGTTCTTATGAATCTTTCCACAATGGCAGCTTTTACATCTGGACTGCATACCACTCTAAACGCTATACCGTGCTTTGAGAGATCCCTCTACAGCGCCCCGCCGATAAATTCTTTACCTTTATCAGTTTGAAGACATATTGGTTTCCGGCCGTTACTTCTCGACAAAATACGCACAAAAGTATCAGCGACATTTCTCGAAGTTTTGTCCTTGACAGGTTCAGCCCACACGTATTTGCTGAGAACATCGATAACGGTTAAAACGTAGCTGTAGCCATCGTTGTAAGATTTTATAGATCTCATGTCCATTAAATCAGCTTCCCACACGTCGTCGAAATTGCGCACATTATAAAACAATGTCGAACGGGTCTATGCAAGTTATAAGCGTCTTGACTCTCAAGCCATTCAATAACACTTTGACGATCGTATTTTTTACGCGTAGCTCGCAAAAGTTTATCAGCACCAGTGTACGCTGAAGGCCGATGTGCTTCATAATAAAGTTTTTCAAACGTTTTATTCATTGTTCGAGATTATTATTTTGTCTATTTTCTTCTTATCCTTTGGTTTCTGTTCCTTCGTCTTCTTATCCTTTTTTATTTGTCCACGCTTTGGTTTTTTATCTTTCTTGTCTCGTTTCCTGATAACATTCTTGATACACGAAAAAAATTTGTTCAAAAGTTATCTTGCTAACCATGTAGCAAGCTGTCATCATCGCGAGTGTTCTTTCTTCAGACGGCGTTTCCTCGGCGAGCATGCAAGAGAAGACATATCGCGCTAAAACTCGGTCGGCTTGAAGACGGTCACTGTTCGAGTCAGCATAAGCTAGATCATGTTGCCGGCAGGCCTCATCTAACGGATTGGTTCCAACGTCGCCACGTTCGATACGCTCTGCTAGCTTAGTTCCGGGTCCGCAAAATTTGTAATGCGGTACATGCATTTCAAACGGTAATAAATCAACGAGTGCATCTAGAACGCTGTTTTTCTCTTGTTCTTCTTCTTGAGAATTTATTAGCGCAGCCCGAATATCTTGCTCATTCCGCGCTATGACAGTATTTCAGAGTGTGGTGGTGAGACCTTCTTTTTTTTCAGCTCACTTCTTTTTTCTTCTTTTTTCGGGTTGCGTTGGATCTGATTCATCAGCGGCGCTGTCGCCGCTACTCTAAACTCTCAAAATAGGAACGGAAGGAGGTGTAGTAAAAGCACTGTTTTCTAAATGCTCACTAGTCGGCGAGGGTCTGGTAACGTTGTTACAAACACATTTGTTACCTATAAACTCTCGGGGTACAGTTGTTTGGCGAAGAGCGACAGCGAACTGAAGATGACCAGGCGGAGCGCTCCTTTTTCTATCTCTAATTGCGTCATTCACCAAGTCGACAATGTTGGCTCCGGGACACTCGTGCCATCTATCGTTACAGCTCCGTTGGCATCCCAAACTACTTTACCACCAGCTCGCAAGCATCGCACGAGCTGTTTGGCTTTCGTTTTGTACTTTTTCGGGACGGTATATATTGTTTGCATCAATGAGCTCATCGGTTTCCTCCTCCTCCTCCTCCTCCTCCTCCTCCTCCCCCTCCCCCTCCTCCTCCTCCCCCTCCCCCTCCTCCTCCTCCTCCTCCTCCTCCTCCTCCTCCTCCTACACCAACGTCACGAGGTTTCCAGGGTGTGGTTCTCTGATGCGTCAGTAGTAGGCGGACCACGAATGTAGCTGTATGGATAACTTTTACTTAACACGACGAATCTTCTCTTTCCGTACACAGTTTTACACGTCTTTGTTTCATTTTGCGTTATTACCTCGTGGAATGCTGTTCGTCGAATAGCAAAATTAGATAGTAATATCTCACTACCCGGTGAAGTGATCATCTCGCGAAGAGTGTCAAAATTTATTTGTAGACTATTGGAGTAATTTAGCTTTATGCCTTTTACTTTACACACATACTCTTCATTTCCATCCGGTTTTTTAAATTTGTACGCGTAAAATTTTGGACCTCCGGATAAAAACGAGGTTATGTACGTACCGTTTCCGTTACTAGCCAATTCGTCCGTGAGTTCACCTAGAGCTACACCTGCTGGTAAATCGCGCACACCACTAGCATCTCTGTTAACATAAAAAGCAGAATCCGTATCGTAGTAGAGAGCCCGGGGCCCCAAAACTTGCAAGTACTTGAATAGCTCCAGTCGGGCCTGTGCTGTTGTAAAAGCGGCAATCACAACACTTGTCATTAGAGATGACAGCAGAGATTCATTTTTGTATCACCAGTTGGCGTAGAGTGTTTCGTCATTGACTGGTATAATTCCGTTAACGCCTATTTCTGGGTTGGTAAGTAACTCTGTCAATCTTTCTGGTTTAGTAATGACTTCTGTCTGTGTCATGTTTTCACGTTGACCAAATTTACCGCATAAAGAGTTAAGGCATAGTTTTGCGACTGATCTTAGACCGGCGTTGTACTGTATCGCGTCTTTATTTAAACTAATACCTTCATTGACCTCCAATTCTTTTACATATTCTTCTTTATCTTGGTTGTTCAGACAACCAGGTGGAAAACCAGACGCCATAGTTTTTTGCGCGAAAAACTCATTGATATATTCGGCAAATGTCCCACCTTTGCCTTCTTTTTGATTATATTGCGTCATCTCGTATTGCCAGATCTCGTAAACGCGTTGAATTGTATACCCCAGTTTGACAGTCTCTTTAACTTCCTCAGACACCCACGTTCCCCGTAAAATTCGATCATTTGGGTCTTGATGCGGGCAATCTTCTTGGATCATTTGTTCACTATACATGCGACATACGGGAAATATTAGTTTACCATGCATTCTTACCGGTAATAAGGGGTGGTACAGGTTTTGCGGTGGAAGCACGTCACACATTAGTAAACCGTTCACTCGAGAGATGTCTTTGTATGTTCCTAAGAACTGACGACAATCTTCTTCGCCGACGTATATGTTGGGATAACCAACGGGAAATTTACCTCATTTACAGATATACGGGTACAACGAGCATACATCGACGTACTTTATTTTTTCTTCACCTTTGCAATCGAACATTTTAACGGTGTTATCTGTTTGTCCACCGAAAAAAGCATCTCGCGCATCCAAAGGTTTTCGTTTCACGTTATCGTCGTTTTCTTGAACAAAGCGCTGAAGCTGATCATCTTGGGAGAGTTCAGTGTTAAACTCGCATTCCCATTTCTCAATTAATTTATAATTGTTTGACCTTATCTTATCGCTAATAGCTACTGTTCTTTCGTATCTAGCGTCCATTGAATCACCACTCGTCAAAACTGTATCTCTATTAATCCTGAAACAGCGAGGGCATCCGTGCCAAAAACAACCGTGAAATTGAAGTACTATGACTTTGTGATTTTCGTCGGGCCGCGGTTGACTGTAGCCATCTACGATCAGATCTTCGGGTAGCGTTCTCTCTCTCTCGAATGTCCTGCATGTTCGATGAAGCGACAAAGTATACGCTTTTCCATCCAGCACAGCCAATACACCGCTTTTTGAGACTGATTGTCGCACAATCTATAACCGCGAGGTGGAACGATACCTATTTGATTCTTTTTTAAGAATTTTTTGCGAAACACGCGCATACAAGTCGAAGCTATAGTGGTGCATTTGGCAAATGGATCCACGCCAAATTTCGTAAAAGTTTTTCGAAAGGCTAAACAAGTTAATTTTAAAATTGTCACATCCTGTTTACAATACCTCACAATTTCGTTTTGAAAGTTGAACACACAACCATTTGTTGATTGCTCATTATGCCACTCCAAAAAACGTTCTCTTTCCTTGATGCTCATACTACCTGGTGAGTACACGTCCAAAGGAGGGAGTGGTCCTTCGTATGATTGGTTTTCAGGTGTGTTAAACAAATATGGAAAAACACCTTTTTCGATTTCATGTAATCCGTAGGCTTTTGGTAAACTACTTAATGGCATGTGAAAATAATTTAGACTGTCTATAAATTTTACATTCGCAATCTCCATTAAGATAATCTTCGACCCATTCATTATGACGGTTGGATCCACGTGTATACCTCTGTATTGTTCGACAATGTATTTGAATATAAACTGCGCGTCAAAACCTTGCGCGTTGTGAGCGATGCAAACTATTTTTTTAAATTGTTGTCTTGGAGCTAAAGCAAGATCAATCAACTGCTTCACTGGTTCATCTTTAAACACGTATTCACGAACTCCACAATGATCGCATCTAATAGAAAAGTCATTGATGTCAAGACAATGAGTACACGTTTGCTGCAAACGCACAAATTTGGAACATGGATTTTTCTTTCTTCGTCACCTAACACAGGCATCGCCTGTTGAGTCTCAAAATCGTAGAATAAGAATAAAACATGTCTCACTGTTTCGTTCGATTTAATAGGTTGAATGTAACATATATGTCCAAGTGGTAATCTTAATTTGCATGTGTCACAATATGATACACCACACTCATGTTTTACACTTCGGCGATTTTTTTCGAGAACAATTTTAAAACACTTTGGCAAAATTTTATTTTATCACACGCACTATTATTCTTGTTATACAAGCCTTTCTTTAAATGATTTTGAAAACAATCTTCACTGAAAAAGGTCCTACAGCACAAGGTACACTTTCTAATATTTCCAAATGCAGTGCACGGTGGTTACATCGAACATTTAGAACACTTATTTGTGCATCGATGGTCTTCGACATGCCAGTAACTTTTATTACACGGTATGCAGTAACCACGGGTTCCGCTAGTGCCAACCAAATTCATAATAGGTTGATAGTGATTGGAATGTTCGTAGTACATAATTCGTAAAGTGTTGGTAATACATCTTTGTGTGTCCATAACAAAACGTGTGCAATCGTAGAGAGGCGGGTATCCACGGGCAAAATTTCTAAAAGAGTACACCACTAGAGCTGTAGTGCGTGTAGCAAAAAAGATTTGAAAACGATGAATTTCTTCGAGACCGCAACCTCTTGTTGGAATCTGAACATTTGCTAAGTTTAAAAGCTCCTCGGCTGCTCCCTTTTGAACGGATCCATTGCTTCGACGAATAAGGTTCCAATATTCGTGCAATCTTCCTGTTCGTATTTGTCCTCTGATGACATAAGCATAGGCGGTGGCCAAGCTTCATGGCAAACAAAGGTTGTCGTCATTTTTAATAGATAAGATGAACTTTTTCTTGACATTTTCATGAGTTAGCTGTGTCCGACCACGTCCTGCTACACCTCTCACAACTGCACAGCTAACTGACAATCTATCGCTAATATTAAAATTATTTGCACTTCGAATTGCACTTGATAACAGATCCCAAAGGTCTTCTACATTGAACTCTTTAATCGGTCTAAATGAATGCCATAAAGGTCCATGATTAAATCTTTCACTATTTATCGTTACTCCTATAAAGTCGGTAGCCTCCCCGCGACTACAGAGTTGTCTATGTAAATCCTTTAAGCAAGCTTCGAGCCACATATAAATGTTAGCATTTGCCGGTGGGTCAGCTAGTCTTCCTCGTATCTCTCGTCCTTGATAATGAAAACGGTGATAGCGTCCTGTTGTTTCGCTTTCTACGATAAAGCATGGTCTTGATCCTTCACCATGCTGTAAATAATTAGCTGTGAAATTATTATTTTCATTTTTTATTTTTATTTTTATTTTGAAAATTATTAAAAATATTATACATCCTTACTTTCGTCATTTCTTTCTTCAGCTGTATCAGTTCTGCTAGTACTGCTACTGCTGCTGGTACTACTACTGGTACTGCTACTGATACTGCTAGAGTCCGAATCATATCCTTCCTCGACATGTTACGTCATTGTTGAAAGCGATGAATCAACTTCTGTAACTAAAGTATTGAAATGTATCAAAATTTATACATTGTAAAATATTATTATTTTATTTTAATACTTTCAATACTTACGATTACGTCTTTCCTCATTTTCGTGATGTACAGCGTAGGTTACTGGTTGTAAAGCTGAAATATTGAATCGTGCCTTAATAATATGAAAATTATTATAACAGATTCAATACTTACGATTTGCTATATCTTCTCTATGACGATACACATCGGCTGTTGAAGGACCAGGTTGTGGATCATCAGCTGCCGAAGGTCCTGGCTGTGCATCGTCTTGATATTGATACCGCATGATCAATTCGTCACCTTCCGTATCGTCGAGCATTTGATTGACTGCTGTGGGCAAAATTGATTTAATTTATTGAAGATAAAGAAAAATATTGATAATAATGTAATACTTGCAATGGCGTCGCATTATACACCCGGCTAGAGAATTGGTGTGCTCGTTACGTTGCTTTACGGCCTTCACAACGATTGAAAGAATATCTCTATTATGAAATAAGCCGATACCGTACATGTAATTGATTGTAGATATCCGACAATGCAGTAAAAGGAAATGCAATTTTTTACATAACACATCTAAAGATAATCTTTCAAAATCACTGGACCACACAGGTCCACACATTGTACGAATGCGTGGTTTACGATTTCTTGCGATGCGTAAAGCAAGTCGCAAAATTTTCACAAGGTGACTAAAACTAGCTCTAACCATTTTTACTGGGTGATCTCTTGTTGTCAACTAGCCAAAGCGTACTGACGAATCAAGCCACTATTCTCCTTAAATATACTGGCGCTACATATACTAATTTAATGAAAAATATACAGTTACACTTTGATGCGCCTCTCATACGTCACATTTCTCTCGAGTCAGAAAACACGTGTCTTCTAGCAATAAACAGTCCTTTAAGAGATTTTGCTGGTTTCACTAGCGTAGCAAAATTCTTTTCACGGTAATGTAATCTACACCTTGCCAAAATAATATGTCGTCTTAATTATCCGGTAACTGCATACTCTCTATGTAACGTAATAAAGATGTTTTTAATGATTACGGTAAAGACAAAACTAAAGAAGCGCTGATGTTTTGTTTTATCTGACTCAGCTGTCAGCATTTCACGTGCGTGACTTTTTCACTTTTTTTCTTATTTTATAATCTCACATATTATTTGTAACATTAGACAGGCTGTGTCATAAAGAAATTTAATATATATCTTAACTTCTTAGACTAACGAAAATATGGGTGTTACTACTGCAAATCGCTGAGCCATCGATACGTGACATTAGCAAAGCACGTGGGTGTATTACGAGATAAGTTACCATCAATGTAAAATAATATTCAAGTCTACGGCGTTGCATTTTTTCCTCGTGACAATTTCTCTTAATCAACATTCACATTAATTATTTTCATCAAACATTTTAAAATTTATAATGATAAAATTCTAAATTTTTTAATTTTTAATTTCGCAGAAATCGTTCATTTTTCATCATTAATCGAATCTAAATTACGAAGTATAAATACATTTTAAATTTCAAGTCAATAACTTAAAAAAAAACAGAGAAGATAGTTATTTTCCTTTTTTACAAAAATTACGATTAATTGAAAATTCGGGATACTGAAATAAATAAAAGTTTGAAGAAGAAAACGGCATTTAAATTGCTTGAGTTGTGTGCGATAAACCGTCTTACACAGTGTCACACTATCTTATCTTCTTCGCCGCGATAAAACTACAAAATCCAAAATTTCTCAATTTTGGTTTTCGGGTAATTATTTATTCTTAATGTATTTGTCGTGCTTAAATACGCCTATGTTCAAAAAATAAGTCCCATTGGAATAATTTATATTGGGCGAAATGCTATCTACATAACGTCATACTGGTCGGCTCTATTACGCTACAGCCTAAACACGCAGATTCCGCACGAAGCTGCGAAAAGTATAATGCATCGGTCGTTGGGTCGTACACCACCAAGTAACCTTCGTGTATTTTTCCTGTAAAAAGACTGATTCAGGAGTTTAAGACAAGCGCTAGTTGCATTGTACATCCTCGCGATTAGTTTCCCCGTCAGTGTCCCCATGACTCTCCTGCTATAATGAGAGTCGTGGCTAAATCTTGTGCGGGTGAGAATAATACCTCACTCATTAATCGCGCGTGTGAGTATATCGTGGATTTTAAAAAAACGACGACGATGGTGCGGTAATTTTAAATAAAGTGATTAGCGATTTAGAAGAGAAATTGAAGTTAAATAATTTACGTGGTGCACTAAAAAAAAGACGTGAAACGCAGAAAAAATACGTAAAAACGTTAAAAAGGGCTCGCGAACATTTGAATAAATTACGGTTTTTAGACGATAAAATTGAGACATTGCGCCGCCGATCATTACGTTTAAGGAAATATTAAGACTATAAATAACGAGGTGAAGTGTGTGTGTGTGTAGTTAATTTAAAAATGTTACCAGATAGTGGAGCTCTGGAGTTGAATGTAGCCGAGGAAGCTGCGGACGGTGCTGCGAAGGGTGCGGATGCAAACATTCCATTAGAAAATGCTTCGCAACCTATTGACCCGGCCTTCGAAAGACTTATGAGAATTAGAAGAGTGCGTCACTTTCCGATCTCGTTCGCGGCAAAAATGGTTTTTAATTTTGGTGTTGTGAGATTTTTAATGTGGCCCACACATTTTCGATTATATAGTTGGGCTGTGATGCCCCTTGAAACAGCACTGGACATGTATAGTGTGACAAGGCGGGATTTTATATGGAGAACAGCAGACTCCAGTTACATAAAAGTGGGTGCTAATATGAGAGAACCGCAGTTTGTTATAATATATTACGCCGCCAGGATTTGGACGATCTACAAAAACACCATACGTGGAGAGGAACGTCTTCGGCGAATGCGTTTCATATACTAGGTAAGTTTAAACAAATATTAAATTACAAATCTCTCGCTGTCACATGTAAACATGTAAATTTGCCATGATACAGAGAGGCTATACACAAAAGTTATAAAATTTCTCTCTCTCTCTCTCTCTCTCTCTCTCTCTCTCTCTCTCTCTCTCTCTCTCTCTCTCTCTCTCTCTCTCTCTCTCTCTCTCTCTCTCTCTCTCTCTCTCTCTCTCTCTCTCTCTCTTTCTCTCTCTCTCTCTCTCTCTCTCTCTCTCTCTCTCTCTCTCTTACACACACATAAAAGTTTTGATGCGCCAAAGTGTAGTCATAACTACTGTTGCCGCGTCAAAGCGAACCGGTCTTAAATACATAGCTTATCTTGGGACACCGTAGCGCTGCGCACACACACACACAGCCACACCCACGCCCATACCCACACCCACACCCACACCCTCACCCACACCCACACCCTCACCCACACACACGCACGCACGCACACACACACATGTTTTGATGCGCTAAAGTGAAGCCATAACTGCTCTCTCCTCTCTCTCTCTCTCTCTCTCTCTCTCTCTCTCTCTCTCTCTCTCTCTCTCTCTCTCTCTCTCTCTCTCTCTCTCTCTCTCTCTCTCTCTCTCTCTCTCTCTCTCTCTCTCTCTCTCTCTGAATGTTCTCTGATGCACTAGCGCTAGGGGTCGTGTCGTGTGTGTGTGTGTTTGGGTGTGTGTTTGTGTATGTGCGTGTGTTTGTATGTATATGCGCGTGCATGTCTGTGCGTGTATGCGTACGTGCAAGCGGGTGTCTGTGTGTATATACGTGCATGCGGGCGGGTGTCTGTGTGTGTATGCGTGCGTGTGGGCGGGTGTCTGTGTGCGTGTGTGTGCGAGGTGTACGTGTGCGTGTGTGTGCGTGCGTGTGCTCTCTCCAGAATATGATTGTGCGTGCGTGCACACACACATGTACGTCGCCCTCGCTATGCGTCGTCGGGCTTCTTGACCTTGACCCCAGCTGGCGCCTGAGGTTGAGGTCAGGTTTGTTGTGACGGCCTATAGGCGAGGGGTATACTACTTATTTCATAAGGAGTTTTATTCTCTGACGTGCTTGCAATTGTTCGATTTTTTAAATGAGCTACCGCTTTCATAATTTCCGGCCAATATCTTCTATGAATTTTACCTTCCCATTAAGAATCTACCTATATCCATTGCTGATCTATTATATCTTTCCGCTACTCCATTTAATTCGTGGACGTAGGGTGGACATGCCAATAATTCTATTCCTTTTGATTTTACAAAATCGAAAATTTCGCGATTTAGATATTCTCTACCGTTATCACATTGCACCTTTTTAATTCTCTTATTAAATTTATTTTCTACTAAATTTACGAATTTAATAAAACAACTTGCAGTTTCTGACTTATTCTTAATGCAAAAGATTCTAGTACATTTACTATAATCATCAATAAATGTAAGAAAATATTTTTCTCCACCATATCCAGTAGTGCTATGTGGACCATTTAAATCGGTGTGTATTAACTCTAGGATTTCTTTCATTTTTGTTCGATTATTTTCAAACGGTATATTTGCCATTTTACTTTGTATGCAATTAGCACATTTCATATCTATTTTTTCCAATTTATCTGGTAAACCTTCAACTAATTTATTATTTACTATTTTATTCAAATAATTAAAATTTCTAAGCCATTTTTCTTTATCTGATAATCTAACTGAATTTACATATTTATCTTTATTTTTATTCGTTAATGCACAACTTTTCAAAGAATATGTGACGAATACAATTTTTACAAAATAATTTTATTGCCGTTCCATATATTTTATAATTTCAAAAATTGAGTTCTAAATTTAATTAAAAATTCCGCTGATAATGCTTGTTTTCTTGTTCGGAATCACGAAACTCTATTTTTGGACTATTTGTTTATTGTCTTTAAGAGACCTTTATAATATGTATTAATAATTTTTGCCTCGTTTTTACAAAAGCACATTACATAAATCCCGGAAACTTTTAGTGAGTAATACGGAGAAAATTGATTTCGTTGAGAAACACATATCAGTTTTTTTTCTCTCACACTGTTATCGGCAGTGCCGAGTCTATGGTGCGCGAATAGATTTCGGCACCATTGACCGCGAGCTAAGCTAGAGAAAAGCAAAGCAATAAAGTAGATAAAGGTTGCTTGACGAAGGGAGAATCACCAAAAAGATGATCATCTTTTACTCTCTTTAAATACACAGAGAAACACGCACTAGGACTCAGTTGTTCCTTGTCAAGTGACCGCTCATCGTCTGCGAAGAACTCTCGCTAGTGAGAAAGCCGTGTCCGAGTAGATTACTCGTCACAAGTTAAAATAAAGTACCAAAGACCGCGAGTTCAACATTATAACGCGCCAGGCAAAAGCCAAAGTGTAAGCCCCGCTAAATTAAAGTACAACCTACGATAATAATAAAGTTTTACTCGTAACATTTTCTACGCAAATTTAAACATTATAACGCGCCAGGCAAGAGCCAAAGTGTAAGCGCCGCCGATTATACAGTACCAACAATTATATCCAAAATATATAGGTAAGAGTCAAATAAATAAAATATACATATTATTATTTTCATCGTAATTTCTTTTTCCCAAATTCCTACCTTCCTCGGGGAAGGGAACAGTTAAGCCTACGGGTCTAATAGTATCTCTCTCTTTATATATATATATATATATATATATTTCACCTAACCCCATTATGGAGCCCATCCCTGATATTAGTACCTACGACCAGAGTTCCCGTATACAAGTGACTAAAGAAATAGTCACTCTCTGGGTATAGAAACTCTAGGTCGGACTCCATAAACCGGGATGTATTGATAGGCCAGGAGCATTAAGCCAATAGTCATTCAGATATGGATGCGTTCTGACGTAGATTATCTTTTTTGGCGATAGCTTCTCCATAACATATAAAACGAAAATATCGGGGTGCACCAAAAAAAAAGTTATGCAATTTGCAGGAAAAATCGAAACGTGAAAAAATACGTCAAAATCATGGTTTTTCTCATATAATATTGAAAATAACTTCTTAACGATGCGTTTTAGAGAAAATATTCATAGGACCAAAGTTGTTCCCCATGAAATTTTCTACAAGGTAGAGTTGAATCAAAAAATGGAAATGCAATAATTATATTGCAAAATAGCAATAAACGCGCAAAAAAAGCATGAAAAATAGGGTATTTTTGAAGCACTTGTAGAATTGTTAAGGGCCGGTCCTATCCTTTCGAAAATTTATATGTAAGCACTTAAAAGCAATATAAATAAAGTCCCCAAAGCTGATTTTGATCAGTCGAATAGTTTTCGCACAACTCTTTTGTTAACTAAACTCGGTGGAAAAAAACACTATTTTTTTGCATTAATGCCAGAGCCAAACCGATTATTTAAAATCGGTCATGATTTTTTTACGTACTCATAATGTTCCCAACTATGGCCTGGCATCATCAGAATATCAATTTTATAATTATTAACAACTTTTTAAGCAATTTTAAATGCTCAGAAATTTTTTTCCTTATAAATAATTACTTTTACGCTGCCATTTTGCAAGTAAAAAAATATTATAAACACACATAAAGAAAGTTCTTGCAATCGCCTTTCATTTAAAATCACGCTGGTCTCGATTCAACGTATAGATCGTCAGATATAAGTCTCCAAAGATGACGAGTGTTTATCGTTAAACTATTTGCTTTTTAACAACAATCAAAATTGGTCTTGTTAGGATATTACAAGAACTCTTTTTATACAAATTTCTGAATTCATTGGACACGTTCTTTTAGTAATAAAAAAATAATAAACATTGCGTAGTTGGATGTCGGGGCATGAAATTCAGGTAAAGGAGAAGTCCGAAACCGCGCCTTCAAAATGAACGCGAGATCTAAACTTTTCGTATCTCGGCTTCTATAACTCCAAATGAGATAATTTTTTTTTTAAATCGATATGCCGAAATGGGAGGAATACGATTAGGTAGGCTTCGACCCCCAATTATTAACCGTTTTGTCATATTGTTGTTAAAATAAATTATTATATTTAAATGTTGCAAAAAATTTTATATTAATAAAAATATCGCTGAAGAGTGAACATTACTAACTGTAGACATGTATTAGTTTAAATAATTTTGCATTAACTATACTTTTATAGATAAAAATTTTATTTTTATTCCTTTTTTCTTAATGTATAGTAGGTATGAGAAAAAACAAAAAGAATAATTTTGTAACCGTTATTTATTAAATTTATATATATATATATATATATATATATATATATATATATATATATATATATATATATATATATATATATATATATATTATAATAATTTTCGTTTTTTTTTTGGACATTATCTCATCATCATCATTATCACTCTCGCAGACAGAATCATCCTCAAGATCATCCAGAACTGGGCTCTCTATGTCAATATTTAATTCGAATTCATCTGTATCTGTATTAATTTCGCTTTCATCAGATTCTTCAAGTTCTATATTGCAACTTTTTATAGCTTCATAACTATTTTTACAATTTTGGCCATGGCATCCTGCGTAATAATCCGAACATTTTAATCCATGTTTAACGCAACTACATGTTTTGGTACACCCATTTGCATATTTACAACTAATATTCCTCAAAATATATTCAGGTACTAATAGACCATTTGTATATATTGGCTGCAGCTTCTCTTCCTTGATTTCCCAACCCCATTGTGTTGGATCCAAGATATTGCTGTACTTGGAAATATACTCGAAATGAGTGCTGTGTTGCCGCAGATTGGGTTGGTGGTAACATTGCTAAATTAAATGCCTTTTTAGTTGAACTATTTTTGAAACATAAGTATCGTAGTTCACTTAACTTTAAATTTCTGGACTTTTTGCCACTATACATAGCCGAAATTATTCTTTGACCTGCATTTTCTATATCTTGCGCTGTAGAACATGGTGTATTAAAAATTAACGCTTTATTAATCAAAGAAGAATCGTTTTCTAGCAGCTTAATAATGTTTCCTTTTCCTTGTTTATAGAAAGCTGAAGTCGTATCACAACCACTAAACGCGTGAATAAATCCAATTAAAGATTTTAAAGATGTATTCATAAAAGTATTAGAGGCATACAATCTCTCAGCCGTTTTTCCTCTACTTGGTTTCAAAAAGTATACTTTTTTATCCGTAGGCACTCTTATTGTAAAAATTACTAATATATCTATATCTTCAGCTACGATTACGGCTGGTTTTTCTCCAGTGGTTGCATTTATAACGGTTTCGACGATAAGAATATCAGCATCTTCGTCAGCTTGTATAGTGCGAAAAGCAAATGCTTCTAGTTTTTGATGTAAATGTAAAATAAAACGATTTTTATTCTTCTCATTTGAAAAAAGTTTTTCTTGAGATACTGTAACATTCATCGATAAATCAAATTGAATTTCTGTACACTGTTGTCTAGCCTGTCGTCGCTGTCTTTCTGCGCCTTTAGTGCTGTTTTTCAAGTTTTCGGGATAGCCATCGAATATAATAAAACTATTTGGAGCGTAGTATTTTTTAACATAGCTTACATATCGATCCAGAATAACATTGCAGCTTTCTTTTTGTGGCCAAACGACTTTATGCAATAAAAATCCAACGTCAATAATATGAATACAATTTTGCAAGAATGGCTCCTCATAAATTGGTTGAAAGTAATCGTATAATTTTGACTTTTCCATTTTGCGCATTATACCATTGTCAAAAATTGAAAGTGGATAGGGGGCTAGTTCATATGCAAAACAATCTTTTAATTCAGTTTTACCCTCCATTGCTACAGCAATCCTTTGAAATATTAATGTACGATTAATGCTGACATCTTCATTTCTTATTTTAATACAATGTACCTCTTGAAGTGGCACGACTCGATCTTTTCTTTGAAATTTAAGTTGACTGAAATTATTTCCAACAATTTTATCCATCATTTTCAAACCAACTTCCAAAGCATTCTGACAATTGATTTTTTCAGTGCCTTTTATTCCTGAACTAAGTGAAACAATGGCATCACAAACTGGAAAAGGTTGATTAATTGAAAAAAAATCTAACAATGACGTCAAAGCTGAGGTATCTTCTTTAATGCGCGAAGGACGAGCATCAACGTACTGTTCTGAGGTAGCGAAAGATACGTTACAAAATGTTTGCATTGAATTACTAATATCAACGAGAAAGGGCATTGTCAAAATCCATTTTGACAAAACCGAATCCGTTATGCCCCTGCCGTGTGTGAGTCCTCCACTGCTTTTCATTGAACGCATAAGTACTTGTTCAATGGACATATCAGACCAAATGCCACTCCAAAATTTATCAGATCTTCTGATAGTAAAAAAGCCTTTTTTTGTATATTTTTCGTATTCTAACGGATCCATTTTCTGTTCAAGATTTAGCATGTCTTGTAAATAAAGTTGACAAGATTTCGCGTACAAGTAGCGCCCGCTCGCATGAAAAAATGGTAACATTTTTCTTATACTTTCTAAATGTAAATTCCAATTACCCATTTTCTCAGCTTCTATAAATTGTCTCATTATTGTAACCATATCAAAATATTGCAACCATAATTTAGCAGTTGGCCCTCGCTGTTTGATTTGTTCAACATGTTTCAGAAATTTGTCATAAATTTTGAGATAATCTTCATCATTTATCTCATTTAATGTATTTGTTCCAGAACAGAGTTTATCATCTAAAATTCTATTTTCATTATCTATTAAATCAAAGGAAGATAACATTATTTTTCCCAAGGCTAAATAAGTAAGGATATGCCCCCGTACAGCTCTTGAGTAAGCATAGCCATTTAAAATTTTATCAAATGAATTTTCTGCAAAAATTTTACAAAAAAGTTCTTTCAAGCCACTTCCGTTCATTATGAATCCAATAGCACTCATGAAAGACATTAGTAAATGGAACCCGCCTAATTTGGCAATTGCTGATGATAATTCCCCTTTACAACATTCTAGTATTTCTCGCGCTTTATAGTACAGAGGTTGATCAAATGTGACGAAAGTATGTTTTTGGTTTATCTCCTGAGATTTTATGCGGGCTTGCTGAAGAACAGTATAAATAGTGTCATAATTGCTCGGTGGAACATTAACAAATGGCAAAAAAGTAATTCTACTTTTTTCATAATTGAGATCTTTTGTTATAGACTCCATAAATCCATTCCAGCCTGGAAAATCAAGTGAGTATCGGTGTTTTCCAAAGATCCACAAAAAATCTGTCTTAGATAACTGTATATCGAGAGATAAAGGGCTTATTTTATTTAAATCTTGAACAATGATATTTTCCATTCCCGAATGAGAGGGCCTGTGAAAGACTTCTAAATCAATTTTACCGTATTTTTCAAGGACAACAGAAGATGTCCGTGCGGATAATCTGTCGATAGATTTAATGGAAGAAACTGAAGATTGTGGAGTAAGAATTTGAATGCCACCCATGGCATGGAAAGTGTTACGCCCATCTATAGTGTTAATATTATGGTCCGCATTATCAAAAACAAACTGCATATATGTATCATCATAATTCGTCTCTTGCGGAAAAACTAATACTGAACTTTCAAATAATTGTGTTTCATCATAAGAACAGCATAATCCTAAAGAATTTAAAATTTTTATAAGATCTTTTGAACCACACTTTTTGTTAAGCATAGTTCCCAAGCCGACTTGAATAGATGATACAAAAGATCTTGGACGAGTAGCCGTTATTATGGCGTGAGCTATAGATGTAATTTTTGGTTCATAACTTCTTGTGCTGGACTTTTTTTTGAATATAATTTCATCTAATAACATTTTCAAAGTTTCGGGTATACAATTATTGAAATTCTCAAGAAAACAATCTGGAGCGGGATACGAATTTACGTCATAAACTACTGATCTAATATCTTCTAAAATTATTTTTGAAACAGTTTTAACCAGTCGTATACGCTCTTCCTTCTCGTTGTTTTTTTATTTTTATATCAATTTTCTGTCAAAATTTTACTACCCATGTCAGTAAAAGTTAAAATAGGCCCGTCTTTAGACGAATGTATTATAATGTCATTTCCAAAAGAATTAAATAAATGTTTTTTTAGATATTTCATGCTGGCCCATTCGTCGTTATCAAAATTTTGCAGTATTGCTTTTATACTAAATTGACATTCTTCCTTATTTGCAAGAATATATTCACTTATGAATTTAGCAGCTTTCGCAGTATTTGAATCTTCGACTTCATTACTCTTTTTAAGTGTGTTATACAACTCCTTATTACAATTATCGTGATATCTTGTGCCTACATTTTTCAAATCAATCACAGGGGTAATGCGGGACATCACAGTAATACATAACTTATGCGTAGAATTATTAAAGTTATTCAAAAGAGTTTGTTTTACATCACTACTGTGAACCATTCGAATGATATTTCGCTGTTTTGCAGAATACTTTTTCTGTTTTTCTATAAATGTATCCGATGCATCTTCTCCACATATAAAGCATCGGTTTTTAAAATCGAATTCCGCAACAGAACGAGTTGGCGGTGATGTCGAGGCTTCTAACTTACGTATTTGGGCTAAAATTTTTGGCTCATTTGTATAAGTCTTCGCACAACTCTCATGAACAGTAATAGAACAATATCTCGTCAATTTCAAATGTTTTCCATCCTGTCTTCTGATACTTGCTTGTATATAATTTTTTATAGTTTGTTGTTACACTTGACGTGTCTTGTCATTACTCGTGTAAGGTTTGTCGCATAAAATACAGATTCCAGTATCTTCGTCCATTCTACTCTGTAATAATATAAAAGTTTATTTTATTACAATCGTTCTTGCTAACGAAAATTGTATATAACGAATGAATAGCAGATATAGAAAATACATATAATACATTTAAATTTTATCTCAGACATAAATTGTAACATTAGTTGTTAGTTATATATTCACGATGAAATTATGTATATTATAAATTCTAATTATGAGATAAATGAGACATCTAGTGTTTAGATATAAAAGTTAGGGAAATATAAGATTGACTCTATGTCTACAATTTCTCGCAATACTAATAAAATAAAATAAAATAAACTAATACTTCGAAAAGCTTGAAATAAATTAACAGATGCTCCGAATCTCCAAACTGGCACTATTTATCACAGCTTTTAAACTACAAACTATACAATATTTTCGATGAATCTTCGTTCTAAAACTCGTCTTTCAGGCCGATGATACTCGCACGAGAACACTTCCAAAACTGGCTACCTTTCCTACGACGGAGGCAACCTTTTATGTTCCAACCGTATACCTGGGCACAAAGGATATGTAACGGTCGAAATACGTTCTGTTATATGTAGAGGGGGGACAATTCCCTCTCAACTGGCTAAATTTACAGTAAGATTATAAAATTTTGACCTGGTCCTTTAACCTGGCGGAATTACTCGTTCGATGGTCGCCGTCATGACTTTATTGTCCCTGCAATACATTAAAATCCCGGTGAAAATTTAAGGTCTTCTCAAATCTTAAGTATGCAAGATATTATATATCACAATAATAATTGTCTGTAATTTGTACAAAAGATCCAATGAGACAAATTATGGGAAATTCAGTCATTACGTGTCCTATCTGCAAACGCATTATACCAGGTATCATTATTTAAACTAATAGTGTGGATAGTGCAAAATTATTTAAATTAATACATGTTTACAGTTAATAATGTTCACTCTTCAGCGATATTTTTAATAATATAAAATTTTTTGCAACATTTAAAAATAATAATTTATTTTAACAACAATATGACAATAACGGTTAATAATTGGGGGTCGAAGCCTACCTAATCGTATTCCTCTCATTTCGGCTTATCGATTTAAAAAAAAAATGATCACATTTGGAGTTATAGAAGCCGAGATACGACAAGTTTAGATCACGCGTTCATTTTGAAGGCGCGGTTTCGGAATTCTCCTTTGCCTGAATTTCATGCCCCGACATCCAACTGCGCAATGTTTATTATTTTTTTATTACCAAAAGAACGTGTCCAATGAATTCAGAAATTTGTATAAAAAGAGTTCTTGTAATATCCTAACAAGACCAATTTTGATTGTTGTTAAAAAACAAATAGTTTAATGATAAACACTCTTCATCTTTGGAGACTTATATGTGATGATCTATACGTTGAATCGAGACCAGCGTGGTTTTAAATGAAGGGCGATTGCAAGAACTTTCTTTATGTGTGTTTATAATATTTTTTTACTTGCAAAATGGCAGCGTAAAAGTAATTATTTATAAGGAAAAAAATTTCCGAGCATTTAAAATTGCTTAAAAAGTTGTTAATAATTATAAAATTGATATTCTGATGATGCCAGGCGATAGTTGGGAACATTATGAGTACGTAAAAAAATCAGGACCGATTTTAAATAATCGGTTTGGCTCTGCCATTAATGCAAAAAATAATGTTTTTTTCCACCGAGTTTAGTTAACAAAAGAGTTGTGCGAAAACTATTCGACTGATCGAAATCAGCTTTGGGGGCTTTATTTATATTGCTTTGAAGTACTTACATACAAATTTTCAAAAGCATAGGACTGGCCCTTAACAATTCTACAAGTGTTTCAAAAATACCATATTTTTCATGCTTTTTTTGCGCGTTTATTGCTATTTTGCAATATAATTATTGCATTTCCATTTTTTAATTCAACTCTACCTTGTAGAAAATTTCATGGGAAACAACTTTGGTCCTATGAATATTTTCTCTAAAACGCATCGTTAAGAAGTTATTTTCAATAATATATGAGAAAAACCATGATTTTGACGTATTTTTTCATGTTTCGATTTTTCCTGCAAATTGCATAACTTTTTTTTTTGGTGCACCCCGATATTTTCGTTTTATATGTTATGGAGAAGCTATAGCCAAAAAAGATAATCTACGTCAGAACGCATCCATGTGAAAGTCTACTGCTTCTGGCCTATGAATGTTTATGGAGCCCGGGCTCCATAAAAGGATTCGGGCTCCATAAAGCTATCTATCTTTAAAAAAGGGCTCCATAAACATAGTTAACGAGATGTATTATATATATATATATTTTTTATTCTTTTTTTTTCATTCTTTTGTTAAAAGAATGGTGGTATCATCCTGTCGAAAAAATTTAATTAAATTTAACAATAATTTAATTTTCCAAATTAAATATTACAGTAAAAATACATTTATATATATACAAAAGTAATGACAAAGAAATCAAGTTAACTATATTCGTTCACAATAAATAAAAACATATTCTGAAATAAATGTAAAGTATTCAAACTAGATCTTATTAAAAATATTGTTCTCTGTTGACGTCGCAAATACAAATTATCAATTTTATTTACAATAGCTACTTATTCTCTCAATTTATTGTAAATTTTAGCACTACTGTCTCGTGCAGTTATTGCAGCATTTTTAGTTATTCTGGAAAAGCTTAACAAATTTTGTTAATTTCTTCTACATAATATACATTACTCAAATCAATTTGTTTTTCATTTTAATAATTTCTAACTTTAATTTTTATATTACCGATTTTCGTCGCTTTTAACATTTTACCGTCTGATAATTTTACATTTACCGGATCTTTTAAAACTATATGCTTCTCAAAATATTTATCGCTTTTAATAATATGGTCTGTGGAACCACTGTCCAATAACTAATTTATTTCGTTACCTTCGCATTCTCTATTTACGCTATAACCTGTTATGTCCTTTACTTCTGGGCCGCATACTTGTGTTGACCACGTCTCGGATGATGAACCCTGCTGCTCGTCCGTTGACTTGTTTTGATTTGAACTGCGTCCGCGTCCTCTGCCTCGATTGTAGTCTCGTTGGTTTCCACGTTGTCCTCTCGATGATTGAGCACCTCTGCCTCTGCCGCCTTGTTGGCCTTTCCAACAATCCTTTTGATAATGTCCGACTTTGCCGCAAGTAAAGCACTGTCTATTTGTCTTTGTTGAGAATGTGCTTAAATTATTCTTCTTTTCTGAATTATTTTTAACTAAATTCTTTTCTTTGATTTTTGATTTTACGTAATCTACTGTCCTTTCTCTTTCTGGAATGACGTCGATAAAGTCACCAATATAACTGTAACTTGCTGGTAATGCTTTGATTAAGTATCGCACTTTCTCAGTTTCATCTATCTTTCCTCCGGCTGCTTTAAATTCGTTCACCGCTTTCTCAAATTCTACGAGGATTCTTCAACATCTTCATAACTCTTTAATTTAATATCTTCAACTTTTCCTCGGCATATTATTTGTAATGACGTGGATTTCGTCACATATAATTTATCCAAATTCGCAATCATTTCATACGCTGATTTGCACTCACAAACATATTCTAATTGCTTATCTGAAATAGTGTTAATTAATATATTTCTTGCTTTTAAATTCTTTTTCTTCCATTCATCTGCTTTATCTGTCTCAGCCTGTTCTCTTTCGGCTTGCTCTTTGCACTCTTTATATTCTAATAGAGTCATTAAGCGAAATTTCCAACTTGTCTAATTTGCACCATCAAAAATGGGATTTACTATATCTTCGATTTTTGCTTCCTTAGTCATCTTGACTTCTTTTAATTTAATATCTTTGTACACTTTTATTACTTTATTTAGCGTAATTATTTTCTGCACTATTTTCACAAAACGTTTTTCAGCAATCTTTTCCTCAATTATTTCTTCGCTTTCATCTTCATTGTCATCTAGTATTACTTCTTCTTTGGTTTTCACTTTTCCTTTAGTCTTCATTTACCACATGTATAACCTCAAATTCTGCCACGTGCTGTATTCTTGCACCGTGCAGCATGCTTCACACAACAAATCTAATCTGCTCACATCGGCTTGAATTTTCATAAATTTTCCAAAAATTCTTTCTTCTATCACTTAAAGATATATTTTATTATTTATTCACATTTGTATTTTTCTTAGTTTTGCACTTTTCCTTCAATATTTTTCACTGCAAACTTTTCGTGAGCCAAGTGTTTTCCTCTACCTTCCCCGAAGGTCTGGTAGAGAAAAAAGATATAGTTCCATACCAACCACTGACCTGCTACCATGTTGAAATGAGTGAAGTGTGGATAATTAACAAATTCATTGAACAGTATAAAAATGAGGTTTATTGAAACTGGCTATAATAGCCGTAGTCTATACGTCCGTCTACATCGAGGTCTGAACGGCAAGAAGGAGATTCAGTGCTTACGGCGCTTGCGCGCCCCGAGTAGGCCGCGCCTCCAAAGTAAGAAATAGGTGGCACCACTAGTATCATGCGTTAGAGCTAGTACATCAGTATATACTCAAGATTATATATTTAATATAATATCCAAGAAAATCAAATAGTACTTTCTACTTACGCTGAACTGTAATTAATAAATAAATTTGTACTTATGATTTACGCCTACTTTAAATAGTAAATCAAATAATATTTACTACTTACGCTGAACTGTAAATAATAAATAAAATTATACTTATGATTTACGCCTACTTTAAATAATAAATTAAATTGTACTTATACTACTCACACTGAATGGTAAATAATAAATAAAAAGGTACTTATGATTTACGGTTGTTTTAAATAACAAATCAAATTGTACTTACTACTTACGCTTAACTGTAAATAATAAATAAATAATACTGGAGCTTTGAGCTATGTACGAAACAACAAAACTCGTCATCGTCCACTCTACTCCAAAGTCGAATGATGCCGTTTGTTTACAATATATATGTATGTACACCGAATGTGTATGTTAGTAAAAAAATGCTAGAAAGGGATCCCTTTCTAGCATTCTGATTTTGAATACGAGCGCGCTAACATCGTTTCGATATTTCAATAACAGAAAGAACTTGAACCTCTCTTGTCGCGAAATTTTGAGAATTTGAAATTGTTATCGTGATTTTTCTCTACAATTTTCTACTGTAAAATTTTTTCCCATTGTTACAGTATTTCACTGTGCAACCTTTTT
This sequence comes from Torymus aiolomorphi, assembly GCA_036365515.1. Lineage (NCBI taxonomy): Eukaryota > Metazoa > Arthropoda > Insecta > Hymenoptera > Torymidae > Torymus > Torymus aiolomorphi. The sequence continues at coordinate 27,136,317 of CM070874.1, forward strand.
TCATTTCTTTTTCAACAGTTGAACTATATTATTTGACCACGCCAGTTAATAAAGTAAGTAATTTTTATCTTACATATTATTGTTATATTTATTTATATTAATATTTTTATGAAATGTAGATACATATGAGTGCATGCATGTGCGTGTGTGTTTGTGTGGGCTACACACATAGTCGCACACACATACGCACAGATATTTAAAGTAGAGAAAAAAGTTAAAATACATATTTTAATCACTATTACATATGATCATTGTAATTTTTTGCTTGCTATCTATTAAAATTATTCTCATATTGTTTATAAACATTACAAAATATGATTATGTATACATATGGTATTACAGTATTTTGAGGATTATATTCGGCAAAAATACCGACTTTTGAGGATTTTTTAGCATTTTGAGGATCATCCTCAAAAGACGTCAGCATCCGCTTAGCATTTTGAGGACTTTTTTGCGGTGTCCACAATAGTGTGTTAATACATCGATTAATGACCCTAAGGTTATTAATTAACACCACGACGCCTGCGGCGCCCGCTTTTACGGAAAAATATTACGGAATTTCCGAAATCGGTGTATTAACACACTATTGTGGACAAAATGCTAAGCGGATGTCGATAACTTTTGAGGATGCTCCTCAAAATGCTAAAAAATCCTCAAAAGTCGGTAGTTTTGCCAAATACGAGGGTCATTTGATAAGTACCTAGCCTACAAATGAAAACACCAAAATTTTACAAAAAATAAAATTTATTTTTCAATGTAGTCTCATTTTAGTTGAATACACTTGGTCCAGCGGTGTTCCAATTTTTTTAACCCCGTTGAAAAAAATGTTTTCTCTTGGTTTGCAAAATAGGCCTCCGTGGCGGCGATTATTTCGTTATTGGAGTGGAATCTCTTCCCGGCGAGCGAATTTTTTAGGTTCGGAAACAAAAAAAAGTCACACGGAGCCAAATCTGGAGAATACGTTGGATGGGGCAGCAGTTCGTAGCGTAATTCGGCCAATTTAGCCGTGGCGAGTGCAGAAGTGTGAGCCGGTGCATTATCGTGGTGGAAAAGCACTTTCTTTTTAGACAAATGGGGCCGTTTTTCTTCTAACACGGCGTCAAATCGGCTCAATAGTTCGGCGTAGTACTGTCCTGTGACCGTTTTGCCCTTCTCCAGATAGTCAATAAAAATCACACCTTGAGAATCCCAGAAAACAGTGGCCATCACCTTTCCGGCCGACGGGACCGTCTTCACCTTCTTCGGAGCAGGTTCACCGGGTAAGGTCCACTGTTTTGACTGCTCCTTGGTCTCTGGAGTGTAGTAGTGAATCCATGTTTCGTCGACGGTCACGTAACGACGCAAAAACTCTTTTGGATTGCGATTAAACAGCTCCAAACACTGCTCTGAACTGGTCACACGGATGCGCTTGTTGTCTGCAGTCAGCAAACGCGACACCCAACTTGCTGACAGCTTCCTCATGCCTAAAATCTCATGTAGGATATGCCACACGCGTTCTTCTGAGATGCCTACTATCGCAGCTATCTCGTGCACCTTTAACCGGCGGTCTGACAAAACGATATCGTGTATTTTTGTCACGTTCTCCTCCGTAGTGGCTGTTTTCGGAGCACCTGGGCGTGGATCATCAAAAACCGACGTACGACCACGTTGAAACTCGTTATACCAAAATTTAACGGTCGCCATCGAAGGAGAAGCATCCCCATACACTGCATCCAAGCGTTCTTTAATTTCATTGCGCGATTTCCCTTCCAAAAACAAGAATCGAATCACCGACCGATATTGTTCTTTCTCCATTTTTTCAAAAATCAACGAACACATTTGCTTTCACACGCTCTCAAAAATAAACTACAACTTCGATCCGGCTGAAATTTCGTCTGTAGCCGTTTACAGGAAGATACTGCACTGTAGTGTATTTCTGGTGCGATAGTGGCACCATCTGGCGGTGAGGCTAGGTACTTGTCAAATGATCCTCGTATAATCCTCAAAATGCTGTAATACCATATGTATATATACATTTCTCGAAAGAGGTTTATAAAGCCCGTATTTTTATATATAGGGGTTTATCGAGCCCGATTTTGATTATGCAGCCCGGGCTTCATAATATTTCTAAATATAGGGGTTTATGCGGCCCGACTTAGAGTCTATAACTCCAGGGTCCATTATTTCTTTAGTCACTTACCACAGGGAACTCTGGGCTGAAGGTACTAATATACAGTCTTGGGCTGCATAAACCCCGATAAGTATATATATTATAAATATTTATCTGGAAGGCAAGTATCTGGGACGTATTCATACACGTAACGCATGCTTCTTGGATTTTCGCATCTTTCTGGGATGTCCCAGAAAAGTTCTATCCATAACGCAAGCTTCCAGGCTCACTAAAGCTAACTGTCACACAATATGAATTTGATTTCTTTAGTAGTTTTTCCGTGATTTTCTTCCGCAAAAGCGGGCGCCGCAGGCCCCCTGCGAAAGTCAATAACCTGAGGGTTATTATTTCTTTAGTCAGGCTCATTCTATTATGTTTATAATGTTTTCTCAATATATGGCACAGCTTCCATTGTAGGTAGACCCTAAGAAAATCACTGAAAATCCCAGAAGATAATATATATATACACATCAAATGCAGCTTTTGAGGATCTATATCAGCACGGATTCGATACTTTGAGGATTTTTCTTACTTTTGAGGATATCCTCAAAATTCCTTCGGTATGAAATGGTACTTTTGAGGATTTATATTAATACCTTCAACGCAGGGAGGGAGTTATTTCTTTAGTCAAGCATATACGAACTTTTGAGAAAAAAACTATAGATCCTCAAAAGTACCAGTTTCCGAAATGAATATATGGGAGCGTCCAGCAGAAACGGGCCACCGAGCGCGCGCGGTGCCTTTTTTCGCGTAAAAGGCGCTCTGTTTAACTCGCTCATAATCGTATGCTGCGTCTTTGAAAAAAAAACCAAGGACCTATATCGATAGATTTTTTTTCTGCTATTTCCAATTGCGCCATTGTTTTTATTGCGAAACACGTTTTTCCGGACGAAAACTCGAGTTGAATATTGAAAGCCATTTTTCTCAAAGTATATCATGTTTTTTTCAAAATAAACTACACCATTGGAAAGTACAACTCTTAAGCTTCAAAACCCTATCTTGGAGAAGTTGGAGAAATAAAGGGTTTAAAAGTAACAACATGAAAAAGACAGCGCCGAGGGTCCGCGCGAGCCTCTCGCGCCCGTGCGTACGGCACGTTTAAGTGCACGCTCTATTCAATTCGCTAATAATCATGTACCAAGTCTCTAAAGAAAGAACTAAGGACATATATCGATAGATTTTTTCCTGCTCTTTCCAATGGTGCTATTGTTTTTATTCCGAAATGCTTCCTTCTAGTTGAAAATTCCATTTGAATGTTTAAACTCTATTTTTTCAATAAAATATCAGTCTTTTCTTCAAAATGAATTATATTCTTCAAAAGTACAAGTCTTAAACTATAAAATATTATATTTTTAAGTTGAAACATGAAAAGTTCAAAAATAGTAAGATCAAAAAGACAGCGGCTGCCCGAACTTTTTGCGCTATGCTCAAGGGCGGATTAATACACGCGATGTGCTATTTCGCCCTTTCTTTTTTGTAAATATAAAATGTTTTGTAACTTACAATGCCAATGCGTGGACATAATTTTGTATATATATATTGTAACGTGGCAAATTGCCTGTTACTGAAATAAGAAGTATTTGGGAAGGCTCGGCGGCTGCGGCCAACGATGTGTCGACGCGCAACGTCGTGCACACGCACACACCTGCGCGCGCACCGTCCCTCCCCATACCCTGTGTCCATGCGCACATCTCTTTCGGAGGTTTTTCCCCTCTCGTGCTAGGCTGACCAGGAACGAGGAGGCGAGTAGCAGCTACAGCGAAGTCAAGCGGTAGCTGGAGCAAGAGCGAGCCTCGCTCTCCCAGGCCGCTGCAGTAGCCGACGCCAAAGGAGAGAGAGGAAGAGATGCACTGTGCCGTAGCGCCGTCGGCCATTCATGAGAGACACCGCGCGCGAGCATCGGGAGCCGTGTGGACTGCTCGCTCGCGCCACGATGAAGAAGACGGCCGATCGACGAACTGGAGCAGCAGAGCAGCGTGGGGAACGACAGCGGCATTACTCTGCCGCCTACCGCCGTGCCGCGTGCCCACCGAAACGATCAAATTAATTAAACATTATTCAAAAAATAAAAATTCTAAAAGTGCTCTTTTCACCGAGTGAACTACCTTAAGTAAAACTGGCTAAAATATTAAAAATAAATGAAAAACAAAAAATTCAAAATCGTTTTTAGGTTATAAAACAAAAGAATAACAATAAAATTAAAAAATGTGTTTTGCGTTTTACTTCATCCTCCAAAACGAAAATTCGCGCGGGACAAAATTTTTTTTCTCAAAAATAATGGATTTCACTGCCAAAATTTTTAAAACATGTTTTTCAAAATTTTTTTATTCAAAAATTTTGTTCACTGATGAAAAGCTTCCTTTTTCAGAAAGCAAATGTGAATAACTTAAAATTTATGTCAGCAATGAGACAATAATAATAATTATTTTGAGTTATTTATAGATATTTACATTTTTTTACAGAAATGTACAATTCTATGAAATAATAACTGTAGAAATGAATATAAAGTCGTCAACAGCTAGTACCAATTTTTGCAGTCATTTTCACAGATATTTGCAGTTCTTTACAGTTCTTTAGATTTATTTTTAGTTTTGTTGATGAAAAATAAAGTTGTTATTGTAACGAAAAACATAAACTATCTACAATTGTAAATACTTGTAAAGAGATGTAAAAAACTGTTAATAACTCTTAATAATTTATATTAGTACTTTCATTTCTACAGTTATTATTTTAAAAAGGTGTAAATATCTGTAAATAATTTTTATTGCTATCTCAATTCAAATATTTGTTTATAGTCATTTACAATCTTTTTCAGAAACATTTTTTTAGAGATGCTTGATGTTGATTTTTAACATATGAGTGTGTAGGTGTATGAGTGTGTGTCTGAATGTCTAAGTGTACAGAAGATATCTTCAGAACGAGACCATCGATTTTAACCAGACAAAACTTACTGTAAAAAAATAATTTATTTAGCTTTGTTCATTTGTTTTTGATTATCGAAAGTTTTCTCATAGTGACTACTATGAATTGATAAAATTGCGTTAAAAAAGTCATGAAATGCATAAAATTAATTGCATTTAAGATTCCTGCATAATTAGATATAATTACAGCATTTAATAACAATTATTTAGAAGAAAATGACAATAAACAAATAGACGAAAATAATCGTTGCGAGCTTAATCCCGTATCATACGACGACAGCGTTTCGCGTTGGATCGCAAATATAATCGGGAGAAGAAGAAGTAGCCTATCGCTCCTTATTATAATTTGTTGATTAATAATTGTTAATACTCGTAGAAAATATGTATACATGTTTATTTGCACATATGAACATACGGGTGTATATAACCACTCTTTTTTACAGAACATTTATTGATTTTTCACTAGCTCTTGGTTTATTCTGTCTATTTTCTGAATAGTTTGATTTAATTTACAAATGTTGCTTTTATCAATAATTGCAATCAGTTCTATGTTGCCTATTATACGGTATCTGCTTTTGGGAATTTATCCAATTTCTCCTTTTTATTAAATTCTTTCGGCAACGCTTTTTTATAAATTCAATAGTGCATATTATTCACGTTTAGTGCTAGTTCTAAAATTATGATTATCAATGAAGATAACAAGTACCAAATCTTTATATAATAATTTTCTAATATTGAAAAATAATTTGTAAGACATTTTTCACAACAACTTTATAAATAAAATATGACCGAGAAAGAAGATACTGTGGACAAATTATAAATGTGGAAGCTTGAAATAGTTACGCGTAATTTTCGTTAGTTACACGTAATTATTTACACGTGATGTTACAAAATTACATAATTGTTATACGTATGATAATTATAATTTTGGTAACTCTTGAATGAGTACTGTATAGGATAAAATTAAATGTACTGGGCCCTTATTCTATAAGCGTGTCACTTGTGAGATAGACGATATTCTCTTTAAAGGAGCTCTCTGATTGGTCTATACCGCTTGTCTCACGCGTGTCACTCGGTGAGACAGTTACGGAATAACCCCCCTGGTTCCAAAGTTGGCTTTGTCCCAGTACTCGTTTCTTTACTTTACATACCTTAACAATTAACGTATTTTTTAAACAATTCTTTTGATTCGATTAGTATAAAAAATACAAGTTATGATGGAAAATACTGCAATATAATTTGATTTTTCGTTAGTTGTCGATACATTTTGTTCTATTCAATAATTAATTAAATAATAATTTTTAAGATTTTCGTCGTAGCCAATTTTACTTTTTAAAGAATAATTTTTATTATTTTTGCAGCAAATTTCACTTGTTGAAATAATTTTCTTTATAACGGCTGAAACGAAATATGACCAAATCAGTCGATTAAATTAAAAATTAATATTTGATTACAATCATCATCATAAAAATTAATTTTCAAAAGTAAAAAGCACACATGACGAGTGTATTCTAGCACTAATGTGAAAATAATAAATTTTCTAATAATAAAAAGAGGTTCTACTGAATAAACTTTCCTGTGTGTCCTACGCTTCATTGATTTATTACTTTTATTACTTTTTTGTATGCTTCCCAGTCTCATCATATTTGCGTAATTGGTCAATTATATTATCTAATTTTCGAATCTCGCGTATTTTTGTATCCATCAATTCCGTTCTCCCCTTCTCATCTGCTTTTTCGAATTTTTCCATTTCCTTCTCTATGTCATCATCTTCTTGTAACCATTTTTCATTCAGATTAATTATCTTACGTTTTGACATTTTACAGATCTGTTAAATAATAAACTTTAATTATTACAATTCCTTATAAACGTTAATAAAAAATTCAAAATATTTTCAGTATAGCTTGCGAACCAAATCAATTCTTATTATTACAATTTCATACCTTTAAAAATTTTTTCGTATATGAAAAGCGGATGATACAGTTCCAATACGACGGTCAATTATAAAATGATCGCTACCTTCCCTCGGGTGCAAACGTCCACACCAGGATAAAATCAATTACAAACAGTAGTGTACAAATTATGCCGAAATTGTAAAATAACTTTTTGTCACTGAAAATTTATTAACCAAAAATTTCTTTATGAATCGAACGAGCACCAAAAATAAAAACTTACAGCGGTAATGTACACTTCATTATTTACGAATTAATTTAATAGCTACAATTTATAGTAAAACTTACAAATGAGTCTTAACAACAGAATACGTCCGTTCTTCTCAATGTACCTGAACGTTATGAAGCTCATGCCAGAAGGCTCATGCCACTCAGATTCATCGCGATAACTGTAACGCTGTTACTATAAACTATTTACACATTCTTTCGACCTCTTCTTTCTGTCAGCAGGGCCATTCACAAGTCCTCAGTTATAAGTAAGCCTCTACGTTACAGTTCCTAAAGGAAACTTCACAATTTACTACGATATATAACTAAGATTTTTTTTTTGGTTTAATTTCGCTCATCTAAAGATTAATAATACTGCCAGTATTAACAATCCGTTTGTTCAAATCATTCAAATCTTACAATTAATTATTATCTATGACAAATTATCCTTTCACAAAAAAATTTAATTGTATGAAACAAGCATGACCCCCAGCATGCGTATAGACATTTAACTTCCATATTTGTACCCAAAGACTGCTCTGCGCCAGTAACTTAGTATCAAGAGTACTATAAAATGATAAAAGTACTTTTTTTCTTATTCTTTACGTAATTTTCAATAATATATTTTTATTATTATAATAATTCTCTACGTAAACTTCATAAATATATTTTTTATGATTCTAATTATTCATTACATTGATAATTATACATGTTTGATTATTAATTTATTATTAACCGAAAATATTAAAGAGAGAGAATGCTATGTGTGTGGAGTCCCTGTCAACCGCCCCAGATGACAACCGCCCTACCAATCAGAAGCGAGGCGATTTGACGAGACCCACCAATAGCATAGCGGCTCCAACTGAAAGACAATTCTGATTAGAACTCACTTCGTGTCTTAAGTGATGACTTTATTAATAGCTTAAGTCACTTCTTAAGTAGGCGTTGTATACCGTTCTAAATATGTTAGTGCTCGTGGTACTATCTTAATAGTTTAAATTTTTTAATCGGACTTCAACGAGCAAATCTCTTATGCGTTAGTCGAATGTCTATTCTCAACCGTTGTATACCGTTGTTCAAGTAAAAATTTAAGCTGTTGGTTAAGTAATATCTTTTCTTAAAATTCGGTAGAAAAATCTTTAGCTGTTGCTTAAGTAATATCAAAAGCTGTTACTTAAGTAGTAACTTAAGCTGTTGCTTAAGTCATAACTTTTCTTAAATTTCAGTAGAAACATATTGCGCTGTTGCTTAAGTAATAACTTACGTAAGTGCTTAAAAATCGACATCTACATTACAGAAACAATGTTAAACAGCAGTAAAGTATTTCTTAATCATAAGTAACATCGTAAGCTTGATAATTTCTTATGCAATGTCCGAAATTAATATCTTAATCAATTCTCAACTTTTCTTAAAATGTATTTTAAACTATTACTTATTTTTATTTATATACGTACATGAGTAAGTACTTATACTTATTCAAGATTTTTCAAGCCATACCCGGAAATTCGATCCGGAATCTCATACCCGCCGGCATGGGGGTACAACGTTTTATTTTAGAGAAAACCGTAAATAATAAAGAAATAAAATGTTCTATTTAACCTTTGACGTATGGTGGTAACCCACGTTACCACCTCGATTTCTTTAGATTTTTGTTATTTACTTTGTTGTTAACGTATTCAGATCCGGTTTTTTGCAATTTTCAGTTACTTTAGTGATAAAAGAACATAAAGATATAGTTTAATTGACAAAATTGTTTATAATAAATAATTTATAAATAAACAAACATAAAAGAACCATATTTTTTTCGGAAAAATTCATTTTTGAAGAATCTGTTCAAGATAGTAACTTGAAATTTGGTGTGGATAGTCGCTGATTACGAATCCGATGTCAAATTTGCAGAATTCAAGATGGCGAATCCTAGATAGCGGACATCAACATTTAAATCTTCGAGAATGTCGATGAAAATTGTTACTCAGAGGTTTTCGGCGTCACCGATTACAAATCTGATGTCAGATTTGCAAAATTCAAGATGGCGGACCCAAAATGGCTGAAACAAAAATTTAAATCTTCGAGAATGTCGATGAAAATTGTTACTCAGGGGATTTTTGGGGTCGCTGATAACGAATCTGATGTCAGATTTGCAAAATTCAAGATGGCCGACATCAAAATTTAAATTTCGCAAATCTGACATCAGATTCGTAATCAGCGACCCCGAAAATCCCTGAGAAATAATTTTCATCGATATTATCGAAGATTTAAATTTTGGTGTCTGTCATATTGGATCCGCCATCTTGAATTTTGCAAATCTGACATCAGATTCGTAATCAGCGACCCCGAAAACCCCTGAGTAAACATTTTTAGCCTCAAATATACTATTATTACTATAGTTTACTATTTTTAATTTTTTCGTCCGCCATATTTTGTCCGCCATCTTGGATTTCAAAAAATCAAAATTCTGATGGCATATTCGTACTCAGCGACCCCAAAAACCCCTGAATAAAAAATTTCAGGCCAAAATAGTGAATAAAAAAATGTGTGCTTCAAAGGGTTAAAAGGCATTTTCCGAGGGGCTATTCACATAAAAACGTAGGGTACAGGTGATTACGGATTTCAGATGATTTCATTCAATGATTTCAGTGATTGCAAAATTGAATTGTTTAAAAAAAGTTTTGTAATCTATTTAAGAATGATAATGATTTAAAATAATTTAAATGATTTCCAGTGATTCTGAAATTAAGATAAAATCAACTATGAATCTTAAATTCCCAGTTGAGATATCAAATATCGTTCCGTTTTCTTTTATTTTCCTTTTTCTCTTATAAAAATGATAATATATGCAAAAATAAGTATTTAATAATTCCTAACCCCAAGTAGGCGGGGGATGCGAGTTCTACGCGTATACGGGAGCGCGTCAGACGTGTATACGTGGCAAAATAATTATTTACATAATTCTTAACCCTAAGCAGGCGGGGGAGACGAGTTCCGCGCGTATACGGGAGCGCGTCAAACGTTTATGCATGACAAAATAATTATTTTAATAATGATTAACCTCAACTAGGTGGGGGATGCGAGTTCCACGCGTATACGGGAGCGCGTCAGACGTGTATACGTGGCAAAATAATTATTTACATAATTCTTAACCCCAAGCAGGCGGGGGATGCGAGTTCCACGCGTATACGGGAGCGCGTCAGACGTGTATACATGGCAAAATAATTATTTACATAATTCTTAACCCCAAGCAGGCGGGGGATGCGAGTTCCACGCGTATACGGGAGCGCGTCAGACGTGTATACGTGGCAAAATAATTATTTACATAATTCTTAACCCCAAGCAGGCGGGGAATGCGAGTTCCACGCGTATACGGGAGCGCGTCAGACGTGTATACATGTCAAAATAATTATTTTAATAATTCCTAACCCCAAATAGCCGGGGGAGACGAGTTCCGCGCGTATACGGGAGCGCGTCAAACGTGCATACAAGGCAAAATTATTATTCAAATAATTCCTTACCTCAAGTTGACCTCAAACCCACATTGCCTTAAATACGTTGCGTACAAATCGTAATTAAGCAGTTAACCGATTATTAGAAATTGTCCATTTCATGGTACATAGTGTACCATACATATAGTGCTTAACAGGTTAATTAATTTTTTTTTATATACTAGCCAAATTGAAACGTGCTTCGCGGGTCCTATTTTGTTTTGGGGTTCTGCACGATATTTTCGAATCAATGAATGATGTAGTTTTAATTAGTTTAAATAATAAGATAATTATCTTGATACATTATTTTTAAGCAAATGATGAAATATTTTTATTCTATTTTAATGATTTATTAGTTCTATAAATACTTGAGTTTCAAAATTTAAATCTAGCACGTTTAATTAAAAAAATTTTAATATTGACGCTTTTTTCAAATAACCAATCAATCACACAGCCGTCATCAATCAATCACATTTTCTACCAGGAGTCACTACAATTTTATTGCTCAGAGTAGTTAAGTCTTACTACTAAAAAAAGAATATAGACAACAAATAGTTTAAAATTTTTTTATTGATTGCTATTGTGTACATGTGCGAGGTTTTTACAATAATTATATTATACAAATTTACAAGTCGTATCTGCAGATAACAAGCTCCGATTCCTGCACTTGAACTAATGTGCAAGGCGGTAATCTAGGTAGATCATTTATATTTAACATAATATCACTCATATTTGTATTAGTTATTACATTATAGGCGTGATAGAAAATATCTAAATATGACGTTTGGAATATTTCAGCATGAAAATAAATTTGTTCATTAATCAAAAATATATTTTTTAATTTCGCGAAAACAGGACCTGAATCAGTTATTTGCGCTACAAATATTGTCCCTTGTGAAAATGGCTTTCCAAGTATCTCGACTCTTTGAAAACGTTTTTGAACGTTTTCAGACGTAAATCCAGAATGATTTGGAATTTCCTTTGACACATGTCTGTTATCTGTTGGCCCAAGCACTACATAATCTTTTAATTTTGGCGAAAATCTATCGTGGTAACATAGCTTGAGTTGGTGTCTTATGGCAATCGACAGAGGTAAATTTACATTTGAGCTAGTACCCGATGCCATTTCCTTCAGTTCTTTGTTTTTCCTTTCGTATTTCGCTGTGGAAAGATGTACCACTGGACCATTTGATATCATAATATTTTTATAATGAACCCAGAAGTGCATTTTTGGCTTTAGTGCGCCAAACAGTTTTATGTACAAAGAGTTAAATCTTTCTATGCTTGATTGCACATTAAATATTTCGCCTCTATCAAGATTTGGCTTACATAGAACTCTTACAATTTGTCGTAGAAGCCGATATAGTTTCCATTCCTCATTATACGACGGAATATACTCTCCAATCATCACATTTAGGTATCGCATTAAACAAAGCATTTCAGCTGCTGACTGTTTAATTTTTATTTTCGGTTGATTTCTTTTACCAGTTGAATATTGAAGAGGCCGTGGTATATTTCTTTTATCGATTTCATTGTAGGGAAATTTTTTTATAGCATCATCGATAGCATTCAAAGTTATTATATTTTTTTCAATCAGTTTTTGAATGATTTTACTAAGTGTGTACGATGCTATGCCTTCATAAACATCATGCATCAAATCAACAGATTGATTAGATGCAATATGAAATTTCCCTATGCCATTAAACAAACATTTTTTTTTAATGCCCGTACTAGCGTAATCGTTTCTTAAAACGTCAGCGTCATATGTAGATACTGTACGGAGAAGGTTTTCATCCTCTACAATCATCTTTTGGCATTCGGTCTTTGTAGCAGAGCAGATTCTGCAATACTTATGCGCAACGAAACTACCTGAAAAGCCACATAATTCATTCAGAGCAAGATTATCTCCCAAAATTAATAAACACTCAAAGTAGATTGTCTTCTTTTTCCATTGATAACTAAAGTAATTCCTTTTTCTGATAAGATCTTTAAATCGGTAATGGTTTTTTCAAAAACTGTTTCTGGACCTAATATTTTTAATTTTTTAGTTTGTACTATTGTGCAAACAAAAATATTGTACAATTTTGCTTCAATATTGAGAGGTAAACAGGCAAGAGAGGCGTACAAACCACCTAACTTTTGTTCTCCCGCATGGCTTCCGAGAGGATTTCTCGTTTCAAAATCGTCATAATATAAATACAACGGGAAAATTGTTTTACCCATTGTCTTATATTTGTTTTGCCATAGCTCGCCTTGGACAATGTTAGATAATATAGAAGTATTACTAGATAAACCGTGTTCATACGCTTCCAACTCTTCTAACACGCCTTACTTGGAAAAAATATTAGTTAAAGTTTTTATTAAAGAAACATAAGCTACGTTAACTCCTTGAATCGTATACGATTCTGGTGGCATGTAAAATGCTTGTTCCTCATACGTTTTAAAACGTATATATTCAGATGAATACTTTTTAAAAATATTTTTACCATTTTCTAATACAAAATGGATTTCACTACGTAATCCATCGTTAATTTTCAATTTTAATTTATTTTCTATTTGGCATTGTAAAAATGGAATTAACAATGTGGAAATAAAACTGCTGAAATTTTCAATTACGCTGTCCACTGCTTTTCTCGATAAAAGTGGGTTATTGCAGAGAGAAAGAGTAAACCGTAATATTTCTTCGTTTAAAGTATTTATATTAATATTACTACTAAAGTTACTAAAATCCATTTTGTGTGTTCTGAATCTACTGTAAATATACTACTAAAAAAATTTGAGATGAGTATGATAACTGTTGATGTTTGATTATCTTCAAAATACTTTTTAATGTCCTTTATATAAATAGAGAATTCGAAATAATCTACTTTTCCATCGAACTGTCTAGAATTGTCAAATAATCGAATCGATCTCGAATTTTAAAGAGTGAAAAAAAGTAACACGCAAATTAACGCTGTAAGTTACGTATAACTGTGATACATAAAATTAAATTTACATTATAATATACAATAAATACATTTATTTATAAAATTACATTATGGGGTGACTTAACACGCAACTTAACAATACTTAATAATAACATATATACATGTTAATATATATATATATATATATATATATTTACCGATCTTTCAATTCATCTACAAGTTCCGTTAGTGTAGCATATTTATCATTAACGTCGAACTTGTATATACATATTTCTAGAAAATTCCATATATGATTGCACACAGGTGAGAACGATTTTTGAAACACTTTTATGAGTTTAAAACACACGTCAACCGCAGATTAGACGGTGCCTAATTGATACACGTACTTCCCAAATACAACATAAGAGCTAGTTATATTTATCAAAGAAGTCCCATAAATGATCACATATGGATGTACATCTAATTTATGGCTTTCGTAAATCAAATTCACATTACATTTGGCTTCATTTATAGATTTATTTAAATCACCAGTTTCCTGTAGAATAAAATAGTTAATAATTAAGAGTGAGATGAGAAATTTAACAACTAAATTAAGAGGTATTTTTAAGGTAGTTATTCAAAATATCAAAAAGTGGTTTTCGAAAGTAACAAAATTCTAGCATATTCTTTAACATCTAAAGAATTTGTCTTTATTTTTTAAAATATAGGTTACCGACTTATTTTTTGAGAAAAAATTATTGAAATTAGTCATTTTTACATGTCAGTTTATGCGAATCATATCAATTGTTATAGAAAGTGATAAAGTTGGCTACTTTCTTTAAACGTGGGTTTTCAAAAATAAAAAAATTGATTAACAAATCTTTTTGCTCAAAAACGATCTTAATATTATGCGAAAAATCTTAATAGTACATTACGATACATGTGCCTTAAGGGGACAAGCCATGGTTAAAACTGAAAAAATAATAATAAATATTTTGATCAATAATAAATTCCAGGTGTAATCTTTAACTTAAATTTTTTTTCCTATGATAAGTAGTATTATTACCTACAATTTCCGCCTGTAGTTAGCTGATAATATACATCTGGCTCTTGTGTAAAATATCATAATGGTTGAATCCTGATTTATTGGTTGCCCCAGGTTTTCTTTTCAACGACTGAATAAAATGACTTGAAATTCATGGTTTTGTATTTATTTTTACATCAGTTACAGGTTTTGTTTGCTACTTTTTCAAAAAAAGCTTTAGAAAAAAAAGAAAAAAAAGAATATTACAGAAATTTTGATAAAATATACAAAAAAATGAGATTTTTCATGAAAAATAAATATTAAAAAATTTTTTTGAGGAAAAGTAGCAAACAAAACCTGTAACTGATGTAAAAATAAATACAAAGCCATGAATTTCAAGTCATTTTATTCAGTCGTTGAAAAGAAAACCTGCGGCAACCAATAAATCAGGATTCAACCATTATGAAATTGTACGCAAGAGCCAGATGTATATTATCAGCTAACTACAGGCGGAAATTGTAGGTAATAATACTACTTATCATAGGAAAAAAAAATTAAGTTAAAGATTACAACTGGAATTTATTATTGATCAAAATATTTATTGTTATTTTTTTCAGTTTTAACCATGGCTTGTCCCCTTAAGTAGCCTATTATTGCACGGCGTGAAGTTAGGGCCCGAGCGCAGCGAGGGTCCTATCACGTCGTGTAATGGGCTACTTAAGACTCTAGTATCGTACAATATTTTATAGCACAGCCTAACCTAAGCCCGCTGTCACGCCTATTCGTGCGCTAAGCAGCCCTTTTTTGCACCGTGAGGTTAGCGCACGAGCGCAGCGAGTGCGATATACACGGTGCAATAATGGACTACTTATCGCACGGATAGGCGTGACTTAAGTGCGGGCTTAGGTCACACTGTGCTATAAAACAAGTTTTTAAACACTTTTTATCTAAAAAACTTTTTTCACCGCTACAAATTATGTCAGTTTTCAAAATCAATAAAAAACATTTACCTTGATGTGATAAATGAAAGTATCAAGCACTTGTTTTTTGTCAGGAAACCATGACTTTCCGTAGTTACTTTTTTTTGTTAATTTTTGAATTTTCTTAAATAGAAATGGCAACAACACTAATGCCAAAATTGGAACATCTATAAAATAAATTAAAAATTGAAAATTGTTTAATGGCTCTAGCTAAACGTACGTCAGATGTAAAGTACATTGATTCAGAGAATAAGTTTCAAAACACCTCGCTATGATGTTTGTTTTGCTTTGACATCTGACTAGAGAAATTATATTTCGTTATACATGTATATACTTTGTATATATAAATCTGACGTACAAATAGCAGAAGCGTTGTTAATACTAACAGAATTGACACGGAAAGAAATTATGTAAAAAAATGACCACGTTTCCTTGTTTTTTAACTTAAAAAAAAACAATTTTTTTCTGCGAATTTGAAAAGTAATACATTTCAAAAATATTGTATGAGAATTTCATAAAGATTAGAGGAATTTCATTTTTTTTTTCTTTAGAATGTAAAAACAAAGAACACTCAGCTCCAAAAATTACAGAAAATGAAGAAAATTGAAAAAGTTGCTGTTTTCAACCACTTTTGGTATGTTACTGCTATGTGATTTAAAAAAATATATTATATGACTAGAAACTTAATAATGTTAGCGAAATTAGCTTTTAGAAGTAACGGCATTCTGTGGTCGGAACGCATCCGCGCCGTAAGCGCTCTTTGTTTTTATGTTCAAAAGTATCCCTGAAAATTTAGAAAAATTCTAATTCGTTCAAGAGAAAACCTCTGAAAAATTTATAGCTTTAAAACAAGCAGCTTTGGCGTCCTATTAACCTTTAGAGGACCGAGAAGCCGAAATATCGGCTAGACCTGTGATATGAACTTAGTATATAGTTGATACGTGATACAAGACATCAATTTGAACACTTTTAAAGGGTGATTTCATTTCTAAAATCCCGGTCCTTTAAAGGTTAAATGTATGTTACGATGACAGTAATTTTTTGTAGCAAATTTTTTTCCGTGCGTAGATATACGAAGTATTAACTTACTATTATCAGAGATCTTGATATTATCACTTAAAATGGTTCTGATAGTTTTATCTTTTACCTTTCGGCTTTCCGCCAAACTTATAATTTTCTTCGCCCATAACGGCCAATTGGTTTCAAATAAGTCGGCTGGCTTTTCAAAAATAGAACAAAAATCAGCCTCTATCTGCGAAATTAAATTAGATTATAAATAAATTACTAATTGTAAGTATACATAGGAAAGATAATAATGTTACTAAATAGCAATTTTTTTTTTTAAATATGCAAAAAATATTTTAATATACGAAGATAAAAATATAGTAATTAATTAATAAATTCTCTTTTGTATGCCCTATACCCTTATATATATATATATATATATATATATATATATATATATATATATATATATATATATATATATATATATATATATATATATATATATATATATATATATATATATATATATATATATATATATATATATATATATATATATATATATATATATATATATATATATATATATATATATATATATATATATATATATATATATATATATATATATATATATATATATATATATATATATATATATATATATATATATATATATATATATATATATATATATATATATATATATATATATATATATATATATATATATATATATATATATATATATATATATATATATATATATATATATATATATATATATATATATATATATATATATATATATATATATATATATATATATATATATATATATATATATATATATATATATATATATATATATATATATATATATATATATATATATATATATATATAAACAAACTTATTTGCTAGCAATGCAGCACTACACCGTGTAAGCATCAGTCTACAGATTATACAGGAAGAAATACATAACCATGTTATTTTAAAAATTTTGTATGCAGTTTTTTTCTTTTTTATCGAAGAATTTATTTTCAGTTTCATTATTTACATTAAATGCAATTAGGAGTGAAAACTCGATTATATGTATGGAGGTAATAATGTAAGACGGGGCTAAACGCCAGTATGGGGAAGACGCCACTTTGCTATATTTTTTATATTTATCATCAGATATCGATAAGACTTCAATTTTATTATTTATTATGATTATCTTACTAACAAGGAGACCTTCCCAGCTCCGGGTCTCAGATTTTGCCCAGCTCGAAGGATGTTCTTTTTAATGAAAAAAAAATGAATCCCTATTTTTTCTTTTCCTCAAATGGGTCCTTCTTCTTGAGATATGGACAATTTAGTCTCAAATATCGTCTATTTCGTTAAAAAATGATGTCTCTTCTATTGAGTGTCACATTATAAATATTTAAAATACGAAAACGAGGAAGAAAAATTATAAAAGTAGACAGTAAAAGCTAAAATTTAAGCCCTGATTCGTTAATAAATTCCGTTTTTTCAGAAAGTTACAAGCAATCAAAGATAGCGTAAGAAAATGGTTAAAAATTTGTCTTCATTTTAACCGATTAAGTGGATCGTATTTTTAACCATTTTCTTACGCTATCTTTGATTGCTTGTAACTTTCTGAAAAAACAGAATTTTTTAACGAATCAGGGCTTAAATTTTGGCTTTTACTGTCTACTTTTATAATTTTTCTTCCTCGTTTTCGTATTTTAAATATTTATAATGTGGCACTCAATAGAAGAGACATCATTTTTTAACGTAATAGACGATATTTGAGACTAAATTGTCCATATGTCAAGAAAAAGGACCCATTTGAGGAAAAGAAAAAATAGGGGTTCATTTTTTTTCATTAAAAAAAACATCCTTCGAGCTGGGCAAAATCTGAGACCCGGAGCTGGGAAGGTCTCCTTGTAAGTTGTCCAAACATGACAGAAATCTGCCTTTATTTTCAATAGATTTTGGAACACAATTAAAAACAGTTGCTCTTGATATAAATGTTTCAATAATTTCGATTTTCTCTTTTAATATTAGTCAAATTTTTTCTCCTATGTAATAAATAATTGTAAATACTTCATGATTCTATTAATTTTGAAAGGTAAGGATTAAAAGTTTTTTATTTATTGTTATTTTTCTTTTTTATGAATACTAGGGATAAGATACCACAAACAATGGAGGGGCAAGACGCCACTAGTATTTTGCAGCCAAAACTGAACTAAATTTAAAAAGGTTTAAAAAAATATTTCAAAAGATATTATAAGATATATTTAATCTATGTTGAATCAATCGAGTTGAGTTTTCAAGAAATTAGGCGAGTACCAACACTACAAAACCCGAAATCTTCTGGTCAGAAATGGAATTGGAATTTGTCCATATATAAAAATTAAACTTGATGTTTTTGGTTGTAAAATGTTTTATTTAATTGATTGAAGTATTATAAATACTTTACTGCATATTTGATAGATTATTATCTCCTTTATATAATTATGTTAAATAAATTTAATTTACTTAATTAGTTTAATTTTTATTTAAATTTTTCCCTTTTCTGTGGCGTATAGCCCCGACTTACCTTATATAAAAAAAAAAGTTATAAAATTTGTTACCAGTAGATATCCTAGAGGATTTACAAGATTTGATAAAGTGCTGACAATCTTCTCCAAGTCCGATTGTCGATAAAATCTAGATTTATCAGATTTGTTTGCTTCGGTCCATTTCTGGATGTAGTTTTGATCAATAATATTCAAAGGTGCGACGAGACTTTCTAGTGAGCTTGGAAAAGTAGAGTCTAAATTAAAAGAAATATTTAAATATTAATATCATTTAATTGATGCCATTACTAATTTATTACACTAGATCAAATGCGCTGCGCGCGCAGAGATGATCTGTGCTTTGAATATAAATTTCGAAATAAAAATAAACAAACAAACATCACGTTGCCAGCTACAGCTGTTGCAGTTATGACAACGCTGTCGACCAATCACATTGCGAATAAAACGTCAAATAACATAGCCATGAATTTTAATAAAGGGGATAAAAATATTGTTCGTATACGGAGAAATACTTGATGAATAATTATTGTACTAGATAGTTCCGGGAAGACATACTCTCATTATCAAGTTATTACTACGAAAAATGAATATCACTGGTTATACCGGGACATCCAGAGCTCTCGTCGCAGTGAGGGCGGTGGCTCAGTAAAAAATAATCGAGTATTGGTCGTAATAAGTAAGAAGTAAATAAGTAAATAATAAGTAAATAATAATAAGTACTAAGTATTATTGCTTCAGCTATTACTAAAGTAATAATTTTAGAAAAAATACGGAAACTTTTTAAATATGTCATTACATTACAAACTAAAGATACTACTAAAATATTTACTTTAGTAAATAAATAAATACTACTAAAGCAATAACATATTTAAAAACTTTCTATGTTATTTCTAAAATTATTACTTTAGTAATTGCTAAAGCAATAACTAGATTACTTTTTAGGGAGCTACTGCCCTCACTACGACGAGAGCTCTGGATATCCTGGTAGACGTGCAATTATTACGAACCAGTATATAGTAAAACTATTTCAGTCACCTAATATCCCACAATATCGCGAGTTGGTCAGCCCATATAATGCCCAAGAAGATGTACTTATCATTTATTTCGCTTCAAATCTCATGTTATTGAACGGAACAAGGTTCTATCCAAGCGGAGGCTCACAAAACGTCCTATCTCGGACGCGCTAAAATTATGCGTTTTCCGCAGTACCAATAGTTTTATTTTACGTTTAAGCTATAAGTTTTATTGTATGTGAAACCTACAGAATTTCACTACAAAATTTGAAGCATGAAAGCGCGTCCGAAATAGGATGTTCTGTGCGCCTCAGCCAAGATAGGACGTTCTGTGAGCTTCGACAGTGATAAGAATGCGGGCTTTAGATACTCAGGATCTACTGTATTTTTTCCAAAATAAAAATATGATTTCTTATTTAATTTAGCTTAAAGTAATGTGAGATACCGATTTATTACGAAAATAGTATATTACGACACAAGGCCAGTAAAATAAGAAATGTCTCAGATCACATGTAATTGTCGGACGAGGCGAAGCCGAGGTTGACAAACATGTGACCTGAATCTTTCTTTTTTGCTGGCCATGGTTTGTATACTATTTTTCTGCTCGACGGCGCCGGAAAGCGGCCACTTCGTTTCGCACAGCAGCCAGAAAGTTGGCGCTTTCCTGCCGGAGGACAGGAAAAATACTTCTCGTACAATTGTTGGTACAATGGTTTGAAAAAATTCGTGAGTGCATTAATTACATATACGGAGTGCCTAATTGACGTGTTTTTCAAAAAAATATTAAAAAAATTGTATAAATTATGTATACTAATTTTTCCTTAACCTTTAGAGGACCGGGAAGCCTAAATATCGGCTAGACCTGTGATATGAACTTTGTATATAGTTGATACATGATACAAGACATCAATTGTAACACTTTTAAAGGGCGATTTCATTTCTAAAATCCCGATCCTTTAAAGGTTAAACTTTTTCTCTGTGTACTTCGAGCGATATATAATTACCATTCTCCGTATGTTTTCTTTTGCGAGAGACTACTATCTCCCCAATCGTAATAGCTTTATCTCTTAGGGTATCGTAGAATGATTGAAATGCACCATGTGCGTTAGAGTCCTTAGTACGTTTTACATAAAATCGTTCCTTGCTATAAATTGGAAATAGTTGAAAAGCGCTCGCTGCTAAATCGTCTAATCTCTCAGGTGATATACTATTGAAAACATATGATTATTTCAAAAAACGATAAAATCAAAATATAAAATTTTAAAAATCAAGAAATCGATATAAAACAAAAGAATAATATTTGTTTTATGAAGTTGATGGCCATACTACCAGGTGTTTGTTTATTTAAAAAATAAAACAATTAATTACAACAAAATTTCGGACATTTTAATTATGTCCCTCTTCAGGTTAATTAACGCGTAGTCAAAATCTTGATTCGGAAGAATATTCCGTTCGTCAAACTTTTTGACGTCTTTATCGAGAACGTTGAAAAATAATAGCTATCAAAAGTTTTTTACAGATTAAAGGAATTTTTATCCCACTTCCGAGGAAATCATAATGTATAAACATATTAACTTATTCGATATAATGAAGTTCTGATATCATGCGACACACACACACACACACACGCACGCACGCACGCACACACACACACACTTAATACGAACTTCTAACACCTTCAATCAGGTTTCCAAACTGATTTGAGAAAACAAACAAATTTTAATTACTACAAATTCTCCTCTGCAAGAAAGCAATAGTACTTTTCGACACGGGTGGAAAAGTTGATTATTTAGCTCATGCGAAAAAGTCACATGAGCTGAATAATCGACTTACGCACTATTTTATACCAGGAGCCCCAAAAGATAATAACAAAGTTGTAATTTTGAAGTTACTGTGGTATAACAAATCTAAAAATGTAGAATCAATTACTTACGTGTAAGATCTAGTTACTTTAATTTCGTGAAATAAAACAATTCTCGCAACGTGGTGAATGGAAAAGGGTAGCGTTTTACCAATTGGCACACTTTGCTTATTTTGTTTTTGTTTAACTTCAAAATCGTAAGCTTTTATAAGAAACTCTCCTTCACCATCTTGCATGAGTATTTGATAAACATAATTGAATATACGGGGATTATTTCCGCCTACAACTAAATAAAATTTATTAAAAAAAATATTTCAATTTTTGTAATCGGTAGACTTGAATTATATTATATATGTACATATTTGAAAATTCGGACATAATCGTTTTTGTGATGTTCTATTCAAATAACGGATCAAATAATGAAACTCAAGATATTAGTTTTAACCCTTGTAGAAAAATAACGATATTTCATAGTTAACGTGTTAATTAAATGAAAACGCATTTTCATAAAAGAAACCGCTGCTAACTGCTTTATCAGAATGTTTTCTCAAAGAGAATTGATCAATTACATCAAATAATTTTTTTAAATGTATATTTTAATGTAAAATTTCATTTTGTCCGCGTTTTCAACTTTTCTATATTTTTCTTTATTTTTTTAATCGACTTAATATTATTCGATCGAGCCAAAAAATATGGATTGATATGTAATTTCAAGACCTTTAAGAAAATGGGCCTACTTCCGACTGATATCTAAACCCAACCCCCCAACGCCGTAAAAAATATTTTCGATTTAAAAATTACAGTAAAATTCACAATGATCGAAAGGTGATTAATATAAAAAATTAAAAACAAATTCTTATTATAAACTTTAAATACCTTCTTGTCGTGGCACTTCAGCGTATTCTTGTACATTTCTGCTGCTATCAGTGTTAGTTATATTCTGAAGTGGAGTTTCATTACAACTTGAAGACTGATCACGATTTTCACTAGGGAAATTCTCTTTTGTCGTGCAGCCTAATTGCGCTACTGCGAGTCCAATATTAGTCAGATCTGTACAATGCAATATTAATTTATTTTTTATGAAAGTTCTCAATATTTAGGTGAATTTTCCTTTGCTTTTTACAATTATGAGATCATATCACTTTCGCAATTTCAAAACAACACTTTTTTTGCTTCTTCAAAGAGGAAGCTTTGTAATGATGAAAAAAAATTGTTAAAACAAAAAATCTTTAAAAACACGTTTTAAGTCTTTTGGTATTAAAATCCGTGGTTTTTGACTAAAAATTTGTTCATATCTTTATGTGTGTGCATGCGAGTATGTATATATATGTGCAAATCCATAATTTTGTTCAATGTTCCGGATTTGAAAATGGCGAAAAATCACAGAAAATGACCAAAATTTGAAGAATTATGTGGGTTTGAAAAATATCGCTCATTTTTGTCATTTTTTTTTTTGAAACCGATTTTTAATTTTTCATTTTTTTTACATTTTAATGTGTTACAATAAATATTACTTTATATATATAAAACTTTTTTTAATGTTGTTAAATTACCTACAATTTCTTATTCTTTTTTTTAAGTTAAATTCTCTTACGATTGTCGTTTCTTATTAATGAAAATATGGTTTAAACTTCTTTAATTAGTTTCTAAAAATATTTTAATCTATCGACTTGAAATTGTAACCACTTGTTACATCTAATGGATGCAACATTGGATTAAAATTGTAAGTGATTAACTTTATTTGTTTCTGAGAATGAAATGAGATTAAATAATCAATTGACTTCAAATTGTAACTAATTACTATATTGAATTAGTTGACAATATCTGATATATAAATTTACAGTTTATCAAATATACTTGTAATTCTTTTTCAAATATTTACGAAATTTTAATCACACATTTGGTACATACATGGCTACTATGGTAACTAGATTTAACCGGAGTGACAAAAAATATTTGCATTTAAATAAAAATTTTGATTCTGGTAGTCACTGCAATCATATTGAACCTTAATCTTTTTGAATATAGTATTTCTAATTATTCTTCTCCAAAAAAGAACGTCAAACAGCTGATATACGTTTTTATACAAAGCTATACGAATACTGGTAGCTTAAATGCATAAATTATATAAAATGAATAAAAAACAGCTGCCAATTTATTGGTAGTTAGCTTTCCCAAACTAATTTATGGATTCATTCCATTAAAGACTATAGCGGGATAAGAGGATCAAAATGGCACTCAGCTGGATTTTTATTTCGGTTTGACTATTCGAAAGTACATTATTAAAAACCTCTTTAGCCCAATTTTCAGCTCCCTAGGTGATGATTTACGTCTCCTAACCTAAAAAACGTGTTTTTTTGAAAATAATTTTTTTTTGCTTTACCCTTGCTTTAAGCTGTGGAGCAACTGCCAAAAAACATCCTTAAGCATAAGAAAGTACATTTCTAATAAGCTTATCGTGTCATTGAATAATATTTAATTATTGTACCATAATATGAACAACTGAGTTTAATAATAATAATTTAGTATTTATATAATAACAAATTAAAACTTATTTCTTGTATTTAATAAGATTTAATTTTATTTCAATATTCTTTAGTACTATATAGAAACATGTTTTCTTTATATACCTTATAGGTTTAATTACAGATAATTCAACAAATTTTAATGCGAATTTAAAAACAAGGAAAAGGTGTACCTTATGTATACATTTTTATCTTCATTTCCAACTTTACATTATTTTCATTCATTATTCATTCATTATATTTTGTTCCATTTTTTAATAGAAGATCTAATACCATGAATGAAAGGGTGATAGACGTTCCTTCATTAGAAAACACCATTCCCATTAACGGTCAGCCACTACTTTCATCCTAATATTGCCATATAAATGTTTTTAGTAGTTTAGTCAATTTTATGTGCAAAACGTATGAGGTAGTTTTATAGATTTCTATTCTATCTTTTATATTTTTATTGGCTATATTACTTAAGAGTATATGAAATAATGGAACGTTTATACGTTAATATGAGTAAACATGAACATGTTAACATTTTAATGTTAACATGTTTGTGAAAGTATCTTTATAAATATTATTTACAGAATTTCATGTTAAATATAATTATTGTATTTTGTGTTTTGTATGATAAAATTATATACATGATATTTACACAAGGTTGCAAAAATATTAATTGTCAAATTTTCAATCAACAATTAAAATTTCAATCATTAATTAAATACCTGTTAAAGTGACTATTCGATGATGGAAATTTCGACAGTATCTTTTACTATATTAATACTCTTCTTTGTATGTACCTACATAAATATAACTACATAACTTGTCTGCTAATACGAGTGTAAACATACTTGACAGCTCATAGAAGCAGAGATGTATAACCATTTGATTTCAACTGTTTGTTATGCAAAGTTTTTGATTCCTCATAGAGGAAGTTATTTTTCTTAGTATTTGATTATTTGCATTCGTAAAAGTGAATTTAGGAGTGACAATTTAATGTATTATACGTGAATATATGTGATATATGAAGATATATCTGAAAGGTTTTTTCAAATGTAACAACATCAGCGTGCAGTGATACTTTTATTGAAATTTGAAAAGTAGCTTCAGTTCAGGCCAAGACTACTGTATGAAAATTAAATACAGATATGATTACTAAAATTATATTGTGTCAAGATTTAGTGTGTTTTAAAGAAAAACAGTAATAAACTTGTCGACTGATGAAAATAAATACATATATTTTATAAAGTGATATTATATATTATTCAGTTTAGCTTACTACAATATACAATTCAATTGAAGAGAGTTGCACATTACAATCAGATGCATCAAATGCGATAAACTGTTTTATTAGTATACAAGAAGTATAGAATAAATGTTTGAACATGTAAGATAATATAGACAGTACGTATAATCAAATGATTATGGAAAAAATGGTCTTACGTAAAACTTTTACATACTTATATTCACTTTTGTGTATGTATTACTACACCATGCTAATGTCGTGCCATGATAATGTCATATGACCCGTTGTACATTCAACATTTATCTGAGTATAATAATATAACTTAGTGTAATGTTTCAAAAACTGAATCAACAGAGAATGAATGAAAGAAAGGACAGATTGTTATTTAATAAATCTTACTAGGAGTGGTGCTGCTAGGATAAAATTATAGATGGACATGTGCAAGCTGACAGAGATTATATTTTAACCATTTCATGTCAGAGTGCAGTGGATCTCAAGTACAAACAACTGACTTTTAACAAAGAGAAGAAATTAAGGATCCTATAGCTGACTGTTTTTGAAGTTTTATTTAGTGTTTATCTTTAAATTGTTTAAAATTGACGATCGAAATTTTAATTGTTAACTAAACAGAACAATTAATTTAAATTATAATTAATTATTTGCAACCATGTATATTTATGCAATTAATTGAACACATTTTTAGGTAACTTTTATTATTAATAAACAATGATTTTAATTAAAAATCGCTTAAAGTTAATTTCATATTGATACTTTTCACATCCCCTTAGATGATGTGTCTAATTTCTTTGTGTTGTCTTCTTTTATTTTTTGTCTATATCTTACAAAGTGCAGGAAAATATTTTTTTAATGGTCAAAACGTTTTTGTATGAAACGATTTAAATGTATAGTTTACTGTATGTATGTTTACTTTTTAAATGTATAGTTTTTAATATTAGATACAATTTTAAACAATCACTTATCACTTAATATAAGAAAAAACGTATGTATTAAATAATATTAGGCATCTGAACCATGATTCTATTGTTTAAAATTAATGACACACATTCCAATTTATTTTTCATTCTATTTATAATGAGTAGGTTTAAATCACTATACATATAGGCATGATTTAATGAATTATAACCTTATGTAACTTTATCAATAAACTAGTAACGTCCTTTACAGTAATTTCGGACAAATCAAGTCTTATCTTTTTTAAATGGGGAAAATGCTTTTTATCAATAAACCTGTATGTTTCACTTATAAATAGAAATTTAAGCTTAAAATACAGTAAAACAATTCAATATATATATATATATATATATATATATATATATAAAACAATTTTATTTATACCACTCTAACCTCAAAATCATAACTTTAATATAATTATTCGGCTCTCGTGGTATAAAATACTGTATCGTAATGTATTATTTTTGAACCTTTCTTTGCCTTAAAAACATCTTAACGTATTTTGAAAGATTTAAGGTTATTCGTTTTCTTTATTAGAGTATTATATGTCAGAGCTTTTGCATATACTATTGTATTGTCGCTTATATTAAGTAAAATAGCCTAAAATACTATCATCTATACTGTAACAAGTCATTGGAAAATTTTTTATCATAAAGACATTTTATCGTATTTACTGATTACCTAAATAACTCGCTGTTATTTTTAACTTACAATTATTATTTGTATAAAGTAAGGTAACTTGGGGTAATTCGGCCATCTTAAGCGGAATATTTTCTTTCTCCTTCTGTAAATGCATTGGGACAAAATTGTAAAGAATACTTTAAAATATACGAAATATACTACCAAGAAAAAAATTGGGAACACCCCAAATGTAATATTTGGATTTGTAAGGTTCAAAAGTGTAAAATGTGCGTTTTGGCCATATTACCTGACATGTCATCTAATTCGGCCAATATTGAAAAAAATAGAATAAATTAAGTCATAAACAGGAAAAAATTAATAAAAAATATGTAAAACCTGTATTTCATTATTAATAGGAGTTAACTCCTATGAATAATTCTTAGTATAATGGAAATAAAGAAATTCATTTTTCATTATAATGCACTCTATAAATGATTTTGCAATTCTATATTGCGAATCTCCGTAAGCTAAACGAACAATTGATTTTGATCAATGAAATTGAATATTGCTAACCATATTTTTAAAGTTTCTTCTCAGAAAAAAGAAACATAAATGACTTCGTGAAAATAATACGAATTTCACACCTTCTCATGTTTATTGGATCACATCTTCTTTACAGATTGGCCGAATTAGATGAATTGTAGACGCAAAAGTATGTGCTTTTACAAAATACAAAAACAAATTATTTTTAATATTACTCCCATACTAATTTTAAGGGAAATACTTTTCTGCCCTTATCACTTTTAGTTAGGTTTTTTAACTTATATTTTGACTACAAACGAAATACTTGCTTTTTTATCTTTATAAGATGCCCGACTCGTTAAAATTTGATAATACAAACTTGCATAACAATGTAGTGATCATTTTTAAACAATCAAAAACTGTACAAAACATATATTTTGCATATTTGGAATCTAGCTACTTCGGTTATTTAAGCTTTCAGATAAGTGAAGAAAGGGAACTAGAAAAATGACCGAATTAGCGAAGTGGCCGAATTATCTCGATCTACCTTAGTATTAAATTTTTGGGATAGTGTTAGAATATTTTATACAGATGTAGAAGATAAAAAGACCAATAAAAAATTAAAAATAAATTAAAAACAGGTTTTTAAATCATTCAATGCAAGAGAAACAAATAGAATCTATCTAAAAATATTAATACTCAGTTCAATCGTTTTTTTACATTAATTTTAATAAATGAGTTCTGGACAACTTATATTTTATTTACCTTATTAATGAGATCCAATAATTAAAATTAAAAAACAGTAATTTTTTCACAAATTTTTAAAATTATTAAAATACACAATTAATAATTTAATGAACAATTTCGATGTCTCATATTTCATAAAATTCATGTTAATAAATTTAACTATAACTAACTTCATATACATTATTTGTGTACTAACCTTTTCCTAATCCAACCGAAAAGAATATGTTTTAAGAGACCATGCCACTTTGTAGGACTGAAAAATTAACTATTTTTCGAAATTTGTATACGGCCCGTATAATAGATATTCATGTGAATCTGGGCTTTTTTGGACAATAAAAAATCAAGATGTATACATAATTGTTTGCTTCTTCAAAGAGAAAACTTTTTAATAATAAAAAGTGTGTTTTTCAGACACATAATGTTTAAG
The DNA here is from genome assembly GCA_036365515.1 of Torymus aiolomorphi. Taxonomy (NCBI): domain Eukaryota; kingdom Metazoa; phylum Arthropoda; class Insecta; order Hymenoptera; family Torymidae; genus Torymus; species Torymus aiolomorphi. Next base: position 27,165,432 of record CM070874.1, read on the forward strand.
AACATATTTTAAGTCTTTTGGTACCAAAATTCGTCGATTTTAAAAATTTCTTGTGTCTGCGTGCATGCGTATACCCAACATTTCTTTTATTAAAAAAAAATTTTAGAATATTTTTGAATGACCTAACACCTATTGAACAATCTTCTTTGAGGTTATGTTCCAAAAAATGCTAAAAATATGGAAAAAACGTTTATACTTAAATTTTAGAGAATTATCTGATGCAAAAATTGTAGCTGTCAGAACTAGTTAGTTAGTTCTTGGTTTTGAGGTTATGTGCCAAAAACATGGGAAAAATGATTAAAAAATCGATTTTTTCGAATTTTGGGTATGTTCCGGCTCGAAAATGTCAATACTGACAGCGCCATTTGAAAGAACGGGAAAAAATACACAAAAAATCGTTATTTAGAGTTTAACCAAAAATTACCTACATAACCTAAAAAATCATTGAAAAATCATTGAAAGATTAAAATATTTTTCCTGAGCTCAATTTTGATTTAAAAAATCTGAAAAAAATCAGACTGTTTTTCTACTTGAAAATACACGTTCATGAATTTTTTCAAATTTTTTTAAGGAGGTTGGCTACCGAAATGAAAATGGTTACATCATTCCAAAAACTTAATATTATTGTTCTTCGATTCATTTCCTATAAGTGTGCGAAACTTCAGATCTTTTGTCAACTCGGTTATGGAATAATTCAACTTAAAAGTTCAACTCTTATACACGGGTTCTTATGGAAGTAAAACCATAACCTTAGTAAGAACACAAGAGACTTGGGATGCGATTCTTTAAAAAAGGTAACAACAAACGAAAAAACTATTTAGTCTATAGGCGTAGGCTATGATTTCGTAGCCGATTGAGTGCCATTGCTCTACTCAAGTTTTTTATACGTATTTTTTCGTCCTGATTACGAATTTTGAGGGTAGAAGTCCTGAAAGTGGTCAGATAAATTGTTATTAAAATTTAATTGTTGAAATCGTTATATCTTTAATAATTTGATAGATATCAAAATTTTGCTTTTGCAAAATTGTTGGTTTTTAATTCAGAAATATGCTCGATTTTGAATTTTTAAAAAAACTTAATTAGAAAAAAAGTTATAGCAAATTTAGTGCAAAAAGGTCCTGATGTAGCTTCGCGCGGCCACTCTTTCGCTTGTATCTCCGGTTCTAACGAAAAGTTTTCAACTTTCAACCTCGCATTTTGAAGAGAGAATAATATTCTTTTAAGCTACTTCATAATTATTATCTATAATTTAGTTTACATAATTATTTAAACGTTTTTAATTAAAAATTTCAGTAAAAAATGGCAATTTGATTTGTTTATAAGACTTTTTTCACTATTTGCACTAATTTTATCAAAATTTTTCTATTGCAAAGTTGTTTTTTTTCATTTACAAATACGTTAGATTTTGAATTTTTAAGAAAACTTAATTAGAAAAAAAGGTATCGCAAATTGAGTGCAAAAAAGTCCCGTTGTAGCTAAGCGCGATAATTCTTTTACTTCTTTTGGCAAACATTTGTTAATTTTCAGCTAAACATAAAATATTATTAAATTAATTTATAATTATTATCTATAATTTAGTATACAAAAAATTAAGCGCCACAATTTTAAACTTCAAGTAAATAATATTGATTTATTTGATGACACGCATAAATAAAAATGACATTTTATGAAACAATCTATTATTCGTTTTTAACGTATTTCCACATCTCAAGTTTAATCTGAAAATTAATGTAACAAAACCAAAATATGCTAAATGTAAAATTTAAAATATTATTTATATGTTTGTATTTGAATTACCGCGTTATATGCGATGCGCGGGTGCAGCGCTCAGCGCAGACGAACTTTTCAATGGACATGTTTAAACTTGTTTATTGCAAGTCTACTCGCGCGGATTGAATATGGTCGGAAAAAGCAGGACGTTTTATTGTTCCCTGAAAGAATAGAAATTCTCTTACCTCCTTCCGACGATTTGTTATACAATTGCACATGTAAAGTGTGTACAACGATGTCATGTATATGCTTATCTAAATTACAACCCTGCTGTTCATTTTGTTTATGTCACAAAAACAACACATGCAAAAATAAATACAGTGATTAAATTAATATAATTTAGAGTTCTTAATTACATATTTTTATGAAGTTTTATTAAAAAAATCTTAGTAAAATATGTGTATTGATTTTATTAAAATATTTTAATTTCATTTAACAAATAAAATCGACATTTTTTACAGAAATTTTTCGCTTGAAGCGCGGAAATAATTATTTAAACTACATTATAGATAATTATTATAAAGTATCTTCATAGAATATTATTCTCTCTTCAAAATGCGAGGTTGAAAGTTGAAAAATTTTCGTTAGAACCGGAGATACAAGCGAAAGAGTGGCCGCGCGAAGCTACATCAGGACGTTTTTGCACTAAATTTGCTATAACTTTTTTTCTAATTAATTTTTCTTAAAAATTCAAAATCGAGCATATTTCTGAATTAAAAACCAACAATTTTGCAAAAGCAAAATTTTGATATCTATCAAAGAATTAAAGATATAACGATTTAAACAATTAAATTGTTAATAACAATTTATCTGACCACTTTCAGGACTTCTACCCTCAAAATTCGTAATCAGGACGAAAAAATACGTATAAAAAACTTGAGTAGAGCAATGGCACTCAATCGGCTACGAAATCATAGCCTGCGCCTAGACTAATTGGCAATATAGAAAATATACAGGCAAATGTTTATACGAAATTTGAAAACGACGTACAACACCGATTCTGAGTACTGCAGCAAAACGTAAAGAAACGATCGAGTTCGTTGGCTGCGAGAGGGGGCGCGCGGTGCGAGGGGACTCCTTCCCCCTGCCCCGCGCGAGCTGCGGTACCCAACCTCCTTAACCGACCTTTCTTTTTTTTTACCTAAAAATCAAAGCTTATTTAATACACTTTATGAATTCTGAGGTACAACCCTTGAACTATTTAATAATTAAATGATATTTTCCACAAACATTAAAGTTTTGACGAATGAACCTTCCTCTAATACCTATTAAGAGCATACATTTTATCGCCAAATAAGCAATTCAAGAGGCTTCTACACCATCAAATAAAGTAATACAAGCTAATTATGGATAATTTCACTAGAGATTTTTATACAACTTATTTGATACCATTACCAAGCAAGTAATTATGTTTATATGCTTATAGATATTAGGGGAAAGTTTATCCATCAAAACTGTAATGTTGTAAAAAATACCATTCAATTATTAAATAGTTGAATTGTATCTCAGAATCCTTATATTGAAGAGGCTTTCATTTTTAGATATAAAAGCAAGATCATGCAAGCTGGGGAGAATATGTGATCTGGATCTGTGATACACTCCTTGTCAGAGTGAGGTTAACATATACAGATTACTTCAATATTAGAATTATTTTACTCACCTTTTTCAAAAAAAGATATCGATGCAGAATTTTTGCTTTGAGTATATAAAGCGTATCAAGTATCACAAATGTTTAAAGTTGTTCACTGCCAAGGCCACACAACAAAAAGGACGGAAAACGAACGATGTTCAATGCTACAAAATGTATGCATGCACATGTGTTATACAGTATAACGGTTTTGGGTTTTCGGACGGTAATGCAGATTTCATCGCAGGGTAAAAGCACCGCGGAAGGACTCGGGAGAGAGCTCGGGCGAATTACTCGGAGTTCCACGGGAAAATCCCGTGGTCCGTTAGTGCGAATATAAGGTGACGGGGAGTCAAGTGATTTTAAGATATATGTACGGGTTTTTCATACTCATTTTATAGGTAAATGACTTAAGGACGTTCTCCGAGAAAACGATTTTCTTGTGATTTTTCTGAAACTTGCAGAGAACGTTTGATTTTGTGTGCTTAGTACATGCTTGAAAGCCCCACGTCCATAGCGGTATTCAAAATAGAAATATTTAACTTCAAAGTTTTTGTGTTAACACGGGATCCCTATCTAAGCTGGTTTTAAAATTACATTTTAATTTACTATAAAAAAAGTTTTCTTTGTGTTTTTTTCAACCGTAAGCCATGAAACTAGAAATCGAGAGGAATATATGGTATAATTTTCAATATAGCAAGCGATATTAATTTCAGAGATATAGCAACGTAAACAAAAACTCCCATGTTATTTGTATATCTATATATAGTCACCCTATGTAAGTGCTATTTATTTAAATACCATATTGACACCTTTTATCTTACACTGACATTTTTTTTTTATTTTTGGAGTAACGTATAGAGACTCATGAAGGGTTTTCATTATAAATAATATTTTTAAATCACAATTTTCGCGATATTAATAAATTTGAGTCGGAGAACGTCCTTAAGAATCAATCTTATTATACCATAAAACAATTCATGGTATTATATCTTGTATTTAAGTCATTTTTACTTGTAAATGATGGATAAAATTACACGCGAAGATTCGAGGCTATTATAACAGGGATGATGTAACTGATAATCACTTCATTTTTTTCTCCGTGATACTTGGGTTTAAAATGTTTAAATAATTGTCTTGTCCATTGTCGCCCTTTTATGTAATTTCCTAATATGCGTGTACCTTTTTTCCCCCGGCTACTTTGGTTTAAAAATTATTTAAATCATTGTTTAGCTTATTGTAGCCCTTCTATGTATAATTTTTTACTCTTTATAAAGTAGAAAACGTAGATTTTACTCTTTCGCAAAAGAGTAAAAGTATCAATTTAATCTTTTGATCGAGGCGCATAATTTTTTACTCTTTATAAAGAGGAAAACGTTGATTTTACCCATTGGAAAAAGAGTAAAAGTATAAATTTAATCTTTTGAACGGAAAGTCTAATCATTTACTCTTTATAAAGAGGAAAACATAGATTTTAATCTTTGGAAAAAGAGTAAAATTATCAAATTAATCTTCATAAAGTGTAAAATGCATTTTTTAACCCTTTAACGGATAAAATCTGTATTTTGCTCTTATTTATAAAGTAGAAAATTCACGTTTTACTCTTAACTTGTTCAATTTTTACTCTTTTGCGTTTAGAGTGTAGGTACTCTTTAAGCAGTACTTTTTCACATCATTTTTACAAATGTTAACCAAATTCACAAAGAAGATTTATGAATGTAACTCCGATCTATTAAAATATCACTAACATCTTTTCTTTAATGTAAAATATAACATTTATAGATTTTTAAAAAATTTGAATTGAAAAATGCGAATGACATTAGAAATACACTTAAATAGAAATTTTTTTTTTACTAAAAGAATTCATTTAAGAAATCTAAGCAAAAATCTGCATAATGGTTGATACAATAAGATTTTTTTTTAGCAAAAAATTTGATAGGAAAGTATAAAACGTATATAATATAATATATAGCATAAGTATATTACATTGATGTAATAGTAATCAAAGACTAAATATTAAAAGAACTATGTGATTAATTATATATAATTATATACTAATAATTATAAAGATATTAGTATTACTATATTATTAGTTAAAAGAAAATTACGTAAGATTGTAAGAGAAAGCAAAAGCAAAGTCTGAATTGAGATTTTAACACCAAAGGTTAATTACGAACATACTGTTACGTTCGATATCTTGTGATATATATTGTGTTTTGGCTTTAGAGTTACCCTGGTTTACTATTAATAATATTTATTAACATATTATATTTTGTATATGGTAAAGAATAAATATTATCAACGAGTAAGCAATGTTTTGCTGTATTACCCCCACCACGCGCCTGCATGCGAGGCGCGCAGCCGAGCGCTCGGTCGAATCACTTGAGCCCCACGGGAAAATCCCGTAGGCCGCTAGTGAATATAAGGCGACGGGTAGTCAAGTGATTTTAAGGTACGTGTACGGGTTTTTCATACGCATTTTATAGGTAAATGACTTAAGAGTCAATCTTATTATACCATAAAACAATTCATGGTATTATATCTTGTATTTAAGTCATTTTCACTTGTAAATGATGGATAAAATTACACGCGAAGATTCCAGGCTATTATAACCGGGATGATGTAAGTGATAATCACTTCATTTTTTTCTCCGTGTAGATAAGTGTTGTCATCGTTATAGGTTTTTAATGATCGTAAATCAGCGAGATCTCCTTCCCACACATCAAAAGGGTTACGAACGTCATATAGTCCAGTCGAATTAGGCTTAAAAATACCCTTTAGGGGAAAAAATTTTAGAGGTTTTCTGTGACATCTCATTCGCTTTATTTCATCGTAAGGAATGTTGTCACCAAAATGTCCGATGATCAGAGTGCCGCTAGCCCCATGGTAAACAATTGAAAATGGAATTTCGTTCTTTTTTTCACATTTTGCTTATTATCTTCGAAATGACGAATGATTCGTAGTTCAGAGCTATTATGAAAGTTGTTCGTTATTAAATTATCTAAAACATAGGTCCATTATGATAAAAAAAAAAATTATTTAACTATTAGAAAATAGCATTTTTCGGTGAAAAACACGTTTCTGTAATATATCAGAATACTTTTGAGGAAAACATGTTGGACAGCCAAATGATCTGGTAAAATGTAGTTCTCAAAATACTGAATATTGAATCCCAAGAGTAGTAGGGGCAGCGCGGCTACCGCGCCAGCGCGGCTACCGCGCCAGCGCGGCTACCGCGCCAGAGCGGCTCCCGCGCCACTTACCCACCGAGCACTACTTACCGTCCGTCGGTAAGGTAGGGTGCAAAGTCACCATGCGAGAGGCCCGGTAGAGGGCGCATTGAACATTTACTCCATCGATAAAATGTGTACGTATGTCATGTTGCAGGGGGCATGGGGCCCTCATGTGATGTTATGTTGTAAGTGAATATAGAATATTTTTATAATATTCATATAGTGTTTAAATTTGTTAATTATAAGTAGTCTTATATTCCGCGCCAGCCCGGTTGTAGAGGGCGCATTGAACATTTACTCCATCGATAAAATGCATACGTATGTCATGTTGCAGGGGGCATGGGGCCCTCATGTAATGTTATGTTGTAAGTGAATATAGAATATTTTTATAATATTCATATAGTGTTTAAATTTGTTAATTATAAGTAGTCTTATATTCCGCGCCAGCCCGGTTGTAGAGGGCGCATTGAACATTTACTCCATCGATAAAATGCATACGTATGTCATGTTGCCGGGGGCATGGGGCCCTCATATAATGTTATGTTGTAAGTGAATATAGAATATTTTTATAATATTCATATAGTGTTATTTGTTAATTATAAGTCGGCTACCGCGCCAGAGCGGCTCCCGCGCCACTTACCCACCGAGCACTACTTACCGTCCGTCGGTAAGGTAGGGTGCAAAGTCACCATGCGAGAGGCCCGGTAGAGGGCGCATTGAACATTTACTCCATCGATAAAATGCGTACGTATGTCATGTTGCAGGGGGCATGGGGCCCTCATGTGATGTTATGTTGTAAGTGAATATAGAATATTTTTATAATATTCATATAGTGTTATTTGTTAATTATAAGTAGTCTTATATTTTATAAGTATATTTTATCTTAGTATATTCAATCAGTATATTTTATATTGTATAAGATTCTACAAAGATATTTTATAAGTTCATAGAAATTTTAAAAAGTTAATGATGAGCAATTCAATGAAATTTATATTAACAATATTAAATGACTATTTTTAAATTCAAAAGAAACTTTAAAATATTTAAACAAGTTAGTTTTTAAGGAAAATTTTCTATTATAAGAATAAATATTTCATAGAGGACATTGGGATGTGGAAACTTTAAGGGAAAATAAAAAAGATATGTAAGATTATTTCATATTTATTTAAAAAGCTTTTTCATATTTATTTAAAAAAGCTTAAAAGTAATACATAGTAGAATACATCTTAATCTACGAGTATAAAAAGTTTCAAATTAATCTTTCAATTTTACTATAAAAATATATTTAGAAACTAGTGAACATCTTAATTAAAAAGTATTACAATTTAGCAAATAACTTTGAAAATTTAAAATTTAAGTTAAAGAGAAAATTATCTAAAAACTTATAATTATATAAATTCTAGAAGGCATCCACCTAAAGATTTGACGAAGACTTCTCTATTAACTAATTCTGACTCTATGTTGAGAAGCGCCTCTGGCTTCTCCAGTAATAAAGAATTAACTTTACTTGGAAGGAAAATGTCAAAACTACTGTCTAATTCAAGAACAATTTTTAAGCCGTATTTAGTGGATACCTTTTTTAATGAGGTTATCTTATACTGTTTATTTAGCTCCAAGTCCCGTAGTCGTTTTGTGGGCAGGTATGATGGACTTCTCGCTGCTTCATTTATGAGGTCCATGACTGAAAAAAGAAATGATAAATTATTATTTATATTTTTTTTTTTATAGAATTACTTACTTATTTATTCTGACGTATCAGAACTTTCAGGGGTTGAATATTGCTCTCTCAAGTCTTCCACCCAGCGGTATAAAGCGCAAACTATTTCAACTGAACAATTCTGTTTCCACCCGGGACAATGATTAATGCAGGCTAGCGGTCGTATAAATCCAGGAGTTCTTATAGATGGACAACCCAAATCCTCCAAGTTTCTTATATTATCGAAATAGGGTTGCAGCCAGTGTTTTTTGTGTTCACCTTTGACCCAAATTGTTAATAACGACCCCTGCGCTTTTTCTTTCAATTTGTCGAAAGCCGTTGACAGGTATGAATACGGCACCTCTCCGTGTTCCCAATGAATTCCGTGCAGATTGGATTGTAAATATCTATTTAAAATTTTTACATTCTGGTCTAAATCACTCCAATCACAGGGTGGTTGAAATGTCGCAACGTACGGCACCGGATTTAACGCATTAGGATCTATATAAGCAATTTCTTTAAATATAAAATTGCCGTTGTTATCTTTAAAACCTTGTGTATCTACAATTAGTTCCATGATAAGTTATATACTGGAAATGTAGATAACATTATTTGAATATTATTCAAGAAAAAAGTAGAGTTAATATAATAGTGTTAAAAGTTAGAGTGAAAGATGTGATAATAACTTATTAATTCATAATACATGCAATGTAAAAATTAAAGTCCCTACGGAGAGATTGAAAAGTTAAAGTACAATAGCTGAGAAAATCTTAGAAAAAAAAATATGAACTCATTATATGTGAAAAAGTTAAAGTAAGAGATGTGAAAATAAATTATAAATTCATGATACGTGCTATGTAAAAAATTAAAGTCCCTAAGAAGAGACTGAAAAGTTAAAGTTCAACAGCTGAGAATATCTTAGAAAAAAATATGAATTCATTAAAGTAAGAAATTTTAAAGTAACTTATAAATTCATGATACGTGCTGTGAAAAAATTAAAGTCCCTACAAAGAGACTGAAAAGTTAAAGTTTAATAGCTGAGAATGTCTTAGAAAAAATTAATAATTTATAAATTCACGATACGTGCTATGCAAAAAATTAAAGTCCCTAAGAAGAGACTGAAAAGTTAAAGTTCAACAGCTGAGAATATCTTAGAAAAAAATATGAATTCATTAAAGTAAGAAATTTTAAAGTAACTTATAAATTCATGATACGTGCTGTGAAAAAATTAAAGTCCCTACAAAGAGACTGAAAAGTTAAAGTTTAATAGCTGAGAATGTCTTAGAAAAAATTAATAATTTATAAATTCACGATACATGCTATGCAAAAAATTAAAGTTCCTAAGAAGAGACTGAAAAGTTAAAGTTCAACAGCTGAGAATATCTTAGAAAAAAATATGAATTCATTAAAGTAAGAAATTTTAAAGTAACTTATAAATTCATGATACGTGTTATGAAAAAATTAAAGTCCCTAAAGAGAGACTGAAAAGTTAAAGTTCAATAGCTGAGAATGTCTTAGAAAAATGAATAACTTATAAATTCGTGATACGTGCTATGTAAAAAATTAAAGTCCCTACGAGGAGACTGAAAAGTTAAAGTACAACAGCTGAGAATATCTCAGAAAAAATATGAATTCATTAAAGAAAGTGATTTGAAAATAACTTATAAATTCATAATACGTGCTGTGAAAAAAATTAAAGTCCCTACAAAGAGACTGAAAAGTTAAAGTTTAATAGCTGAGAATGTCTTAGAAAAAATTAATAATTTATAAATTCACGATACGTGCTATGCAAAAAATTAAAGTCCCTAAGAAGAGACTGAAAAGTTAAAGTTCAACAGCTGAGAATATCTTAGAAAAAAATATGAATTCATTAAAGTAAGAAATTTTAAAGTAACTTATAAATTCATGATACGTGCTGTGAAAAAATTAAAGTCCCTACAAAGAGACTGAAAAGTTAAAGTTTAATAGCTGAGAATGTCTTAGAAAAAATTAATAATTTATAAATTCACGATACGTGCTATGCAAAAAATTAAAGTTCCTAAGAAGAGACTGAAAAGTTAAAGTTCAACAGCTGAGAATATCTTAGAAAAAAATATGAATTCATTAAAGTAAGAAATTTTAAAGTAACTTATAAATTCATGATACGTGTTATGAAAAAATTAAAGTCCCTACAAAGAGACTGAAAAGTTAAAGTTTAATAGCTGAGAATGTCTAGAAAAATTAATAATTTATAAATTCACGATACGTGCTATGTAAAAAATTAAAGTCCCTAAGAAGAGACTGAAAAGTTAAAGTTCAACAGCTGAGAATATCTTAGAAAAAAATATGAATTCATTAAAGTAAGAAATTTTAAAGTAACTTATAAATTCATGATACGTGTTATGAAAAAATTAAAGTCCCTACAGAGAGACTAAAAAGTTAAAGTTTAATAGCTGAGAATGTCTTAGAAAAATGAATAACTTATAAATTCGTGATACGTGCTATGTAAAAAATTAAAGTCCCTACGAGGAGACTGAAAAGTTAAAGTACAACAGCTGAGAATATCTCAGAAAAAATATGAATTCATTAAAGAAAGTGATTTGAAAATAACTTATAAATTCATGATACGTGCTGTGAAAAAATTAAAGTCCCTACAGAGAGACTGATAAGTTAAAGTTCAATAGCTGAGAATATCTTAGAAAAAGGAATAACTTTTAAATTCGTTATACGTGCTATGTAAAAAATTAAAGTCCCTACGAAGAGACTGAAAAGTTAAAGTTCAACAGCTGAGAATATCTTAGAAAAAATATGAATTCATTATACGTAAAAAGTTAAAGTATCTGAAAGTTTAAAATAGTAAGTATAAGATGCCTAAGGGACTTATAATATGAATAGTGTGAAAAAGTTTAAGTATGAGACGTGAAAATAACTTAGAATTAATTCGACAAATGAATTTACTTTTTATAACTGTAAGAAAAGTGTTGTATTAAGATTCAAGACTTTAAAACTTTTAAATTATAAGTCCTGAAAGAAGAAATTATTAAAGACCTGTAAGAATGCTATATTAAAAGTATTAGAGCTGAAATAAGAAAAAGAAACGAGTGGCTAGGACCCAGCTCGCCTAACCTTTATAGTAAGGAAATGTTTGTAAATACTTTTTATCAGCCCAAACTTAAAAGTTTCTCGGTCATGCGCAGTTCGTCACCTACCAATCTTTCCTCACTCATCTATGAATCTTTTACGTTACCACGCATGTGCATACGATCATCTATAGATCTTTCTTCTTTAATCTAAAATGAATAACTATACCGTGCAGGTGCACTGCCATCTATCAATCTTTAAACTGTCGCGCATGCGCACCTATATACCGACAGTGGATAAAAGGCTGCGCGTCAGTCCCATGAGGCTTAGTCTCCTTACCAAACGTAAGTATTTCATATAATTACTTTTGATTTTCAGCTTATTAATATACAATCCTTACAGCTTATTGATCTATAGTTTAACTTATAATGATTCAGTTTTTCTCTTCATTATATTAATGTAACTTAAAGTTTTCGATTATAATAACTTCGTCTTTTCAACGTATTAACATATATAATTTTCAATTCTCTAATACTTTATCATTTATAGTTCTATAAAATTAAATTTTTTTTTTTTAATGCTTTGCTATTAGTTTATAATACTTGAACATTTTTTAGATACATCTCATTATTTCAAGTTGACAATTGCTACTGAGCTTTGAGAGTATTTTTTCGTTACCGTCTGAAAATAGCTTGAAAGATTTTCATCTAATATACCGATAGTTGCTGCAGAAGTCTATCTTTTCACTAGTTAAGTTCAAAACGAATTGGTAAGTTAATATAAATTAATTTAAACCTTTTTTTTTCTCAAGTTCATTATTCTTTTTCCACTTAAATTTTTTCAATATTTCACAAATATTCCTTTTCAATTAAGTGTTTATTTTATTTAAAATTTTGTATTCAAATGTATAATACTAGAACTTAGCAAACTATAATTAACTTTGATAATTATAAATGAAACAGTACATTCTATTATGTATTATTATATATTTCTACATAACAATAAAGTAAAACTATTCTGTAAAATAAAAATGAGCCAAAAATATGTAATACTTTTCGACTAAATGAAAGGGCTTCATTCAAATAACAATTGATTAAATAAAATATCATTAATATTGTTAGTTCGCGAAGCAACCGATAAAGAATTAGTTTAGAAGTAAAATTCAAGAAAATTTCGGAAAGGCAGTTTAGCGAGCCAGCACATGTGTGAACGATATCGTCCACCCGCGCGTCACTCTCGAAGCGTTCATAAAACAAAGGACCCCAAGTGCTCCATTGAAAATCTTTCCAAAATCCAAATTTTTTCTATAAAGGGCATTATATATTGAAAGCGTTGCTTTTCTCGCTACGTATAATATACAAGATTCAGTCTTTAGGAAGTGTTCACGCAAGCAACTTCGTCCGATTTGGAAAATTTTTAAAGTTAAAAATGTATAAAAGTACAGAGATCTATGTGACGGAAATCAGAAGAATCATTGTAAATAGTGTACAACATAAATGTGAGTGGGAAAAGTTAAAGGAAAAAACTATAGATCTTCCTGAAATATGTCCATTTGCAGAAGATCATAGAAAGGACCCGAGAATTGTAAGAAATCTACCAACGCTATGTTATGAAGTTTTGAATGAGTGTGAGGACTATCAGGTAAGTTTAAAAACTATTATTAGTTTCAAAATAAATTATTATTATTTTAGCGAATTGCGAAATTGTAGCTTTTATGAAAATATTGCAATTTTCTCTATCATTTTAACGTAAATTTATAATTTTTTATTTATTTTTTCAAAACTACCTAAAAATTATAGTCATAGATTTTATCGTATTTGAAAAAATTTTATGATTTGATAGATACCATAACAGTGTTTTATTATAATGTAATATTTTATCTTTTTATAAAGTAATGCATAATTTTTCTAATTAAATTATATTAAAAAAGTATGCTTATTTGTAGGAAGAATCACCGCAATCACCTGTAGTGTATAGTATACGCAGAAATGAAGTGGTAAGCAATATAGTATTTTTTTATGATACATATGCTATATATTTTATTATAAATATATATTTTTTATTTTCAGCTCAATTCATCACAAAACCATGTGGAAAGTAGTGAAAATGTTTTTCTAGTCCAAAACCAGGAGCAAGAAAAAACATCCAATATATTTAAAAAACTTCTTCCAATAGTTAGACCTCTACCCGAAGTAATTTCACCAATAGATCAACCCTCGGAGTCATTCAATATCATAGAAGAAATGCCTTTACCACCTTCTCCGCTAAGGGAGAGCTATACGCCAGAATCGTTTACGTTTGAATTTGGTAGCTGGTCAACGCCACCGTTAGAGCCATACAGTCCACAATCATTCGATTTAAATTTATTGAATTCTCCACCGCCCGCGAAACTAATAACAATTCCGAATCCTGCGCATAATCCTACCATAGACTATAAAGTTCGTGCAGAAATGAAAAAAATATTAAATATAGAAGAACCTAAAACGGATAGGCAAACATTAAAAAATGAAATTCTCCCTAAAAAAAAGAGAAAAACGGATAAGCAAACATTAAAAAATGAAATTCTCCTTAAAAAAAGAGAAAAACGGATAAGCGAACATTAAAAAATGAAATTCGCGAGTTAGTTAAGTTTAATTAAGTTTATATAGTATTTTATGTATAATTTTTTTATAGTATTTCACTATTAATAGTATATAAATAATTTTTATAATATTTACACTATATTTGGCATAATCATTATTGTATTAAAACTATTAATTAATTTTGTATGATTTCAATGATCTACCTTGTCAACGTTTCAGGCATTCAATTACGCCTCTTCTCTCAATATATTTAATAAAATATATTTAATAAAATAATTACCACGCATCATTTCTTATACCCTACGGGGCATATATGAACTCTTCGAGTAGATAGTATCCCCCTCCCCTCCCACTCTACATTCTCACTATGTACCTCTCACTCACGCGTCCCTCACTTGTGGCCCACTGCCACGTCGTCTGCTAAGATTTTAAAAGTATTGCATAAGGCTTTATACCAATCATTTAATCTTTAATTTTATTATAATGTAAGTTAAATCTTATAAAATACTATCTAATTATAACTGCCTAATACAACTAAACTGTTTCTATATTATCAAATGCTGATCTAATATTATACAAAATCATTGATTATTTTAATTTCTCTTCACCTTTTTTTTTTTTTTATCAATAATTATTTAAAATGATAACATAATTTTTTAATTTTCAGAATACACTTACGAAAAAAAAGTCTTTTTTTAATTTGAAAAAATGGATGAAGTTAAAGATCTTTGTCAGGAACATGTGAAAATTTTTGAAGAGGTGGAAAATATTTTAATATATAAATCTATGGATTCCGAAGTTATTGAACAATGGGTAGAACAATGTGTTTTATCATTAGATAGTCTTCGGGAATTATTGAGAAAAAGAACGCTGACAACAGCTCAAAAACAATCTATTTTATACGCCATAGCAAGGATTGAGAGTATCAAAGCAAAGCTTGATGCTATAGGAAAAACTGGTTATGGAATAGTACCAGATTTAAAAACGGATGAAATCGAGCATCGAGTTCGTTGGATTGATATTGAAAGTGCTTTTAATAAAAGGGTGAGAACTAGTATAATTGCAAATCTTGTACATATAGATATATTAACCTTTTTAAAGGACGCCTCAGTATTGTTCTGCCAACAAGTGAAGAATATTTTGAAAGATATTCGATGTGCCATGAAAATTAACACTGTACTATCTTGTTCATTCAAGAAACTTTCTTCTGATGTAAATGATGATTCACAGGAAAGTATTGAAACGAAACATTTCAATACGCCAAACGCTGAAGTGGTTTTAGGTACATCTTTAAGTGAATGGTTTGATAATCATGTTTTAAATAAACTTTTGGCTGAGGTAGAAGAATTTCAAGAAAAAGATTCTGGATGGACTTTAAATTCTATTATTAATATTCAAATTAATATGAATAAGTTCAATCCATTGCGCAGTGGTAATTCATATTTACCTTTACCACCATTTTTAGATAAAAAAATGCCTGCATTAATATTCAAAACAAAGATAATCAATGCTTTAAATGGGCAATATTATCTGCTTTGTATCCAGTAAACCGTAAAAATCATCCTAACAGGGTTAGCAATTATCTTCAGTATGAAAATAATTTAAATATGACAGGTATAGAATTCCCTGTTACGATAAAAAAAATTTTCAAGTTTGAAAAACAAAACCCTTTAATATCGGTTAATGTCTTCGGATTGCATGAGAAAAATGTGATTCCCTTTTATTTGACACATGAAAAAAAGAAAATCATGTAAATCTTCTTTTATTAGAAAAAACAATTAAGGGACAGCTGAAATCACATTACATATATATAAAAAATTTATCACGTCTAGTAGGAGGAAGTTTATCACATAGAAAAAAGAAGCGATATATATGTGATAGATGTTTAAATTTTTTCTTTAATGAAAATAATTTAAAAGAGCATGAAAGAATATGTAAGAATATTAATGATTGCAAGGTGAAACTTCCTATAAAAGGTAAAGATATCATCTATTTTAAAAATTTTAATTATAAAGAAAGATTACCATTCACAATATATGCAGATTGTGAATGTCTGTTAAAGCCTGTACTAGAAAACCAGGAAGATGAAGGTTTGGCTAATACTTTATCGTTTCAAAAACATGAAATGTTTAGTATAGGATATTATTTGAAGTGCAGTTTTGATGACTCTTTATCTGAATATAGATTTTATCGTGGGGTTAAACCAGCTATGTGGTTTGCTAGTGAATTGAAGGTAATACATGACCGTATTACTAATTTATATACAAACCCACGATCTATGCCAATTTTAACACCGATAGAAATGATTAATTATTTCAATTCAAAAATTTGTCACATTTGTAACAAATTATTAGAAAACAGTGATAAGGTAAGAGATCATTGTCATCTCTCAGGAAAATATCGCGGTCCTGCTCATGCTAACTGTAATTTGAATTATCAAGATTCAAGAACGATTCCTGTGATATTTCATAACTTAAGTGGTTATGATGCTCACTTTATAATTAATGATATATCGAATTATATGAAAGGTGATGTTGATTTACTTCCATTGACTAAGGAGAAGTATATTTCTTTACAAAACATGTTGAGAAAAGTGATATTAAATTTCGCTTTGTAGATTCATTTAGATTTATGCCATCTTCTTTAGAAAAATTAGCTTCATATTTAAGTGAATATAAAATTGTTTCAAAGGAGTTTTCATCTTTAGAAAAAGAAAAAATCAGTCTTTTAACGAAGAAAGGCGTTCTGCCTTACGAGTACCTGGATTCGTGGGAAAAGTTGGATGAAACTGAGTTACCTGAAAAAACAAAATTTTTCAGTGTGCTAAATGGTTCAACCATATCTGATGAAGATTATGAACATGCACAAAAAGTATGGAATACCTTTAGTATTCATACCCTTGGAGAATATTCAGATCTTTATATGAAGACAGATGTTTTATTATTAGCTGATGTTTTTGAAAATTTTCGTGATCAAAGTATAAACGTATATGGTTTAGATCCAGCTCATTATTATACTACTCCAGGATTTGCATGGGATGCAATGCTAAAGTATACTGGCATACAATTAAAATTATTAACTGATATAGATATGATTTTATTCATAGAAAGAGGTATAAGAGGTGGATTAAGTCAGTGCTCTCATCGCTACGCAGCTGCAAATCATAAATATATGACTGAAAATTATGATAAAAATAAAGAAAATACATATCTAATATATTTAGATGCTAATAATTTATATGGTTGGGCAATGACTCAATGTCTCCCTTATGATTCCTTTGAGTGGATAGACGACTGTGAAAATTTAGATTTTTTCATAGATGATGATGCACCTTACGGGTACATTTTAGAAGTAGATTTAGAATATCCTTCAGAAATACATGACATTCATAACGACTTACCTTTTTGTCCTGAGCAAGCAAAACCACCGGGATCAAAACAGGAAAAACTTTTGGCTACACTTTCGTATAAAAAAATTATGTTATACACTATCGATCACTTAAACAAGCTGTCAAAAATGGACTTCAGCTTGTTAAAATTCATAAAGTATTGAAATTTAAACAATCTCCATGGCTTAAGTCTTACATCAATTTAAATAGTAATATGAGGGCGTTAGCAAGAACTGATTTTGAAAAAACTTTTTCAAATTGATGAATAATGCTGTATATGGTAAAACTATGGAGAATGTAAGAAAACGTGTTGATGTCAAGCTATCAACTAAATGGGCTGGAAGGTATGGCGTAGAAGCACAAATATCAAGTCCCCTTTTTCATAGTATTAGTATTTTTGATGAAAATTTAGTAGCTATCCAGCTTAAAAAAGTTGAAGTTTTGTTAGATAAACCAATTTACGTTGGACTTTCAGTTTTAGACATTTCTAAAACTCTGATTTATGATTTTCATTATAGTTATATGAAAAAAATGTATAAAGAAAATTGTAAGCTTCTTTATACAGACACAGACAGCTTGATTTATGCTGTTGAATGTGATGATTTTTATGCTGATATGAAAAAGATCTCTCAAAGTTTGATACTTCAGACTATCCCAGTGAAAACATCTTTAATATGCCTCATGCAAATAAAAAAATTGTTGGTCTTATGAAAGATGAGTGTAATGGTCAGATTCTTACAGAATTCGTTGGCTTAAGAAGTAAAATGTACAGTACTCGCGTTTATGGTCAAGATCATATGAAAAAAATAAAAGGTATTAAGGTTTCAGTTGTTAAAAAAACTATAAAGTTTGATGATTTTGTAGATTGTTTGCAAAATTTATCTATTAAAAAACGACAACAGTATTCCATAAGACCCCGACTCCATAATGTAGAAACTATAAAGCAGTTAAAGATTGCCTTAAGTCCATATGATGATAAAAGATATGTTCAAGACAATAATATAGATACTTTAGCATGGGGTCATTATAAAATAAATAATAAGTGAGTATATTTTTTTGTATAATAGTAATTTATATATTAATTTATAGTAAATATTCTACATATGTAATATAGAAATTTATTATTTTAGGTGTCCAATGCGTGTTAAAAAGAATGTACATTTTGATGAAAAGCTAACTGTTCATGTAATGCATGCGTGGAGGTTTGCATATCATAAGGCTCGGTGTGGAGAATGGGAACAAATTGCTCGTGACAGAGAACGTTTTAGGAGAAGAATTGATAAAGTTAATGAAATTTTGCATCCAATTCTTGTAAAAAATGTAAGGAAATAGGTATTAAATAAAAACAATTAGTTCATCTTATTTACAATTTTATTTATTCATAAATCACTTTTTTTTATCCAACTATTATGAGACTTATCAAAACCTAACCATTTTACATAAATTTTATCGCCATGTTTTTTATAATTTTTTCTACTAAGTAAATAACAGGATATTTAGTCTTCATAAGTTCTTCTTCATAGAATCCGCCAGCGATTGGTTTATCTTGATAATCTTTCAAATGATATGTAAATGGTGATGTAGGTAATACTTTATTTATTGTAAAAATTTCTGTAGACCAGTTTGGTGTATATCCTTTCTCGAAAACAGTTTTATTTTTACTTATTCGAACTTTATCACCAAGTTTAAATTTTGCACGCCTACAAGGACGTTTAGAGGTTTTCTGATGAATGCATAAACGATTATAAACTTTATTAACTGTTGTAGAATTAACATCTGCGGGCTTCATACCAATCGTTCGGTGCTTAGTATTATTATACTGTAAAGTTAGGTCTTGCAAAATATCTATCCATTTATAACTGCCTTGTAAACTAAAGTTTTTCCACATTTTGTTTTTTAATGTACGATTAAAACGTTCACAAATTGAGGCTTTGAGTTTGCTATAGGATGAATATAGATTTATATTATATTTTAGCATTAAACTTTCAAATTCTTTATTATAAAATTCTAATTTTTTACATAGCACGTATCACGAATTTATAAGTTATTCATTTTTCTAAGACATTCTCAGCTATTGAACTTTAACTTTTCAGTCTCTCTGTAGGGACTTTAATTTTTTCATAACACGTATCATGAATTTATAAGTTACTTTAAAATTTCTTACTTTAATGAATTCATATTTTTTTCTAAGATATTCTCAGCTGTTGAACTTTAACTTTTCAGTCTCTTTGTAGGGACTTTAATTTTTTTCATAACACGTATCATGAATTTATAAGTTACTTTAAAATTTCTTACTTTAATGAATTCATATTTTTTTCTAAGATATTCTCAGCTGTTGAACTTTAACTTTTCAGTCTCTTCTTAGGGACTTTAATTTTTTGCATAGCACGTATCGTGAATTTATAAATTATTAATTTTTTCTAAGACATTCTCAGCTATTAAACTTTAACTTTTCAGTCTCTTTGTAGGGACTTTAATTTTTCACAGCACGTATCATGAATTTATAAGTTACTTTAAAATTTCTTACTTTAATGAATTCATATTTTTTTCTAAGATATTCTCAGCTGTTGAACTTTAACTTTTCAGTCTCTTTGTAGGGACTTTAATTTTTTTCATAACACGTATCATGAATTTATAAGTTACTTTAAAATTTCTTACTTTAATGAATTCATATTTTTTTCTAAGATATTCTCAGCTGTTGAACTTTAACTTTTCAGTCTCTTCTTAGGAACTTTAATTTTTTGCATAGCACGTATCGTGAATTTATAAATTATTAATTTTTTCTAAGACATTCTCAGCTATTAAACTTTAACTTTTCAGTCTCTTTGTAGGGACTTTAATTTTTTCACAGCACGTATCATGAATTTATATGTTACTTTAAAATTTCTTACTTTAATGAATTCATATTTTTTTCTAAGATATTCTCAGCTGTTGAACTTTAACTTTTCAGTCTCTTCTTAGGGACTTTAATTTTTTACATAGCACGTATCATGAATTTATAATTTATTTTCACATCTCTTACTTTAACTTTTTCACATATAATGAGTTCATATTTTTTTTCTAAGATTTTCTCAGCTATTGTACTTTAACTTTTCAATCTCTCCGTAGGGACTTTAATTTTTACATTGCATGTATTATGAATTAATAAGTTATTATCACATCTTTCACTCTAACTTTTAACACTATTATATTAACTCTACTTTTTTTCTTGAATAATATTCAAATAATGTTATCTACATTTCCAGTATATAACTTATCATGGAACTAATTGTAGATACACAAGGTTTTAAAGATAACAACGGCAATTTTATATTTAAAGAAATTGCTTATATAGATCCTAATGCGTTAAATCCGGTGCCGTACGTTGCGACATTTCAACCACCCTGTGATTGGAGTGATTTAGACCAGAATGTAAAAATTTTAAATAGATATTTACAATCCAATCTGCACGGAATTCATTGGGAACACGGAGAGGTGCCGTATTCATACCTGTCAACGGCTTTCGACAAATTGAAAGAAAAAGCGCAGGGGACGTTATTAACAATTTGGGTCAAAGGTGAACACAAAAAACACTGGCTGCAACCCTATTTCGATAATATAAGAAACTTGGAGGATTTGGGTTGTCCATCTATAAGAACTCCTGGATTTATACGACCGCTAGCCTGCATTAATCATTGTCCCGGGTGGAAACAGAATTGTTCAGTTGAAATAGTTTGCGCTTTATACCGCTGGGTGGAAGACTTGAGAGAGCAATATTCAACCCCTGAAAGTTCTGATACGTCAGAATAAATAAGTAAGTAATTCTATAAAAAAAAAAAATATAAATAATAATTTATCATTTCTTTTTTCAGTCATGGACCTCATAAATGAAGCAGCGAGAAGTCCATCATACCTGCCCACAAAACGACTACGGGACTTGGAGCTAAATAAACAGTATAAGATAACCTCATTAAAAAAGGTATCCACTAAATACGGCTTAAAAATTGTTCTTGAATTAGACAGTAGTTTTGACATTTTCCTTCCAAGTAAAGTTAATTCTTTATTACTGGAGAAGCCAGAGGCGCTTCTCAACATAGAGTCAGAATTAGTTAATAGAGAAGTCTTCGTCAAATCTTTAGGTGGATGCCTTCTAGAATTTATATAATTATAAGTTTTTAGATAATTTTCTCTTTAACTTAAATTTTAAATTTTCAAAGTTATTTGCTAAATTGTAATACTTTTTAATTAAGATGTTCACTAGTTTCTAAATATATTTTTATAGTAAAATTGAAAGATTAATTTGAAACTTTTTATACTCGTAGATTAAGATGTATTCTACTATGTATTACTTTTAAGCTTTTTTAAATAAATATGAAAAAGCTTTTTTAATAAATATGAAATAATCTTACATATCTTTTTTATTTTCCCTTAACGTTTCCACATCCCAATGCCCTCTATGAAATATTTATTCTTATAATAGAAAATTTTCCTTAAAAACTAACTTGTTTAAATATTTTAAAGTTTCTTTTGAATTTAAAAATAGTCATTTAATATTGTTAATATAAATTTCATTGAATTGCTCATCATTAACTTTTTAAAATTTCTATGAACTTATAAAATATCTTTGTAGAATCTTATACAATATAAAATATACTGATTGAATATACTAAGATAAAATATACTTATAAAATATAAGACTACTTATAATTAACAAATAACACTATATGAATATTATAAAAATATTCTATATTCACTTACAACATAACATCATATGAGGGCCCCATGCCCCCGGCAACATGACATACGTATGCATTTTATCGATGGAGTAAATGTTCAATGCGCCCTCTACAACCGGGCTGGCGCGGAATATAAGACTACTTATAATTAACAAATTTAAACACTATATGAATATTATAAAAATATTCTATATTCACTTACAACATAACATCACATGAGGGCCCCATGCCCCCTGCAACATGACATACGTACACATTTTATCGATGGAGTAAATGTTCAATGCGCCCTCTACCGGGCCTCTCGCATGGTGACTTTGCACCCTACCTTACCGACGGACGGTAAGTAGTGCTCGGTGGGTAAGTGGCGCGGGAGCCGCTCTGGCGCGGTAGCCGCGCTGGCGCGGTAGCCGCGCTGGCGCGGTAGCCGCGCTGCCCCTACTACTCCCAAGCGAGACGTTGTCGGTCAAATAGTTTTTGCAGAATGCATTTAACAATTAAGATAAACAAAATTTTTGAAATTGTTACAGTTTCTAGCAAAGTTATTGCAAAATGTCTATCCATCGTGTACATTCTCTGAATTATATATACTTTCATGTACAATTACAAAAAATATCAATTTTTCATAATAACACGTTTTTTATTGCATAATAAAAAAAACGCTAGTTGTTTATTGTCGTAATTTAATAAATTTTAACTTTTTCGTAATTATTTTTTCAGGACTTTGTTACTGGTATTTTTCTCAAAATTTTAAGATCTCAAACATTAATTTTTGTCGAGTAGAAGTCGAGATAAGTTTTTTTTTCTTAAAATCGATTACCGCTAACATATTGAATTTTAAGAAACGAGATTTTACTCTTAAATAATAGTAGTATATGTGATTTATTTTGCCAGATGATTGAATAATGAAAACCAATCGAAAAATAATCAATAAAGTAACATGATTTTTATGACGTGACGAATTGTGACTAAAGAGACTGAATCGAACATTTCTGAAAAGTAATCTTAAAATCGAGCGCGTTGAAAAAATCGCGATATTTTCGGAACGAAAGCAGCTAAATGGATGTTTTTTTTTAATTTGTGGTAGCTAAACGATACAACGATAATGGTGTGATCAGAATTACAGTTCGAAGTAAACAATACCCGATAATTATTAACAATTATTTTTTACAAACTTTTTCCACATTTTAACAAGATTTTTCTTATATAAATTTTATATTTCAGTATTGATTCGATTAACTTTATTAATTTATTATATATTAACATTATTATAAATAATATTTTCAACAAACTATTATTTAATACGGTTGAAAACAATTGAATATTCTTTTTTTGACTTTCTTCTCTATATTACTGTACACTAATATAAAAGGAATAAGTAATAGAAAAAAATATAAACAAGAAAAATGAAATAAATGTCAATAATAAGTGAACACTTCAAAAGATTTGAAACGACCAAGACTCGACAATTTGAACTCTGAATGTGCGTTGGTAATGTGATCCTGCCGAGTGACTCATCATTAAGGGAGCCTGTATTTGAACTCTCATGGAGGGGATAGCGGGTAAAAGACCGTTGACCCATGTCGTCAGTTGAGCAGCTGCCTTTGAGAAGAGCACATGGTTAAGTGAGCATGCGCATAAGAGCATAAGTTGGAGTCGTCTTTTTGAAGAAACGAAGCGTCCTAACCGTCAGCTGACAACTCTCCTCATTTCAACATCCAAAAATCAACTTGATATTTTGTAAAGAAAGTGTCCGCCATTCAAACGTTAGATTTATTTTAAGCTGCTTCAAGGAAACTGTGTATACAAACAACTTTGATTTTCATTGACAGTCGTTACATTTATTTCAAAACTTTATATTCGTAAGTATTATAATACTCTGTTTATTTAATTTTTTATGCTAAGCTCTTGCAAAGTATTCTGTCTATGATATTTTGTAATATTTTTAACGAAGATAACAGATTTGACTATCTATATAAAGAGCCCTGCAATACCGGCATTCCGGACAACTACACAGAGATTAGTTCAGATGACAGCGTATTCGGTAGCATGCTGTTTACGTGCTTGCCTATTGTTCGGACGACTCGGGTTCAATCCCGATACCACTCGCATTTTTTTTTCTGTTTTTCTGAAATCTGTTATCCCGTTACATATTACTGATATTTTAGCTATAATAAAAATATTTAATGTGATAGTTATAGAAAAATCTTTTCTTTGCAGTTTCATACATTGACCTTATATTTTATAATGGATGAGAAAATATGTTTTATCTGTGGAGCTGAAGTTCCAGAATATCAAGAAAGAATAGTAAAAGCTCTAGGATTGAAATCTTTAATCGATGCTAGTATTAAACGCAAAGATCAGAAACATCTACAATTGAAGCGAAAAACAGAAATCTTGGTACATAGATCTTGCCAAACAAAATACCTTTTAGCATCGAATATTAAGAAGGCGGCTGATGATACACAAGCTGGTTCATCAAAGCGATCTGCACCAAAAACTACACCTTTTGACTTTGGTAATTTGTGTTTTATTTGCGATGAAGGCGCTTCAGATAATTTTATTAAAAAAGAACTAAATAATAAGATCAGCAATAGAGTTGAAGTGCGATCGGTTGTAGACAACAAGGTTAGAAAAAAATAAAATTATAGAGTTTTGCACAAATACTCCGACTGACATTGCCGAGAAAGTTTTGTCGCGTATATTAGATATACCAGATTTAGTTGAAGTAGGTGCCCGTTACCATGTAAATTGTTACAAAAATTTTTATAATTATAAGTCTACTAATACTGTTGGTCGTCCACTTCATCCTGCATATTCGGCAGCAGAAAATTACGTTATTAATTATATTTTGGACAATACCGATGAATGCCAATTTTCTTTAAAATCAATCCTTGAGTCGTACACAGAATCATCGGAATTTTTAGAATGCCCTTCTATGAAGTACATGAAAAAACTATTGAAAATGCGCTTTGCTAATGAAATTTTATTTTATTCGGTTAAAAAAGATTTATATATGTGTTATCGAGACATGGGGGCACAATTGTTGTCTAAAGTTTGGTATGAAAATAGATTGGTAGGTGAATGAGAAGAGCATTTAAGAATTGTAAGGGCGGCATCATCGATAATTTTTGATGACATTCGTAGTAAATTTTACGATACTAAAAATTACAATGCTCCCGACTATTTTTTAGATAATATTAATGATGACATTCCTGAATCATTACAAGTATTTCTTGATTCTCTAATAAAAAGGAATAAAAAATCTAAAAGCATAAAGTGGACTCATACTATTACAACCGTTGCTCATTGCATAATTTCAAGTGTAAGACCGCGATCATTTTTATCACCATTTTTAATTGATTTATCTGCAATGATGCATAAAAAGCACGCATCCAAGGGATTGATCAATGCTTTATCATTTCTGAATCTTTGTGCATCCTATGACGAAACTCAACTCTTCGAAGCTTCAATCTTGCATGATCCTGAACAATACAATTTCAAAGATACATTTTTACAATTTGTATTTGATAACGCTAATCATAATACGTGCACTATTGATGGTTATAATACGTTTCATTCAATGGGTGGCATTATGTGTGTGACTCCATATTCGTCGGTCACTTCAATGCGAATAATAAAACGTTTAAACAAAATTCCTTCTTCAGAACTTGTAGGGAAATTTGGATTCATTCCAGTAAAAACCTTCGATTTTGATTGAAGACGTATTAAAATCAAACAAGCAATTTGACATTTCTTTCACGGATTTTTTATGGCTTTTTGCAAAAAAATTTAATCCGGAAATCACACAAGGCTGGAATGGTTACATGGAAGAATTTTTTAAAAATCATGAATTTTCGCAATCAAAAATCATACCTCTGCCTTTTGTTAATGATTTACCTAGTAAATATGACACCATCTATACAGTTTTGCTCCAAACTGCTAAAAAATGTAAATCGTCAAATCAAAAGCATACATTTGTCACATTTGATCAGCCTTTATATCTGAAAGCGAGAGAAATCTTAGCTTGTCGATCCGATGACCCTAAAAATGAATTAGATTGCATTATTCTCCGTCTTGGTAGCTTTCATACCTTAATGTCATTTATAGGTGCTATAGGCTGAATGGTAGTGGATTGAAAGAATTATTGAGCGAAATATATGCAAGTGGATCTGTAGATCATATTTTAACAGATCATGCGTATGCAAGAGCTGTGAGAGGTCACATACTTTGTAATTCTGCTTTAGCAACATTCTTTTTTTTGTCCATTGATTTTAGTAATGAAGAAACTGTATATTTAGAACAACTTTTAAACGATGTTTGTGGCGAAAATATAAATAATGAAAGTTTAAAAAACATAATTAATAAATTTATATGTACAATAGAGAATTTAAAAGAAAATGGGCCAACAGCTAAACATTGGATTCAGTATTTTGAAATGATTACGGTAGTAAAGCAATTCATTGCAGCAGAGAGAAGTGGTGATTTTGAGCTTCATTTGCAATATGTACGTCGTATGCTTCCGTACTTTCACGCAAGTGGACATTTTCTTAATGCTAAAACTGCACACCTCTATCTTCAAGACATGTTGCAGTTAGAGACAAAAATTGATGTTTTAGAATATGACCTATTTACCAGGAAAGGTTATTTTACTATAAGAAGGACAGATACATTTTGGTCGGGAATTTGGAGTGATATGACCATTGAGCAAGCGCTCATGAAAGAAATAAAAACTTTTGGAGGTTTGACACACGGACGTGGACTCACTGACAGCGTTATTGCGAAATGGATTCTGTCAATGATTGTTCTAATAGCTGTGACCAAATCAATAGATGATTTTTGTAATGTAAATTATTCAACATCGGAACAGCATATCGATGCTACGTCATCGCGCATATCAAAAGATAACTCTGATCTCAAAAGATTAACCGAATTTCTAAAAATACATGACCCGTTTAAAAAAACAGATTTTATTATGTCAATAAGCTCAGGTTTGAAAGGAGATGACTCAATTAAATGTTTTAATGCTTTAGAGGAAGGTACTCTTCTTTTAAAACGCACAATTGGACACAATTTTGGTGACGTTAAATTCCAACGAAAAAATAAAGTACTTCCTTTAAGTGCGATAAGTTCATCTGTTAAAGTCAGAGATGACATTTTAACGATTGATCCAATGCTTCTATTCCAAAGGATTTCATTGCAAATAAAGTCACAAGAAGACATGAAGGATTTTTTAAAGTATGAATTGGTTCCATATCTTCTGACTTTATTTGATGAAATAGGAATGCGTAAAACGGCAAAATCGAATTTCCTTCAAAACTTCAAAAATTATTTGGAAGATCCGATCATTGAAGTACCTTCCTTCAACAATGCCCATTATGTAGTCGATGGTGGCTTCCTTCTGCACCGTGTTGTATGGAATAAAAATGATAAAGTGTGTGATATTTTAAGAAGATACGTTGAGTATGTGAAAGCACATTACTCGGAAAATACGACGATTGTTTTTGATGGTTATCCATGCACTGCAAATTCCTTACACACAAAAAGTGCAGAAAGATTTCGCAGATCTAGAAAAGAAATTACACGAGAACTTATATTCGATACCACCATGAATATAGATATGCAACCACAGAACTTTTTTTCAAATGACGTCAATAAAAATAGATTTATTACATTTCTTCGAGACGCCCTTGAGGAAGCTCAATTTGCAACTAAACAAGCAGAGGAAGACGTAGGCACTATGATTGTGAACACGGCGATCGAAGTTGCAAATAAAAAACATTTAACTGTGATAATAGGAGAGGACACCGATTTACTTGTTATTTTAACACAGCTGGCATATCCATTAAACTTGAACAATATTAATTATAACATCCCTGACAAAAATACTTCCAAAGAAAAAATATAAACCATCAATAGCTTCAAATCGGAAAGTAAACATTTAATCGCTTTTTTACACGCATTTTGTGGTTGCGATATTACGTCTGGGATTTACCAAATCGGTAAAAATAAAATTGTGTCTGTTATTGAAAATGACCGTAATTTACAACAATTAGCTAAATGTTTTTCTGAAAAATCTGATTACAACACAATAGCAAAAAATACTGAAGAAATAATATTATCATTATACGGCAAAAAACACAATAAAAAAAGTCTTCCCGATTTACGCTACTTTATATTTAAGAGCTTAGCAGCAAAAAAATCTTTTAAATTAGAGAAGTTACCACCGACTACAACAGTTGCAACAATGCACGGGTATCGCGTTTATCACCAAGTGCAATTGTGGCTTGGTAATAAATTAACAGCGACAGACTGGGGGTGGAAAATGTCCACAAATGGTTTGCAACCAATTTATAGCTCGGAAAGCCTCATACCAAAGAGTTTATTGGAAAGTATTTTCTGTCGGTGTCAAAAGGGCTGCAAAACGGCAACGTGTAGTTGCCGAAAACACGGCTTATATTGTACTGATATTTGCTTGACATGTAGGGGCCACAGTTGCACAAACATAGAATTAGAAGAAAAAAGCGTTAGTGATTATGAGTGTTTAGAAGATTTCTTGTAATTTTATTTAACCACATGTTATATTAATAAATTCCAGACTTTATTTTATATACAAAATTAATTTTTTTTTAATTACAAACCACTCCCAAAATATTCATTTTAATTGCATCATTAAGAAAGTCAAAAACCGAATATTCAATTGTTCTGAACCGCATTAAATAATAGTTTGTTGAAAATATTATTTATAATAATGTTAATATATAATAAATTAATAAAGTTAATGGAATCAATACTGAAATATAAAATTTATATAAGAAAAATCTTGTTAAACTGTGGAAAAAGTTTATAAAAAATAATTGTTAATAATTATCGGGTATTGTTTACTTCGAACTGTAAATCTGATAACGCCATTATCGTTCTATCGTCGAGCTACCACAAATTAAAAAAAGATCATCCATTTAGCTGCTTTCGTTCCGAAGATATCGCGATTTTTTCAACGCGCTCGATTTTAAGATTACTTTTCAGAAATGTTCGATTCAGTCTCTTTAGTCACAATTCGTCACGTCATAAAAATCATGTTACTTTATTGATTATTTTTCGATTGGTTTTCATTATTCAATCATCTGGCAAAAGAAATTACATATACTACTATTATTTAAGAGTAAAATAAGCCCCGTCTCGTTTCTTAAAATACAATATTTTAGCGCTAATCGTTTTTAAGAAAAAAAGCTTATCTCGACTTCTACTAGACAAAAATTAATGTTTGAGGTCTTAAAATTTTGAGAAAAATACCAGTAATAAAGTCCTGAAAAAATAATTACGAAAAAGTTAAAATTTATTAAATTACGACAATAAATAACTAGCGTTTTTTTTATTATGCAATAAAAAACGTGTTATTATGAAAAATTGATATTTTTTGTAATTGTACATGAAAGTATATATAATTCAGAGTATGGACACGTTGGATAGACATTTTGCAATAACTTTGCTAGAAACTGTAACAATTTCAAAAATTTTGTTTATCTTAATTGTTAAATGCATTCTGCAAAAACTATTTGGCCGACAACGTCTCGCTTGGGATTCAATATTCAGTATTTTGAGAACTACATTTTACCAGATCATTTGGCTGTCCAACATGTTTTCCTCAAAAGTAATTTGATATATTACATAAACGTGTTTTTCACCGAAAAATGCTATTCTCTAATAGTTAAATAATTTTTTTTTTATCATAATGGGCCTATATTTTAGATAATTTAATAACGAACAACTTTCATAATAGCTCTGAACCACGAATCATTCGTTATTTCGGAGATAATAAGCAAAACGTGAAAAAAGCACGTAATTCTATTTTCAATTGTTTACCATCAGACTAGCGGCACTCTGATCATCGGTCATTTTGGTGACAACATTCCTCACGATGAAATAAAGCGAATGAGATGTCACAGAAAACCTCTAAAATGTTTTCCCCTCAAATCCTAATTTGACTGGACTAATAAGTCTTATGTGGGAAATGACGACGTACAGGTTTATGTAGAGTATAAGCATCCTGACTTTCAAGCCATTTGATAAATTTTTTGTGATCATGCTTTTTACCAATTGTTTTTAAAAGGTTGTATGTACCGGCATAGGCTGGTGATTTCGGTGGCCGATAAAAAAATTTTGTAACGTTTTTTCCATTTATCTTATTCTTAAAATTTTTTAGTTTCTTCTTTACGATTTTTTTAATAATTTTTTTAATGTACAAAGAAAACTTGTCAAAAGTTATTTTACTAATCATACAGCAAGTTGTAACCAAAGCCACACATCTCTTGTTAGTTGTAGCTGTTTCAGACAACAAACGCGCAAAAGCACGCTTGGTCAGCAAACAATCAGCTTTGCTACGATCACCAGCACTGTTTGCATATGCTATACCATGTTCACGACAATAATCGTTAAGTGGGTTGACACCTTTCTCACCTTTCGCTAATCTTTCGTTTAAACGCGTACCAGGTCCACAAAAATGGTACCCTGGAGTATGTATTTCAAAAGGTAAAAGCTTGATTAAATTATCTACAAGACTTGATTCTGGGTGTGTGATCAAATCTTCGTCAATGTTTACTCCAGGCGATATCATGGAAGAATACGAACTTTTGTAACGTGCCTAGGTTTTTCTTCGGGACGTAATCTTTTTCTCAACTTTCTTGGAGTTGTTTTATCGAATGGTTTTTTATTTGTTTCTTCACTATCAGACTGTTGAGTTTCTTCCTCGCTGCTGGCAGATTGTGGTGAAGAAACAAGCTCCCACATCTTATTGTTAACAATAAATTCTTGTGGTATATTTACTTTACGAAGTGCTTGGGCAAACTGACCATAACCATTTGACAATGTCTGTTTTCTATTTCTAACAGTATCGTTAATTAAGTCTACTATATTTCCACCTTTGACGATACTGCCATCTATGGTAATCTTATCACGCTCATCCCATGTGACATCACCAAAATCATGCAATCGTTGTAATAACTGTTTTGCTTTAAATTGAAACGTTGGTGGTACACAGTTTATGATAATCTTATTGCTGTTTTCTTCATTGGTATCTTCGGGGGTATTTACACTACTCACTTGAAACTTGTTTGTATCATTTTTTTTATAATACATAAAACGCTCCAATGCTTGTTGGTACATTGCATATTTTTCACGTTCATCTTGAATTGAGGTCGAATTTATAATTTCGCTCATTTCTTTGTCTAGTCGCGACGTAGGTGTACCCGGTGTTTGCATGGTAGCCAATTTTTCACTTGATAAGCGATGGCGCAAGTTGTTTATATTTTCTTCAGGGATCAAAATTATTTTTCTTGCATGCTCCATAGTTTTATCACAGGTGCCAAATGCGTGGTAAACAAGTTTGGTATTTGACAATCAACTTCTTTTTATTTTTCAAACTTTGCGAAGAATCAGTTAATTTTCTTAAAAATAAAACGTACTTTTTCAATTTATTTTTATAGTTTTTATTCAAAGGCACGTTACCATGTAAAATATTTAAACCACATTCGCAAATGAGAAGAACAAGTTTATCTGCTTCACGTAATAAAACACGTCGTTGATTTTTATCGAAATGAAGCAGAGATTTTAAAGTATTTAAATTTTTTTGTCCAAGATGCTTGCGTCTACTCAAACCCATTACAAACGTATGACTGGCATATTGTTTCCAACTTCCCTACCTTTTATAGATTTCTTAGGAACATAAACATAGTGATATTTATCATACGGAAATATATTACTACGAAAACGACAATTATCAGGTGTATGTTGACGTAAGTCAAGTAATAAATAGGAGTGTGTATGTTTAGTTGCATCAAGATAAGTCTACTGTAGAAATTGTGGATTTCAAGGACACACTTGGCGAGCTAGATACTGTATCTTAGATTTATCCCTAGGGTTTTTGAATATAACTACATAATTAGAATTTAACGAGATTTCACGTTGGCCCTTGTGGAAAAGATTTTGCGTGATGAATATTACACTTAAATTATTATGATGACTGCCCTTGGTAGAAAGATTGGCAATAAACCACCCAAAGACTCACGCATCAAGTCGTCTACAACTATCAATTTTGGCCTGAGGTCGTCGACAAAGTCTGAATTTTTGGATAAACCCTCATGAAATTCAATATCATCACCCAGTTCTTTGTACGTTGATTACCTTTCGGAATAGTAAACTATTATTCGATGAAAGTGCACATTACTCATACTATCTATATGTTTTAAAAAGTTTTTAACAAACACGGTTTTCCCACATGATGTGGGACCGCAAACCATAGATGTCCAAGGATGTTTCCACCGTGAATCCATGACAAAAACTGTTTCATCAAAACAGTTAATATTTTTTATAAGTCTCGAAGTTTGCGGCGGCGGCGGCGGCGCACGTGTCACAAGCTACTCAAGAAATCAGATTGCTGGTGAACTGACAAGCTAATTTGAAGTGACAACCTAATTTGAAGTGGTAAGCTAATTTGAATTGGTAAGCTAATTTGAATTGATAAGCTAATTGAAATGACAAGCTATTCTGTAGCTACAAAACTTGTGATAAACGCGCTCGACGTGCACCAAAAAGCTTAATATGAGTCGACAAGCTTAATGTGAATCAATAAGCCTAATGTGAATCGAAAAGCTTGATGTGATCAAACTATTTAATGTACTTCGTGAGCCTTTCGCCACTGCCACCACCACTTTCGACAGATTTATTGATGCTAAGTTTATTACTTTAAAATAGAGATAATTAAGAAAGAAGCAGATTTTTAAATAAAATATAATTAATTTATTACGGGCATATACCTAACGTGTCAAAGGTAAGCAAAAACAAGATTGATATTTTAATACATTTATTGATTAATATTTTTGTTCATAACATGATCAATATCCTTCAACTGTAGAGATGCAAGTTTATACATCAAAATATAGGCATCATCTATTAGCATACTTAAATTACTTTTTTCAAGATTTTATGGAACTTATTAACATTATGGGTATAAAATGTGCTTGTTATAGAATGTACATCATAAAATGTAAACTGTGAATATGGCGATAATTGATTTTTTTCTTGTAATTTCTCTTTCATATAGCTACAAATTTCATTAAATACATATTTTATATCTTTGCACTCATTTAACAGATATTTAATCCTATTGTTAACGCTTCTAGAGATGTGTTTGAGCTGATCATAGATTGTTTTATTATACACCAATCTTGATTGAAAGCGTTTCTTCGTTGGTGGATCACCTGTATGATTTTTCTCTTGTGTTTCGTCTATCAGCTCAAAAGCTTTATCAGAAAAACTTATCATGAACCTTATGCTAAAGCTGGTACCACAAGATATTTTTTGATCAATCATTTCGTGTCCTCCAGATTCAAAGAATTCGTCAATGCTGGGAAAACTTTCTTCAAAGCAGATCCACTCGTTATGCGTACGTAGAATACCCGCAATATTTTGACCACTTAGACGAACAACAGGTTTGAAATCACCACAGCCAATAACATGGCTTTCCAGACCAACTGTAAGTTTCTTACAGTACGATTTATTTAATCCATACAGCATGGATAGTACTTGGAGACATTGGAACTTTTTGATTGCTATTCTGAGCAAACATTTTTCAGTATTATCATGATTTAGTAGGATCCAAGATTGAAATGACAGAAAATTGAAGTAGCCCTTTATATATAAAGTATCAATAAACACTAACACTAACAACCCTTCCTAATCTTTGAGAATGTAATCACTTCTAGATTGAGCATGCGTCCGTATTGTGTGTGTGTGGGTGTGTGTGTGTGTGTGTGTGTGTGTGTGTGTGTGTGTGTGTGTGTGTGTGTGTGTGTGTGTGTGTGTGTGTGTGTGTGTGTGTGTGTGTGTGTGTGTGTGTGTGTGTGTGTGTGTGTGTGTGTGTGTGTGTGTGTGTGTGAGGGTAGGGGTGTTACAAGTGTTAATAAACCATTAAATTAATTATGGGTATAATGATTTATAAATTTTAAGTATTGTTTACATTATGAAACCATTTAAAAACATTCTTAAAATAAGAAACGACAAGTATTTTACAAAACTTCGAAAGTATTTATTATCATAATGAGATAGTATTTAAAGATACTATTAAAGAGGTCATAGGTTTATAAGAAAATACTGTATTTATTTTGATATGTTTTTATTCAGCTTCAATTTTTCAATTTCACTTTTTAATTCATTAATTTGATTTTGTTGTTGTTCAAACTTTCGTTCAAAATTTCGATTTAATAATAATAAATTTTTTGTAATTTTATTTAATTGTTTACATAGTTTTTTTTTTCTAAGTAATTTTTATGTATGATACACATTGCAGTCAAGAATAAGTTTTATGTATTTGTTACTTCTTTCTAAGTCATCTAAATTTTTTAAATCTCTATTTATTGCCTCAACAGTATTGAATAATGAATTTTCATTGGTCCAATGATCTTCATCATATGTTCCGAGTGTTTCGACTCGTTGAATGATATTTAAAATTGTCATATGCGTACGAGTTTCATCGAAGACCATATTGAAATCAGGTATCATCTAACAAGTTATTTTCCATTTTAAAATTTACCTTGTTACAATATTAACGATTTAAGAATGAGTGGTAGTATTTAATACTTTAAGAAGAACTCACCTTAACGTGTGATAGAAGTATGTCTGGATGATGAAGTGTATTTCTACGATCACTCAAACCAAATTTTTATAAGTATGTGTGCTGAAACAGTGTACTGGTTCAACTAATCTTTGATAGTTTCTGGGCGCAGACAAACTTAACTGTGGTGTAAATTTCGTTTAAGGCGGCTTATATTCATACCAAAGATCATGGATTTTACGGTGGCGTAGTATAAAGAATGCAGAGCAACACAGCGAAATTTTGAGGAATAGACACTTTTAAATTTCAAAAGTCTAAAAACGTAAACGCAGCTTACTATATTATAATGAAAAATCACCGAAAAATCTTTTTAAAACACTCAGAATTATAAAAAATTCCATAAAATAATTTTTACGACTAAGTTATAAAATGCGATAAATAGATGGATACAATGTGTAGTAAAACTATGTTACTCTGAACAGATATGGAAATTAATTGGGTTGATCAATACATCGATAACGAAATCGATCGACCTGTGAGGTTCCAAAATACCTTCAATAAAAAGAGGATGTTGTACCTAACAATAAAGTACAATACAGCGAATTAATCTGAATGTAACTTTTCGAGATATCTGCACCAATACCTTACTAATACCAAATCAATAACAAAAATAATTGGTTTGTCAAATTTATAAATATGCTGAATGGTTAGAGGGTAAAGTGGGTAGTAAAAAAGTATGATACCGCGAGCTGATATACTCATCCATTAGACTGATCAATACATCGATAACGAAATCGATCAACCAATGTGGTTCCAAAACTTCTTCATTTAAAA
Organism: Torymus aiolomorphi; assembly: GCA_036365515.1. NCBI lineage: Eukaryota > Metazoa > Arthropoda > Insecta > Hymenoptera > Torymidae > Torymus > Torymus aiolomorphi. Next base: position 27,200,941 of record CM070874.1, read on the forward strand.
GAAGACGTGGTACCTTATACAAAAGTCTAATGCCTCGAATCGATCTGACTATAATTTTCAGTGCAAAATCATGCCAATATCGAGCCAATATGTTCATCAGTGTACTAAACACTCTCTATTTTCTCATTCTGTATTGAGGTGTACGTAAAGTGTGGTTTGTGTACTTAATAATAACAATAAATTAATTTTTATTGTAGTTTTTCGTAGCATGTATCAGGAACATACGTGTATAAGTTAAGAAGGTGTCACATATGTAATAGTCATAAGTAGGTCATTATACCATCTGATCAGTCCTCTATTATGTCGTACTACTTACCATAGAAGTGACAATGTCTCATCCGCTGTACTTGTCATAAGAAATAACCAGCGAAAGGAGTTTAAGTCGTTGTAATGATCATCGATTGGATCAATCGATATATCGATAACGAAATCGATCCATCTGTGAGGTTCCAAAGTACCTCCAATAAAAGAAGGATGTTGTATCTAACAATAAAGTACAATTCCACGAATTAATATGAATGTAACTTTTCGAGATATCTATACCGGTACCTTACTAATACTGAATCAATAACAAAATTAATTGGTTAACGAAAGTTATAAATATGCAGAATGGTTAGAGGGTAAAGTGAGTAGTAAAAAAGTATAATACCGCGAGCTGATATAACCATCGATTAGACTGATCAATGTATCGATAACGAAATCGATCAAACAATGAGGTTCCAAAACATCTTCATTTAAAAGAAGATATGGTACCTTATAAAAAAGCCTAATACCGCGAATCGATCTGACCGTAATTTCCGGTAGTAAATCGTGCCAATACCATACTAATACGTTGATCAGTGTACTAAACTCCCTCTATTTTCTCATCCTGCCTTGAGGTTTACGTAAAGGGGTGTTTGTGTACTTGGGAATCATAATAAATGAATTTTTATTACAGTTTTTTCGCAACATGTATCAGGAACATATAGGTTAAGAAATTGGCACATGTGAATAGTCATAAATAGACCATTCTATCGGCTGGTCAGTTCGTCATTATGACGGGCTACTTGGCATAGAAGCGGCGACACCTCATTCGTTGCACTTATGATAAGACACAGCCAACGAAAAACTTCGAGGCGATGCACATAAGGTAGGTGTAGTTTAACGTGTACTAGTGGGATGGTCCCCAATGCAGTGGCTATCATTCTATTTTTTGTAGATTTTTAATAAACAGAATTTTTAGCACAGAAACTCAGATGTTTCTGTGCTAGCTCGGGCCTATTTAATTTCAAGGCACCTCACCACATGTATCACCACCTCGTGATAATGAGGAATTCATCAATGGACTGATAGATTATGTGGCTAATTCACCACCATTACCACCAGCACCAGCAGCAATACCGCTTGAAGATTTTCATGTACCGCGTCGGAACTTAGATTTTTGCTTCAGCTGCGCTAAGAGATTTTGGTGCCAGCGGCGTCGTATGCGGGCGCGATGTGATGCGTGCGGGTTCTGGCTGTGTTCAGATTGTAATGAGAATCCTGTTCATTGCCAGAATGAACAGGATTTTTTCTAAAAACAGAACATAAAATCTGGAAATAGTGTAAATACTAGTGTATATATAAAACAATAAAAGTGACTGAGTTGCATCGGTGGCAGTAGCAGTAGCAGTATTTGCAGAAACACATTGTAAGTATTTTTTTTACATTATTTGTGCGCGTGTGTGATTTTTTTTTAAATATTTGTGTTTCGCGTACGTATAAAATTATTTTAATTTCCAAATAAATAAAAATAATTAATAAATATTTTTCTAAATTTAAATAAATATTGTTAAATTATTTGTGCACACGCGTATGTATGTAAATACTTATTAGTGTGTGTGTGTGTGTGTGTGTGTGCGCGCGTGCGTGAGTGCGTGCGTGCGTGCGTGTGTGTGCGTGCGTGCGGTGTTTCGCGTACGTATAAAATTATTTTAATTTCCAAATAAATAAGAATAATTCATAAATATTTTTTAAATTTAAATAAAAGTTTTTAAATTATTTGTGTACACGCGTATGTATGTAAGTAGTTATTAATGTATGTGTGTGTGTGTGCATGTGTGTGTGTGTGTGCGTGCGTGCGTGCGTGCGTGCGTATATGCGCGGGCGCACGTGTATTGATAAGCGCAAGCTTACCAATGCATGTGTAGCCACAGCTGACTCCCCACTACAGCCGATGGTGGGGGAGTCACAGCTCACGGGCGCATCTGCCCGCACGATCGCGCAGTTTGCCCGGAGCAGCGGGCCGTATCAGGCGGGGAATCCTTGCTCCGCCTGTCACTTGGAAGTTACCGAGCGCTCTGGTAGTCTCTCTCTCTCTCTCTTTCGCTCTCTAAACGAGTAAATAAATAAATAAATAAATTTAAATAAGTGAATATAAATAAATAAATATAAATAAATATAAATAATCTAAATAACTTAATTAGCAAATAATAAATATTTCCCTCCCTCCCAAAATTTTGAACAGCGGCCCATAGGGTAGACAAGCTATCCCCACCTTCGACCATTATAGGGGTGGAGAGGTGTTACAGGTAACACTGTAATACTCCGCTCCTCTCTCCTCCTACCCAGTGATGGTGGTGGTAGTCGATGACCTCAAGGGGTCGGTGATGGGGGTTTGTTGTGTCTGCCCCATGGTACCACAATAACTACTAATATAGGAATACCATGGAATCATATAACATAGAAGGAAAGCATAAAGCAATGCACAGTAATTACAAAAATTTATGTAATCTGTATAGAATTTATCTGAGTATTTCCAATTATTGCTAATATTGATAGCCAAAATGATCAAACTTAAAAGCACAAAGAACGTTATAAATATAAAAAGTTTTTAAAATTGCAATGATCATTATCGAGTTACATTTTCCCATGCTGAAAAAACTCAGGTGATTTCTTGATGACTTCTCATGCTAAAATTCTGCTTCAAATGGAATAAAAAGTTCTATATAAATTCAAAATCTGACTTTTAAAATTGGTTACTGCATATTAGAATGTTAGATCTAAATCTTCAAATAAATTAAAAAATCTACATATCGATACATTCGGCTTAGCGAAACAAGGTTGTATTCCGCCGCATGTGAGAAAAATGTCTGTTGCAAGGTACGCCTTTAAGAGACTGTTTACACTGATGGCGCAAGTAGTATATCCTTCGCTATGGGCCGTCACAACAAACCTGACCTCAAAGAGAGGCGCCAACTAGGGTCAAGGTCAAGAAGTCCGATGGCGCATAGCGAGGGTAGGGGATAAAAGCGATGCACACCTGTGTGTGTGCACGCACGCGCAAGCATATTCTGGAGAGATCAAACAGACACAAACACACCCACACGCACGCACGCACGCACACGCACGCACGCTCACGCACACGCACATCCGCACACACACACCCGCACACACACACACACACACAGACGCTCGCGCACACAAAGAAACACACAGCCGCACACGACACGACCCATAGCCCAAGCACGGTTGTTACCTATAAACTCTCGAGACACAGTTGTTTGGCGAAGAGAGGACGGAGCGCTCCTTCTTCTATCTCTCATTGCGTCATTCACCAAGTCAACAATGTTGGCTCCAGGTACAATCGTGCCATCTATCGCTACAGCCGCGTGGACATCCCAAGCTACTTTACCACCAGTTCCCAAGCGTCGCAAGAGTTGTTTGGCTTTTGTTTTGTACTTTTTCGGGACGGTATAGATAATGTTTGTGTCAATGCGCTCATCAGTTTCCCCCCCCCCCCTCCTCCTCCTTCTCTTCTTGCTCATTATCGTCGACCGTATCAGATTCGCTGATACTGTCATTCTTTTGTTCATTTTTATACTTATCGCCTCCTTCGGTTCCTTTAATGTGAAGATATTGCTGTAAAACTTGAGAGTAGAGAGTCCACTTTTCACGCTCGTTTTTGTACGTTGGCGAGTTTAATATTTCGTTCATTTCAGCATCTAGTCTACTCGTCACCCATCCCGATGTTTGCACAGACTTCATCTTATCTTTTTTGAGCGTGGTCTGCAATCGTTCAACGCTCTCTTGCGGTAGGAGAATCATCTTTCTCGCGTGTTCCATCTTTATTTATTCACGTGATTAGCAAGAAGCATACCAATCAGAGGTGCTAACAGAGCCGCCAAAAAACCACCACGTTGCACTATAATGTTTTTTCTTCGATGTAAATTTATATCCGGTGATGCTAGCTTTCGCAGAACTTTTGCGTGCTTACGCAGACGACCCTTATGACCTTTACTTAACGGGATGTTACCTATCAATACGTTTAAAGAGCACTCGCAAATACGATGAACCAATTTTGCATCAGCTTTCTGTAAAACTACTTTTCGCTCTTCTTTGCTAAAATGGTACAATGCCGTCAAGACGGTAGCATCTTTTCCACATGATTGGAACTTGATTTTGACTGTTTGTCAGATGTTTTCGCGGTACATAAACGTACTGGTACTCATCATCGGGGAAAATACACGTTCGAAAGCGGCAGTTATCCAATGTGGTTTGCTTCAGATCTAACAAGAGGTAGCCAAAAACTTGCGATGTTGCGTCCCGGCAGGATTCTTCTAAAAATCGATGTTTTTCAGGATATACTTGCCTAGCAAGATGACGTATCTGGGCACGATCTCGCAAATTCCTAAAGATTACAATGTACTGAGCGTTCAAAGATATGTCGCGCTGGCCTTTGCCTTGATGGAAGACGTTTTGAGTGATAAAAATTACGCTCAAGTTGTTGTGATGACTGCCTTTCGTAAAGAGATTCACTATGGCTCCTCCAGAGGACGATTCGCACATGAGGTCGTCAATGATGATGAACTTATGTTTTGGATCGTTAAGCCAATCGGTGTTTTGCGGTAGACCTTCGGGAAATTCAACGTTTTTACCTAGATCTCTGTATCTCAATTGCCATTCACCGTAATAAAGAATAATACATTTGTAGCGAGTATCGCTCAAGCGGTCAATGTATCTCAGAAATTTTTTAACAAATACTGTTTTACCGCAATCGGTTGGCCCACTCAACGTACAAGTCCACGGATTTTTCCAGCGCTTGTCCATAATTCATACTGACTGGGCACTCTGAAATACTTCTCCCGAAGAGCTCGTAACCGCGTCCGGTGCCTCCGCTCACGACCGCTCGCCTTGTGGAGGGGCTAGCTCTGCGATAAAGCAGCTCTTTTGCCGTTGCAGCGGTGACCAATAAGCTCTTAGCCCCTGCTCCTCCCGTGACCGCTAAATCAGCTTGTTGGGGCGTACCAGCAGACAATGAGCTCTTTTCTGTTGCGCCGCAACCGCCAATAACAACGATGGAGACACAACGGTAGCCAATGAGGTGTTTTTACACTGTGTCGTCAACGGCCGAATTCCAGCAGCCAACGGCCGACTTCCAGCAAAGAACGGCCGACTTCTAACAGCCGACAGCAATCCTTACTCTATCAATGAGTCAAAAATAAAAACCGCTGTTAATTGCTTTAGCCGAATGCTTCCTCAAAGAGAATTAATAAATTACATCAAATAATTTCTTTAAATGTATATTTTAATATAAAATTTCATTCTTTCTGCATATCTGATTTTCCACAAATACCATTATTCAAAATGATCAAGAAAATTATATTTAAAATAGTTATCTAGTAATTATTAAATTGCAAATTAAAAATTTTAAGGCATTATTACATGCTATTTATTGAATTTATAAATTAATTGCATTTCTTCGAAATTTCTTCAGCGTTTCCTTCGAAAACCTGCTAACTCGGTGTTTGCTTCAAAACCCCGGAAACTCAGCGAAGATTTCGAAAATCCACCAAATCATAGAGTGGTTTCAAAAACCATATAACTCGGCGAAGGTGTCAAATACCCTCTAACTGAGGCATTTTTTTTTCTTTAATTTTGTAGTGGTAGCTATGGGATGTTAAAGTACAATTTCTGTATAAGCCTTGAAAAAAATAATTTACGATTTTTCCATATTTTTCTTTACTTTTTTTATCAACTTAAAATTATCCGTTTCAACGGACAACAATATGGATTGATAGGTCATTTCAAAACGTTTAAGAAAATGTGACTACTTCCAACGAATATCAAAACCCAACGACGTAAAGAAATATTTTCGATTTTTCTATATTTTACTTTTTTTTTAACGACTTAATATTATGCGATCAGGCAGACAAAAATATGGACCGATAGGGGATTTTAAGGCCTTTCAGAAAATGGGCCTACTTACAACCGATATCCAAACCCAGCGACGATAAAAATTATTTTCGATTTTTCCATATATCTCTATTTTTTTAACCGACTTAATATTATCCGATTGGGCCGACAAAAATATCGATTGATAGGTAATTTCAAGGCCATTCAGAAAATGGGCCTACTTCCGACCGATATGCAAACCCCGGAGCCGAAAAAAAATTATTTTCAATTTTTCAATATTTCTCTTTATTTTTTTTCAACCAACTTAATAATAACTTAAAAAAATATGGTTTGATAGGAAATTTTAACACCTTTCAAAAAATGGGCCTTCTTCCAACCGATATCCAAATCCAGAACCAAAAAAAATTATTTTCTATTTTTGAATACTTTTCTTTATTATTTTGAACCGACCTAATAATACCCGATTGAGCCGACAAAAATATGAATTGATAGGTAATTTCAAGACCTTTCAGAAAATGTGCCTAATTCCAACCGATATCCAAACCCAGAGTCGAAAAAAATTATTTTCGATTTTTCGATTTTTTCTTCATTTCATTTAACAGAATTAATAATATCCGATTGGGCCGAAAAAAATATGGGTAGATAGGAAATTTCAAGACCATTCAGACATCGGGCCTACTTCTGACTGATATCGGAACCCAGAGCCAAAAAAAATTGTTTTCGATTTTTCAATATTTCTCTTTATTTTGTTTACCCGACTTAATAATATCCGATTTGGCCGAAAAAAATGGGTAGATAGGAAATTTCAAGACCTTTGAGAAAATGGGCCTTCTTCCAACCGAAATCCAATTCCAGAACCAAAAAAAATTATGTTCGATTTTTGAATACTTTTCTTTATTATTTTGAACCGACCTAATAATACCCGATTGAGCCGACAAAAATATGAATTGATAGGTAATTTCAAGACCTTTCAGAAAATGTGCCTACTTCAGACCGATATCCAAACCCAGATCCAAAAAAAAACTTAGTTTCCATTTTTCCATACTTTTCGTTTTTTTTTTTTACCGATTGAATATTATTCGATCGGGCAGACAAAAATATAGATTGATAGGGGGACTTTAAGGCCTTTCAGAAAATGGGCCTACTTACAAACGATATCCAAACCCAGCGACGAAAAAAATTATTTTCGATTTTTCCATATATTTCTTTATTTTTTTAATCGACTTAATATTATCCGATTGGGCCAACAAAAATATGGATTGATAGGTGATTTCAAGACCATTCAGAAAATGGGCCTCCTTCCAACCGATGTGCAAACCCAGAGTCAAAAAAATTATTTTCGAATTTTCGATATATTTCATTACTGCTTTAACCGACTTAATAATATCCGATCGGGCCCATAAATGGATGGATAGAGAGGAAATTTCAAGACCTTTCAAAAAATGGGCCTACTTCCATCCGATATCCAAACCCAGAGCCAAAAAAATATTATTTTCGATTTTTCCATATTTTTCTTTATTTTTTTTAAACGACTTAATAATATCCGATTGGGCCGAAAAAAATATGGTTTGATAGGAAATTTTAACACCTTTCAAAAAATGGGCCTTCTTCCAACCGATATCCAAACCCAGAACCAAAAAAAATTATTTTCGATTTTTGAATATTTTTCTTCATTACTTTGAACCGACTTAATAATACCCGATTGGGCGGACAAAAATATGAATTGATAGGTAATTTCAAGAACTTTCAGAAAATGGGCCTACTTCCGACCGATATGCAAATCCAGAACCCAAAAATTATTTTCGAATTTTGATATATTTCTTTACTGTTTTAATCCGACTTAATAATATCCGATTGGGCCGAAAAAATATGGATAGTTAGGAAATTTCAAGAACTTTCAGAAAATGGGCCTGCTTCTGGCCGATATCCAAACCCGAGACAAAAAAAGATTATTTTCTATATTTCCATATTATTCTTTATTTTTTTAACACAATTAATAATATCCGATGGGGCCTAAAAAAATATGCGTAGACAGGAAATTTCAAAAGCTTTCAGAAAATGGGCCTGCTTCTGGCCGATATCCAAACCCGAGACAAAAAAAGATTATTTTCTATATTTCCATATTATTCTTTATTTTTTTAACACAATTAATAATATCCGATGGGGCCTAAAAAAATATGCGTAGACAGGAAATTTCAAGACCTTTCAGACATCGGGACTACTTCTGACTGATATCGGAACCCAGAGCCAAAAAAAATTGTTTTCGATTTTTCAATATTTCTCTTTATTTTTTTTAACCGACTTAATAATATCCGATTTGGCCGAAAAAAATATGGGTAGATAGGAAATTTCAAGACCTTTCAGAAAATGACCCTACTTCCGACCGATATCCGAACGCCCAGATCCAAAAAAAAATTATTTTCGATTTTTCCATATTTCTCTTTTTTCTTTTTAACCGAATGAATAATATCCGATCGGGCCCAAAAAAATATGGATAGATAGGAAATTTCAAGACCTTTCGGAAAATGGGCCTACTTCAGACCGATATTCAAACCCAGATCCAAAAAAAAACTTTTTTTCCATTTTTCCATATTTTTCTTTTTTTTTTTATCGATTGAATATTATTCGATCGGGCAGACAAAAATATAGATTGATAGGGGGACTTTAAGGCCTTTCAGAAAATGGGGCTACTTACAACCGATATCCAAACCCAGCGACGAAAAAAATTAATTTCGTTTTTTCCATATCTTTCTTTATTTTCTTAATCGATTTCATATTATCCGATTGGGCCAACAAAAATATGGATTGATAGGTAATTTCTAGACCTATCAGAAAATGGGCCTACTTCCAACCGATGTGCAAACCCAGAGTCAAAAAAATTATTTTCAAATTTTCGACATATTTCATTACTGCTTTAACCGACTTAATAATATCCGATCGGGCCCATAAAAGTATGGATAGATAGGAAATTTCAAGACCTTTCAAAAAATGGGCCTACTTCCAAGCGATATCCAAACCCAGAGTCGAAAAAAATTATTTTCGATTTTTCGATTTTTTCTTCATTTCATTTAACAGAATTAATAATATCCGATTGGGCCGAAAAAAATATGGGTAGATAGGAAATTTCAAGACCATTCAGACATCGGGCCTACTTCTGACTGATATCGGAACCCAGAGCCAAAAAAAATTGTTTTCGATTTTTCAATATTTCTCTTTATTTTGTTTAACCGACTTAATAATATCCGATTTGGCCGAAAAAAATATGGGTAGATAGGAAATTTCAAGACCTTTGAGAAAATGGGCCTTCTTCCAACCGATATCCAATTCCAGAACCAAAAAAAATTATTTTCGATTTGTGAATACTTTTCTTTATTATTTTGAACCGACCTAATAATACCCGATTGAGCCGACAAAAATATGAATTGATAGGTAATTTCAAGACCTTTCAGAAAATGTGCCTACTTCAGACCGATATCCAAACCCAGATCCAAAAAAAAACTTAGTTTCCATTTTTCCATACTTTTCGTTTTTTTTTTTTACCGATTGAATATTATTCGATCGGGCAGACAAAAATATAGATTGATAGGGGGACCTTAAGGCCTTTCAGAAAATGGGCCTACTTACAAACGATATCCAAACCCAGCGACGAAAAAAATTATTTTCGATTTTTCCATATATTTCTTTATTTTTTTAATCGACTTAATATTATCCGATTGGGCCAACAAAAATATGGATTGATAGGTGATTTCAAGACCATTCAGAAAATGGGCCTCCTTCCAACCGATGTGCAAACCCAGAGTCAAAAAAATTATTTTCGAATTTTCGATATATTTCATTACTGCTTTAACCGACTTAATAATATCCGATCGGGCCCATAAATGGTTGGATAGAGAGGAAATTTCAAGACCTTTCAAAAAATGGGCCTTCTCCCAACCGATATCCAAACCCAGAACCAAAAAAAATTATTTTCGATTTTTGAATATTTTTCTTCATTACTTTGAACCGACTTAATAATACCCGATTGGGCGGACAAAAATATGAATTGATAGGTAATTTCAAGAACTTTCAGAAAATGGGCCTACTTCCGACCGATATGCAAATCCAGAACCCAAAAATTATTTTCGAATTTTGATATATTTCTTTACTGTTTTAATCCGACTTAATAATATCCGATTGGGCCGAAAAAATATGGATAGTTAGGAAATTTCAAGAACTTTCAGAAAATGGGCCTGCTTCTGGCCGATATCCAAACCCGAGACAAAAAAAGATTATTTTCTATATTTCCATATTATTCTTTATTTTTTTAACACAATTAATAATATCCGATGGGGCCTAAAATATATGCGTAGACAGGAAATTTCAAGAGCTTTCAAAAAATGGGCCTACTTCCGATCGATATCCAAACCCAGAGCCAAGAAAATATTATTTTCGATTTTTCCATATTTTTCTTTATTTTTTTAACCGACTTAATATTATCCGATTGAGACAACAACAATATGGGTAGATAGGAAATTTCAAGACCTTTCAGACATCGGGACTACTTCTGACTGATATCGGAACCCAGAGCCAAAAAAAATTGTTTTCGATTTTTCAATATTTCTCTTTATTTTTTTTAACCGACTTAATAATATCCGATTTGGCCGAAAAAAATATGGGTAGATAGGAAATTTCAAGACCTTTCAGAAAATGGGCCTACTTCCGAACGATATCCGAACGCCCAGATCCAAAAAAAAATTATTTTCGATTTTTCCATATTTCTCTTTTTTCTTTTTAACCGACTGAATAATATCCGATCGGGCCCAAAAAAATATGGATAGATAGGAAATTTCAAGACCTTTCGGAAAATGGGCCTACTTCAGACCGATATTCAAACCCAGATCCAAAAAAAAACTTTTTTTCCATTTTTCCATATTTTTCTTTTTTTTTTTTATCGATTGAATATTATTCGATCGGGCAGACAAAAATATAGATTGATAGGGGGACTTTAAGGCCTTTCAGAAAATGGGGCTACTTACAACCGATATCCAAACCCAGCGACGAAAAAAATTAATTTCGTTTTTTCCATATCTTTCTTTATTTTCTTAATCGATTTCATATTATCCGATTGGGCCAACAAAAATATGGATTGATAGGTAATTTCTAGACCTATCAGAAAATGGGCCTACTTCCAACCGATGTGCAAACCCAGAGTCAAAAAAATTATTTTCAAATTTTCGACATATTTCATTACTGCTTTAACCGACTTAATAATATCCGATCGGGCCCATAAAAGTATGGATAGATAGGAAATTTCAAGACCTTTCAAAAAATGGGCCTACTTCCAAGCGATATCCAAACCCAGAGTCGAAAAAAATTATTTTCGATTTTTCGATTTTTTCTTCATTTCATTTAACAGAATTAATAATATCCGATTGGGCCGAAAAAAATATGGGTCGATAGGAAATTTCAAGACCATTCAGACATCGGGCCTACTTCTGACTGATATCGGAACCCAGAGCCAAAAAAAATTGTTTTCGATTTTTCAATATTTCTCTTTATTTTGTTTAACCGACTTAATAATATCCGATTTGGCCGAAAAAAATATGGGTAGATAGGAAATTTCAAGACCTTTGAGAAAATGGGCCTTCTTCCAACCGATATCCAATTCCAGAACCAAAAAAAATTATTTTCGATTTGTGAATACTTTTCTTTATTATTTTGAACCGACCTAATAATACCCGATTGAGCCGACAAAAATATGAATTGATAGGTAATTTCAAGACCTTTCAGAAAATGTGCCTACTTCAGACCGATATCCAAACCCAGATCCAAAAAAAAACTTAGTTTCCATTTTTCCATACTTTTCGTTTTTTTTTTTTACCGATTGAATATTATTCGATCGGGCAGACAAAAATATAGATTGATAGGGGGACTTTAAGGCCTTTCAGAAAATGGGGCTACTTACAACCGATATCCAAACCCAGCGACGAAAAAAATTAATTTCGTTTTTTCCATATCTTTCTTTATTTTCTTAATCGATTTCATATTATCCGATTGGGCCAACAAAAATATGGATTGATAGGTAATTTCTAGACCTATCAGAAAATGGGCCTACTTCCAACCGATGTGCAAACCCAGAGTCAAAAAAATTATTTTCAAATTTTCGACATATTTCATTACTGCTTTAACCGACTTAATAATATCCGATCGGGCCCATAAAAGTATGGATAGATAGGAAATTTCAAGACCTTTCAAAAAATGGGCCTACTTCCAAGCGATATCCAAACGCAGAGCCAAAAAAATATTATCTTCGATTTTTCCATATTTTTCTTTATTTTTTTTAAACATCTTAATAATATCCGATTGGGCCGAAAAAAATATGGTTTGATAGGAAATTTTAACACTTTTCAATAAATGGGCCTTCTTCCAACCGATATCCAAACCCAGAACCAAAAAAAATTATTTGCCATTTTTCAATATTTTTCTTTATTTTTTTTAAACGACTTAATAATATCCGATTGGGCCGAAAAAAGTAAGGGTAGATAGGAAATTTCAAGACCTTTCAGAAAATAGGCCTACTTCCGACCGATATCCTAACCCAGAGCAAAAAAAAAATGATTTGCGATTTTTCAATATTTTTCTCTATTTTTTTTAAACGACTTAATAATATCCGATTGGGCCGAAAAAAGTATGGGTAGACAGGAAATTTCAAGTCCCTTTAGACAATGGGCCTACTTCTGACTGATATCCAAACCCAGATCCAAAAAAAAAATTATTTCCGATTTTGCCTTATTTTTCTTTATTTTTTCTAACGGATTTCATAATATCCGATTGGGCCGAAAAAAATATGGTTTGAGAGAAAATTTCAAGACCTTTCAGACATTGTGCCTACTTCCGACCTATATCCAAATCCAGAGCCAAAAAAAATTATTTTCGATTTTTCAATATTTCCCTTTATTTTTTTTTAACCGGCTTAATAATATCCGATTGGGCCGAAAAAAATATGGATAGATAGGTAATTTCAATTTCAAGACCTTTCAGACATTAGGCCTACTTCTGACCAATATCGAAAAGCAGAGCCAAAAAAAATTATTTTCGATTTTTCAATATTTTTCTTTATTTTTTTTAAAGGACTTAATAATATCCGATTGGGCCGAAAAAATATGGGTAGATAGGAAATTTCAAAACCTTTCAGACATTGGACCAACTTCTGACTGATATCAGAACCCAGAGCCAAAAAAAATTATTTTCGATTTTTGAATATTTTTCTTTATTATTTTGATCCGACTTAATAATACCCGATTGGGCCGACAAAAATATGAATTGATTGGTAATTTCAAAACCTTTCAGAAAATGAGCCTCATTCCCACCGATATCCAAACACAGGGCCGAAAAAATTGTTTTCTATTTTTCTCATCATTTTTTTTAACCGGCTTAATAATATCTCTGGCCGACAGAAACATGGATTGATACGTAATTTCAAGGCCTTTCAGACAATGGGTCTACTTCCAACCGATATCCAAACCAAAAGCCAAAAAAAATTATTTTCGATTTTTCCATATTTTTCTTTTTTTTTAACCGACTGAATATTATTCGATCGGGCAGACAAGAATATAGATTGATAGGGGGATTTTAAGGCCTTTCAGAAAATGGTACTACTTACAACCGATATCCAAACCCAGCGACGAAAAAATTATTTTCAATTTTTCCATATTTTTCTTTATTCCTTTAACCGACTTAATATTATCCTATTGGGCCGAAAAAAATATGGGTGGATAGAAAATTTCAAGACCTTTCAGAAAATGGGCCTACTTCTGGCCGATATCCAAACCCAGCGACGAAAAAAATTATATTAGACGTATCCATATTTTTCTTTATTGTTTTAACCGACTTAATATTATCCGAATGGGCCAAGAAAAATATGGATTGATAGGTAATTTCAAGACCTTTCAGAAAATGTGCCTAATTGCCACCGATATCCAAACCCAGAGCCCAAAAAAATTATTTTCTATTTTTCTCATCATTTTTTTAACCGACTTAAAAATATTTCAGGCAGACAAAAACATGGATTGATAAGTAATTTCAAGGCCTTTCAAAAAATGGGCCTACTTCCAACCGATATCCAAACCAAAAGCCAAAAAAAATTATTTTCGATTTTTCCATATTTTTCTTTTTTTTTAACTGACTGAATATTATTCGATCGGGCAGACAAGAATATAGATTGATAGGGGGATTTTAAGGCCTTTCAGAAAATGGTACTACTTACAACCGATATCCAAACCCAGCGACGAAAAAATTATTTTCGATTTTTCCATATTTTTCTTTATTTTTTTAACCGACTTAATATTATCCTATTGGGCCGAAAAAAATATGGGTAGATAGAAAATTTCAAGACCTTTCGGAAAATGTGCCTAATTGCCACCGATATCCAAACCCAGAGCCCAAAAAAATTATTTTCTATTTTTCTCATCATTTTTTTAACCGACTTAAAAATATTTCAGGCAGACAAAAACATGGATTGATAAGTAATTTCAAGGCCTTTCAGAACATGGGCCTACTTCCGACCGATATGCAAATCCATATACAAAATATTATTTTCGAATTTTGATATATTTGTTTACTGTTTTTACCGACTTAATAACTTCCGATTGGGCAGAAAAAATATGGATAGACAGGAAATTTCAAGAACTTTCAGAAAATGGGCCTACTTCCGTCCGAGATCCAAACCCACAGCCAAAAAAATATTATTTCCGATTTTTCCATATTTTTCTTTTTTTTTTTTAACCGACTGAATATAATTCGATCGGGCAGACAAGAATATAGATTGATAGGGGGATTTTAAGGCCTTTCAGAAAATGGTACTACTTACAACCCATATCCAAACCCAGAGTGCGAAAAAATTATTTTCGATGTTTCCATATTTTTCTTTATTTTTTTTAAACGACTTAATAATATTCGATTGGGTCGAAAAAAATATGGTTTGATAGGAAATGTTCAAACCTTTCAAAAAATGTGCCTAAATCCCACCGATATCCAAACCCAGAGCAGAAAAAAATTATTTTCTATTTTTCTCATCATTTTTTTTAACCGACTTAATAATATCTGATCAGGACGACAAAAACATGGATTGATAGGTAATTCCAAGGCCTTTCAGAAAATGAACCTACTTCCGACCGATATGCAAATCCAGAATCAAAAAATTATTTTCGAATTTTCATATATTTCTTTACTGTTTTAACCGACTTAATAATATCCGATTGGGCCGAAAAAATATGGATAGATAGGAAATTTCGAGAACTTTCAGAAAATAGACCTACTTCCGGCCGATGTCCAAACCCAGAGCCAAAAAAATATTATTTTCGATTTTTCCATATTTTTCTTTTTTTTTTAACCGACTAAATATTATTCGATCGGGCAGACAAGAATATAGATTGATAGGGGGATTTTAAGGCCTTTCATAAAATGGGCCTACTTACAACCGATATCCAAACCCAGCGACGAAAAAAATTATTTTCGATTTTTCCATATTTTTCTTTATTTTTTTAACCGACTTAATATTTTACGATTGGGCCGAAAAAAATATGGGTAGATAGAAAATTTCAAGACCTTTCAGACATTGGGCCTACTTCCGACCGATATCCAAACGCGGAGACAAAAAAAAATTATTTTCGATTTTTCCATATTTTTCTTTATTTTTTTTTAACAACTTAATAATATCAGATTGGGCCGAAAAAAATATGGACTGATAGGTAATTTCAAGGTCTTTCAGAAATGGACCTACTTCCAACCGATATCCAAACCCAAAGCCGAAAAAAATTATTTTCGATTTTTCGATTTTTTCTACATTATTTTTAACCGATTTAATAATATCCCATCAGGCCGACAAAAATATGGATTAATAGGTAATTTCAAGACCTTTCAGAAAATGGGCCTACTTCCGACCGATATGCAAATCCAGAATCAAAAAATTATTTTCGAATTTTGATATATTTCTTTACAGTTTTAGCCGACTAAATAATATCCGATTGGGCCCATAAAAGTATGGATAGATAGGAAATTTCAAGACCGTTCAAAAAATGGGCCTACTTCTAGCCGATATCCAAACCCAGAGCCAAAAAAATATTATTTTCGATTTTTTCATATTTTTCTTTATTTTTTTTAAACGACTGAATATTATTCGATCGGGCAGACAAAAATATGGATTGATAGGTAATTTCAAGACCTTTCAGAAAATGGGCCTACTTCCAACCGATGTGCAAACCCAGAGTCAAAAAAATTATTTTCGAATTTTCGATATATTTCATTACTGCTTTAACCGGCTTAATAATATCCGATTGGGCCCATAAAAGTATGGATAGATAGAAAATTTCAAGACCTTTCAAAAAATGGGCCTACTTCCTGCCAATATCCAAACCCAGAGCCAAAAAAATATATTTCGATTTTTCCGTATTTTTATTTTTTTTTTTTAAACGACTTAATAATATCCGATTGGGCCGAAAAAAATATGGGTAGATAGAAAATTTCAAGACCTTTCAGACATTGGGCCTACTTCCGACCGATATCCAAACGCGGAGACAAAAAAAAATTATTTTCGATTTTTCCATATTTTTCTTTAATTTTTTTTAACAACTTAATAATATCAGATTGAGCCGAAAAAAATATGGACTGATAGGTAATTTCAAGGTCTTTCAGAAAATGGACCTACTTCCAACCGATATCCAAACCCAAAGCCGAAAAAAATTATTTTCGATTTTTCGATTTTTTCTACATTATTTTTAACCGACTTAATAATATCCCATCAGGCCGACAAAAATATGGATTGATAGGTAATTTCAAGACCGTTCAGAAAATGGGCCTACTTCCAACCGATGTGCAAACTCAGAGTCAACAAAATTATTTTCGAATTTTCGATATACTTCATTACTGCTTTAACCGACTAAATAATATCCGATCGGGCCCATAAAAGTATGGATAGATAAGAAATTTCAAGACCTTTCAAAAAATGGACCTACTTCCAGCTGATATCCAAACCCAGAGACAAAAAAAGATTATTTTCGATTTTTCCATATTTCTCTTTATTTTTTTTAAACGACTTAATTATATCCGATCGGGCCGAAAAAATATGGTTTGATAGGAAATTTGAACACCTTTCAAAAAATGGGCCTTCTTCTAACCGATATCCAAACCCAGAACCAAAAAAAATTATTTTCGATTTTTGAATATTTTTCTTTATTATTTTGAACCGACTTAATAATACCCGATTGGGCCGACAAAAATATGAATTGATAGGTAATTTCAAGACCTTTCAGAAAATGTGCCTAATTCCCTCCGATATCCAAACCCAGATCGGAATAAAATTATTTTCTATATTTCTCATCATTTTTTTTAACCGACTTAATAATATCTCAGGCCGACAAAAACAGGGATTGATAGGTAATTTCAAGGCCTTTCAGAAAATGGGCCTACTTCCAACCGATATCCAAACCCAAAGCCAAAAAAAATTATTTTCGATTTTTCGATTTTTTCTTCATTTACTTTATCCGACTTAATAATATCCCATCAGGTCGACAAAAATATGGATTGATAGGTAATTTCAAGTCCGTTCAGAAAATGGGCCTACTTCCAACCGATGTGCAAACCCAGAGTCAACAAAATTATTTTCGAATTTTCGATATATTTCATTACTGCTTTAACCGACTTAATAATATCCGATCGGGCCCACAAAAGTATGGATAGATAGGAAATTCAAGACCTTTGAAAAAATGGGCCTACTTCCGGCCGATATCCAAACCCAGAGTCAAAAAAAGATTATTTTCGATTTTTCCATATTATTCTTAATTTTTTTAACAGACTTAATAATATCCGATTGGGCCGAAAAAAATATGGGTTGAGAGGAAATTTCAAGACCTTTCAGACATTAGGCCTACTTCCGGCCGATATCCAAACCCAGAGCCAAAAAAAAATTATTTTCGATTTTTCCATATTTTTCTTTATTTTTTTTAAACGACTTAATAATATCAGATTAGGCACTATGACCAAATCGACCACAGTTAAAACACGGGGTTAGATTCAAGTCATCGAATTCTCTGCAATTTTGATAACCAATATGTACTCTATATTTATTACTCACAATTTGATTATATACTTCCGATGGTGTTTCAATTAATATAGTGTTAATTTTTGTTTTAATGTTTTCAAATATATGTAACTGTTTGCATTTGCTGTTTAGGTGTTTGAAGTTCCTCTTGTTAATATCTTGCTCTATTTCTTTAATCTGCATGTCTTCAAAATTGTCGAAGCCTGTTATTTTCATCTTGGGATTTTTAATAGATTCTCTTGTTATCTTGTAGTAGGCAGAATACTTTTGTTTTAGTATATTCATAGTTTGTATAAAACTCTCCTCATTTATAAAGCTTATTATTGCTACATCTTTGTTCTTGATTTTTATACTTATTGCTTGTATAGATGAATTTTTATTTATATAGTGAGCTATATATGGTTTTATATCTGGCACATTTGTTCCTTTATTATCATTCTGTATTACTTTCACTGTTAGTTTTTGTATCTTCTTTTCTAATTGCTTATCACATACTACCACTTCCGCAAATGTTTTTTTGTTTTTGGTATAGTTTTCTTTGTCTAAAATTTGGTTTAGCATGAGATTATTGTTGTGTACTTCTGTACTTATGTGTTTTAATAGCTTTTTTTCTTCTTCAGGAAAATTTGTCAATTCTTGATTTCCTTTGATTTCCTTAGCTTTTATTAGTAGCAATTCTTCTTCAGCTTGTTTTAATTTTTGTTCTGTCTGTGCATTGGTTCTTATTAGTATTTCGTACCTTGTCATTATCAGATCATTTTGGTTTCTCAGATTTTCTAGTTCCCTCCGTAGTAGCACTACTGCAACACGTGGGTCTTTTTGAGGTTATGTCATCTATATTATTTTCTTCACATATTATTTCTATGGCAGATAAGTAGTTTTGTGTTCTTTTTCTGTTATAATCACTTTTATGGTAGACATTGTTACACACTACACATATCACAACACCCACTGGCGTCCCCGGATGACATTTGTAATAAATTTCTGGCGGAGGGGTCTGCTTAAGCAGCACATCCTCGTCCGCCATCTTGGCGATTATTTTTCTCATCATTTTTTTTAACCGACTTAATAATATTTGATCAGGCCGACATAAAAATGGATTAATAGGTAATTTCAAGGCCTTTCAGAAAATGGGCCTACTTCCAACCGATATCCAAACCCAAAGCCGAAAAAAATTATTTTCGATTTTTGATATATTTCTTTACTATTTTAACCGACTTAATAATATCCGATTGGGCCGAAAAAATATGGGTAGATAGAAAATTTCAAGACCTTTCAGAAAATGGGCCTACTTCCGGCCGATATCCAAACCCAGAGACAAAAAAAGATTATTTTCTATTTTTGCATATTTTTCTTTATTTTTTTTAAACGACTTAATAATATCCCATTGGGCCGAAATAAATATGGGTAGATAGAAAATTTCAAGACCTTTCAGATATTGGGCCTACTTCCGACCGATATCCAAACGCAGAGACAAAAAAAATTATTTTCGATTTTTCCATATTTTTCTTTATTTTTTTTAATGATTTAATAATATCAGATTGAGCCGAAAAAAATATGGATTGATAGGTAATTTCAAGGTCTTTCAGAAAATGGACCTACTTCCAACCGATATCCAAACCCAAAGCCGAAAAAAATTATTTTCGATTTTTCGATTTTTTCTACATTATTTTTAACCGACTTAATAATATCCCATCAGGCCGACAAAAATATGGATTGATAGGTAATTTCAAGACCTTTCAGAAAATGGGCCTACTTCCGACCGATATGCAAATCCAGAATCAAAAAATTATTTTCGATTTTTGATATATTTCTTTACAGTTTTAGCCGACTGAATATTATTCGATCGGGCAGACAAAAATATGGATTGATAGGTAATTTCAAGACCTTTCAGAAAATGGGCCTACTTCCAACCGATGTGCAAACCCAGAGTCAAAAAAATTATTTTCGAATTTCGATATATTTCATTACGGCTTTAACCGATTTAATAATATCCGATAGGGCCCATAAAAGTATGGATAGATAGGAAATTTCAAGACCTTTCAAAAAGTGGGCCTAGTTCCTGCCGATATCCAAACCCAGAGCCAAAAAAATATATTTCGATTTTTCCATATTTTTATTTTTTTTTTTTAAACGACTTAATAATATCCGATTGGACCGAAAAAAATATGGGTAGATAGGAAATTTCAAGACCTTTCAGAAAATGGGCCTACTTCCGACCGATATCCAAACCCAGAGCTAAAAAAAGATTATTTTCGATTTTTCCATATTTTTCTTTATTTTTTTTAAACGACTTAATAATATCAGATTGGGCCGACAAAAATATGGATTGAAAGGTAATTTCAAGGCCTTTCAGAAAATGGGCCTACTTCCAACCGATATCCAAACCCAAAGCCGAAAAAAATTATTTTCGATTTTTCGATTTTTTCTTCATTTTTTTTAACCGACTTAATAATATCCCATCAGGTCAACAAAAATATGGATTGATAGGTAATTTCAAGTCCGTTCAGAAAATGGGCCTACTTTCAACCGATGTGCAAACCCAGAGTCAACAAAATTATTTTCGAATTTTCGATATATTTCATTACTGCTTTAACCGACTTAATAATATCCGATCGGGCCCACAAAAGTATGGATAGATAGGAAATTTCAAGACCTTTCAAAAAATGGGCCTACTTCGAGCCGATATCCAAACCCAGAGACAAAAAAAAGATTATTTTCGAATTTTCCATATTTTCCTTTATTTTTTTTAAACGACTTAATAATATCCGATTGGGCCGAAAAAAATATGGTTTGATAGGAAATTTTAACACCTTTCAAAAAATGGGCCTTCTTCCAACCGATATCCAAACCCAGAACCAAGAAAAATTATTTTCGATTATTGAATATTTTTCTTTATTATTTTGAACCGACTTAATAATACCCGATTGGGCCGATAAAAATATGAAATGATAGGTAATTTCAAGACCTTTCAGAAAATGTGCCTAATTCCCACCGATATCCAAACCCAGAGCCGAAAAAAATTATTTTCTAAATTACTCATCATTTTTTTTAACCGACTTAATAATATCTGATCAGGCGGACAAAAACATGGATTGATAGGTAATTTCAAGGCCTTTCTGAAAATGTGCCTAGTTCCAACCGATATCCAAACCCAAAGCCGAAAAAAATTATTTTCGATTTTTCGATTTTTTCTTCATTTACTATAACTGACTTCATAATATCCCATCAGGTCGACACAAATATGGATTGATAGGTCATTTCAAGACCTTTCAGAAAATGGGCCTACTTCCGACCGATATGCAAATCCAGAACCAAAAAATTATTTTCGAATTTTTGATATATTTCATTACTGTTTTAACCGACTTAATAATATCCGATTGGGTGGTGGGATCCGAGTGGTTAGAATAACGAAGTGTAGATGGCGCTGTTGTACTACATATACGTGGAAGATTTGTTTCTTGGTAGTCATTACGTTTCGAGTCGTGATTGTCATTGCACGCTACATAAAAATGATGGATATAGTTATAGATATTCAGTGTCTTAAAGATGCTGTTAATAACAATGCACCAAAGGAAATCGCTGTTGTTGCTCTTAATGGTGATTTACACGATCATTGGTTAGTGGCTCCGACGGCTTGTGTAGTTGATTTGAGCGATGAAATTAGAAAACATAATCATTGGTTAACTCATTATTGTCAAGGCATTAATTACTTGGAAGGTGAAGTTGATTTGAAAATGTTTCATAAAATTTTGCAAGATTTATCAAAAAGTGCTCGAAAAATTTACGTTAGAGGCAGCGAAAAGTGGTTGATGCTTCATAAAATTACAGCAAACGAAATCATCAATTTGGAATATGACGTAGATTGTCCTGCGTTCGATAAGTTATCATCAATGTATATTGTACGCATCGCGCTTTAAAATTTTCGGGTTATAAATATCGATGTGCGTTAAATCGCAATTGTCGTTTGAAAGGCTACATATCTTTATACCTTGGTTATCTAAATAAAAATTGAATCGATCTTCACAATGGACAGCCTTCAAATATTGAAGATCCTTTCACCAATCCAGTCGCATACTATAAGTGTATTGTCAGCCGATCAAATCTCACGGGTATGGACCAAACCGCCGGCGTTCATCGTAAACACTGACGGTCATACCAAACCTGGTATGCATTGGGTTGCGTTCTGCGTCGAAAGATCTTCTAACGGTCTATACTTTGACAGTTTTGGATTATCGCCTATAATACCCGACCACATAAGCCGTTTGCAAAAAAAAAATTGTAAACATTTCGTTGGAAGGCAATACAACTTCAAAATAACGCATCCGATGTTTGTGGTCAATATTGTATTATGTTTTTAAGTTATATGAGTAATGGCTTAGGTTTCAAAAAGTTTCTGGATTATTTTTCTGTCAACTTGGCGAAAAATGATAACGTGGTTGACGATATGTGCGCTATAAAAAAACTGACGGAAATTTCACTGGTAACGGTGGATGCTTCGTCAGATGTTTACAAAATTCTCACTCTAAAGTGTTTTTGTTATAATTGTCAGCATTTCTGTTATCACGCGAAAGTTTTGATGTAAGACGATACAACGTGTGTCATGAAAATTTAACCGTTTCAACTACATTTGCGTTATTTAAGCTTGCTCGTCTCATTCTTAACCGAATTATAATATCCGATCGGGCCCATAAAAGTATGGATAGATAGGAAATTTCAAGACCTTTCAAAAAATGGGCCTACTTCCTGCCGATATCCAAACCCAGAGGCAAAAAAATATATTTCGATTTTTCCATATTTTTATTTTTTTTTTTTTAAACGACTTAATAATATCCGATTGGACCGACAAAAATATGGATTGATAGGTAATTTCAAGGCCTTTCAGAAAATGGGCCTACTTCCAACCGATATCTAAACCCAAAGCCGAAAAAAATTATTTTCGATTTTTCGATTTTTTCTTCATTTTTTTTAACCGACTTAATAATATCCCACCAGGTCGACAAAAATATGGATTGATAGGTAATTTCAAGTCCGTTCAGAAAATGGGCCTACTTCCAACCGATGTGCAAACCCAGAGTCAACAAAATTATTTTCGAATTTTCGATATATTTCATTACTGCTTTAACCGACTTAATAATATCCGATCGGGCCCACAAAAGTATGGATAGATAGGAAATTTCAAGACCTTTCAAAAAATGGGTCTACTTCGAGCCGATATCCAAACCCAGAGACAAAAAAAAGATTATTTTCGAATTTTCCATATTTTTCTTTATTTTTTTTAAACAACTTAATAATATCCGATTGGGCCGAAAAAAATATGGTTTGATAGGAAATTTTAACACCTTTAAAAAAATGGGCCTTCTTCCAACCGATATCCAAACTCAGAACCAAGAAAAATTATTTTCGATTATTGAATATTTTTCTTTATTATTTTGAACCGACTTAATAATACCCGATTGGGCCGACAAAAATATGAAATGATAGGTAATTTCAAGACCTTTCAGAAAATGTGCCTAATTCCCACCGATATCCAAACCCAGAGCCGAAAAAAATTATTTTCTATTTTACTCATCATTTTTTTTAACCGACTTAATAATATCTGATCAGGCGGACAAAAACATGGATTGATAGGTAATTTCAAGGCCTTTCTGAAAATGTGCCTAGTTCCAACCGATATCCAAACCCAAAGCCGAAAAAAATTATTTTTGATTTTTCGATTTTTTCTTCATTTACTTTAACTGACTTCATAATATCCCATCAGGTCGACACAAATATGGAT
The DNA here is from genome assembly GCA_036365515.1 of Torymus aiolomorphi. Lineage (NCBI taxonomy): Eukaryota > Metazoa > Arthropoda > Insecta > Hymenoptera > Torymidae > Torymus > Torymus aiolomorphi. The sequence goes on from CM070874.1 coordinate 27,224,949, forward strand.
TGATAGGTAATTTCAAGACCTTTCAGAACATGGGCCTACTTCCGACCGATATGCAAATCCATATACAAAATATTATTTTCGAATTTTGATATATTTGTTTACTGTTTTTACCGACTTAATAACTTCCGATTGGGCAGAAAAAATATGGATAGACAGGAAATTTCAAGAACTTTCAGAAAATGGGCCTACTTCCGTCCGAGATCCAAACCCAGAGCCAAAAAAATATTATTTCCGATTTTTCCATATTTTTCTTTTTTTTTTTTAACCGACTGAATATAATTCGATCGGGCAGACAAGAATATAGATTGATAGGGGGATTTTAAGGCCTTTCAGAAAATGGTACTACTTACAACCGATATCCAAACCCAGCGTCGAAAAAAATTATTTTCGATGTTTCCATATTTTTCTTTATTTTTTTTAAACGACTTAATAATATTCGATTGGGTCGAAAAAAATATGGTTTGATAGGAAATGTTCAAACCTTTCAAAAAATGTGCCTAAATCCCACCGATATCCAAACCCAGAGCAGAAAAAAATTATTTTCTATTTTTCTCATCATTTTTTTTAACCGACTTAATAATATCTGATCAGGACGACAAAAACATGGATTGATAGGTAATTCCAAGGCCTTTCAGAAAATGAACCTACTTCCGACCGATATGCAAATCCAGAATCAAAAAATTATTTTCGAATTTTGATATATTTCTTTACTGTTTTAACCGACTTAATAATATCCGATTGGGCCGAAAAAATATGGATAGATAGGAAATTTCGGGAACTTTCAGAAAATGGACCTACTTCCGGCCGATGTCCAAACCCAGAGCCAAAAAAATATTATTTTCGATTTTTCCATATTTTTCTTTTTTTTTTAACCGACTAAATATTATTCGATCGGGCAGACAAGAATATAGATTGATAGGGGGTTTTAAGGCCTTTCATAAAATGGGCCTACTTACAACCGATATCCAAACCCAGCGACGAAAAAAATTATTTTCGATTTTTCCATATTTTTCTTTATTTTTTTAACCGACTTAATATTATACTATTGGGCCGAAAAAAATATGGGTAGATAGAAAATTTCAAGACCTTTCAGACATTGGGCCTACTTCCGACCGATATCCAAACGCGGAGACAAAAAAAAATTATTTTCGATTTTTCCATATTTTTCTTTATTTTTTTTTAACAACTTAATAATATCAGATTGGGCCGAAAAAAATATGGACTGATAGGTAATTTCAAGGTCTTTCAGAAATGGACCTACTTCCAACCGATATCCAAACCCAAAGCCGAAAAAAATTATTTTCGATTTTTCGATTTTTTCTACATTATTTTTAACCGATTTAATAATATCCCATCAGGCCGACAAAAATATGGATTAATAGGTAATTTCAAGACCTTTCAGAAAATGGGCCTACTTCCGACCGATATGCAAATCCAGAATCAAAAAATTATTTTCGAATTTTGATATATTTCTTTACAGTTTTAGCCGACTAAATAATATCCGATTGGGCCCATAAAAGTATGGATAGATAGGAAATTTCAAGACCGTTCAAAAAATGGGCCTACTTCCAGCCGATATCCAAACCCAGAGCCAAAAAAATATTATTTTCGATTTTTTCATATTTTTCTTTATTTTTTTTAAACGACTGAACATTATTCGATCGGGCAGACAAAAATATGGATTGACAGGTAATTTCAAGACCTTTCAGAAAATGGGCCTACTTCCAACCGATGTGCAAACCCAGAGTCAAAAAAATTATTTTCGAATTTTCGATATATTTCATTACTGCTTTAACCGGCTTAATAATATCCGATTGGGCCCATAAAAGTATGGATAGATAGAAAATTTCAGGACCTTTCAAAAAATGGGCCTACTTCCTGCCGATATCCAAACCCAGAGCCAAAAAAATATATTTCGATTTTTCCGTATTTTTATTTTTTTTTTTTAAACGACTTAATAATATCCGATTGGGCCGAAAAAATATGGTTTGATAGGAAATTTGAACACCTTTCAAAAAATGGGCCTTCTTCTAACCGATATCCAAACCCAGAACCAAAAAAAATTATTTTCGATTTTTGAATATTTTTCTTTATTATTTTGAACCGACTTAATAATACCCGATTGGGCCGACAAAAATATGAATTGATAGGTAATTTCAAGGCCTTTCAGAAAATGGGCCTACTTCCAACCGATATCTAAACCCAAAGCCGAAAAAAATTATTTTCGATTTTTCGATTTTTTCTTCATTTTTTTTAACCGACTTAATAATATCCCATCAGGTCGACAAAAATATGGATTGATAGGTAATTTCAAGTCCGTTCAGAAAATGGGCCTACTTCCAACCGATGTGCAAACCCAGAGTCAACAAAATTATTTTCGAATTTTCGATATATTTCATTACTGCTTTAACCGACTTAATAATATCCGATCGGGCCCACAAAAGTATGGATAGATAGGAAATTTCAAGACCTTTCAAAAAATGGGTCTACTTCGAGCCGATATCCAAACCCAGAGACAAAAAAAAGATTATTTTCGAATTTTCCATATTTTTCTTTATTTTTTTTAAACAACTTAATAATATCCGATTGGGCCGAAAAAAATATGGTTTGATAGGAAATTTTAACACCTTTAAAAAAATGGGCCTTCTTCCAACCGATATCCAAACCCAGAACCAAGAAAAATTATTTTCGATTATTGAATATTTTTCTTTATTATTTTGAACCGACTTAATAATACCCGATTGGGCCGACAAAAATATGAAATGATAGGTAATTTCAAGACCTTTCAGAAAATGTGCCTAATTCCCACCGATATCCAAACCCAGAGCCGAAAAAAATTATTTTCTATTTTACTCATCATTTTTTTTAACCGACTTAATAATATCTGATCAGGCGGACAAAAACATGGATTGATAGGTAATTTCAAGGCCTTTCTGAAAATGTGCCTAGTTCCAACCGATATCCAAACCCAAAGCCGAAAAAAATTATTTTTGATTTTTCGATTTTTTCTTCATTTACTTTAACTGACTTCATAATATCCCATCAGGTCGACACAAATATGGATTGATAGGTCATTTCAAGACCTTTCAGAAAATGGGCCTACTTCCGACCGATATGCAAATCCAGAACCAAAAAATTATTTTGGAATTTTGATATATTTCTCTACTGTTTTAACCGACTTAATAATATCCGATTGGGCCGAAAAAATATGGATAGTTAGGAAATTTCAAGAATTTTCAGAAAATGGGCCTACTTCCGGCCGATATCCAGACCCGGAGACAACAAAAGATTATTTTCGATTTTTCCATATTATTCTTTATTTTTTTAACAGACTTAATAATATCCGATTGAGCCCAAAAAAATATGGGTAGATAGGAAATTTCAAGACCTTTCAGAAAATGGGCCTACTTCGGATCGATATCCAAACCCAAAGCCAAAACAAATTATTTTCTATTTTTCGACTATTTCTTCATTTTTTTTTAACCGACTTAATAATATCCGATCAGGCCGACAAAAATATGGATTGATAGGTAATTTCAAAACCTTTCAGAAAATGGGCCTACTTCGGACCGATGTCAAAACCCAGATCCAAAAAAAAACTTATTTTCGATTTTTGCATATTTTTCTTCCTTTTTTTAACCGACTGAATATTATTCGATAGGGCAGACAGAAATATAGATTGATAGTGGGATTTTAAGGCCTTTCAGAAAATGGGCCTACTTACAACAGATATCCAAACCCAGCGACGAAAAAAATTATTTTCAATTTTCCATATGTTTCTTTATTTTTGAAACTGACTTAATATTATCCGATTCGGCCGACAAAAATCTGGATTGATAAGAAATTTCAAGACCTTTCAGAAAATGGGCCTACTTCCAACCGATATGCAAACCCAGTGTCAAAAAATTATTTTCGAATTTTCGATATATTTCATTACTGCTTTAACCGACTTAATAATATCCGATCGGGCCCAAAAAAGTATGGATAGATAGGAAATTTCAAGACCTTTCAAAAAATGGGCCTACTTCCAATCGATATCCAAACCCAGAACCAAAAAAAATTATTTTCAATTTTGGAATATTTTTCTTTATTATTTTGAACCAACTTTATAATACCCGATTGGGCCGACAGAAATATGAAGTGGTAGGTAATTAATTTCAAGACCTTTCAGAAAATGTGCCTAATTCTCACCGATATCCAAACGCAGAGCCGAAAAAAATTATTTTTTATTTTTCTCATCATTTTTTTTAACCGACTTAATAATATCTGATCAGGCCAACAAAAATATAGATTGATAGGTAATTTCAAGGCCTTTCAGAAAATGGGCCTACTTCGGATTGATATGCAAAACCCAAAGCCAAAACAAATTATTTTCCATTTTTCGACTATTTCTTCATTTTTTTTTTAACCGACTTAATAATATCCGATCAGGCCGACAAAAATATGGATTGATAGGTAATATCAAGGTCTATCAGAAAATGGGCCTACTTCCGATTGATGTCCAAATTCGGCGACGAAAAAAAAAATTTCAATTTTTCGATATTTTGCTTTATTTTTTTTAACTGACTTAATATTATCAGATCAACTATATAATTGAACTAGTCAACTTCAAAATAAACTTTAAATACCTGCCAAAGATAATCTCGATATCTCTGGCCAGTTTCGAGTTATGCTGCGGACAAATTTATAACACACACACACACACACACACACACACACACACACGCACGCACACACACACACACACACACACACACACAGACGTTTTCTAGAAAATGCTTATCTCGACTCAGGGAGCTTAGAAATATCGAAAATCATCGAAATCTCGAGGTCGAAAAATTTCACCGTTACCAAGCTTTCTCATTGAGAAAGCAAAAATTGAAAGAATTCTAAGGTAAACATCTTATTATTAAAAGTTATTTTCTTTTCTGTTCTTTTCTTGCTTTATTTTATATTAATCATTTGCAAACTTTTTGTTACAGATCGGTCTTTCGAAGTTAAATTCGATCGCCCGTGAAGTATTCCTCCCAATGATAAGGTTGGTCGATCTGACCAAAAGCTAGCGTTATATGATAACAAGTTTGAAGAATGTGAGTACCAAATACGGACGGAAAGTTGTGGCTGAATTGGAGAGCGAATATGATGTATTCATGGCAAAAAGAGTTTCGGAAGCTCTTGTTCAAGATGAAAATTTCTTCAAGAACCTCCACGACGCAGCGAATAAGTATGAATTATTTATGATTTACAATGGAGGTTCAAGTGTTGAGTTTAGTGGCAAATGACTTTCTTTTAAATATTTGAGTACTATGAATTATAATAGATCTGTAAATAAAGCGTATATAATTTAGAAGTCGTAAATAAAACGTTGTTCTTTTCAACTTGATAAAATTATACACCTTTTTTTTACACATATAACCCTTTATTGAGAGATATTAAAAACTTTTATTTAGAAAAATAAATCGGTTCATAAGATGTTCTTTACTATTCGCACATATTATCACGATTCCGTGAACGGTGCGATCGGGTCCGGTGTACATTTTCTTAACGAAGGCAACCAAATCTCGCGTGAATCGTATCCTAATGGTTATTGTCTTTTCGCGTTTGCTTTAACTCCCGATCTATCGGCTAACGAATGCACTCGTTGGAATTTGGTTAAGAACGGTAGCGTCAGATTAGATGTAAGATTCGCAGAAACATTAGCCAATACTGTAAATTGTATTGTCTATGCTGAGTATGCCAATGTTTTGGAAGTAGACGTATCACGTAAAGCTATTGTAGACTTTAGTGGTTAGAATAACGAAGTGTAGATGGCGCTGTTGTACTACATATACGTGGAAGATTTGTTTCTTGGTAGTCATTACGTTTCGAGTCGTGATTGTCATTGCACGCTACATAAAAACGATGGATATAGTTATAGATATTCAGTGTCTTAAAGATACTGTTAATAACAATGCACCAAAGGAAATCGCTGTTGTTGCTCTTAATGGTGATTTACACGATCATTGGTTAGTGGCTCCGACGGCTTGTGTAGTTGATTTGAGCGATGAAATTAGAAAACATAATCATTGGTTAACTCATTATTGTCAAGGCATTAATTACTTGGAAGGTGAAGTGTATTTGAAAATGTTTCATAAAATTTTGCAAGATTTATCAAAAAGTGCTCGAAAAATTTACGTTAGAGGCAGCGAAAAGTGGTTGATGCTTCATAAAATTACAGTAAACGAAATCATCAATTTGGAATATGACGTAGATTGTCCTGCGTTCGATAAGTTATCATCAATGTATATTGTATGCATCACGCTTTAAAATTTTCGGGTTATAAATATCGATGTGCGTTAAATCACAATTGTTTGAAAGGCTACATATCTTTATACCTTGGTTATCTAAATAAAAATTGAATCGATCTTCACAATGGACAGCCTTCAAATATTGAAGATCCTTTCCCCAATCCAGTCGCATACTATAAGTGTATTCTCAGCCGATCAAATCTCACGGGTATGGACCAAACCGCCGGCGTTCATCGTAAACACTGACGATCATACCAAACCTGGTATGCATTGGGTTGCGTTCTGCGTCGATAGATCTTCTAACGGTCTATACTTTGACAGTTTTGGATTATCGCCTATAATACCCGACCACATAAGCCGTTTGCAAAAAAAAAATTGTAAACATTTCGTTGGAAGGCAATACAACTTCAAAATAACGCATCCGATGTTTGTGGTCAATATTGTATTATGTTTTTAAGTTATATGAGTAATGGCTTAGGTTTCAAAAAGTTTCTGGATTATTTTTCTGTCAACTTGGCGAAAAATGATAACGTGGTTGACGATATGTACGCTATAAAAAAACTGACGGAAATTTCACTGGTAACGGTGGATGCTTCGTCAGATGTTTACAAAATTCTCACTCTAAAGTGTTTTTGTTATAATTGTCAGCATTTCTGTTATCACGCGAAAGTTTTGATGTAAGACGATACAACGTGTGTCATGGAAATTTAACCGTTTCAACTACATTTTCGTTATTTAAGCTTGCTCGTCTCATTCTTTACTTCTTAAACGTCTGCACTATTTTAACCGTGTGTTATAATTGTCAGCATTTCTGTTATCATGCGAAAGTTTTGATTTAAGACGATACAACGTGTGTCATGGAAATTTAATCGTTTCAACTACATGTTCATTATTTAACCTTGCTCGTCTCATTCTTTACTTCTTAAACGTCTGCACTTTTTTAACCGTGTGCGTTGTTTGAAGAGCTGTATTTAATTAAATAAAAAGATCGCTTGAGAGTCTTTCGCACCAGTCACTTTCTACTCGTAAAGATACGCGGTTCGCCATGGTGGCCCTGCCACGAGCTGCACAACACCCACATCAAGTCTTTTGTACATTGTACGCCTTAAATAAATCGTTCACCAAGAAAGTAATTATTGGTTTGGAATGCGACGAACTGGTCGACAAATTCGGCGACGAGTACTACAAACCTGTGGTTCGACTATTATCGAATGTCTTTGAAGGTGTTGCGTTTTTATACGGTGACTGGCAAGAATTCAAAACAAGTTTCGACGACATTAATAAATATTTTTGTGGACTTGATAATAGTTTAAAGGACTTTAAAGGAAAATTTACGGCAACGGTTGGACTTTAAAATTCACCACAAGTTACCAGGACAAAGCAATCGAAATTGAAAAAGACAGGACGCCTGGTGGTGATCGAATCAAACGGCTTCGTCATAGTTTAGTAAAGAAAAAGGTAACATTTGATTGTCTCCAAGAATTTATTGTATAGTTTATCGATACTCGTCTTAAATATTTGAATTCTATGGCGAGTAGTGTTCAATATCTTATCTGCTATGTTATGGAGTTTATTAAAAATAAAAGTAGTCTCATGCATGAAGCACACGTTCAAGTGTATACACTTAGCATTGTAAAAGACATTGTAAATTTAGTTGATGATGATGTAATACACAAAACAGCCTCTAGCGTATAAAAGCGGTGCAAAGAAAAGGACCAAGCCTCTCTATCTAAGTCCGATGTTGCTGATTTATTGTATCAGTTTGTATCATTACACATGCCAAGAATTGTTCAGAAATATTTGAATATACTTACTATGAACTTCTTTTTGTCTTTCTTGCCTTCCTCTTAAATCCAACTTATTATATTTTTAAAGACATTAATTTTTAATTTACATTTCTAAATTGTAATTTATAAAAATTAAATTTTATTTCACGAAATGAAACTAACTTACATTTGGATATTTTTTGAAAAAGTATTTTTAAATTATTTAATTAAAAGAACAAAAATTAGTTGAAATTATATACTCATAAATATGTTTAATTTGGTGACGCAAACATGCGCTAACGCAATCTCCGTGGTTCTTTTGCCGGCGCAGCGGTGGCCAATGAGCTCTTAGCAGCGCCTGGTGCCCTTTCACTCGCGCGTGGCCACTTGCGAGTCCGCGAGCCTTGTGGTGGGGCTAGCTCCGCGGCTCTTTTGTCGGCGCATCGGTGGCCAATGAGCTCTTAGCCGCTGTGCCTCCCACGTCCGCTAAATCAGCTTGTTGGGGGCGCACCAGCAGCCAATGAGCTGTTTTCTGGTGCACGGCCACCACTAATCACAATGATGAAGACACAGCGATAGCCAGTGGCTGCTTTTACACTGTGTCGTCATCGGTCACGAGTGCGTTCTTTGTATTGCTACACTAGCGCCACTAACTTTCCAGCGTGTGCTCTCCTGATGCGTCATTAGTAGTCGGACCGCCGATGTAGCCGTATGGATAACTGAAAAGGTATTTGAAACAGCTACTTCCTGCAGTCGACAGTCGATTTCCAGTAGCCAGCGGCCGACTTCAAATAGCCAACAGTCGATTTTCGACCTACTGTCAGTCGCGTATATTGTCTTGTCGCGTGAACATCTCCGTCGCAAAGTATCATGAGTGTATTAGAAAACACGATTGCCGTATCGATGTTGTAAATTTTCACGAACTTTGGCTGCATTGTACAGTGTTACGACTGCTGGCACCATTTTTGTGGTCGAATGTTTGGTATGGTTGTACGCCTCTACGATCTTCTGCAAAACATCAACATACCTTCGAGTATTTTTATGAGTAAAATACCGCCATTTCTTTCTTTTATAGTTCTTATCAATCTTTCCACAATGACAACTTTTACATCTGGACTGCGCACCACTCTAAACGCTGTATCGTAAGACTTTGCTGATTTCATTAACGTAGCGAAATTCTTTTCACGGTAATGTAATCTACACCTTACCAAAATAATATGTCGTCTTACTTATCCGGTAACGGCATACTCTCTCTATGTAACGTAATAAAGAAGTTTTTAATGATTACGGTAAAGACAAAGCTAAAGAAGCGCTGATGTTTTGTTTTATCTGACTCAGCTATCAGCATTTCACGTGCGTGACTTTTTCTCATTCTTTTCTCATTTTATAATCGCACATATTATTTGTAACATTAGAAAGACTGTGTCATAAAGAAATTTAATATATATCTCAACTGCTTAGGGTAAGGAAAATATGGTGTTCGATTATACTGCAGTTCGCTGAGCCATCGGTACGTGACATTTTTAAAAATAACATATCTGCAGTTCGTCGTCTGATGTTACACTATCCGGCTTACGCTGAAAATGAACGTCCGCAGAGTGCCGGCCGTGAATGCGAACGTTGATAAAGAATGTCATAGACAAGAGTTTTTTGCACGTGAGTATAATTCTAGAAATTGAAAACATGATGGTCCACATGAAAAGCTGCGATTTCGACGAATAATTCGAGGTAAGACGATACAATGAGATAGCAGAGCCCACGTACGATGAGATCATCCGTGGCAAAGACCAACGGCCGGTCGGCTGTCAGTCGTGAATATTGTTTTGTGGCATGAACATCTCTGCCGCAAAGTATCATGAGTGTATTGTGCGAATTCTGAAGTACGTCGGAGTCTCTCTTGTACCCCATGCAAATGTTGTGCGCAAGTATGTTATGTAGATAGTGATTCAACGCAAAAATTCGAGTGTACAGTTCCATGAGAGTGTCGCGAAAATGTAATCTATGATGAAGTGGTCTCATGGGCTGTCCATGAAGTTACGGTTTTTCCCATTTTTCCAAACCGTGCGCGAATCATTAGACACTGCGCGTGAGCCTTGGCCACTCGCTGTGCAGTATAGAGAGGCTGTACACAACAGTTGTACAAAACCATAAAAACCCCATGGATCTGAAAATTTTTTTTGTGGGTACGCTTGCCATGGTACAGAGAAGCCGTACACAAAAGTTATAAAATACACCATAAAAACCACATAGACGCCCCATAAGACTACATATTCATGAATCATATACCATTAGCTTCCAAAATCCGATAAAATATCGAAATCCCCATAAAACGCCCATGAATCTGAAAATTTTTTTAGGTAGGTACACTTGCCATAGTACAGAGAGGCTATACACAAAAGTTATAAAATACACCATAAAAACCCCATAAACGCCCCATAAGACTACAAGTAGTAGGGGCAGCGCGGCTACTACGCCAGCGCGGCTACTACGCCACTTACCGACAGAGCAGACTTACCGACCGAGTAGCGATATAATAATCGTGTGATGGTAAAAATGGTTAAAATCTGAGCGCGTGTACGCCATTTATCGACCAAGCAAAGAATTACAAATTGATTAGTGATATGTTAACCCTGTGATGGTAAAAATGTTTTGTAACAGTGCCATTTTACCATCACGTTAATGACTCAGTAGCATGGCCAGACTATGGTACACCCATGGCTATAGTAAGAGCGTATAGTAGACCGATAAATCCGAAAGACGGCCCGTGTCCCAGCGTGCAGGGAGCATAGGGCATATGTATGCGTCATTATGTTTAATTTCAATCGCATGGGGCATGAGACATTCATGAGCAAGGATGTGGGGGTGAAATAAATAATACGATGTTTTTTTTTTCATTCATTTATTATCTTTTATAAGTTTATAATAATCTATTGAAATCTTTTATAATTATGTTTCTCGGGAAAGGAAGAAGTATTAGAAGAAAATTTATTAATAAAACTCTTCCACTGTGACTCAAAGCTTACCTTGTGGCGAGATTGGTCACGATTTTTTATCTCATCAAGTGTATTTCGGCTGTAGCATGCTGAACTATCGCATCTCTTCTTTGTTCCGATATTCGTATAGAAGCCTTATCGCTATTAATTCTAATAACTCCAGAGTATTTCTATTGTGTTCTCCTTATCCACGCTTTTTCGCCTCAGTTACAAAATTAAAAAATTTTTAAATTATTAATAAAAATTTACAACGTCATTGGACTCGTAAGAGGTGTTCTCGCAAGAGAATCAAAAGTCGATTATTTTTTCGATATACTTAAGGGTATTCTATGGTAACTACACTAGTCAAAACAAGTACACATTTTATCTCTTGTTGATTTACTTTATTACAGATGTTGTTATTAATAAACTTACACTAAATACCAATAATATTTTCATTTTTGACAATTATATCTATTTTAATAGTCTTAAATATCGATATAAAGTTCCATTGAGAAGTTGATTTGACTCATATTTTGAGGTTAAATGTATGTTTTTTGCTTTTAAACTTTTTTTCCGTAAATTAGAGGCATCCAATGATACTTTTGCAGGAAAATAAATCTTCATAAGATATTTGTCTTTCTATTACATAAATTTTCAAAAATATCTGGGTCTTATCTTTTAGTACGACATATGAATGAAATTTAATATTTTGTAGGCGCAATTTGTTATAAGCTACTTAATACTTTAATTTACATATGAGATATGAGGAAAGAAAAATAAAAACGTTTATTAAACTTAATTTTAACATGTATTTGCATTATAATTTTACATTCATTGAACTGCAGCCCATTATTAAACATAATTTTACAAGGAAGTTTTTCATATTATATTAGCATTAAGCGTACAATGAATACAGTCTCTTCTTAAAGGTGGTACTACAATCTCTGTAGGATTGTGCTCTCGGCAACGTAGATATTTGAGAATTTCTTGATCGCTTTCTAAATCATCAGACAGTTTATCCCACGCTTGCTCGATACTGTTTGCTCCAAATGTTGTGAGAAATGCCTTAGGTAGCTGAGCAATATCTGTAGGACTCATAAAAGATAAATGTTCTGTGCGAAAAAATATCTTGAGAGATCTCTCTAGTGATGGAGTGTTATCACAAAATTTTCTTAGTAACAGTACATTTCGATGTGCACAATTTGCCTTCTAAGCAAGTCTATGATGTGGACATAGCTGCTCCAACACATCAAACTTGAGTCTCTGGAGTGATGGAAAGCGCATATCGCTCATATCATATACGCTAAGGTTGTATTGTTCAAGCCACTGCTTTTTCTCAAGGCCCTTCACATAGACGCCACTTGCATCATGTAGACTGCTTCGTAACACATTTTCCAAATCTTCATAGGGCAGCTCACCTGAACTCCAAGATAAGCCATGATAATTTTTTGCTATTTATTAATTCAACCTTTATAAATCTGATTTGCTTATCCATCTAATGTGTGAGTTATTAAACCCTAACCATTTAACATAAATCTTTTTCCCTTCTTCTTAAGCACCTTCGCCACAAGATAGACATCTGGATATTTAGTTTTGAGCAGTTCTTATTCATAGAAACCACCAGCGATGGGTTCATTCTGATAGTCTTTTAGCTTGTAGGTAACCGGATTAGTAGCCATTACTTGATTTATTATAAAAATTTCTGTGGACCAATTAGGTGTATAACCCTTCTCAAATAGTTGCTTTATCTTACTAACCCTTACTGTATCTCCAATCTTAAATTTTGGCTTTTTCACTATTTTAGCCTGTCGAGCAAACTTCGCAAGTACTTCTGCTTCATTGGCCAATGTTATAACTTTAGGCTTCATACCTATGGTACAATGTTTGCTGTTATTGTACTCCTTTAGCAAATTGGGTAAGATATCAAGCCACTTATATTTTCCACGCAAGCTGAATTGCATCCTCATCTTCTGCTTGAGGGTGCGATTGAAGCGCTCACAAATAGATGCTTTGAGATTACTGTATGTCGAATAGAGATTAATTCCATATCGTTGCATTAGACTTTGAAATTTAGCATTGTAAAATTCTTTGCCTCGATCGGTCTGTAAATTGGGTTGGTTTGCGTCCCTGCTGCAAAATAGACTCCATTGCTGCTGTGACATCACTGCCAGTCTTTTGCTTTACAGGAACAGCCCGTACATACTTGGAGAATACATCGATAATAGTGAGCATATATCTATAGCATTGTTTTCTCGAGCATAAGGCTGCATCTCCACTAGATCAGCTTGCCATGTCTCATGCAAGCCACGTACAATAAACTTGCGTCGTCGGTAATTTTGACGGGCAGGTGTGTGAAGCTCCTTAACCACTTGCTGCTGCATGTCCTTCATCCTGAATTATTGAAATCTCTTGTAATTTTGTCGTTCAGGCAAGGAAAAAGTATTTGAAGAAAATTTATTCATAAAATTTTTCCACTGTGATTCGCTCTTTTGTTTATCTTTTTGACTGTTGTCAGAAAATTTTGTATATGCTATATTACTGTTCGCAGTACTATTTGATTTATCCATTCTCAACGAGTGGTTGAACGATACTGCGATAAATTTATAATTGAAGAGCTATTTATAAGATTTACGTATGGTTGTTTGATAATAAATAATTGTGCATATAAGCTTCTTGACTATCTGCTTTCACATCTTCTATACTCTGAATTCATGACTGTAATTTTAGGACTTTTGTATCAATTTCATTTTTTTGACCCTCAACAATAACGCCTAAATTATCGAAGTCTCCGCGTAATTTCGCAGTTACTTCATACAAGCTCCTTATTTCTATTTTAATCATACGTTGTAGAGTGTCCAAATTAACAGCATCATCCGGTTGGGTAGGCTCAGAAATGTTACATAATCTCTTGCTGTTAATGTCGTATTGTCCGTCAGAAGTTACTTTGACGCCAACACCCGGAGGACCACGACTACCTTCAGCACGCTCGAGATTACGTCCGAATACATCGACACTCATGTTGCAACTGACTGCAATACCATCGAGTTCAATCAATTTATACTCAAATATGTATTATATTTATGTACGAGCACAGGCGTAATAATTTCAGATAGTCTTTCAATTCACATCGGAAAACGCTCTCGATCACGTGCTATCTGCTCCCATTCTCCGTGACGTGCAGCTCGACTGGCATAGGGCCACACATGCATCACATGAATAACTGGTTTAGCATCGAAGTGAACTCTCTTCGAAGACATCTTAATGTATGTAACCTGCTTCTTTGAGTTCTTCAATGATTGAATGAATCTCATTTATGTGGTTCTGATTGCCGGCTTCCTTCAGCCAAGAGTAAGCGAAGACGATCAACTAATTCATTAGGATCATCCCAGTATACATAATCCATACGCATATCTTTTCTTGCAATCTTATATTTAGGTAAGAGGCCTGAGCCACTAACATTTCTGTTTATTGATTTATCGAAATAGGGACCTATGAAGTCTTTATATTTGTTACTGTTGCTCTTACGCAGAGGTTGAGTTTCACTATAATTTCTTCTGAAAGCATTCGTTATTTCTACGATTTTTCGATAATTTTCAATATCATTGGAACCTATGTGCATCAAGTCAGGTTGCTTCTGAAAGAGCAATTGGAGTAAACCTGCTGTTTTTGGATAGTTTACATTTTGAACTTTCACATATGTTTTTGTAAAATGTATAGGTGAGTCACCAATTTTCATTACATTATCTTCTATTCGTACCCCATAGATATTATCGAGTAAGTTGGGACGTTTTTCTATCTTCTGTAAGTAAGTTTGTTTAACAAATTCTGTTTCTTCGTCATCATCATCATGTCCGCTTTCAGCTGTTTCAAATGATGCGTCTACTCTTTTAGTCTTTACAGTTTCATCAAGATCACTTTGTGATTCCTCTTCATCTTCATTATCTGAGCTAAGTTCTTGAACATAACTTGGCTCTTGCTCCTCTTCGTTTTTTTTTTAATTACTTTCTTTTTCTCTGTTTGTGCAGCATCAACGAGTTTTTCAAGTGGATTTACAATAGGCTTAAATGTTTCCCCCAACACCTTTTCTACATCTGTTTTATCTTGCCTCAACTGCTTGTACTTTCGCTTAATTGTTTCTCTCGATTTTACAATTTGATTGAGAACGTTTTCCTCTTGCTTGAGGTGTGCCATATTGTCTGATGAACAATTGAAATCATACTAATCGGTTTTGCTTTGGGGCAGCTATATTTATAAGAAATTGATCGAACCCCTTTCTATATCGACCAATACCAAGTGCCCTCTCTTTATCGATAACAAGGAATCCATACTTATCATTATTCCAGCAGCTTGAACACAAATCTCTAAATTGAACATATGACATATCTGTGTTTACATGATCATTATATACATGCTTTAAATTCATATCATCTTGTCGAAATAATACTAATAAATTAACATTATCTCGTATTAGATGCTTTGGAATGTGAGCATAAGATTGACATAGATAGAAGCAGTCCACATTTTTGTGTCTTCCCATACAAAAGAAATTTTTAATGTTTTCTTGTTTTTCACATGCTACATCATCAAATATGATAATTGAATTTGGAAGTACATCTTCTATTGATATTACTTCATCATGATCCTTGAATGGAAAATACTTAATTCCATTTATAGACTTTAAGAGAAGCTTGAGAAATTTGTATTTAGGCTGTTCCAGTGATTTTGAGTAAACATACACATTTTAAAATTTTAATCCACGAGGATGAGTAATGAGTGAGAGTAGAGCATTTGTTTTGCCACAGTTTGATGGACCACAAAATATAGCTTTAATATTATTGGGAAGCAGTTCTCCATGACGTCTTTTTGATTTTTGTTGCGTCATTAATTTATCAAAATTCACAACAGGTAGTTTAACGTGTTGCTCCTTGAACTCCATGTTCAATGTTTGACGTCTCAAAGAAAACTAACCTTGAAGGTATACATACATCATACTTATATACATTTCCAGTTAGTATGTATTTATCCTCCGAGGTGTTAACATCATGATTGAGCATAAGCAGCGTAAACGCAATACGCGTAAAGGTCGAGGCTTAGTCAATACAGTCATCAATAAACTTCCATTTGAATTACATCTGCCCGGCTATCAATACTGCGGACCTGGGACTAAAAAGCGTCTTGCTCGAGGTGACTCTGAAATTAATCCTTTAGACCAAGCTTGTAAAGAATACGACGTTGCCTACTCACAGAATCGAGAGAGCGTTGAGGCTAGAAACGCTGCTGATAGAGTATTAGCAAATAAAGCCTGGAAACGTGTTTTCGCTAAAGACGCAAGTATTGGTGAGAAAGCAGCAGCTTATACTGTAACAAGCGCTATGAAATTAAAATCAAAGTTCGGTATGGGGCTGAAAAAGAGGCCAACCACCACACTCGCTCAAGTAGTTAAGGCAGCCTCAAAACCGATTTCCCATAGTAGTGATTCCAGCGTTGGCCCCGCGAGGATTCTCCCGGTGAAACGGAATCATTTGATTAACTTCAGAGCGAACCAGAACGGAATCATTTGACTAAGTTCAGAGCGCTGCTCCGGCAGACCGCAGCGAAGAGAGCAGATACTATAGCAAAGAATCAAGTGTTCTGTTGAGTTTTCCTTTTTACAAGAGTAAATTTGTGGAAATTATGATGTTAACATACAAGAACATATTTTAGCAGCGATGAAGAGAATTCAGATATGTATTATATACTTATTATATTCTAATAATTTTTTAGTTTTTGCCTTAGCGGAAATATTTTTGTTCTATAAAGTTTTAAAAACTGTTGGTAAGAGTTTACTAGAAACTGTTAATTACCAATTATTAATTCATTTTAAATGTCATTAAAAATTATTTGAAAGTGTTTCAAACTCGTATAAACTATTTGAAACTGCGTTCAAAATCCTATATTTCGTAACATTTATAAACAGTTACAAATAGTTTTAAGTAATTGTTGACAATTATTAACTGTTATTGACATTAATAATTTAGTACAAGGTGAATAAAAATTATTCGAATAGATACTTTGTGAGTTTTATTTTTCATTTCAGAAAAACGTGTACATTGCAATGCCAGCCATAGGACTAAATTTTGGAGCTGAGAACTGATTGAAAATGATTAATGGCAATCATATCTGGACTGGTGCGAATAACTTTGATCAAGATAAAAGTTATTATGTTTAAGGGAGGTGAATAATTATGTGTTATCGGGTTCATAAACTTTATGGAACTTTATGTAAAAGCTTTTGGATAGAAGAAAATATTGATGAGTGGCCCGTGACCATAAATAAACAATATAATTTATGATGCTGATTTGACATATTGGTCTGAGCTTTGGTTTGATATCTTCAACGACATTAGTTGATATCAGTGCTGGGCTATTGTCCACATTTACTGAAGCACCCGTTAAAAGATTGTGTTAAATGAATATTGATATACTGAAAAAAGAGAAAATGATGTGCTAGTGTGAAAAATGTAGTGAATAAAAGTGTTCAGTTAATCTAATTTATGATTTTGTCAAGGTGGGAGACGTCAAAATGTTTCAGAGGAGATCTTTGTAAATATTTTTCTACACAAACTTTAAAAATTCTCAGTGATTCTTAGTTCCTAAACTGGTTGTGATTCTTAATTTTACTAGATTATGTGTGATAATTATGGGTTATTAATTTAAGTTGATTCAATCAATAATAATTTCATATGTACTCTATAGTGTTTGCAACTGAATAATTTTTTCACGAATTGTGGATTTAGAATGATGTTTTACAAATGGCTATAATATCTGGGCTGTTGCGAATAACTTTGATCAAGATAAAAGTTATTATGTTTAAGGGAGGTGAATAATTATGTGTTATGAGGTTCATATACTTTATAATAAGCTTTTGCATAACAGAAAATATTGGTGAGTGACACGTGAGCATAAATATACAATATAATTTATCACGCTGATTTGAAATATTGGTCTGAGACTTAAATTGGTTTAAAAAGAATTTGTCATCTTCAACAAAATTAGTGGATATCAGTGCGCTGTGCCATTGTACATATTTACTCAAGCACCAGTTAAAAGAATATGTTAAATGAATATTGAAATATTTTAAAAAGCGAAAATGATGTGTTATTGTGAAAATTTTAGTGAATAAAAGTGCTCAGTTAATCTAATTTATAATTTTATCACAGTGGAAGACGTCAAAATGTTTCAGAGGAGTTCTTAGTAAATATTTTTCTACACAAGATTCAGATAATAATTTCAAAAAGTGATATCAATTCAAGAATGTCAAGAAAGCTTTAATACAAATGATAATCATATCTGGACTGGTGCGAATAACTTTGATTAAGATAAAAGTTATTATTAAATATTTTCGATTTAAATTGGTTCCTAGATTGGAGAAATATTAGAAATTTGGAGCAAGGGATTTCTCAATTGAAAATGACCAAAGCTGAGCTTTTTGTCAAAAATAGCTAAATATGAGGCAATTGGAATTGGTGGCTTGGGCTTAAACGAGAAATAAATCGATTACAACACTCAAAAGCTCTGTTAGCATCTAAAGAAGGTCACTTAAGGTCTCAAGTAGAATCAGTTTAAATGTTTAAATAAAATTGGAAGGTATGAAACAACGTCATGAAGAACGAAAAAAGACACTTGCAGATACAAATAACTCGCATGACAGAATATCTAGATTTATAAATAGGCTACAGAAAAAGATGCAACTTGTGACAAGAGAAAGCAACATGTACAGGCAACAACTAGATACATATGAAATAGAAATATCTGGATACCAAAATAATAGTTAAGAACGAAAGCAAGTTAGTAAAGAAAAGCAAGAAAGTTAACTAACGAGAATGGTAAGAATTCTGAATAAATGGTTGACGTGTATGAAGCTCCTTAATATAATACAAAATAAGGAACATTAAAATTTCATTTACTACTTTGATCATGGCACTTGTAAATTAAATATCAATAATTTTAAGTATAAATAAATTTCTACAAAAAGTTGCGTAAATTTTTTCCCTTTTTTAATTTTAATTTATCTATTCTTACATAGTCTCTTAAAAAGTTGTGGAATCCAGAAGTATTCTACGAAAGTCATAACTTATAGACAAGTGTATATTATCATTCCTTGCCAATTCTTTAATTTATTAATAAGAATTAAAAGTTCACGCAAAACCTACGTGTTTGGAAAATAAATTATTGTTATTATCTCTCTTAACAACTGCAAAGTTTCTTTTCGAAAAACAATAATTACATAAAATATATTTAAATAAGAAAAATGAAAAGTTTATGGAAAACTTATATGCTACCCAAAATAAATTATTTTTATTATCTCTCTAAACCACCGTTAAGTCGCTTTGTAAAAAAAAATTCAGCACCCCCGTCCCCTCCTTTTCTCTCATCTTATCTTACTTAACAACTGTATAACGACACCACGAAAAACTTTCAGAAGAGCCTAAATATTTTTTTGAAACAGCCAACAAGAAATTCTGTACAAGAATAATATACTAACAAACTTTATTTGGAAATTAGAACTACAGAACGTTTGAAAAATGTTTTCTCTAAAAAGAAAGCATTAACATTTTTTTCTCGAAAATAATTTTTGATATATTCATTTATCTAAATTAAAGTAGAAATAATAAAACTTTCTGCGAAAGTATAAAATAAGGCACGTATAAGGTTTTCCTGGAATCTATAAAAATAAAAAGAAATATATTTTCATATGACTTTACAAATTAATAGTATTGAAAATTTATTATCGTACATAAAATACAGGTTTGATTATATTATTTCAAGAAACGTTACTAATGTAATCATTGTATCGAGCTCCTTATAGAAACATTCAAATTTAAAACTTTTATTGTCACTAACAATACTTCTATTTAATAATAATATTAAAAATGTACTATATAATAAACTCTCATAACATTATACAAATGTTTAAACTAAGGCAAGTATTAGCCTCTCTCTCTCTTCCTCTCTCTCTCTCTCTCTTTCTCTCTCTCTCTCTCTTTCTCTCTCTCTCTCTCTCTCTCTCTCTCTCCCCCTCTCTCAACCAACATTCGTCAAACTGAATACCAAAAACTTTAATAAGAGCTTAAATATTTTTTTTGAAACAATCAACACGTTTTTAAGAAGAAGAAATTTTTTAAGTAAGTTTTAACAACACAATTTTTAAGCAGTCCTTTTATTTCTTCGAATCTTATCAAGTCAATAAGCACACTTTGCAAATGGTGATAATTTTTTCATAACTCTTCAAATAATAATATTGTTAATATAAAACTTTCTATGAAAGTATAAAATGAGGCAAGTATAGTATATTATCCTACGCCTAAATCGATTTTTCTGCTATAGCCGTTTCCGAGAAACGTGCTATCTGCTAGCTTATAAAATTAAGCTAGCAGACCGCTTTCAGGTAACTTTGCGAGTATTCGATTTGGCGATTATGGAAAAAGGACATATTTTTGTGCTTATTTTCTGCTGTCAGATAGCCGAAGCTAAAAATCACAAAATCATTTTGGGAGTCCCAGTACGAGACATATAAGGGAGTTACGCAGACGTCGAATAATTAGGAAAGATAATTATTAAAATAATTCTTAATCGCAAGTAGCAGGGAAAAGCAAGGTCCCCGCGTATAAGGGAGTTACGTAGATGAGTCAAATTAGGCTACAAAATTATTTAAATAATTATTAATTCTAAGTAGCGGGGGGGGGGGGCGTACGTGTGCCCAATTAGTCAAGAAAATTATTTAAATGATCCTAAAATCCAAATAGCCGGGGGAAGCGAGGTCCACGCGTATAATGAAGTTAGGTAGACGTGCAAAATTAGGCAAGATTATTATTTAAATAATTCTTAATCGCAAGTAGCCTGGGGGAACAAGGTCCTCGGGTACAAGGGAGTTACGTACTCGTGCAAAACTAGGCACAATCATTATTAAAAAATTCTCAAACCCAATTAACCGGGGAAGCAAGGTTTACGCATATAAAGAAGTTACCTAGACGTGCTAAATTAGAGAAGAAAATTATTTAAATAGTTTTGAAACCCAAGTTGATGGGGAAAGCAAGATCCACGCTTATAAGAAAGTTACGTAGACATGCATAATTAGGAAAGATAATTATTTAAATATGTTGAATGTATAACGCCATCCATTTTTATATTAAATAGTTGAGGACGATCTTTGGAAGCAAAATGAAATGATCTTATTTCTTTATGGCAACGTTTCGTTGGCTTACAGTACGCCAACCTCATTGAGTCGAGAATAACATCTGATCGACGTATGATATATACGTTTATAATTTCGGCCTGATGAGGTTAGCCTACTAAGCCAACGAAACGTTGCCATAAAGAAATAAGATCATTTCATTTTGCCTCCAAAGATCGTCCTCAACTATTTAAATTATTATATAGTTCTAAGACCTAAGTAGTCGGGGGAGGCGAAGTCCACACGTACAAGGGAGTTACGTAGATGTGCCATATTTGGCAAGACAATTATTTAAATAATTCCAAAATCCAAGTAGAGGGGAAAACAAGGTCCGCGCGTATAAGGAAGTTACGTAGACGTGCAAAACTAAGCAACATCATTATTGAAATTATTCTAATACACAAGTAACCGGGAAAGCAAAGGCACCGCGCAATGCAAAGTTACGTAGATGTACCAAATTAGGCAAGGTCATAATTTAAATAATTCTAAAACCCAAGTAGCTGGGAAAGCTAGGCCCACGCGTATAAGGAAGTTACCTAGACGAGCTAAATTAGGGAAGACAATTATTTAAATAGTTCCAAAACCCAAGTTGGCGGGGAAAGCAAGGTCCACGCATATAAGGGAGTTACGCAGACGTGCATAATTATAGGCAAAACAATTATTTAAATTATTATAAGACCCAAGTTGCCGGGAGAGCAAGGTCCACGCGTATAAGGAAGTTACCTAGACTTGTAAATTAGGCAAGATCATTACTTAAATAATTCTAAAACTCAAGAAACCGGGGGAAGCGAGGTCGTCCCGTATAAGGAAGTTACCTAGACATTCTAAATTAGCGAAAACAATTATTTACATAGTTCCAAAGCCAAGGTTCGGTGAAAACAAGGTCCATGCGTATAAGGGAGTTACGTAGATGTACATAATTAGGCAAGATTATTATTTAAATAATTCCTAATCGCAAGTAGCCTGGTGAAACAAGGTTCTCACGTATAAGGGTGTTACGTAGACGTGCAAAACTAAGCAACATCATTATTGAAATTATTCTAATACACAAGTAACCGGGGAAGCAAAGGCACCGCGCACAGCAAAGTTACGTAGATGTGCTAAATTAGGCAAGGTCATAATTTAAATAATTCTAAAACCCAAGTAGCCGGGAAAGCTAGGCCCACGCGTATAAGGAAGTTACCTAGACGTGTAAAATTAGGCAAGATCATTGCTTATATAATTCTAAAACTCAAGAAACCGGGGGAAGCGAGCTCGTCCCGTATAAGGAAGTTACCTAGACGTGCTAAATTAGCGAAAACAATTATTTAAATAGTTCCAAAGCCAAGTTTCGGGGAAAACAAGGTCCACGCATATAAGGGAGTTACGTAGATGTGCATAATTAGGCAAGATTATTATTTAAATAATTCTTAATCGCAAGTAGCCTGGTGAAACAAGGTTCTCACGTATAAGGGTGTTACGTAGACGTGTAAAACTAAGCAACATCATTATTGAAATTATTCTAAAACACAAGTAACCGGGGAAGCAAAGGCATCGCGCACAGCGGAGTTACGTAGACGTATTAAATTAGGCAAGGTCATAATTTAAATAATTCTAAAACCCAAGTAGCCGGGAAAGCAAGGCCCACGCGTATAAGGTACTTACCAAGACACGCTAAATTAGGTCAGACAATTATTTAAATACTTCCAAAACCTACGTTGGCGGGGAAAACAAGGTCCACGCATATAAGGGAGTTACGTGGACGTGCATAATTAGGCAAGACTATTATTTAAATAATTCTAAAACCCAAGTAGCCAAGGGAAGCCAGCTAGGTACTTGCGTATAAAGAAGTTAGGTGGACATACTCAATTAGGCATGATTATTATTTAAATAATTCTTAGTCGCAAGTAGCAGTGGAAAGCAAGGTCCACGTTTATAAGAAAGTTACGTAGACGTGCAAAACTAAGCAGCATCATTATTGAAATTATTCTAATACAGAAGTAACCGGGGAAGCAAAGGCACCACGCACAGGAAAGTTACGTAGATGTGCCAAATTAGGCAAGGTCATAATTTAAATAATTTTAAAACCCAAGTAGCCGGGAAAGCAAGGCCCACGCGTATAAGGTACTTACCAAGACACGCTAAATTAGGTCAGACAATTATTTAAATAGTTCCAAAACCTACGTTGGCGGGGAAAACAAGGTCCACGCATATAAGGGAGTTACGTGGACGTGCATAATTAGGCAAGACCATTATTTAAATAATTCTAAACCCCAAGTAGCCAAGGGAAGCCAGCTAGGTACTTGCGTATAAAGAAGTTAGGTGGACATACTCAATTAGGCATGATTATTATTTAAATAATTCTTAGTCGCAAGTAGCAGTGGAAAGCAAGGTCCACGTTTATAAGAAAGTTACGTAGACGTGCAAAACTAAGCAACATCATTATTGAAATTATTCTAATACACAAGTAACCGGGGAAGCAAAGGCACCACGCACAGGAAAGTTACGTAGATGTGCCAAATTAGGCAAGGTCATAATTTAAATAATTCTAAAACCCAAGTAGCCGGGAAAGCTAGGCCCACGCGTATAAGGAAGTTACCTAGACGAGCTAAATTAGGGAAGACAATTATTTAAACAATTCCAAAACCCAAGTTGGCGGGGAAAGCAAGGTCCACGCATATAAGGGAGTTAAGCAGACGTGCATAATTATAGGCAAAACAATTATTTAAATTATTCTAAGACCCAAGTTGCCGGGAGAGCAAGGTCCACGCGTATAACGAAGTTACCTAGACTTGTAAAATTAGGCAATATCATTACTTAAATAATACTAAAACTCAAGAAACCGAGGGAAGCGAGGTCGTCCCGTATAAGGAAGTTTCCTAGACGTGCTAAATTAGCGAAGACAATTATTTAAATAGTTCCAAAGCCAAGTTTCGGGGAAAACAAGTTCCACGCGTATAAGGGAGTTACGTAGATGTGCATAATTAGGCAAGCTTATTATTTAAATAATTATTAATCGCAAGTAGCCTGGTGAAACAAGGTCCTCACGTATAAGGGTGTTACGTAGACGTGTAAAACTAGGCAACAATGTTATTGAAATTATTCTAAAACACAAGTAACCGGGGAGGCAAAGGTAACGCGCACAGCGGAGTTACGTAGACGTACTAAATTAGGCAAGGTCCTAATTTAAATAATTCTAAAACCCATGTAGCCGGGAAAGCAAGGCCCACGCGTATAAGGTAGTTACCAAGACACGCTAAATTAGGGAATACAATTATTTAAATAGTTCCAAAACCCAAGTTGGCGGGGAAAACAAGGTCCACGCATATAAGGGAGTTACGTGGACGTGTATAGTTAGGCAAGACCATTATTTAAATAATTCTAATAATTTCTTTTACATTAACAATAAATTATTTATTAATTAATTAAAATTGCAGAGATCTGAGATCTCATATGAGATCTTATATTAGATTTTACATGAGTTCTAAGGTCTGAAATTTTTTTATTAATTATAAAATTGCAGATGAGATCTCATATGAGATGTCAGATAAGATCTAACGTCTCAAATTTTTTTACTTAATAGAAAATGGCTGATGAGATCTCATATGAGATCTCACATGAGATCTCATATGAGATCTCATATGAGATGTCTGAAATTCATATAAGGATCTCATATGATATCTCATATGAGAACTCATATAGCTCTCATATGTAATCTATATGAGATCTCAATTACAATCTCACATGAGATTTCATATTATATTTTCACGCGGGCGTCCACGTAACTCCCTTATACGCGTGGATCTTGCTTTCCCCGCCAACTTGGATTTTGGAACTATTTAAATAATTGTCTTTCCTAATTTAGCACGTCTAGGTAACTTCCTTATACGCGCAGATCATGCTTTCCCCTCTACTTGGGTTTTGGAATTATTTAAATAATTATCCTGCCTAATATGGCACATCTACGTCCCTACTGAAAAATCTCAGGTGAGATCTCAGGTGATTTCTCAGGTGAGATCTCATGTAAAATCTCACGCCAAAATCTCACCTGAGATTCTGCTCCAGATGCTGCCGAAAACTTACGTTAATTAAAAATCAGCTTCTTCAGTATTGGAAATTGCCTTTTAGGATGTTTTACCCCCCAGACGAGCTCAAAAATACATGTTTCAAAGCATTTTACACAATTTTTCAATTTTTAAAAATTGATACATGATATCTCACCTGAGATCTCACATGATATCTCACCTGAGAAATCACCTGAGATCTCATGTATCAATTTTTAAAAATTGAAAAATTGTATAAAATGCTTTTAAACATGTATTTTTGAGCTCTTCTGGGGGGTAAAACATCCTAAAAGGCAATTTCCAATACTGAAGAAGCTGATTTTTAATTAACGTAAGTTTTCTGGAGCATTTGGAGCAGAATCTCAGGTGAGATTTTGGCGTGAGATTTTACATGAGATCTCACCTGACAAAATCACCTGAGATCTTACCTGTGATTTTTCAGTAGGGGTAACTCCCTTGTACGTGTGGACCTCGCGTCCTCGCCTCCCCCGGCTACTTGCGATTAAGAATTATTTATATAATAATCTTGCCTAATTTTGCACGTCTACCTAACTTTCTTATACGCGTGGACCTCGCGACGTACGCCCCCCCCCCGCTACTTAGAATTAATAATTATTTAAATAATTTTGTAGCCTAATTTGACTCATCTACGTAACTCCCTTATACGCAGGGACCTTGCTCTTCCCTGCTACTTGCGATTAAGAATTATTTTAATAATTATCTTTCCTAATTATTCGATGTCTACGTAACTCCCTTATATGCCTCGTACTGGGACTCCCAAATGATTTTGTGATTTTTAGCTTCGGCTATCTGACAGCAGAAAATAAGCACAAAAATATGTCCTTTTTCCATAATCGCCAAATCGAATACTCATAAAGCGGTCTGCTAGCTTAATTTTAAGCTAGCAAATAGCACGTTTCTCGGAAACGTTTATAGCAGAAAAATCGATTTAGGCGTAGGATAATATACTATACTTGCCGTATTTTATACTTTCATAGTAAGTTTTATATTAACAATATTATTATTTGAAGAGTTATGAAAAAATTATCACGAATTGCAAAGTGTGCTTATTGACTTGATAAGATTCGAAGAAATAAAAGGACTAGTTAAAAATTGTGTTGTTAAAACTTACTTAAAAAATTGCTTCTTCTTAAAAATGTGTTGATTGTATAAAAAAAATATTTAAGCTCTTATTAAAGTTTTTGGTACTCAGTTTGACGAATGTTGGGAGAGGGAGAGAGAGAGAGAGAGAGAGAGAGAGAGAGAGAGAGAGAGAGAGAGAGAGAGAGAGAGAGAGAGAGAGAGAGAGAGAGAGAGAGAGAGAGAGAGAGAGAGAGAGAGAGAGAGAGAACAGAGAGGCTAATACTTGCCTTAGTTTAAACATTTGTATAATGTTATGAGGGTTTATTATATAGTACATTTTTAATATTATTATTAAATAGAAGTATTGTTATTCACAATAAAAGTTTTAAATTTGAATGTTTCTATAAGGAGCTCGATACAATGATTACATTAGTAACGTTTTTTGAAATAATATAATCAAACCTGTATTTTATGTACGATAATAAATTTTCAATACTATTAATTTGTAAAGTCATATGAAAATATATTTCTTTTTATTTTTATAGATTCCAGGAAAACCTTATACGTGCCTTATTTTATACTTTCGCAGAAAGTTTTATTATTTCTACTTTAATTTAGATAAATGAATATATCAAAAATTATTTTCGAGAAAAAAATGTTAATGCTTTCTTTTTAGAGAAAACATTTTTCAAACATTCTGTAGTTCTAATTTCCAAATAAAGTTTGTTAGTATATTATTCTTGTACAGAATGTCTTGTTGGCTGTTTCAAAAAAATATTTAGGATCTTCTGAAAGTTTTTCGTGGTGTCGTTATACAGTTGTTAAGTAAGAAAAGATGAGAGAAAAGGAGGGGACGGGGGTGCTGAATTTTTTTTTACAAAGCGATTTAACGGTGGTTTAGAGAGATAATAAAAATAATTTATTTTGGGTAGCATATAAGTTTTCCATAAACTTTTCATTTTTCTTATTTAAATATGTTTTATGTAATTATTGTTTTTCGAAAAGAAACTTTGCAGTTGTTAAGAGAGATAATAACAATAATTTATTTTCCAAACACGTAGGTTTTGCGTGAACTTTTAATTCTTATTAATAAATTAAAGAATTGGCAAGGAATGATAATATACACTTGTCTATAAGTTATGACTTTCGTAGAATACTTGTGGATTCCACAACTTTTTAAGAGACTATGTAAGAATAGAAAAATTAAAATTAGAAAAAGGAAAAAATTTATGCAACTTTTTGTAGAAATTTATTTATACTTAAAATTATTGATATTTAATTTACAAGTGCCATGATCAAAACAGTAAATGAAATTTTAATGTTCCTTATTTTGTATTATATTAAGGAGCTTCATTCACGTCAACCATTTATTCAGAATTCTTACCATTCTCGTTAGTTAACATTCTTGCTTTTCTTTACTAACTTGCTTTCGTTCTTAACTATTATTTTGGTATCCAGATATTTCTATTTCATATGTATCTAGTTGTTGCCTGTACATGTTGCTTTCTCTTGTCACAAGTTGCATCTTTTTCTGTAGCCTATTTATAAATCTAGATATTCTGTCATGCGAGTTATTTGTATCTGCAAGTGTCTTTTTTCGTTCTTCATGACGTTGTTTCATACCTTCCAATTTTATTTAAACATTTAAACTGATTCTACTTGAGACCTTAAGTGACCTTCTTTAGATGCTAACAGAGCTTTTGAGTGTTGTAATCGATTTATTTCTCGTTTAAGCCCAAGCCACCAATTCCAATTGCCTCATATTTAGCTATTTTTGACAAAAAGCTCAGCTTTGGTCATTTTCAATTGAGAAATCCCTTGCTCCAAATTTCTAATATTTCTCCAATCTAGGAACCAATTTAAATCGAAAATATTTAATAATAACTTTTATCTTAATCAAAGTTATTCGCACCAGTCCAGATATGATTATCATTTGTATTAAAGCTTTCTTGACATTCTTGAATTGATATCACTTTTTGAAATTATTATCTGAATCTTGTGTAGAAAAATATTTACTAAGAACTCCTCTGAAACATTTTGACGTCTTCCACTGTGATAAAATTATAAATTAGATTAACTAAGCACTTTTATTCACTAAAATTTTCACAATAACACATCATTTTCGCTTTTTAAAATATTTCAATATTCATTTAACATATTATTTTAACTGGTGTTTGAGTAAATATGTCCAATAGCACAGCGCACTGATATCAACTAATTTTGTTGAAGATGACAAATTCTTTTTAACCCAAGTCTCAGACCAATATTTCAAATTAGCGTCATAAATTATATTGTATATTTATGCTCACGTGTCACTTACCAATATTTTCTGTTATGCAAAAGCTTATTATAAAGTATATGAACCTCATAACACATAATTATTCACCTCCCTTAAACATAATAACTTTTATCTTGATCAAAGTTATTCGCAACAGCCCAGATATTATAGCCATTTGTAAAACATCATTCTAAATCCACAATTCGTGAAAAAATTATTCAGTTGCAAACACTATAGAGTACATATGAAATTATTATTGATTGAATCAACTTAAATTAATAACCCATAATTGTCACACATAATCTAGTAAAATTAAGAATCACAACCAGTTTAGGAACTAAGAATCACTGAGAATTTTTAAAGTTTGTGTAGAAAAATATTTACAAAGATCTCCTCTGAAACATTTTGACGTCTCCCACCTTGACAAAATCATAAATTAGATTAACTGAACACTTTTATTCACTACATTTTTCACACTAACACATCATTTTCTCTTTTTTCAGTATATCAATATTCATTTAACACAATCTTTTAACGGGTGCTTCAGTAAATGTGGACAATAGCCCAGCACTGATATCAACTAATGTCGTTGAAGATGTCAAACCAAAGCTCAGACCAATATGTCAAATCAGCATCATAAATTATATTGTTTATTTATGCTCACGGGTCACTCATCAATATTTTTTTCTATCCAAAAGCTTTTACATAAAGTTCCATAAAGTTTATGAACCCGATAACACATAATTATTCACCTCGCTTAAACATAATAACTTTTATCTTGATCAAAGTTATTCGCACCAGTCCAGATATGAGTGCCATTAATCATTTTCAATCAGTTCTCAGCTCCAAAATTTAGGCCTATGGCTGGCATTGCAATGTACACGTTTTTCTGAAATGAAAAATAAAACTCACAAAGTATCTATTCGAATAATTTTTATTCACCTTGTACTAAATTATTAATGTCAATAACAGTTAATAATTGTCAACAATTACTTAAAACTATTTGTAACTGTTTATAAATGTTACGAAATATAGGATTTTGAACGCAGTTTCAAATAGTTTATACGAGTTTGAAACACTTTCAAATAATTTTTAATGACATTGAAAATGAATTAATAATTGGTAATTAACAGTTTCTAGTAAACTCTTACCAACAGTTTTTAAAACTTTATAGAACAAAAATATTTCCGCTAAGGGAAAAACTGAAAAATTATTAGAATATAATAAGTATATAATACATATCTGAATTCTCTTCATCGCTACTCAAATATGTTCTTGTATGTTAACATCATAATTTCCACAAATTTACTCTTGTAAAAAGGAAAACTCAACAGAACACTTGATTCTTTGCTATAGTATCTGCTCTCTTCGCCGCGGTCTGCCGGAGTAGCGCTCTGAACTTAGTCAAATGATTCCGTTCTGGTTCGCTCTGAAGTTAATCAAATGATTCCGTTTCACCGGGAGAATCCTCGCGGGGCCAACGCTGAGTGATTCACACAAGGTAATTCAAGCTGCATTGAAAAGTGCTCGAGATGCTGTAAAGAAGGCTGGTGGTAAAGCCAAAGTACACATTCCTCGTGCACTACCAGTTCCACGAAAAATCGGTGGATTCCTACCTTTTCTGATTCCATTGTTTGCGGGTCTAAGTGCAACTGGTGCACTGGCAGGTGGCGCTGCTGGCATAGCTAAAGCAGTAAATGATGCAAAAGCTGCTAAACGGCAACTTGAAGAAAGTCAAAGACATAACAGTGCGATGGAAGCTATTGCTCTTGGTAAAGGTCTCTACCTTAAACCACACAAAACAGGTTATGGTATCCATCTTAAACCCTACAGCGGACGTGGCAAAAAAAAAACTTCGATGTAAAATTGCCTCATAGAGCACTGACTGACGCTGACTTGATAAAATATGCTCGTATTATGCAAATTCCATACTTTCGAGGTGTATTCATGCGAAATACATTACCAGCAAAAGGTCCACATTACCGCGAATCAGCGATCGTTAATCTTGATGATCAAAGAGGACTTGGTACACATTAGGTAGCCTATCGAAAACGAGGTAATGATGTTGTGTACTTCGATAGTTTTGAAGACCTTCAGCCTCCTGTAGAACTTCTGGATTACCTGGGCATTAGCACCATAAAGTATAATCACGATAGATATCAAGATTATAACTCGTACAACTGTGGGCATCTCTGTTTAAAGTTTCTGAATGAGGCTATATAAAACGATGTAAATGTTATACATAGTCAGTATTAATTATGCAGTCATGGGTGAATCATTGATGCTAAGTTTATCTGGAACGTCATCTATACTAGAAGCTCAATACTTTCCACCAATTGAACTCTTGCCAAATAAAAGATACGTTCTAGGATTGGTTGAACTTTTAACCTTCAATTCAATACCCAATATTGATATCGGAAATAACAAGTTTTACGTCGGAGAAGAGATAGTGACATTACCGACAGGTAGCTGGGAGATTGAAGATATTGAGCGCCATCTACAGGAAATACTTACATCTAAAGGTATAGTACTCAGCCTTAAACCTAATAATAATACTCTTCGTAGTACTATAAAGTGCAGTCATACGATAGATTTTAAACCTGAAGATTCTATTGGAAGATTATTAGGTTTTACAGAGCGTACTCTTTCAGCAAATATTACTCACGGATCAGATTTACCTGTAGCTATTCTCAAGGTTAACGCTTTGCGAGTTGAGTGCAACATTACAGCTGGAGCCTATATAAACGAACGGAAAGTACATACAATACACGAATTTTTTCCAGCTGTTCCTCCAGGCTATAAGATCATTGAAATTCCAACACAAGTTATTTATTTACCAATTACAGTTCATACTATCAATTATATACAGTTGCGAATTGTCGACCAAGACGGAAATTTTGTGAATTTTCGTGGAGAAATTATAACAATTAGACTACACGTCAAAGCAGCATCATAATTATGGGAATCGCATATAACCGCAAAAGCTATATTAAGAACAAACCATGTCATCAGAAGATCAGTCATCATCGAACAGTGAAAGAGCTAACACCACAGAACATTCGCTTCCTAAGAAGCCTAGGCCTCCAGGTCAAAAGAAACGTTGGAAGGAAATAAGTTGACTGTCTTTCTGCTCTTTCAAAGATGGAAGATATATTGAACGTACAATCACCCGTGGAATTCGACGAATCTGTCGCTCATTATGAAGTGCATGCACATCAGCCTTACACTTCATCCGCTTTCAATAACAGCGACGAAATTCGTATCGCCATACAACATCAAGATCTCTGTCTACTACCTTCACGTAGTTCATTACATATTCATAGTCGATTAACTAAGGCAGATGGTACAGCAGCTGTCAACACTAAGCTTGTAAACAACGCCCTCTGTCATCTTTTCGAAGAAATTCGATAGGAAATTAATGCTGTAGAGATTGATAAATGTAAAAACATTGGTTTGACAAGTCTAATGAAAGGTTTGGTGTCGTTCAATCCTACACAAAACTTGGAAAACGCAGGCTGGATTGATATTGGAGAAACTCAGAAAATAACTAATAATGCTGGCTACTTTGATGTGTCCATACCACTAAGTATGATTCTCGGCTTTGCGGAAGACTATCGTAAAATCATATTCAATTACAAGCATGAGCTTGTTCTCACAACATCAAAGAATGATGTAAATGCTATTGTGCAAACACAAGCAGAAGAGTTTAAAATTAATCTAATTAAAATTGAATGGTTAATGCCGTATGTGGTATTATCCGACAAGCATAAAATACGTCTCCTTCATTACCTACAGAAGGAAAAATCGATTGCTATAAGTTTCCGTAGTTGGGAGCTATATGAGTATCCATTACTCCCAACCACATCGAAGCATGTTTGGACTGTAAAGACCTCAAATCAGCTGGAAAAACCCCGATTCGTCATTCTAGGCTTTCAGACTAATCGTAAAGGACAAAGTGGATCTAACGCTAGCCGCTTTGATCATTGCAATATAAGTAATATGAAACTATTTCTCAATTCACAATACTATCCTTATGGAAATCTCAATCTTAACATTGATCAAAATCAATACGCTTTATTGTATGATATGTATGTAAGCTTTCCAAATGTGTATTATGGAAAAGAGGCAGAACCTATGGTCAAGAAAGGAGAGTATATACAGCATGCTCCTTTAGTTGTTATCGATTGTTCAAAGCAGAATGAGTCGCTGAAGCAGGCTCCAGTTGACGTTCGTCTTGAATTCGAGGCTAAAGAAAATTTTCCAGCACAGACATCAGCCTACTGCCTGATATTACAAGATCGTATTATCGAATATAATCCCATAAGTGGGGATATTAAGAAATTAGTCTAAGAAGGGAATGAAGGTATAAAAGACCCTACAAAGCCATCTGAACAGTCAATCAACATGGATTACGTGGTGGATGTGCAAGGGTTTAAGCAAACCATCAACGAATTTGTTGTCAAAGAATTAGCCATTGTTCCTCTGAATGGAAACGTGAAACCAGCGGTGTTTACCTTCAAGCCACCCACACCGTGGTGTAGACTTCCAGCCAAGTATAAAAGTCAAAATTGCTGGTTGGAACGTAATTATCATGGCTTATCTTATAGTTTAGGTGAGCTGCCCTATGAAGAGTTGGAAAATGTGTTACGAAGCAGTCTACATGATGCAAGTGGCGTCTATGTGAAGGGCCGTGAGAAAAAGCAGTGGCTTGAACAATACAACCTTTTGTATATGATATGAGCGATATGCGCTTTCCATCACTGCAGAGACTCAAGTTTGATGTGTTGGAGCAGCTATGTCTACATCATAGACTTGCTTACGAGGCAAATTGTGCATATCGAAATGTACTGTTGTTAAGAAAATTTTATTATGATAATACTCCATCACTAGAGAGATCTCTCAAGATATTTTTTCGCACAGAACATTTATCCTTTATGAGTCCTACAGATATTGCTCAGCTACCTAAGGCATTTCTCACAACATTTGGAGCAAACAGTATCGAGCAAGCGTGGGATAAACTGTCTGATGATTTAAAAAGCGATCAAGAAATTCTCAAATATCTACGTTGCCGAGAGCACAATCCTACAGAGAGTGTAGTACCACCTTTAAGAAGAGACTGTATTCATTGTACGCTTAATGCTAATATAATATGAAAAACTTCCTTGTAAAATTATGTTTAATAATGGGCTGCAGTTCAATGAATGTAAAATTATAATGCAAATACATGTAAAAATTATGTTTAATAAACGTTTTTATTTTTCTTTCCTCATATCTCATATGTAAATTAAAGTATTAAGTAGCTTATAACAAATTGCGCCTACAAAATATTAAATTTCATTCATATGTCGTACTTAAAGATAAGACCCAGATATTTTTGAAAATTTATGTAATAGAAAGACAAATATCTATGAAGATTTATTTTCTTGCAAAAGTATCATTGGATGCCTCTAATTTACGGAAAAAAGTTTAAAAGCAAAAAACATACATTTAACCTCAAAATATGAGTCAAATCAACTTCTCAATGGAACTTTATATCGATATTTAAGACTATTAAAATAGATATAATTGCCTAAAATGAAAATATTATTGGTATTTAGTGTAAGTTTATTAATAAAAACATCTGTAATAAAGTAAATCAACAAGAGATAAAATGTGTACTTGTTTTGACTAGTGTAGTTACCATAGAATACCCTTAAGTATATCGAAAAAATAATCGACTTTTGATTCTCTTGCGAGAACACCTCTTACGAGTCCAATGACGTTGTAAATTTTTATTAATAATTTAAAAATTTTTTAATTTTGTAACTGAGGCGAAAAAGCGTGGATAAGGAGAACACAATAGAAATACTCTGGAGTTCTTAGAATTAATAGCGATAAGGCTTCTATACGAATATCGGAATAAAGAAGAGATGCGATAGTTCAGCATGCTACAGCCGAAATACACTTGATGAGATAAAAAATCGTGACCAATCTCGCCGCAAGGTAAGCTTTGAGTCACAGTGGAAGAGTTTTATTAATAAATTTTCTTCTAATACTTCTTCCTTTCCCGAAAAACATAATTATAAAAGATTTCAATAGATTATTATAAACTTATAAAAGATAATAAATGAATGAAAAAAAAAAACATCGTATTATTTATTTCACCCCCACATCCTTGCTCATGAATGTCTCATGCCCCATGCGATTGAAATTAAACATAATGACGCATACATATGCCCTATGCTCCCTGTACCGTGGGACACGGGCCGTGTCTTTCGGATTTATCGGTCTACTATACGCTCTTACTATAGCCATGGGTGTACCATAGTCTGGCCATGCTACTGAGTCATTAACGTGATGATAAAATCGCACTGTTACAAAACATTTTTACCATCACAGGGTTAACATATCACTAATCAATTTGTAATTCTTTGCTTGGACGATAAGTGGCGTACACGCGCTCAGATTTTAACCATTTTACCATCACACGATTATTATATCGCTACTCGGTCGGTAAGTCTGCTCTGTCGGTAAGTGGCGTAGTAGCCGCGCTGGCATAGTAGCCGCGCTGCCCCTACTACTACTACATATTCATGAATCATGAACCATTAGATTCCAAAATCCGATAAAATATCGAAAACCCCATAAAAACCCAATGAATCTGAAAATTTTTTATGTAGGTACACTTGCCATGGTACAAAGAGGCTATATGCAAAAGTTATAAAATACACCATAAAAACCCCATAGACACCCCATAAGACCATATACATTCGTGAAATATGTGCTATTAGCTTTCATAATGCAATAAAATATCGAAAATCGCTAATCTAATTAATGTAGGTACATTTGTCATAATACAGTACGCCTTGTCAAACCGAACACACACACACACGCACACGCATACGTACATGCACACGCACACGCACGCACGCACGCACGCAAGCACGCACACGCACACGCACGCACGCGCGCAAGTACGCACACACACCTATACACAAAAGTTATAAAATAATACTGCAGCGTCCAAACGAACTTGTCTTGAAAGCCCCAGCTTATCTTGGCGTACACACACACACATACGCACACACACATAAAAGTTTTGATGTGTTAAAGTGTTGCCATAACTACTGCTGCCGCGTCAATTAATTGGCCTTGAAGACATAGCTTATTTTGGTGCACCGTAGCGCTGCACACACACACACACATGTTTTGATGCGCCAAAGTGAAGCCATAACTCCTCTCTCTCTCTCTCTCTTCCTTTTCTCTCTCTGAATTTTCGCTGATGCAGCGCTATGGGTTGTGTCATGTGTATGTGGCTGTGGGTGTGTATGAGAGAACTGGTGTTGAAAACATAGCTTATCTTGATGCAACGTAGCGCTGCACACACACACGCACACATGCTTTGATGCGCCAAAATGAAGCCATAACTACTCTCTCTCTCTCTCTCTCTCTCTCTCTCTCTCTCTCTCTCTCTCTCTCTCTCTCTCTCTCTCTCTCTCTCTCTCTCTCTTCTCTCTGAATTTTCGCTGATGCAGCGCTATGAGCCGTGTCATGTGTGTATGTGTGTGCGCGTGCATGCGTGCATGCGGGCGCTATGTGTGCGCGCGTGTGTGCTTATGTGTGTGTGTGTGTGTCTGTGTGTGCGCGTGTGCGTGCGTGTGTGCGTGCGCGTGTGCGTGATCTCTGCAGAATATGCTTGCGCATGCGTGCACACACAGACGTGTGCATCGCTTTTATCCCCTACCCTCGCTATGCGCCGTCGAACTTTTTGAGCCCAGTTGGCGCCTGTGGTTTAGGTCAGGTTCGTTGTGACGGCCCATAGCGAGAGATATACTACTGGCGGATTTGAGTTCTTTATGACCAATTATTATTATTAATTTTTTTTTTATATAAATATAATTTTATTAAAGACTCCACTATAATGGACACTTTTTGAGCTGAAAGAAGGGCAAATGTAACATTTTTCCCTATAATAGGGTACACTGAGAGAAAAAATCGTAGGCAGCCTACAAAAGTCCGTGCGCGCAGTCCGCAAGCAGCCTCTTGTAAGTCGCCCGCACTTGCGTTTGTTGTTGATATAGAAGCAGAGGTCGACCAGAGACAATTGAAGGTAGGTGGTCTGCTCGCAAAATTGTACGGCGTGCGAGACGCAGATGCCGTTGGCGCTTTGCTCGCGCATGTTCGCTCGTCTTTTCAAGCCTTTTCAAGTAGAATTTTCATCGTTAAGTTGAGATATTTATATTGTATTTGGCAAGTGAGAAATCAGGGAAGATGGACGAGTTTTTTAAGGAATACCAGTTTAAGGATATTCGTTAGATTCTAACAGCAGGTGAGTAAAATTTATTATACGTAACTTAACCTATAAATATACTGCACGGTTATGTGTTTTAATGTGCATGATATTTTCTCTTAAAATAATTTAGCATGAGAATAAACGGTTTTGTTTTTCAAATTAATTTATGTTTATTTTTTTATAGAATTTCATTTAACAAATGAAAGTTTTTTTGCTTTTGATATGGATCATGCAAAAAAATTATTAAAAGACCACCCAAAATGCATGGATTTTCTTTGTAAATATAGCTTTCCGAAAGGAAGACTACTGTATGCGTATAATAGTTTTCCTCTGGTTGAAAAAATGGATATTGAAGTGGCAGATAATACATCTAACGATTCTGTTACAATCAAAGTAATTGAGACAGTAGCTTCTACTTCTAAATGTGCAAGTAATGATTCTGCTACCGAACTAATTGAGTCAATAACTCCTACAGAAAGTACAAGTAACTTCTCAACTAATTATATTTAGAATCATTTTTACTGAAATTCATATAATTAACAAAGTATTATTTTTTCCAATATTATTTATAGATACTTTTACTTACAAAGAAAATGAACTTTATCTCTTTTTAAATGAAGAGAAAAATATAATTGGAAAGATGATTTTAGGACGGTATAAATATGAAAATGATTTAGATTTAAGGGGGCTAGACACTTTTTCTCTGAAATAAGAAGTCACATTTTAATACATAAATGTAAACTCATTATTTCATACTTTTTACATATAAAAGTGGGTATATTTACCTTACCTTAAAACTTTCTCTGATGGGCCTTTTATATGGTCCAGAACCATAGTCATCGATGAAACAAGTTTTTTCACTATCCGTAAGCTTTGAAATTTTCCTGTGGATGGATGAGATTAAAAGAGCAATGTCTTGTAATGCAAATGCAAAAACTTTCTGTTGGTTCTACTGTTCAAATGTTAGTTCTACTGTCTCTATAAAAATATATTTTCTCTGTCTGTAAACTTCAACTTCAATCTTTTATATTTCATGCATCAATATTTATATATATTATATATGTTTGTATACATATACAGAATATTGATAAAAATGTTCAATTACTCTAATTTGCTTTATTTTTTATTTTTTAGCTTAACTTCAGCGGATTTGGAGTATCTTTGTGATCAGATTGTTGAACTATTTCCAACTGCAGATAGAAATTATATTTATAAATCACACCATAGAGATGAATTGAATAAAGTTGTGGCCGCTCAGGGTGCTTTATACTCTGCTAACAGAAACTTTAAAAAACCCTTGCGCAGTGCTCGTATGATTAACATTCTTAATGAAGAAGATAATAGTTATTTAGACAAAAGTAGTAGTAGTAATAGTAATACAGGTAAAAGTAAACATTAGTTTCTTTATAAAAAGATTTTTTGAAAGTACATAACACATTTTATTTTAGATTTAGAAAATAACATTGATTGCCTTTTTAAAACAAATGATAACGCTTCAACTGGTGATATTGGAAAATTTTGGGAGTGAAGTTTTCCAGAGAAAGAAAAACTATTTCTACAAAAGGAAGTAAATAAAATATCATTAAAAACGTACTTTAATAGTTTTCCATGTTTAAAGCCTCCGCTTGGAATATTATTGGTGAATAAAATGTTAATATAATATAAATATCTATAAAATATATTATAAAATTAAAAATTAATTTTTTATTTTAGTTGGAGGTTGATTACAAAAAAATCATCGCTAATTTAGCATTAAAAAAAGTTGTACCTACAATTAATGTAGATAAATACCAAACACTATTTTCTGATAATTGGTCTGACGTAGCTGTAAAAATTATTAATTTTTGCAAAGAAAGCAAAATAGCAGAAGTAACGAAATTCATGAGTGTGAATAAAAATTTAATTGAAACAAGTACTTTTTTAAAGAATTTCAAAATATATCAGTAATTGGTTCTTTTAATATTTTTTTACTTAGCCACAGTTTTATGTTTTAACAGGTGTTCATACAAATTTACTCGCATTACTACTGTTACCTTTGTGTATAACAGTACCAAAGTCATTCAAAGTTTCTAAAGAACATTGTGTACCCATATCAAAGGAACAAATATCGAACAGCTTTATTCTTTTAGCAAAGGTATTTTTTTTAGAATTTCTTTTACCTGTACTGTACTATATCATGTTAAATTTATTTTTTCATATTTTAGGATTCCAATGATGCTGCAATTCAACAGGCAAAATTAGAAGATTGGTTAACTAATTTTGTTCAACCTATTTATCCGTATGTAGTACTAATAGGTGAACTACACAACATTACACAAACTTACATTGTACTCAATGGGCAAAAGTATTTGTATGAAAGTCCAACTAAAGCGGTTGAGGCTAATTTAAAGTGTTTGACAGCTCTACATTCTTTCCCTTACGTATGCGATTATGTTTATATTGCCATTCAAAGGTTAGTTTACGAATTAAACCCAAGTAAAAGTTATCAAGTTGTTAGTAAATTTGTACTAGCCATTAAAAATCCTAGAAAACCAAAGGATGCAAATGCTCTTAAAAGAAAAAAACATAATTCAAAGTTTTCAACTCATGTTTTTGACTGATTCAAGGTATTAGTTCTTTGTAAGTTTAGTATATAATGACACGTATGTAAAAGAGAAAAAACATAATTTACAAATGTTCTTAAAATGTTTACTTGTTAAAAGTGCTTTATTCTTTTAAGTTAAAGAATTGAAATGTTCTCTGCATGTAAAATTAAATGCGTTTGTTATGTATTGATTTTATAATACTATGTGTTATAATTTATTTTAGTTCTCAATTATTTCTATTGATAAGATAAAAATAAACTTTACAATGAATTTCGTAGAAATTATTAATAGTATAACGACTTTTATGCTAGCTCTATATACAGATCCCTCGTATCCTTTCCTGAAGAAAAATTGTTCAGGAATTCGTTAATTTTATGATAAATTTTGTTTGTCCGATATTACTACCAACTATAAAAAGCGAAGTAATGTTAATTTTAAGAAAAAGACGTGTTCCGGGAACATGTGTAGATGAAGTCAACGACTGTTTTAATCGGTATAATAAAATATTTGATTTGGTTTCTACGGAACATAAGCGTTTCGAATATTTAAAAAAAATAGGTTTTATTGATTTTGAAATGGTTTCTATTGGGTATACGTTTATATACAAAGCTATCGGTAATGAAATGAGAGTCATACCCGAGTATATGTATGCTGCTTACATTCCCCCTACTGAAAAAAAAACACATGGGATCCCACATAGGATCCCACGTAGAATCCCACACGAGATCCCACGTGTGAATTTGATATGGGATCCCATGTGGCATCCCACGTTTGAACTCGAAGCATGAATTCCCACATGAGATCCCACAAGAGATCCCACATAGGATCTCATGTGGGATATGATGCGTTTAACTTGAGTACGGGATCTCATGCAGATATGGCGTAAAACTTTGGGTCCCCCATTGTGAGTAACGGGGATATCAAAAATACGGCAAGCCTTGTAATTAGGACTCTTCGTAAAGAGTTATTTGAACGGCTGACTTACACGGCTTATATACTCTCGGCCATCCAGTGTATTCACAGAAAGCGCTATCGGAACGCCGCATTGCGGTGACAAAGCAGAACTTGTGATGGACGGCTCTCCATAAGTAAGCTTCGGCTATTTATCCGCTATGCGGTGCTTCGGTAGTGCTATCTGTGGATAAGTTGGACGGCCAAGAGTATATAAGGCGTGTAAGTCAACCGTTCAAATGACTCTTTGTGAAGCGTCCTAATTACAAGGCTTGCCTTGTTTTTGATAACTCCGTTACTTACAATGGGGGACTCAAAGTTTTACGCCATATCTGCATGAGATCCCGTACTCTAGTTAAACGCATGATATCCCACATGAGATCCCATGTGGGATCTCTTGTGGGATCTCATGTGGGAATTCATGCTTCGAGTTTAAACGTGGGATGCCACATGGGATCCCATATCAAATTCACACGTGGGATCTCGTGTGGGATTCCACGTGGGATCCCATGTGGTTTTTTTCAGTAGGGCCACTAAGAAAAAGCCTCAAATTGTTCGTACAACTGCCTGGAATATTTAAAGAAATCAATCTGTACATGCAAGAATTATAGAAAGAAACGCACAATATATGTACAAATATCATTCAAGCAAGAATGTGGCAGAAGAAATATGCAACAAAAGTCGGTAATGATCTTTTAATACCGTTATATATGTTCTATGATGATCTTGAAGTAGGCGATGCTTTAGGAAGCCATGCTGGCAAAAATAAATTTTGGCGCAGTTTATGTATCTATAGCTTGTCTT
This sequence comes from Torymus aiolomorphi, assembly GCA_036365515.1. Lineage (NCBI taxonomy): Eukaryota > Metazoa > Arthropoda > Insecta > Hymenoptera > Torymidae > Torymus > Torymus aiolomorphi. The sequence goes on from CM070874.1 coordinate 27,266,205, forward strand.
CCGCCTCACATAGCATCACGTTTGAGTAGCATTATATTATGTATGCTCGTCCGTACTGAAGATAAGAAGAAAAGCTCTAATGAAAAAGTATTTAAAAAGTTGATTGACGAATTAAATTTTCTTGAATCTGAAGGAATTTTCATTGATGTTGATAATAAGAAAGTAAAAGTGAAATTCCAGTTAGTTTTGCTACTTGGAGATAATCTTGGACTAAATGGCATGTGTGGATTCGTGGAATCCTTCAAAGCTAACTATTGCTGTCGTGTATGCAAAAGTTCATATGAAATATTACAAAGAATGGTTGATGAAGATTCTTCAATATTGCGAAACAGAAATAATTATGAAATCGACGTAAAAGCTTCTAATGCGACTACTACTGGAGTTAAGGAACCATGTGTTTTTAACAGAGTGAATGGATTTCACATCACCAAAAATCTGAGCATAGATATGATGCATGACATCTTGGAAGGCGTCTGCATGTATGTGATGCGAGGAATAATTTTTAAATTTATATTTGAAAGTAAATATTTTACACTTGAGCATTTGAATTACAGAATTCAAAATTTTAAGTATGGCCCAACCGAGTGTCACGTCCGAAAACACGACACGACTGGATGATTAACTCGATTAGGAGTTATGCTCTTTTTTGGCTGTAGCTGCGCTAGCTACCATGGATGAGCTGTGAAAAGGAGTGTAATATTGAAATTCACTATTATCGTTGAAACAAGTTTTGACTAATTTTTTTCAGGTTCAGGATTTTGGATTTTTATAAGGACCAACGGTGGGTAGCACGAACATCTTGTAAAGATCGTTTTCTTGACCGCACGTACCCCCGTATGGACAAGGAATAAGGTCACGAACCCAGGAAAATGATGTGTGTGCGAAAGACCAATTTTACCCAATCTCAGTGGTTTCTCAGATTCGCCCTCCCCTATTAAGAGCAGAGCTCGCAATTGATTTTAAATTCTCCTTTTTTCTAAATTTTCTTATTCATTATTAAGATTAATGTTCCTCACTTTTCTTTTCTTTAGAAAAAAAGTTTTCAAGCAATAATTGATTTTCATATGTAGATTTAAACTTTCTTATAAATTTAAATATTCTTCGTAAACATAACCAGTGCGCTTACCCATAAGGTCGTACAATCAAAGTTATGTTTACTTTAATTCCTTTCCAAACCAATAGGAGTATGCTTACCCGTAAGGTCGTAACAACATATGGCTTGGAAAAGTAATTTAGAATATATTAAACTGAAGATTTTATTTACCTTTTCCTTTTTGTAAATTTCCTTTTCTCTTATAATTTTTTGGATATAGGAATTTTGGAATTTTAGAAATTTGTAAAAGAAATTAAACTAGAATTTTGAATAATTTGAATATTTATTTGAGTTGAAATTTGTGTACAGAGTTTTTAAGCTTGTGAGGCTTGTGTCAATCTGCTGTACAGTCAGCAAAGTTTGTGAGGCTTGTGTTGATCTGACTTGGTCAGTTCAGTAAAGCTTGTGAGGCTTGTGGTGAACTGCACACTCAGCAGTGCGCGTTCGACGTATTTCAATCAGTTGCTCCTCCTCTTCTTCGGCTGGAAAAACTGCGGTGTCGAATCTGGTAGTTGCGTCATCTTGTGTTAACGAATCGCTGGTTGACATTTGTAACGGCGGTTGATGCTTTGCATATCCGTAATGTTAAATGGAGCGAGTGGTGCGGGAAAGCGGTGTCCAATGGTGCGGGGGTGGCATCCCTTCCAAACGTCAATTTTCAGCCGAGTGGGGAAAATCCTATGTTTTAACATAGAGAGAGGCAGAGAGCGGTCCCTTATCCCTTCTCTAGGGTATTTTCCGGCGGCTCGTATCTTCTTTAAGGAGCGAGAGAGAACGCTATATGAGTGACAGAGAAAGAGAGATGAGAGAGACAGAAGATATTCCTATCTCCCTCACTCTTCAATTTTGTCACTCTATTTTTGACAGTTTTCTACAGATTGTTCAGATTCATTACAGATCGCAATTTTACGAATTAATTATAATTCTATTTCAATAGATATTTCTGTGACAAGATATTACAAATTTGAACGGTGGTTATAAGTTGATTAGAACTAGAGTTATGATGAAATACAAAAGTTGCAAAATATAATAGATAGTTTAACAGGAAAATAATTAATATAATATTACAATAATTATAAGTTTCGTAAAAAATGGTAAAACTAATCAGTCAAGTATAATATTATAAGGGTGCTCGCAAAATTGTGGTAAATATCGCTATTATTTATTTAGTTACAATGTTTTACTTAATGTTAACGCAGTGACATAAAGAATTTCATTCGAGGTTACATAAGTGTGGTTTTAAGTTATTTCCAATCTTAAAATTTATTGTTTTCCATATTTATTCATTGTTTAATTAGTTAATCATTCCTATTAAGCTTTGAATATGCATATTTGTAATTATCAGAAAAAAAATAGAATTGTTTTAGAGCAAAGTTACTAAAATTTTATGAGAAAATATTAATAAATAAATGAAAGCAATTATTTTTAAAGATTGATACTAGGTATTAATGTTATATGAAAATATAAAGAAAAATTATTGCAGTTGAACTGCGTTGTCAGAAATTAGAAATGTAAGATAGTTAAATAAATATAAGCTTTATAAGTTTTAAAATTGGAAATAATATTCTTAGGCTATAGTACATTGAGTCCCAAAAAATGCTGGAAAATGCGTCTCCGCGCAGTAAGGCTGAGGATATCTATTTTTAGATAAGCCATGTGCGTGGGGCTGTTCGTAACGGTAAAACACCCTCTTTGTCTCGGCTTTTTCTATAATTAACAATCTAGATATTCTACCATGAATTGAATTATTTATCTTACTAAATAATTATGTAGCAAGACATTACAAACTTGCATGAAAACACTACGACTATTTTAATGATAGTTATTCGCAATACAAAATTTTACTAACTTTATAATCTAATTTACAATGAAATCATATATGATAAATTTATAATAACAGTCAATTATCTGAAATAAACTAAAACCTAAATATTTTGTTATCAAAACTTGTTCATTTATATAATAGCTATTACAGTAATTGTTATTTATTAATAATTAATTCTGTACATTAAAAGTTGCGTGGTTACAAAAATACATGTTGTTAATTAAAAATTATATTTTTCGTTTTTTTTATTTTTGGTATGAGTTTTTATATGGTAACACAAGAATAAACAACTGTTATTTGCGATATAGAGGTTACTAATAATGAAATTGTATTTGATAGGTTTATAAAAAAAATTAGCCGGTTATAAAAATTAAGCTAGTGGTTAGTATAACTTGTTACTTTACATGGTACAGTAGTTATTATAATTATTATTTATTATTGGTTGGTTATAATCCGTTTCATGCTTAAAAGTTGTAATTGAAAAGTGCAGATGGTTATTTAAACAGTTATATTACTGAGTTTGGTTATTACATTTTTCTATTATTAATGCAGGCATAAACAAAGGCTGCCGATTACAATGAAACATAAAAATGAAAAAGTTATTATTTTTCTTAGTTTCCTTACTGCTATATTTAATATTTGTAATTGTTAAAATGATTTTATCTTTAACGATTTGAGAGATATTGTCTAATAATGTAAAATAGTATTTTCAGTGTATAGTATAAGTCGTGTATTCAAAACTCGGAAAAAGCGCGTCCCCGCGTGGGAAAGCGTCATATCTATATTTAGTAGGGCCATGTGTTTTACAACCCCAAGATTACGCATCCGCTCGAGGCAAGCGTCCCTTAAGGGGGTCCGAAAGTCAATTAAAAATTCAAATTTCGCGCCACAATATAGCAGACAAAAAAATAAGTAATTTGCCTATAACAATTAGTAAAAACAATATTACGGAAAACCAGGACTGCATTGCCCTCCGTTACATTATTATCTATCATTTTACAAAGTTTGCAATTTCTACATAAATATTTCGCTGAATGGCATTTGAATTACTTGATTTTGAGACATTATTCAAATGCCATTCAGCGAAATATTTATATAGAAACTTCAAACTTTGTAAAATGATAGATAATAATGTAACGGAGGGCAATGCAGTCCTGGTTTTCCGTAATATTGTTTTTACTAATTGTTATAGGCAAATTACTTATTTTTTTGTCTGCTATATTGTGGCGCGAAATTTGAATTTTTAATTGACTTTCGGACCCCCTTAAAGCTAATTTCACATTCTGAAGGAATATTTTCGAGCTTAAATATAGTTATTTCAAACTGAAAAACATTAATTTATTTATTTATTAATTAGTTAAAATTTGATTTATTTACTACAAGAATATTTTGTATAAACCAAATATTTTGCTGGTTGGTGAGTTTCCTTTATAGAAGTAAGAAAAGGAAACAAAAGAAAAAAATAATGGGATGAGTTTTATTACTCAGGTATAGAAAATAGTCCTTCAGGAGTGTGGCTTAAAGTAACTATTATAATCTTAAATCTATTTTACAAATGTTATATCATGTAAACTATTCATCCCACGCCTGAACGGTTGCTATTTAATGTGTATTGTGTACTGTGTATCTGTTAAATGCTAACTTAGTTAATTTATATAAAAAAAAATACGAACATATCCAATCAAACATATAAAGGTAAAATTATAATTAGCAATTCGTTCTTAACCTATTATTTAGAACATATACTTGTAGAAAGTCGATCATAATTTATAACTAACTAATTAATTCAAACTGAAGTATTTCTAAATAATATTGCATTGCGGAAATATTGTAATTCAACTAAAGGTTTTACTATTATAATTTTTGTGACACGTAGATATTATTTTCTTATTCGGATTGATACATGACTATGTTATATTAATAATCAATAATTAATATCTGGTGAACATTTTTACTAGAGTGAGTTACTTATTTTACATAAGAAAAAGTAATAATCTTTGGTAACAGATTTTCTAATATAGTTTACTACACTCGTAGTCGTGGGTATAATCGGTTAATTGCATGCACTGCGTCGTCGTTTTTTGGCAGCTTGGGAAACTCCCCATAGCGCAGGTCACACCCACAACCCTTGGTGCAGCAGTGTCGGTAGGGTAGTAGTGGTTCAGGGTTATGATCATGATTCATCGCATAAAAATATATACAAAAAAAAAATTTTTCCCATCGTAGACGGTTCCGTTACACGAGAATTCTATTATACCTCCTGAAATTAAAATGCAAAGATTGAAGACAAAGTTGGATTTAAAAATGTCCACGGCATTCCACGAGATGACAAACACTGGGAACTTTATAAATGCTTACGCCAAATAATCGATATAGTAAGTTCAACTTCAATAACACTGACCGACATTGAAGTTTTAAAAAAACTAGTAACTTATTTAAACACATTATATATTCAGTTTTTTGGAACGCTCAAACCAAAATTCCACTTTTTAATACATTACCCTCGCATTTTACTAGAAAACGGTCCATGCGTCAATTACTGGAGCATGCGTTTTGAATCTCGACACCGTCAACTTAAAGCAAATTCTCAATCTTCAAGTAGTAGTGTCAATTTGTTAGTAACAGTAGTAAAAAAGCAACTACTTAAGATGTGTCAAATTTTCTATAGTTTTGAAACCGAATCCACTGTAAAATTTACTTCGATTGATAAAAACTTTGATTTATTTTCGTCATTTACCAATGAAATGAAAGCCGCATATTTTGAAAAAGTTGAATTATATGGGATTTCGTACGCAACAGGGTTATTTATCGTTACTGATGTTAGTCAAGATGAAGCTGAATTTGGAGAAATATTAAAAGTTATAAAAATTGGGAGTGAAATTTATTTTTATATCGGATTATTCAAAGAGACGTCATTTTATGATCATTATCACGCTTATACTGTGAAAACTTTGCATAAGACTAAGAGTTTTAATTGTAAAGGTTTACTTCGAACTTATCCTTGCTTATCGGTTCGGATAAACAATAAATTATACATAGCTTTAAGGAGCCGTATGTAAATCTATAATAATTTGTTATCGATAATAAAGTATTTTTTGTAACACAAGCACGATTTTCGCATTTTTTTGACGAATTAAGCGACCGTACTGCAAACTCCACACTTGGACTAAAAAAGCCCACTTTACACCCTTGGCACACAATATACTATTATTTCTCTAAGATTAGTATTCTTTATTTCTTCATCAATTTCATATACTTATTAACATTTATTTTTCTTCAATAAATATTTTTAAATATTTAATAATACTATTTTATTAAATATTTTTTAATTTTCTTAAAAAGATAATATTTTATAACATGGCAAAATTAATAAAATTGTTTATTGAATTATTTTTAAAAACAAATTTAATGTATAATAATATACACATTTATATGTAAATAATTTTGTTTATTTTTCTAACAATAAATAAAATTGCATACAAGAAAAATAATATTTATATACATATAGATGAACCATCAAAAACTGTAAGCTGTATGTTTTTCAACCGCATTTGCAATTGCGCGCGACTAACAAGAGTTCGCTTGCTGACTGTTCGCTTTTGGCCGATAGTCGATGGTTAACAGCTAGAAGTGCGCGCAGCTAACAAGAGGCTGCTTGCGGACTGCGCACGGACTTTTGTAGACTGCCTACGATTTTTTCTCTCAGTGTAAGTGCACCAGTTGTGTGCCCTCACCAGTTACTGGATTTTAGCACGCTTTTAAATGTTCAGTAACTGAAACTTGTCGTCTGCTTAGGAGGCACAGTAACTGGCACACTTGCCATACATTATTTCCCGTTTAGCGGGAATAATAGCCATTATTCCCTGCAAATTTTTTTATTTAAACAGTCAATAACATTTTTTGTATTATTTTTTGCATACTACTGGCGTCACCGCAGTGCTACAGCTCGAGCTACCACCAACACCGAGGGATATTTAAAAACGTCTCATGTAGTCCCACTTTTCCAAGTCAACAAGGTATCCACAGCTGAGTCGTGAATAAAGTTCTATATGCAACACGGGACTGAAGTTGATTATTCCCTCCAGTGATTATTGCCCGCCGGAATAATTTGACTTTAGTCCCTTATTGCATAATGTACTATTATTTGCGTGTCTAAGGCATTTAATTTAATTTTTAACAAAATCACCATATGGAAACAAGATACGCTACATAAGTACATTTGACTCTTAAAGAGTCATTAATGCGATCAATTCTTATAGTCTCACGTAGACTCAACGTTGTCAATTTGCTTAGTTGTCGTTCTTTTGTCCGGTCACTGGTCTTCGCATAGGTATATATGTGAATGGCTTATATATAAACCATAGACATGCAAATAATATTAATTTTATATAGTTAAAATAAACAAAATATTCAATTTTGTTATATGACGCATATGGACATATGTGGAACACACGGGTATAATATGTGAGGACTGAGCTTTTTTATGGAATCTCGAGCAAAATCTCACACGGGTTTCACACATATATAGGTCAAAAAATACTTTTTCAAATAAGTGTGCGCACGTGTATCAGGCATATTGCTGAAATTTCGAGAGTTTATTTTACATAATAAAATAAAATTCTCTGCCAAATTTAAGCTCTCTAGGTGCCCGAGAAGCCAAAATGTGGCCAATCAAAGATAAAAAAATTGCCTTATTTTAGCTGTTTTCGCCCAAGATTCCGGTCCGCGTCACTCGACTTTAACCAATGTCAATGTTGTGCGGAATACCCCCTTATTGTTCTTTAGTCGTTTAGTAAAGTAAGTCTTGCGCGGCTTGAATCCGGTGTAAGTTTATTTGTTTATACATATAAGTTTATTCTTAGCCATTTCCTTTGCTACATCTCCTTTCCTTCACCTTCGCCAGGGCTGTGTATTTTGCATTTCCAGATCGATGTCTATGGTCGTCTCCTATCGCCTTGCCCTGGGTGCACTTTGGTTCGTTCTTAAAGTTTGTGTACAGGAAGCACGGCTTTGTCGCATTGTTTTCTTTGTCGTAGTTGTGCGAGAGATGCCTAAAAGCTAAGCATCTGAAACACCTCAGGACCATCATCTTTTCTCGTATTCTGGCTATATCCTAGCAGATCCTTACCTTCCCGCTCTTAATGATGCTCAATGCCTCCCCACTTGGTATCATTACGATTACCATCTGCGTTGTGCCATATGCAGGGTGCAGGACCTTGACCTTTAGTGCATCTACTGGAAACCCAGCATCTTTAGCAAGCGCCTTCTATGCTTCGCCCTAGGTTGTGTCCAGATCTCTCACGTCGAGTGCTACTTATTGTGAGAGCTGTAAGACTGCAGCTTCCGTACCGATCAACGTTGCGACTGCGTCTTTAATGTCCTTAAAGTTGCTGCTCCTCTGCGGCTGAACCAATACGCCAGTAATTATTGTGGCACCATGGGACAGACACAAAAAACCCCCACCACCGACCCCTTGAGGTCATCGACCCTTTCCCCCACCACAGGGTGAGAGGGGAGGGGAGTATTACAGTGTTACCTGTAGCATTCACCATCCCTATAATGGTCGAAGGTAGGGATAGCTTGTCTACCGTATGGGCCACTGCTCAAAATTTTGAGAGGGAGGGATATATTTATTATTTGTTAATTAAGTTATTTATATTATTTATATAATTTATATTTATTTATTTACATGTATTTATTTATATTAATTTAGTTATATTTATTTATTTATATTTATTTATTTATATTTATTTATTGAGAGCGCTCGCTATACTTACAAGTGCCAGGAGCAAGGATTCTCTGTCTAATACGGCCCGCTGCTCAGGGAAAACTGCACGAGGTGCAGGTAGACGCACCCGTGAGCTGTGACACCCCCCACCATAGGCTGTAGTGGGGGCAGCTGTAGCTGCGCATGCATCGGTAAGCCCCCCTTCCACCAGTGGTGGGGGTTTATTATGTCTACCCCATAGTGTCCAATATTCAAAATTTAACTTTAAAATTTAAAATTTAACTATGATTTAAAATTTATAATATTTAACTTTATAATATTGAACTCTATTTGTAAGAAGACTAAGGGGTACTTTAGGATAGGAGTGTGAATGGTAAGTGAAAACAAGTTTGATACATTTAAATCTTTTTATTCATTAAAATTATAATATTTTCTAAATGTAATGATACAAGTTCATATATTAAAGACATAACATCATGAATGGGTATTTATATTGGTATATCATATTTTTAATAATTATTTCATCATAAACTTTATCAGAATCAGGTATATCGAATTTTTCCGCATAAGTTAATAAATCGTTCTTAGAAAAATGCGTATATTGTGATGATAGTGATTCTTGCAATTTTTCTTTGAAATAATGACAAAGTTTATTAATAATATATTCTGTTACATGTTACATCTAATAAAAATATCACTCTCACACGTATACAATGTTTTAATATTTTTAATCTATCAAATGAAACTTTCTTAAATATTAAACTACGTCGGTACTGCTTCGTTGGTGGTTGATCATCTGACGTCTGTGAATCATCTTCCACAAGTTTAAATGCCTTGTCTCCATAGCTCATAATAAGTCTTATGCTAAAATGGCTAAAGGGTATATTTTTATCCAGCATATCACCATCTTCAGTTTCAAAGAACTGTTCAATAATTGGAAAATTTTCTTCAAATAAACGCCAGTCAGACACAGTAAACGGTATACCAACAGAGTCGTCACCACTAAGACGGATGATAGGTAGAAATTCACCACCAATTTTCTTATTTTCTAGACCAATTGCAATTTTCTTGGTATAAGATTTGTTTAGTCCGTACACCATCGACAGCAGCTGATGACAATAATATTTGGAAGAACTTTGTTGACCAGCCATTGTCGTGTATTTACGCTTGCCTTGACCAGCCATTCTTGTGTATTATTTTCAGCAGGAGTGATCGAGTGAACTAATGAATAGACTGTGCTAGACGCTCTTTTTATACTATTCATACTGATGGTGGAGGAGTTTTCTATTGGAAGGGGTAGGATAGTAATGGGGCGTGGTAATATTAGCGGGAAAATGTGCCACTATACAATTTTGAAACATAATTTTTAACAATTTGATCATTTTTGTGTAAGTCACAAGAAAAGTTTTCGAGAAAATGTCTAATTCCAAGATCCGCAGACATGTAATGTAAAAACATGAGACAAAAATAACCACATGTATCTGAAGTTTCACTTTTTAGTTGTCGGTTATATGGTTATACGGTTTATATGGTCGGGTATGTAAGAAGGTACACCAAAACTATCAAAGTACCAGGCATTACCATTTTTATTGTCATAAATTTCCACCCAATGCAAGCCAGGTTTATCGTGACTTAGAGTGTTGAAAATAAAAGCTGTTGGCCTCGTCCAGACCAGGAGAATTTGATCTGCCGCAAAGACCCCCACAGCGTGAGTAGGAATTCGAGATAAAATCAGATGAATTTTAATATTGTTCATCGCAAAGGCTAATAGATGGTGCAAAGATAAATTCTTCAGCAGCTTGAGTTTTACCGAGTGTGTTCAGCCACGTTTTTAACTTAGAGACGTTATTCAAAGCACAACTAAACTTTGAAAAACCGACTTTTAAAGAATGTTATTACCAGATGCTGTGAGTTTGTGAAATGGTGGACAATCTTCCTCAAACTCTAAATTTTAATGTGCCATGTAGTGATCTTTCGTCAAATCGTAACTTTCACACTGCCACGAACATAAATATTGTTTGCTCTCTTACAAATTTCTTCTAGGTTTTTGAACAAGACTTTTTCGAAAACACCTTGATCAAACCAGTCCAAACCGTGATGGTTTCGTGATAATCAATCGTTTTATTTTCTAGCCTCTTGACATAGTGCAGTTATTTGTCTATTCAGAGAAACAATGCAATGTCCTGTGAAATTTTGATTTAATGAAAGAACTGTTACTTCTTTTGGTACCACACGGTTCTTATAATCTTTGGCACACTGTATATCTAAGACGATATCCATCTTCATAGTTTTGAACACATCAACGTCCGATCAACGACAGATACATCAGAAACATTTCCAAACCATTAAGCTTTATCCCCACTACTTCTTTCCCCCATCATCTCACCCACTATATTCCACGAGAACTAGACGTGACGAATCAATCTCAAGTATATTTTCATATTCTGCATAAATTATACAATTTACTGTACTGCTTAATGGATCATCAAAACGCACATCAATTCTTACACTACCATGTTTTACTAGATTCCAATGTGTGTCTTGATTTACTGATAAATCAGCTGTTAAATCGAAAGCGAAAGGACAATATCCATTGGCTTAAGCTTTGCGTGAAATTGAATTACCCTCATTTAAATAATGTATACCTATGCCAGAAATAAAGTATGATATGCATCAACATACAAATTATTTGTTTTAAAATCAGGTTGTAATGCTTTAAACGGTACTTGTACACCATCAATGTAGGGACACAAGCAATTTAAATTGAAATTTTTAAAGTTAAACGGATTGAGATTCTTATCGCCGTTAAAAGCTTTATTGTCTACAAAACCAACAATAATTCTTTTTGGTAATTGTCCTAAAATGACATTATCCAGTGTTTCTCCATGAATACCACTATGCATTGTAATAGCTTTTACTTCTACACGTGTGAGGGGATATTTAGCTGCTGTTTTCGAATGTGATTTTTTGTGAACCAATATAACACTCGGACTAAATCTGACACGACGTACAAAGAGAGCAGCTTGGGTGATTCGAGCGGTGTGGAGTCCTGTTGGGTCCATAAGACAAAAACTATCTCGTGATCGTACGAGCCGCACACATACTTCGACACCATTAATTAATAATTTGTCTTGATTGAAAATATGACAATGTAAATATCCAATCATATCTATGTTTTTCTCGTCACCCATAAGGTTTTGGCGACTTGTAAGACATTCGTTTTCGTCATCTGTAGCATCCATTTTTCCAGGGGTGTCGGTGTACCATAGTGCACTGGTGAGATGACATTTTTTAGCTGTAGATCCATATTTTAATCAAGTTTGAATGTATGATCGATAAGCGTAGGCGTTGTTGGGAGGGGAAACAGGTTTTTTATTAAAAAACACATCAACTTGATTAAATATCGAGTGCATAAAATTATTTACTGGACCAATATTTTTCAAGGTATTTTTATCTATGGTTTCAGGAGGTGTTACTGTTTGTGCGATAGTTACACGAACACTAAGCAGAGTATGTGCAAGGTCGATATATTCACTAGTTCCCGGTATAGAAAACTCTATTGGCGACCTTTGAGTTAGCGAAGATATTGGCTTGTATTGAACATAATTTGAATTTTCAATCGTTGTTTGAGTAGGAGATACACTAAATAAATTCACTTCAGATTCAAGACATGCACACGAACCACTATGTAGAAAAGCCATTATTCTTCAAAAATATGTCGTGCTGTACGTTTTTCTTTCAAAGTTTTCATTTTATTTTTACAGGGTTTTTTTATTATCAAATTTTTTCTTTGCCTTAACTTTAGAACGTTTTCTACTTTTCGTCTTTACTGTATCAGAGCTCGTAGTCGACTGTTGTTTCCGAGCCCGATGCTTAGTTTCTTATCCTGAACCACTTATCAGATTATCCAATTTTTCTTCGGCTTTTCTTTTAAGATTCTTTCCTGATTCTCGTATATTATTGCGAAAAGATTCTTTAAAAGCTTTTTCATGTGTGATGTCATTTAAAATATTTACACCTGTTCATAAAGCCTCTTTGCCAACAGCTTTTCCTACAGCATTACTACCTTCTATTACAAGCGGAACAACACTACGATAGACACCTTTTAAAAAGCTTCCAACACCTTTTCCTTTTTGCATAGATGTATCTATTGTAATATAATTATCAAATGGATCGTGGTCATTTTGGTTATCATAAGTTGTTTCAAAATACCCCATCTTATGCGGTTCTCTTAAAATGAAGTGTCACTGTCAACGTGCCGTAATCGAATGCTATAGGGTTTCCATCTTGGTCCTTTATATCTTTTGTGATCGATTGAAACGACGTAGATAACAATGGAATATACATTGGTGTGGTAAAGTTTTTAATCTCAATGCTACCGTATTTATATCCATTCATATTAAAAGGAACAATACGTAAAAGAGGCGTGTCTACATCACCTGTAATGTAAGGTTCACAAATATCGCTATACACTCTTATTATTGACGGTAAACCACTACTAAGGTCAGCAGGTCTTTGACCGATAACTGTACCCTTAATTTTTTCAAGGTTACGGTTTTCAAAACCAATAACTCTCAAGAGTTTTTCAGACAATATCAAACTATGAAAATTCGTGTCACTAGTATCCTGACAAATTCGTTCAATTTCTATAAATCCTCAACGTTGTATTTTGAATTGTAAGTGCTTTTTGATATTAGGTAAATTATTTATTTCTTGTAAAAGATTTTCTATATCTATATAAATTCCTGGTGATAAGTGTGCAACAATATCCTTTTCTGTTGATTCGTGTCTCAAATCATGTGATGAAAATTACTCAATTGTTTTTACACAAACCATACCCTCATAGTTATCGATCGAAATATGCTAAAATGTGTGGGGTATCTGAATCTCACAAAGAGCTACAGACCACTCACCATGTAAATAAATATTTTGAGGTAACTGTATAGTAAAATGTGTTGTTTTGTTTTCATGAAACACATACACACTGTTGTTACTAGATATTACGATTTAAAATTGCTCTCTCATTATATCTTTTTCAAATTGTTTGCGGACACCCAGGAATTAAATTTGTCGGGATAGCTTTTCCAACTTACAAAATATTTTTTGTTTTTCCCTTTACCTTTAGTTTTTAGAATCTTATCTATCTGAAATGATTCGGTATGCAAATCTTTTTGTACTCTGGAAAGTTCTTCTTCGTAGAAAAAACCTTCGATTGGTTCACCGTCAAGATCTTCCAAAGTATAAACAGGTGGTTGTCTCTCAGTAGATATACGTATAATTCGGAACAATTCCAAAGTCCAACCACTTTCGTATGCTTTCTTGAACACTAGTTTGGCACGACAGACACGCACCAAGTCAACCACCTTGTATTTAGGATATCGGATACGAGTCGTATTATATCGTTGGGCTAGGTTTTGGTGTGCTTTTGGGGCATTGTACAAATTAACTTTAGCAGGAACCATTTTAGTACCAGAATGCCAGGAACTACTGTAAACATCAACTATTTTTTTGTAAAATATCAATATATCTGTACGTGTTTGTATGAGTAAAATATCGCCATAATCGGCCCTTCAATGTTCTATTAAACCTTTCCACTACAGCGGCTTTAATATCAGGATTTCTAACAACACGGTAATTTAGGTAATTTATACTATTCTTTTTCAAAACTTTTTGCATCTCCTAACCGAGAAATACTTTACCTTTATCAATTTGAAAGAGCATAGGGTTTTGTCCTTTACACTGTACCAAAATACGTTCAAAAGCTGTAGCGACACTTTTCGATGTTTTGTTACGAATTGGTTCAACCCATGCAAATTTTGATAAAACGTCTATAACCACAAGTAGGTATGTGTTGTTATCGTTATAGGTTTTTAGTGCTCGTAAATTAGGGAGATATTCTTCCTAAACATTAAAAGGGTTACGAACGTCATAAGTCCTAAGTGGGAAATGACGACGTACAGGCTTATGTAGAGTATAAGCATCCCGACTTTCAAACCATTTGATAATTTTTTTGCGATCATGTTTTTTACCAACTGTTTTTAAAAGGTTCTATGCACCGGCATAGGCTGGTGATTCCGGTGGTCGATAAGAAAAATTATTTAACGATTTTTTCATTTATCTTATTCTTAAAATTTTTTAGTTTCTTTTTCACGTTTTTTTAATTATTTTTTTAATGTACAAAGAAAACTTGTCAAAAGTTATTTTACTAATCATACAACAAGTTGTCACCAAAGCCACACTTCTCTCGTTAGTTGTAGCTGTTTCAGACAACAAATGCGCAAAGGCACGCTTGGCCAGCAAACAATCAGCTTTGCTAGGGTCACCGCTACTGTTTGCATATGCTATATCATGTTCACGACAATAATCGTCAAGTGGGTAGAAACCTTTCTCACCTTTCGCTAACGTTTCGTTTAGGCGCGTACCAGGTCCACAAAAATGGTACCCTGTAGCATGTATTTCAAAAGGTAAAAGATTGATTAAATTATCTACAAGACTTGATTCTGGGTGTGTGATCAAATTTTCTTCTTCAATGTTTACTCCAGGTGATCCCATGGAAGAATACGAACTTTTGAAACGTGTCTAGGTGTTTCTTCGGGACGTAATCTTTTTTTTCAACTTTCTTGGAGTTATTTTATCGGATGGTTTTTCACTAACAGACTGTTGAGTTTTTTCCTCGCTGTTGGCAGATTGTGGTGAAGAAACAAGCTCCCAAATTTTATTGTTAACAATAAATTCTTGTGGTATATTTGCTTTACGAAGTGCTTGGGCAAACTGACCATAACCATTTGACAATGTCTGTTTTCTATTTCTGACAGTATCGTTAATTAAGTCTACTATATTTCCACCTTTGACGATACTGCCATCTATGGTAATCTTATCACGCTCATCCCATGTGACATCACCAAAATCATGCAATCGTTGTAATAACTGTTTTGCTTTAAATTAAAACGTTGGGGGTACACAGTTTATTATACTCTCATTGTTGTTTCCTTCATTGGTATCCTCGTCGACATTTACTCTGCCTCTCCGGGGTATCTCCGGGGGTATTTACACTACTCACTTGAAACTTGTTTGTATTATTTTTTTTATAATACATAAAACGCTCCAATGCTTGTTGGTACATTGCATATTTTTCACGTTCATCTTGAATTGAGGTCGAATTTATAATTTCGCTCATTTCTTTGTCTAGTCGCGACGTAGGTGTACCCGGTGTTTGCATGGTAGCCAATTTTTCACTTGATAAGCGATGGTGCTAGTTGTTTATATTTTCTTCAGGGATCGAAATCATTTTTCTTGCATGCTCCATAGTTTTATCACAGGTGCCAAATGCGTGGTAAACAAGTTTGGTATTTGAAAATCAACTTCTTTTTATTTTTCAAACTTTGCGAAGAATCAGTTAATTTTCTTAAAAATAAAACGTACTTTTTCAATTTATTTTTATAGTTTTTATTCAAAGGCACGTTACCATGTAAAATATTTAAACCACATTCGCAAATGAGAATAACAAGTTTTTTATCTGCTTCACGTAATAAAACACGTCGTTGATTTTTATCGAAATGTAGCAGAGATTTTAAAGTATTTAAATTTTTTTGTCCGAGACGCTTGCGTCTACTCGAACCCATTACAAACGTATGACTGGTATATTTTTTCCAAGTTCGCTAACTTTATAGATTTCTTGGGAACATAAACATA
Source organism: Torymus aiolomorphi (assembly GCA_036365515.1). Classification (NCBI taxonomy): domain Eukaryota; kingdom Metazoa; phylum Arthropoda; class Insecta; order Hymenoptera; family Torymidae; genus Torymus; species Torymus aiolomorphi. The sequence continues at coordinate 27,282,543 of CM070874.1, forward strand.
GTGATATTTATCATACGGAAATATATTACTACGAAAACGACAATTATCAGGTCTATCTTGACGTAATAAATAGAAGTGGCATGTTTAGTTGCATCAAGATAATTAAGTCTCTTGTAGAAATTGTGGATTTTCAGGACATACTTGGCGAGCGAGATACTGTATCTGAGATTTATCCCTAGGGTTTTTGAAAATAACTATATAATTAGAATTTAACGAGTTTTCACGTTGGCCCTTGTGGAAAAGATTTTGCGTGATGAATATTACGCTTAAATTATTATGATGACTGCCCTTGGTAAAAAGATTGGCAATAACAACACCCGAAGACTCACGCATCAAGTCGTCTATAAATATCAATTTTGGCCTGGGGGGTTGTCGACAAAGTCTGAATTTTTGGGTAAACCCTCATGAAATTCGATATCATCACCCAGTTCTTTGTACATTGATTGCCATTCAGAATAGTAAACTATTATTCGATCAAAGTGCACGTTACTCATACTATCTATATGTTTTAAAAAGTTTTTAACAAACACGGTTTTCCCACATGATGTGGGACCGTAAACCATAGATGTCCAAGGATGTTTCCGGCGTGGACCCATGACAAAAACTGTTTCATCAAAACAGATAATATTTTTTATAAGTGTCGAGGTTTGCGGCGGCGGCGGCGGCGGCGCACGCGTGTCACAAGCTGCTCGAGAAATCAGATTGCTAATGGAGAGACAAGCTATTTTGAAGTGACAAGCTATTTTGAAGTGACAAGCTATTTTGAAGTGACAAGCTATTTTGAAGTGTCAAGCTATTTTCAAGCTATAAAACTTGTGATAAACGCACTCAATGTGCGCCAAAAAGCTTAAGGGGGTTCATCCAACCAGGAACGTATCAAGAATCAATGTCACCCCGCACCGCGCGCACAGGCTTGCTCGCATGGGGCCCCCCACTCTTGTAGTCAGAGCACGTGTTTATACGGGACTGACACATACACATAGCTTCGTGCCGTCTGTGAGCGTGCACACAGAGCGGCGCTCGTCTGTGTGTTCCCCCACCGCTCCAGCGTCGTCTGCACGCGCTGCCGTACACCTAAAATTCTATACTTACAACTATAATATCTTAGAAACGGTGAAGCTAGGATCTCTGAACTTGTAATATGATATTCTAATTATTGATCTTAATAACATATTAGCTTTTCAGACAAACGCTAAATGTATCTTTGAAGTTATAGACTGAATCGATCTTTCGCGCGTGTGCGTCCCATAAGACGCCGTGTTAAAATGCTCAAATTTAACAATTAATATCTCGATAACGGTGAAGCTAGGCTCTTTTTTGTGAGGATATCATATAGATAATGATGTCAAGTACATGTGAAAAAAGTTTCAAAGACTTCCTAAATAAACTGAAAATTGGATGAACCCCCTTAATATGAATCGAAAAGCTCAATGTGAATCAATAATCTTAATGTGCTATACTAGACTGTTTAATAAACTTCTTGAGCCTTTTGCCACCACAGCTTAACCAAAATTTATTTTTTGTTAAGTTTATTACATTTGAAATACGATTAATTGAGAAACAAACAGTTTTGATTGAAGGATAAACATTTTATTAAGTATTTATAAATGTTTTATCACACATGAATACAATTAATTCACTTATGCTATTTAACAACATGAAATTATTCATAATTCATACAAATATTTTCGAAATAATATTTTCTCATAAGTTTAACGTTATGAAGCGCACAATTTGTTTTATAAGAACCATTATGGTTAATACAAATAGTTACAACTTTCTTTTATTGTACAACTTGAGAATAACCTAAATCGTAAATATCGACGACATTAAATTTAAAACGTTTCAACCATTCCTTTCTAATCTGACCTCTGACGAAAACTTTCTTAGCATCATGTAACCCTTCTCGAAGAATTTTACCTATATTCGTATAAGGAATTTCACCAGACTTCCATGAAAGCCCATGATAGTACTGTTTCAGCCATGTATTTTCTTTTTTGTGTCTATCTGTAAGTCGACGCCAATTATATGGTTCTTGAAACAAAAGTACTAGAGGTTCAGAGTCTTTTCCCAGAGGTAATATAGCAAGCTCCTTAAGAACATAATCATCTGTAGATTGTTTAAACCCTTGCATGTCAACAATGTACTCCATTCTTTTGGACAGACTTCTCGGTCTCTCGGTTATCACAAGATATACTAAACTAAAATAACCTTTATTTAAGGTGTTTTATACCCATAAGGGTAACTTTTACATATATTTATGAAACGTCTCTGTGCATACACAGGTTTACATATCTTATTTTTTTCCCGCATTACAACGTCATGAAAGTTTATACCTCTTATCGAATCGAACGTTAATTATATAGGTGGAATATCACCTGTAACGAAATCACGTATAGAGCCAAAGTTTATTTTCTCAGCGTTTGAATAATTTAACCGTATACCTTTGACCTTACATGTGCAAGATTCAGTATCGTCAGGTTTCTTAATCTTATAAGCATAAAATGTTGGCCCCCCTGATACGAAAGATGTTATATAACTCCCCATACCGTAACATGATAATTAATCTGTCTTTCTCCTAAAAGTGTTCCCGTAGGTGGTTCATACTCGTGTGTATCTGTATTTGTCATATAAATAATTGAATCTGTATCATAATATAAAGCGCGTTCTCCTAGGGGTTCCAAGTTGCTGAAAAGTTTCAATCGGGCCTGTCGTGTGGTATAGGCAGCAAACAACATTAGTAGCATGTGATGTTTCCATTGCTTCTTCAGTGTATTGCCAACAGACGTACAGGGTGTAATCATTAACGGGTAAATATGCAATAACTTCGACCTCAGAGTTGGTTAACATTTCTCCAAGTCTTTGAGGATCTGTCACTATTTCTGTTTTTGGCATATTCTCTCTTTGTCCAAATTTACCCCATAAAGAATTAAGGCAACGTTTTGCTACAGACCTTTTCCCAGGGTTAAGATTTATCTGGCTCTTGTCCAGTTTTATACCCTCCACTCGTTCAAAGCCTTGAATATACTGAGCTATTGCCTCTGGATCATTGTTACATTCTGCAGGAAATCTAGATGCATGGGTCTTCTGTTTAAAAATTTCATCGATGTAACCTGGAAATAATCCACCTTGACCTTGTAGGGTCACATTGCGTAATTTTATATTGCCAAATTTAAAAAATTTTTCTAATTCTATAGCCAATTTCAACACCTTTTTTTACCTCCTCGAATATCCATGTACCGATAAATACTCTGTCTTCTTCATTTTCGTGCATACAATCTTCTTGCACTTTATCTTCTACACACTTTCGACATAGTGGAAAAATTAATTTACCATGCATTTTTACAGGTAAAACCGAGTGATATAAATTACGTGGTGGTAATATGGTACACATAATAAGTCCATCGATTTTATGATTATTATTTATATTACCAATGAATTGAAGACGCTCTTCTTCCCCAACATATACTTTTGGATGACCAACAGGGTATTTGCCGCGTTTACATGTGTACGGATAAAGTGAACAAACATCAACGTATTTAATTTTTTGATTATCCTGTACGTCATAAACTTTAGCTGTATTGCCTGTTCTACCACCAAAGAAAGCATTTCTAGGATTTAAGGGTTCATGCATTTTAGGTTTAGCCTCTTGTATAAATTGACTCATACTTTCATTTTCCATACGCTCTTTCTCATATTCACACTCCCATTTTTCTATAAGATAATAATTATATGATCTAATTTTTTCTGAAATTTTGCAGGTTCTTTCATACCTATCATCCAATGTTTCTTTACCTACTACCAGACGCGTGTCTCTATTAATACGGTAACATCTTGGACACCCATGCCAGTAGCACCCGTGAAACTGTAATACTATTCGCTTACTATGAGTGTTATTTTGATAAGATGGCAGAAAATCACCAACTATTGGGCCCTCCGGAAGTTGTTTTTCATGACCACGATCAACATGTTCTATTTCACAATTCATAACATTTTCCACCCATTTTAACAATAATAATGCTTTACGTGATTGATTATTCGCTCGTCCGTATCCACCTTGAGGTATAATGTTAATAGTTTTCGGTTCTAAAAAGTTTTTTCTATACACACGTAGACAAGACGATGCAATTATTGCTGCTTCAGTAAAAGGATCAACTTTAGAGCAATTTAAAAAAGTTTCTCGAAAAGCTAAACATGCTAGTCTTAAAATTTTAACATCTTGTTTACAATATTTCAAAATTTCTTTCTGAAAATCAAAGACGTAATGCTGTTCTTTCTTATCGTTATTCCACTCTAAGAAATTCTTTCTCTCAATAACACTCGTAGTATCTGGCGAATAGGATGAAAGAACTGGTAATTCACCAATATAATTTTGATTTTCTGGCGTGTTAAATAAATGTGGAAACGTGCCTTTCTCAATCTGTGTTAAACCATAAGCCTTAGGCAAAGCACTAAGAGGCATATGAAGATAATTCAAACTATCTAAAAATTTAACATTCATAAGCTCCATTAAAATTATTTTTGTACCGTTTAAGGGGGTATCCTCGTATAGATCAATCGAAAAATCGATTTTTTTTTTTATTACATAAATCGATAGTATAACATTTCAATAATATGCTGTTAAAATTTCAAAGTGAAATTCGCAGCGGTTTCGATGCTGTGGCTATTTTCTTAAACGTTATGCGGCTTAAACCTACGCGGCGCAGGTAGGCAGGTGCGCGCTCGAATACAATAGGTGCCACGCTGAGTTTGGGTCTTCGAGATGCTTCGCAATTGTACTGTGGCAGATGCTATTCCAATTTCGGTTGTATTAGTGCGTATACTTGTGTAAATCAGAGCATTACTACAGTCTAAGCCAACTGAAAGTATAGGTAGAAAGATTCATTTCGAAGAGTTTTACAATAGTTGGCTCAGTATTCTCGTAGCTGTCGATTAGTTCACTGCTGTTTTGCGTGCAAAATGTCGTCTTACCCTAAAGGTGAAAAGGCCGGGAGGTATCGAGCATCAGAACGCAAGCGTTCTTTTCAAGGAAACCAGCATACAACGGAAACGGGCGAGCCAAAAGGTGCTAGTGCAAGTGCCCGAAAATTGTCAGCAGCATCCACTGATGATGTTTCGATTGACTATGATCATCGGTACCGCATAATCGAGTTTGTGACAGTTTTTACCGTGTTGAGCGAACTATTGTGCTGCAAAAAAATGCAAAGGAGGGGTGAATTTCAAGGAGGCTGGGCATCGCGGTCTCGGTTGGAAACTAGTGATTTCGTGTAGATGTGGTGACACTCAAGTGAACTCTGGCCCTTTCATCAATAACGGCTTCGAAGTCAATCGTAGAATAGTGTTTGTGATGAGACTTTTAGGTGTAGGCTTGAAAGGCCTCAATTTATTCTCAAGTTTAATGGACTTTGGTGAAGGATTAAGTAGAAAGGCATATGATGGCATATTGGAGCATATACATCAAGCGTCGAAGATCTGTTTTATGAGTAGTTGCCACAGTGCTATTAAAGAAGAGAAGAAGCTCAACGAACAAAATGACAGCCAAGATCTTCCCAAAGATGATTTATTGGAAAGATGTTTAGGTGGCTACACTCAAAACGCCAACGAGAGTTTCAATGCGCTCGTGTGGCGTTTAGCACCAAAGCACTTGCATTGTGGCGCAAAGACTGTGGAAATTGCTGCTTATATAGTCGCCGTAATTTTTAATGACGGATTCAATGCAGTTTTGAAGATGATGAAGTGCTTGGAGTTCAAAATCCGATTTCCCAGTGCCACTTTCGCCAAGAAAACCGACGCAGAACGAGTAACACGGCAAAACATCAGAACGGAGAGCGCATCCAAGGAAGCTCGATTGACCAAAAAAAGGAAAACTGCATCTGAAAATCAGCATTTCGAAGAAGAAGAAGGGCTTCTTTATGGCACAGGCATTGCTGAATAGTGAAAAAGTCGATTAGTAGCTGTAAGTATGAAAAAATTGTATTAAAAATTGATTTATTGTATACCGCGAACTTTAAACGCGTTTTTCTCGAAAACTCAATTTTCCGATTGTCCAAATTGGCACCCCTGATTACTCAACGAGTTTTGAAGCTATTGAAAAAAAAATACCATTTTAAAGGAAATTTAATTAGCTAGTCGACAAACCTAAAGGATTTTGTTTCAACAAATTATTTAACAACTCTTTTGCAATAATAAAAAAAAAACTTTTATGAATTTTTTTTCAAAAGTCCGCCATTTTTTCAAAAATTTTTTTGACATTTCAAAATTAGATAAGTGGACAAGGAATTGGTATAATAATGTCAAAAAAATTTTTTCTTATGTTTCAGAATGACACAACAAACGAAAAAAAAAATACCTTCACCTTTAATTTGATTATGTGGCTCACCTAATTAAGATTATGTATATATAAAAATTTTTTATGTTTCTACAAACTATAAGAAATCACGTAATAAAATTTCAAATAAAAATATTGAATAGTTTCTTTTAAAAAAATTCATAAAGTTTGTATTCATTTTTCGATCGATCTATACGAGGATACCCCCTTAATATAATAGATGGTTTAACACGAATGTCATTCCGTTCAGCAATATATTTTAGAATAAACTGTCGATCAAAGCCTTGTGCATTGTGCGCTATACACACAATCTGCTTAAACGCCCTTCTTTTCGCAAACACTAAATCTGTAAATTGTTTGACAGGGTCACGATCAAATACATATTCCCGAATACCACAATATATACACGTTGTCGAAATATCTGTATTTTTATCACAAAAACTACAAACTTGTTATACAACACACAAGTTTGGTACATGTATTCTAATTTTGTCATCGCCATCTACTCTTTCACATTGTTGTGTCTCAAAATCATAAAAGAAAAATAAAGTTTTTAAACTTTTACTTGGTTCAATTGGTTTTACGTAACAAAAATGATCTGTAGGTAATATTTCATTACAAACTTTACAAAATGTTTTTCCACACTCATGTTTTTCTTCTTTTACTCTATAGTACATTACGATACGTGGGCCGGAAATTGGATTTCCGGGCCGTGCGTGGTATGACGCCCGAGGCGAAGCCGAGGGCGTCATGACGCACGGCCAGGGCATCCAATTTCCGGTCCAAGTATTGTATACTATTTTTCTTACTCCCCGGCCGAAAGTACGTTCTGTAATTGTTAAATAATTGATAAAATTGCGTTGTCGTCTGCTAGCTGTGTTTGAGACGTTTGAGTGTTAGTTTTTCTTTCGACCCGCTCGATAGTACTGCCTCTGTCGGCTGCTTTGGGTAGCTCAGTCGATATTACCGACCGTTTTTTCTTTCGACCCGGCGTGGAGAGCTGGTTTTTTGGCCGTCTGCTACTTTCGCTGTTACACAGATGGTTTGATGCCCGCCCGACATTTGCAAGACCGAGGCGAAGCCGAGGTTTTGCTGGTCGGGGCGGGCATCAGAAACATATTCATTAAAAAAGACAACACCACTTTTTATTTCAACTAACTCTTTTTTCTCGTCACAAGTGTACTTTCCTCTGTCTATTTCGTACGTGTCTAACCTTCACATCACACAAACATATTTCTTCGAACGCTTCCGTCCGTACGTTTACTTAATTGTTTCTACACGACTCGAAAGTACGTGTAGGAAACAAGAGGAAAAAACAATGACCACGATCAAACAATACCACTTTTTATTTCATTTAACTCTTTTTTGTCGTCACCTGTGCACTTTCCTCTGTTTATTTCGTACGTGTCTAACCTTCACACCGCACAAACATCTTTCATCAGACATGCGCGCGGGCGCTCAAGCGCCGCGGGTCAGGAAATTTCGGCAGCCAATCAGAGCGCGCAGTTGGTCTAAAATAGGATGCGAAAGTTTCTCTTTCGGCCCGGAGATGCGGGCCGAAAGTACGTACTTTCGGGTGGGCGAGTAAGAAAACTGTTTTATTGCACATTGTACAAATTCTTATACTCTGACAAACTGACAGTTTTTTGTCAAAAGTCTTTGGCATTTAATGATTTTTGTAACAAATATTACCGAAAAAATCTCTACCGCAAAATCTACAGTTCATTTTAACATTTTCAGTATCACAAGGAGGTTTTTGAAAATACTTACTACATTTTTTGTAGAATATGAGTAAAATATGGCACTCCCAAATTTTTTCTAAGAAGGTAATGAGTTAAGTCGATCTGACGAAGGCGAGGATTAGAAATAAAAAATTCAACGATTTCATTAGAAAAAGCAAGCTTTTAAGTTAAAGCTACGCGACCAGGCAAGATACTAATAATGTATCATCAATTTCAAAATTGTCACTGCTTCGTGCAACGTTTGCTAGGTTATCCCATAAATCATTAGAGGATAAATCACTCACGCGTCTAAATGAAATCCATGCAGGGCCGTGAAGAAATCTTTCGGATGAAAGAGTTACACCAATAAAATCTTCGGGTGTTGCTGTAGCACATAATTTTCAATAAAATTCCTGCATTGCACTCTCAAGCCACTCATAAACATTGGCTCCAGAAGGTGGTGATCGAATTTGAACATGCATTTCTCTACTTTCCAAATACCAAAGCGCCGATAATGTCTCGTAGTCTCGTCTATTATTGCAATGTGTGGCTCTTCTACGTTTTCTTCTCTATTTTCTTCTTCTTCTACGGTATGTTCATTCCCTCTTCCACTCTGAAAATTTTTAATTATATGTACAAATAAAAACTCTATCCAGTACTAATATATTAAATATATTTATTCATCCGAGTCAGTATCCGTGTCTGATAAATTACACGTACTGCTTCTGCTACTACTTCTGCTACTGGTACTTCTACTGTTACTTCTGCTACTACTACTTCTACTACTACTGCTGCTGCTACTACTAATGCTTCTGCTACTGCTTCTGCTACTGCTTAAGCTACTGCTTCTACTATGAGAATTTGTCTTCAACCTCAATACAGTTTGTTTCTCAGAGGTATTATCTGAACGAAAAATATTATTAAACATTATATAAGTATATGATAATAAATTAATTTATGTTTAATTATGTATACCACTTATTGAGCTAGTTGAAGGTCCAGCCTCGGGATCAAATATTACGTCTGTAGCATTGTCTGTATTATCTAAAAAATGAATTATTAAATAAGATTAGTATATAGTGATGTCAGTAGAAAATAAAAATACATCACTTGTCGTACCGTATGTGATATTTTCGAAGAGCACATCGTCTTCATTATCATTATTGTAAAAACTATCAAGTTTCGTAAAATTTTGAATATATTATTTTAAATAAGTAAATAATATTAATGAGTTCGAAATTTACTTACATTTAAAGTGGTTGTACTGTCGTATGATATCGGCAGTAAATGGTGAATCGTGTAAATTTCGTGATTTGAAGTGTTCAACAAGTATATAGATTTCTTTCTTGTTATTTAAAATACTGCGCTTATAAATGTATAAAAGTGTTTGTAACGAACACAGACTAATAATAAATCGTAGTTTTCTAATCAATGTTTTTTCAGAAAGTGTTTTTAAATTTTTAAGCCATTGATTGTCACAAAATGTTCTAATAATATTATGTCTTACGATTGCAATATGATAAATAGCGTTTATAATTCATAATAATTCTCTACGTGAATCCATTGTAGTTTGAAAATTTCTTCAACCACTATTGTAGTATGAGTGGTAGTGATGTTTGTATCTACGAAAAATTATTTAAATTGTAAGAATATGTAAAAATACTCTAATCATTTACATGTAATTTTATTAAAATATGAATCGTTTAATAAGTTACTTTCCATTTATAATATAACTTGAAACAATATTAATACTTTAAAACTTACCTTGATGTATAGTATACGTGGGTGATGAAATCTACGAGGCCCTGAATTAAATTTAATAAGTATCTTTAGCAGACTACCGGTTCAACTAATCTTTGGCCGTTTCCAGAGGGTGCAGGCAGAGTGAACTGTGATGTACGTGGTACCGTAGGGGTTTATATACCCGCCAAAGATCTTTGAAACTGCGTAAATCGACGACAGAGCGGGATAAAAGAATGCACTACAAAATACCAATCTTTTGAAGTGATAGACGCTTTCTTGGTATTTTAAGAGCATACAAGAATAATCACAACTCAGCATTTTATAATGGAAAGCATCGTAAAATATTTTATGAAACATAGAATTACAAAAACCAAACGAAAACCCCGTAAAATAATATTTTATAAGTAAATTATAAAATGCACCTGGTAGAAGAATATATTGTGTAGTAAAAACTATGTTACTCTGAACTAATACGAAGATTTATTGGGTCGATCAATACGTCGGTGACGAAATCGATCGACCTGTGAGGTTCCAAAATACCTCCAATACAAAGAGGATGTTGTACTTAACAATAAAGTACAATACCGCGAATTAATCTGAATGTAACTTTTCGAAGTAGCTGTACCAATACCTTACTAATACCAAATCAATAACAAAATTAATTTGCTTGTGAAATTTATAAATATGCGGAATGGTTAAAGGGAAAAGTGAGTAGTGAAAAAGTATAATACCGCGAGCTGCTATAACCATCGATTAGACTGATCAATGTATCGATAACGAAATTGGTCAATCAATAAGGTTCCAAAATATCTTCATTTAAAAGAAGATATGGTACCTTATAAAAAAGTCTAATACCGCGTATCGATCTGACCGTAATTTCCAGTAGTAAATCATGTCAATACCTTACCAATACGCTGATGGGTGTACTGAACTCTCTCTATTTTCTCATTCTGCCTTGAGGTTTACGTAAAGGATGGTTTGTGTACTTGGAAATCATAATAAATAAATTTTTATTGCAGTTTTTTCACAGCATATATCAGGAACATATAAGTTAAGAAAGTGGCACATGTGAATATAGTCGTAAATAGATCATTATACCAGCTGGTCAGTTCGACATTATGACGGACTACTTGGCATAGATTCGTTGCACTTATGATAAGACACAGCCAACGAAAAAACTTCAAGGCGATGTACATAAAGTAGGTGCAGCTTAACGTGTGCTAGTGGGCTGACCCCTAATGCAGTGGCTATCATTCCATTTTTTGTAGCTTTTTAATAAACCTACTCGCTCAAACGTTTCTCTGCCAGCTTGGGCCGATTTAATTTTATATTAATATTAACTTTTTATGTAAAATTAATAAATAAGCATTTCCTAAACATAGTTTATAATAAATAAACTTAAATAAACAATAATTAAACCGAAACTAATAATTTAATATATTTCTTGGGTAAAACGGTGTACAAGTGCTGAATCTGTGCTTATATAAACTTTTCTTAAATAATTTATAAATTATTTAGATAATATAGTAGACAAATGTCTCTGATATCAGCTGAGATTGAAAGTTTTCGTGAGAAAACAATTTTAGAGTATTAGCCAGACGTAATAAGAGTAAACCGTGGGTTTTGTTCCATCTCTTATTATCGTATGATTTTAGAAGTTATTTGAAAAATCATTTCTACTTCCTCCGTCATTCATAAATGCAGAATTCGATTTTCTGCAAGTTTCTACAGACTATCACCGTAATAATAGTGCAGCTTGTGTTCAGTTTTCACCAACTTTTGAAAAAACGATGGCTAGAGCACCCTGCTGTCCGTCAGTCTGCTGCAAGATTTTATTGAAGCAACACCTCTCTCTCTCTTAACGTGCTGATTATCATGGGTCAAGCCATCTCGCCACCTGCATCACCACCTCGTGTTAAGATAGTCGGGATCTTGCCGATCTCTCTCTCTCTCTCTCTCTCTCTCTCTCTCTCTCTCTCTCTCTCTCTCTCTCTCTCTCTCTCTCTCTCTCTCTCTCTCCCTCTCTCTCTCTAAACGAGTAAATAAATAAAATAAATAAATATAAATAAATATGAATAAATATAAATAAATGTAAATAAATAAATAAAAATAAATAAATATAAATAAATAAATATAAATAAATAAATATAAATAAATAAATATAAATAATATAAATAATGTAAATAACTTAATTAACAAATAATAAATATATCCCTCCCTCCCAAAATTTTAAACAGTGGCCCATAGGGCAGACAAGCTATCCCCACCTTCGACCATTATAGAGATGGAGAGATATTACAGGTAACACTGTAATACCCCCCTCCTCTCCCATTCCACCCTGTGGTGGTAGTGGGGGTCGATGACCTCAAGAGGTTCGTGGTGGAAGTTTGTTGTGTCTGTCCCATGGTGCCACAATAACTACTTACATCCCTATTCCTCGTTTGTCTGATTTTGTCGAGATTTTTCACGACTTTTCCACTTTCGCTGCTTTTCGACTTTATTCTTTTTCAACTGAAGAACGCTGGCGTATGTCGCATTTCGGTCCTTTCTCCTAGCCAGTATTGCATCTGGTTTTGCTCTCGTTCTCACAGCACTCTTTTTCTCCTCTTTGCGCTATTTCCTCGTGTTTTTCATTCTGCTGACCTCCCAGTCATTTTCTAGAACTGCGATTGCAAGATTGCTTCATTTTCTCCTCTCCCCGTCATGATTATTTCTTCGGATAAAAGCAATCTTTCCTTTCTCTTTCGCTCTGATACGATAGTTTCTACAGAGATATTTGAGCTCTATGGCCTTCAGGTATTGTTCAGCAGTATTAACGCTAAGCTCGACTTGATCTTACTAGTCGCTTCTGTTGCGCTACTTAGTCGCCTCATCAAGGACATTACTTTCTGTAGATCCACTTTGACGCACATGTGTATGTTACATGCCTCACCCAGTACTGAGTCAATCTTGTCTAGATTAGCCTGAGTCTTTCCCAGTAGCTCACTATCCCTAATTGGTGCTTCCAGAATGTTTTTCCATGTATTGAGTACACCTATGGTTATTGCGAATGATTGCTTCCCTCCATATCTCATTTCGGAGCCACCGTGGGAACATCCGTTGCCATGAATGACCGATTCCGTGGATTAATCATCCATTTTTTATTATATTTAGGGGTATCTTTTCCCTAGCTAGTTTTGTCCACCCCGGGTATTTTATTTCCATGATGTCTTTGATATATGACGAGCTTCCCCCTATCCGGAATATCTATACCTCTATGTATGTACCTCCCTACCTGTTCTTTTGTATCTGCTCTAGGTAACTACCTCTTGCAAGGAGTGTGCATAACCTTTGAGTCCCGGATTTGTACCAAATTGAATGACCGTGTTTTAGAACAAAAATTTTGTACCTGTTCTAGGATTTATTCTCATAGTCTCTATCTCTCTATTTCTGTATTTATCTGTCTTTTCCTATCTCTATTAATATTATATAAACTATTAATATTTTTTTTTTCTTTCTTCGTTTGGGGGAGCAGCTCGAAATCTTGATTCTAGAGGAGTAAAAATACCGGTAAGGGGAACGTTAACGGCGACGGTTACGACAAACAGCTGTGTGGGTCAGAATAAGAGTGGCGAAAGTCACATGTACAAAAAAATTGAGATATGGATATATTTAGATTCCTCATAATTGAAACTATTACTAACGCCCTAAAACCAAGGCTGATTATTATTTGTCTCTGTCTTTTTGTGCCTACTCTCGGCGTCTAGCTCCTTCTTTATGTCACTTTTTTGCATCTCTGGCTATCTTATTTGTTGAACAATTTTCTTTACGTTTCCTAACTTGTCCTGTCTCTGAGTGCTTTGAGGCCGAGTCTACTCGAGGGCAGGATACTCTCATTAGTAGTTCTGAGCTATTATACAAAATAGCCCTTATTTCTTTCAGTGTATTTAGACCATTAAGGGAGTAGTTCTCAGTTTTTCAATACTTAGACGATACTCTAGTTCTCTCTTGGAACATTTAAAAAAGGCTCGCTTTAAACTACAAAAACAGATCTTCATTAAATTCAGTCGCAATCTCTAATGTTTAGGGTAGACGTACTGGTTTTGGCCACTGCTCCGTTTCCGGCCACATATCCATGGTCTTAACTGGATTTTAAGTGGCCAGAAACAGTGAAAAAAATCTTTAATAATGGCCAGAACCAGTACGTCTACCCTACTACTACACAGTACCGGCAAGAGTCCCAATCAGCAACGCCCACTGCACTAACAAAATAGTATCCCTCCCCCTGCCCGTTTGTAAGCCAATGGGTGACCGTGTCAAACGACATTCGGGTACGCTATTGCCACGTCCTAGGGTCTGAGACAGGACTTAGAATTCCATATCCCTATGTCGACTGGCTGCGTTTTATCATAAGGAGCGCGTTCTTGGACTTTTCTAATCCTCATGAGCAGAATCTCACGAACCCATATCTAGTCAAGGAAACCGACCAATGCATACAACAGCTTATTGAGATCTGAGACACCTACTTTCCCTCGATAGAAATCAAGAAAAGGTTGTTCGATGTCTTGCAAGAATCGATCAACAGTACAGCGCTCGCAAGCTGTAACACAAAGTCACCGGCCATCACGAATAATGTCCACAGAACATTATTCTCATTGAAAAAATTTTACCAACTCTCTCAGAGTGGAGATTGGAGTGCTGCTAACACGCTCCAGAATAACAAGAGAAATGCATGCTGATAGTCCTGCAGATCTGTTTCTGCGACTATAAGGCTAAGATCAAGAGGCACGGCGTTGTGCTTTCCTACCACTGCCAAGGCTGCCAAGTGCGAAACGAGTCCCGATACTGCCGGTAAGATAGCTTAACAGGATCTTATATCGTTGCAACGATGGTTTTAGGTAGACTGATAATCAATGCCTAAATTGTCGGCAAACAGTCTGATCTCCAAAAGAGGATTAACGTGAGAGACTGCTGCAATCAATATCAAACATCTGCCAGTTATCATGTTTTGAAGAGAGACTGGATGAAAATTATTCGCATGAGTCGCTGGCGTTGTATAACAATTGGATTTCCACACTGAAAATACAATATATAGGCACAATATATTCTGAATTATATATGTATGCGTGTGTGCTTCTTATAAGCGGGCCTGATATGCCAACTCTAAAACTGAGCGTTATTTATTTTACTTTTATTTTCTATACACAATGTAGTGGCCTTGCAATGGCATGCAATAATCATTTATGTGAATAATTATTTTTTCATGTTTTAGATTCCTGCAGAGGGTGAAAATTATTTAGCATCAGATCAACCTGGATCGATATTAATGGAATTATTAGATGAGATATAGGTTTTTAAATAACCGCAAAACGACATTCTACGTGCCAAATCATTCGATGACCTTATGGTAATTCTGATTTTTATGAATCAATTAGGCAAGTAGTTGATAGAAGTCCAACAGAAATACGTTTGATGATTTTAAAATACTGTATCAAAAACAAACTTTGCTTAATGGCAATGTCCGAATTGATTATGTTGATAAATTGACTTTTTCAAGAACCGATTTTACCCGAATACCGGTAAACGATCGACAAATTGTTTAATCTGAAGAGACACTGAATACCACATTACGTATCCAAACTGTGGTTTGTACATAGATAATGTTAAAAATATAAAAAGAAACACAAAATTTCGAAATTGTAATAATAATATTAATATTACTCATCCTTCAAACATGAACTTTCTCGTTATTATTAATCCTTTGCAAGAAATTGGGGATGATTTAACCAAACATGCGGATTATTATCATTATGTTTTACATGAAAGAGTTTCTGAAGAAGATCACATTAAAGATATTTACGATGGAAAGTACTATAAGAACTTCGTTCGGCAGTTACCAGATATATGTAAGTTACAATACGTCACTGCTGTTTTAAATACCTATGGAGCGCATAAATTTGAATGCTTGTAGTATTCATTATGGCCATATATCTTATTAAGATATGAGGTACATTTATGTCGGCGTGTGAGAGAGAAAGAGAATGTATGCTCAGCGCCATCACACGGATGATTGTACTGGTGAGCGGCCAAGCGGGAGCTCACTCGATTGTCGGCCTCCTCACGATGCAGTTGTAAAGCACGTAAGAGATTTGTACTACAAAAGAAGCTGTGTTAAGGGGGCTAGACACCATTTTTCTCTGAAATAAGAAATCACATTTTAATACATAAATGTAAACTAATTATTTCATACTTTATGCATATAAAAGTGGGTATATTTAGCTTACCTTAAAACTTTCTCCGATGGGCCTTTTATATGGTCCAGAACCACAGTCCTCGATGAAACAAGTTTTTTCACTATCCGTAAGCTTTGAAATTTTCCTGTGGATGGATTGACTTCAGATTTGAACTAAATTACTCCTGAATAGTATAATTCTCATATGAGTGTAGGGATTTTTGATCTAATGAGAAAAAAAGATTGTGCTGTTTTTCAAGAGTTTCTTTTTTAATTTTTTTAAATTTTTTATATTTTTTCATAATTTTTCTGATGTAAAAATTTTTTCCGACATTTAATCCTAAATTAAGTAAGTTACCTTAGTAAGAAATAAATCTCCTTATGAAATATTTTTTAATGAAACGCCAGATACTAAATATTTAGATTTAGTAAGTAAAGTATTTGTTAGAGTACCTGAAAGCAAAAGAAATTCGAAATGGGATAGAAAAGCTGATTTAGGAATTTTGATAAGTTATGATGTAGTAGGTTACGGAGTTCTAATAGAAAATAGAGTTATTGTAGCTAGACACGTTGATGTTGTTGAGGAACATATAAAATGCATTGGTTTAAGTGATAATGATTTAGAAGATGAGAATCTGAATGAGAATTTGGAACAAAGAATTAATGAAAATTTAGAAAATTTAAATGAAAATAAAAGAAATTTAAATGAAAATATAAATAATAATGAAGATGTTAAAAATGAAGTAGGAGAAGTACCTGATTTAAGAAGGTCACAAAGACCGATTAAAAGGCCTAGTAGATTTGATGATAATTATGTATATAGTGGATGTATTTATGTAAATTATTGTAGTGCAGATAGTCCTATAAGCTTTGAAGAGGCTATTAAAAGTGATGAGTCTAGTTTTTGGGTAGATACTATGAACAAAGAGATGAATAGTTTAAAGAAAAATAAAACTTGGCAGTTAGTCGAAAAACCAAAGAATGAAAAAGTGATATACTTGAAATGGATTTATACTAAGAAAAATGAAAATTTACATAAAGCGAGAATAGTGGTAAGAGGTTACCAACACACTGATGTGGTAGATGATATATACTCACCTGTAGCGAAAACACAAACTTTCAAAGTATAACTGTCATATAGTTGTCAAAATCGATTGCTTGTAGAACAGATGGACGTAGAGACAGCGTTCTTAAATGGTAAAGTTAAGTCGAGAGTATTTGTTAAACAGCCTGAAGGGTATGAAGACGGGACTGAAAGAGTGTGTATGTTGAATAAAGCATTGTACGGTTTGAGAGAGTCCGAGAGCATGGTACGAGTGTCTGGATGATAATTTAAAATCATTAGGATTCGTGAGAAGCAAACATGACTATTGTTTGTATACTTTAAACGAAAGAGATGAGATTATATATTTGATTATATTTGTAGACGACCTTTTGATTTGCTGTAAAAATAGACAAAATTTAGATTCTATTAAAAGTATGTTAACGGAAAGATTTCAGATGAAAGATTTAGGAAAAGTGAGTATGTATTTAGGTATTAATATAGAGCATGATGAAAAGAAAAATGAGATGTCATTGGATCAGGAAAAATATATAGAGTCATTAGCTAGAAAGTATCAGATTGAACAGGCAAAATTATATGAAACGCCAATGGAACAGAATTTAAAGTTATAACCAGCAGAAGAAACAAATGAGAAAATAAAGTATAGAAATTTAATAGGAGCGCTTTTATACATTAGTTCGGGAACAAGATTAGATATAAGTTATAGTGTAAATTACTTAAGTAGATTTCAGAATTGCTACAATGAATCACATTACAAATACGCTTTAAGGGTTTTAAAGTACATTTTAAAGTACTTTAAAGGGTTTTAAAGTATATTTAACTAAAGATATAAAATTAAGATATGTGAAAAACGATACAGCAGATGTTCTTGAATGCTATGTTGATGCAGACTGAGCAGGTGATAGCGTAGATAGGAAATCGACAACTGCGTATGTTGTAAAATTGTATGGAAACGTGATTCATTGGAAATCGAGGAAACAAGGAAGCGTGACGAAGTCTTCGACAGCTGCAGAATATGTAGCACTGTCAGAAGCAGTAAGCGAAATTTTACTAATTAAAGATTTGTTAAGTAACTTAATGTAGAAATTAAGAAACCAATTCATGTTTTTGAGGATAATTCAGGCGCTGTGATTATTGCTAAGTACGGAAATTTTACTAAACGATCTAAGTACATCGAAGTACATTATCATTTTGTAAACGAGAATTATGAAAAGGGCTTAATTGAAATAGTAAAAGTTAGTTCAGAGAAAAATGTTGCAGATATTTTGACAAAAACTCTTGGGCGAGTAAGATTTGAAAAATGAGTTTATTGAATTTAATTTAAATAAATATTGTATTGCTCACAACATAAATGTAAGGAGGCGTATTAAGATATGAGGTATTTATGTCGGCGTGTGAGACAGAAAGAGAATGTATGCGCAGCGCCATCACACGGATGATTCTACTGGTGAGCGGCCGAGCGGGAGCTCACTCGACTATCGGCATCCGCACGATTCGGTTGTAAAGCACGTAAGAGATTTGTACTACAAAAGAAGGTGTGTTAATAAAGATTTGAAGTTGTTGCTGTTAACAAGAGTGGTTTATTGAACAAACCCTTTGATATTAAATATTCACATATCTGATGCCTAATGAAGTGCCTCCACAGGAGAGATTCAACTCAATAGTAACATGCGGATTATAGTTTGGAGAAAACCCTGATCTCCGTATTTTTATTGATCCCTTTGTTTATATGATTAACTGTAAGTCAAAAAATAATATAGACATTGAAGTTAAAGGATAACGTAAATCAATAAGATTGTTCCCAATATTGGCTTGCGTTGACACGATTGCTCGCGCCCCCTTACAGGGAACTGTACAATTTAATGGGAAACATGGCTGTAATTGGTGTTTACATCCAGGCGAATATTTTGCAAAGAGCATGAGGTACCCTATTTTACATTACCACCCAGAAAGGAGGACTTTACAAAACACCATTACGCTAATGAAGGAAGTGTAAGAACTTAAAAGATCCATATTCGGGATAAAACAAGTGTCACCTTTAATAAACCTTCCATATTTTGACATTATTAACGGCTTTGTACCAGATTACAAGCATTTTTATGTATATGGCGAAGTAGCACAAATTTCTGAGTATATTATATCATCTCTGACAGAAGAAAATGTAATGCAAGTTGATGATATGTTAGTCAGTATGAAGGTACCCAATCAATTGCGCCGTTTAACAAAAGGCATAAAACATCGTAATGAATGGAAAGCCTTAGAATGGAAGAACTGGGCTTTATATTATAGTATTCCAATTGTTTCTATTTATATGAGAGAAGATAAATTAAAACATTGGATAATTTTAGTTGAAAGCCTATATATTCTATTACAAATGGACATTACACATGAGGAAATCATTAAAGTTGACGAAATGTTATATATATATTTTTTGATAATGTGGAGAAATTTTATACAAAAGCTGCAATGACATACATCGTACATCAACTTTTGCATGTAATCAAAAATGTTGTTGATTGGGGACCACTTTCGGCACATTCTTCGTATTGTTTTGAAAGTGCGAATTATATCCTCTTAACAGTCATAAAATGTGCCAAAGGCGTTCAACAACAAATTATTTGATTCATAAATATTCATCAAAACACTACTATACTAGAAGAAAAAGTAATTCCAAATTTCTCTTACATAATCAAGGAATATTGTGAAGAAATTACTACTGTACGTGTACGAAACAATATAAAATTTAAAGATATTCGTTACTTTGGAAATGAAATACTAATCTGTGATGACATAACCACAAAATTTCAATTGTCAAGAAGTAATGTAAGAACATATATCAGAATAGTAAAAAATGGTTGTTTATTTAATTCATTAGAGAAAAATAATGATCGATCGTGCAACTGCTATGAACAATTATGAGATGGGACCTTCATTAAGGGGGCTAGACACCTTTTTTCTCTGAAATAAGAAGTCACATTTTAATACATAAATGTAAACTAATTATTTCATACTTTTTACATATAAAAGTGGGTATATTTACCTTACCTTAAAACTTTCTCCGATGGGCCTTTTATATGGTCCAGAACCATAGTCATCGATGAAACAAGTTTTTTCACTAACCGTAAGCTTTGAAATTTTCCTGTGGATGGATTGACTCCAGATTTGAACTAAATTACTCCTGAATAGTATAATTCTCATATGAACGTAGGGATTTAGGATTAAATGTCGGAAAAAATTTTTACATCAGAAAAATTATGAAAAAATATAAAAAATTTAAAAAAATTAAAAAAAAAACTCTTGAAAAACAGCACAATTTTTTTTTTCTTATTAGATCAAAAATCCCTACACTCATATGAGAATTATACTATTCAGGAGTAATTTAGTTCAAATCTGGAGTCAATCCATCCACAGGAAAATTTCAAAGCTTACGGTTAGTGAAAAAACTTGTTTCATCGATGACTATGGTTCTGGACCATATAAAAGGCCCATCGGAGAAAGTTTTAAGGTAAGGTAAATATACCCACTTTTATATGTAAAAAGTATGAAATAATTAGTTTACATTTATGTATTAAAATGTGACTTCTTATTTCAGAGAAAAAAGGTGTCTAGCCCCCTTAAATGTTTTGCTTTTACGATTGATGAACAGAATCATTACGAAAGAACACTGTGCTATATTATTAAAACCAAGAAGAGAAAATTTTGTAATATAATTTAAGAAGTTACTCGTATAAGCAACGAAATTAATTTTGTACCGACAGCGGAAATTTCTTCAGTGTGCGTTTTTATGGATGTAAATAGAGTCAAGTATATTTGTCCTCTAGCTAATCAATTGTATTATTAAAGTTGGAATGGACCAGTTACTATTTTTATATTGATTTAAAAGACGTTCTATAATTTAACAAAAGGGCAATTTCTCGCGTGTGTCATTCAACACCTTTCGAATGCTGAGTTGGCATCTATACTAGGGCAGTATATATATTATTATTTGTAAAAAAGGTCAATAAATTATAAAGTAAAATTATTGAGATAAAACCATTATATAAAATTTAATGAAGTTGAAATTTATACACTTCTTCTAATTATATATATAAATATTAATGTCGTTTCGCGGTTTTGACGAGTTTTTCGAGATATTATATACCGGTTATGAAGAGTTTCTCCGGTTTTGAAGAGCCTCTTCAAACTGGAAATGGTATATATGGCCGGTTTTGGAGAGTTTTCGGCCATTTTCTAGAGTTTATAACCCCAGGGTCCATTATTTCTTTAGTCAAGGACCTACAGCAACTCTGAAGAAAAAACTATACCTCTCCAAAACCGGTTCACCCACATACTTATATATATATATATATATATATATATATATATATATATATATATATATATATATATATATATATATATATATATATATATATATATATATATATATATGTCAAATGCAGCTTCTGAGGATCTATGTCAGCACGGATTCGATACTTTGAGGATTTTTCGGACTTTTGAGGACATCCTCAAAATTCCTTCGGTATGAAATGGTACTTTTGAGGATTTATATTAATACCGTCAACGCAGAGAGGGAGTTATTTCTTTAGTCATGCATATACGAACTCTGGAGAAAAAAACTATAGATACTCAAAAGTATCGGTTTCCGAAATGTGTGTATATATATATAACTATGGGGATTGGTATATTTGAAGAGATATCAACGTATAGATCGGTACTTTTGAAGAGATGTCGGCATCTTGAAGAGACTCCTCAAATTTCTCAAAGCAAGAATCGCGACTTTTGAGGAGAAATCTATACCCCCTTTTCCCAGAGTCGGTAACCTGAGGGTCATTATTTCTTTAGTCACATTGTCCGAACTCTGAGCGAAAGGTTCACATCTCCTCAAAAGTACCAATTTACAAACATATCATATATATATATGGGTCGTTCCTGTACTTTTTTTAAAAAGTGTGCGCGGGGGGGTCGTCGATTTTTTTTATGAAAGTACATATAAAAAAATAGCTTGTGCAAAATTTCAGCCCCTTATCTCATTCCTAATTCCTGCTGGAATTTTTGTAAACCCTGATTTTGACCTGTTTTTAGCCAGTTTTCAAAAAATTCTAAAAGGCTGAAATTTTAACAAAATGAGGTCGGTGAGGTCTCATTTTTTTTGTCTTTCTTCAAATTTTAAGAAAAAAAATATACTGATATGAACTGATGATTTAGGTTTTATTGGCGATCTGTGATATGGCCATTGCATTTCATCATTTTTAGATCATCTTCAAACCTCTATATCTCGTAACTGGTTCCACATTTTTGAGCTCACTAGGTCTCATTTTTTTTTGTCTCAACGAAACCTTTCATTTCTTTTTTTGAGGACCTAAATTGATTGAATAAACTTCAAGATACAGCCTTTTAAGTTGACGTTCTTATCAAAAATCGCGAAAATCAACCGTGTTCATGGTCACAGTGTCAACCGAATTTGAATTAAAAATCATTAACAAAAGTATTTTTCATTAGAATATGATGTTATCTAACTATACTCTTTTTCTATCATAGGAAAAAGTCAAAAAATAATTTTTTGTCGAGCATTATAATATCTAATTTTTCGATACCTAAAATAATCAAAAATGGCTCTCTACTGACATGAATTCTACCATCTTATAATTATTTTTGACACGTATACGTAACATAGATACAAAGGTGGTTCCTAGAACTTGAAAATTCGTAGTCGCTGATTTTTCTAGGACCACTAGAGCCAAAGTTATAGCAGTTTTTATAAAAAAATATTTTTCAAGTGGTAAAATTAGAGCTTGTGAAATATAGGAAAAGTTTTATTTACAAGATCAACCCTAAGTTTGGCATAATTGTCCTAAAAAAAGTGCTGAGGCTGCATATTTTGAAGATCTTAGGCCATGTCTACACTATGCGAGAAGCACGTGCGATCAGCCCAAGCGATGCGAGCAAGCAATGCGTGTTGGACAAAATATTTAAAATACTTAAAATGATAAATAATATCATTTCACTACGATATTATTGACGATATTATTTATCGCTAAATATAGATCTACTAACTGATCTACTACGATTGTTCGGGATTGAAGTATCCAAAGTGCCCGCTAGATGGCAAGCGTCCGATGCGCTCCCACTATGAAAAACATCACCCAGCGGGCTTAAATAGAGTCCTGCGGCGCCTAGTCGCTACGTGCTTTATGCACATTCCTTTTACCTTACCACTTTCCGTTTTACCTATACAATGCCTTATTGCCTGTTCACTCGTACGCATAAGCGTTCATACCTTTTTCTGCAATCAACTTTCACTTTCGAGTAGAGTTGGTTGCATAGACTCTTGAAGTCTAATTTTCCCGTTTATTTCTTCTCACTGACAAACCCTAATAATATAAACTCACGTTTGCGTTCAACCGTATACAACGATATTATTTATCATTTTAAGTATTTCAAGTACTTTGTGCAAAACGTATGGCTTGTCGCATGCGCGCACCGGTTGCGCTTCTCGCATACCTAGTATAGACATGGTCTTTAATGCAAGTTTTCTATAGTTTTACGTGCGTTATACGTATAAGCTCAGGTTAAATGAAACATACATAG
The DNA here is from genome assembly GCA_036365515.1 of Torymus aiolomorphi. Classification (NCBI taxonomy): domain Eukaryota; kingdom Metazoa; phylum Arthropoda; class Insecta; order Hymenoptera; family Torymidae; genus Torymus; species Torymus aiolomorphi. The sequence continues at coordinate 27,306,200 of CM070874.1, forward strand.
ATAGTTTCATTTAACCTGTGTTGACGTAAGTTAATAGATGACAGACATCCATTTTTCTGTGCGAGACAGCCGTGAACCCGTCATCCGTTACACGACACACGGCACGGAATGTCCTTAAACAATGAGTACAAGTTACAATAAAAAATGAAATGAATATTTCTAAGTATAATTGTGAAGGTAGTTGAGCAGAACTATTACCAAGTATATCAGTATTGGTTCGGTTGGGTTTTATAAATTGTACAATTGTGTTTTGTAAGTGTTATCTTCTCAGGAATTGAAAGAAAATGATGGTGAATTGCATGAGGATGATAAATGTCATTTAGAGCATTACACAAGAAATAAATCTCTTAATCTAATTAGTAATCTTAGTAATGAATTAAAGCTGTATTTATCATTTAGGATTAAAAATTTTGATATTAATGTAGAAAATAAATTTATTTGCGACCATCATCTTCATAAATATGATACTCGATATACAAGTAGACAAAGGAAGTGTTGCAATTGTTTTAATAATCATTCAAAATCCATTGAGAATAATTTAGTAATGATTAGTGCTGATAAATGTGATAAATTTCGTAACATTTGTAATATAAATTTAGATCCAGGTAATAAGTACTGTAAAAACTGTGAGTTCAAAATTACATCAATAATAACAAAAAATGCAAAAAAAGATGAAAACACTGGGAATGATGGTTTAAGATAATGTGTACTTACCGACAAATTTTAGAACATGTATATCTTTTGCAAATAATAATTGAATTACTAAAAAAAAAAATTGAGTATAGTATTTATATATACGGAGCGCCTGACAGAGCTGTTTTTTCAAAAATCTACTCAGAATTTATTTAATTAAATAAAAGCCGCAATGCCGATAAGTAGGGATCTGTAATACTTCGAATTTTGCCAGTATTAAAACGAGCGTATCTCATGGAAATGCTGATAGAATCGCACAAAAAAAAATCTGAGCATAGTATTTACATACACGGAGCGCCTGACAGAATTGTTTTTCCAAATAAACGTTCGAATGTTTATGAATTAAATAATGAAATTGGGTTGATTTTGAGGTTCACATCGCCTTAAGCGTAAATAATAATGAGCAGCTTTCTTCAAGTAGTCAAGTTTCTTCAAGTAACCAAGTGTGTACATCAGAAAGTTCAGAAGATATATTATTGAGCCAAGGATTTCAACGTTTAAATAAAATGCTCGATGGATTTGATGAACCTCCTCTTAAACGAGAGAAACTTAGTGATTATCGCTTGGAAAATAAAACATACAGTGTTTTAGAATCAATGAATATGAAATTTTGTACAACAGTTAATAAAACATTGAATCTTAATCTGCCAACTCAATGCAATCTTAAACAGCTACAAGAGGATAGTATGTCATTTCACAGAATGATTGGAAACATAATTAAGTTTTATAATGAAGAAACTAATTTTGGTAAAAAAATATCGTTATTGACATTACTTCCAAATCATTGGAAATTTGAACAAGCAAAACATTATTTCCAATGTTCACGTTATATGTTTAATAAAGCAAAAGAACTTAAAATTACTGTAGGTAAGTTAAAAAATGGGTTGTAATAAATTCTTAATATCTTGATTATAGACATAGTGTAAACATATAGAATCGATAATCCTTTATACATTAGGTTACATATATTATATTACACTTGAGAATTATTAATAGAAAATTTTAGTTTAATTTATTAAAACCTATGTAATTTTTGTTCAAGCAACTATAATGATAAAAATCATTAACAAAAGGGTACCCCTATAAAATATTTAATTTAAAATCCTCATAATTATTTATTTATATTACTCATGTATTATTACTTAAGTATTATTATTTATGTATTACTTACGTATTGCTTACGTATTGCTTAAGTATTGTTTACGGATTAAGTAAAATAATACATGAATTGTAATTTAAACATTTAAATGAAATCCGATTTAATTAGAAAGAATCTATATTTGAGAAATCTCAATGTTCTCTCTGTTTACAAGCTGTAATCTCATATTTTTTTTTATTTTTTAACATTGAGGAACGGGAGAAAAAAATAATTTCCAAAAAATGCGATTTTTAGGCCTTACTGGTATAAGGAGGGGAGATAGGTGCCCGGAAAAATCGTAGAAAATTCTTTTTTTAGTATACTTCTATGAAATCACTGTCATTTTTCGCTTTCATTAATAGTGGCATTTTGCCTATCTTAACATGGGGTACCCTTCGTTATTCATTATTAGATAAAAAATAATAAAGTAATTATTGGATTTTAAAAGAACTATTAAAATTAATATAAAAAAAAAAATAAAAAAGTAAATTAATTCTAAACTATTTCTTTTCTTCCAATATAACAAGTCATAGTAATTAAAATAGAATAAACATTGAGTTAAATTTTATCGTCTTGATAATCGTTAAATTAAAAAAAATAATATTGTTATTATGATTTTATTTTGTGATTAAGTATACACTATTTGAAATTAATTTCAAAATATATTTTTCCAGGTGTCTTAGGAACTATTAAGCGTAAAGTGTACAGCATTCATTCTAATGAAGTTAGAGAATCTGTAACTCAGTATTATAGAGATGAAAACAATAGTAGAATATGTAGCGGCATTAAAGATTGCATCAGTGTTAAAAATCCTATTACTAATATCACAGAGAAGTTACAAAAAAGACTGTTGATGTATAATTTGAAGGATCTATGTAACAATTGGGTGGAAGAAGAATATGAACAGCATTTTAAAGATCAGCGCAAACCAGGTTTCAGTATATTTGCTTCTTTAAGGCCAAAAGAATGTATTAGTGCTGGAGCACCTGGTACACATACAATTTGTGTATGTCCTATACACCAAAATGTCAAATTAAAATTGTCTGCCATCAACAAAAATTTAGCCTACCGAGTAATTTTAAATGATTGTGTTTGTTCAACAGATTGGAGCGATTGTATGCTACATCTTTGTGAAAACTGTCCTGGTAAAGCAGAAATTCTGAAAATATTGGAATCAAGCTCATGCGAAGATGTTTCAGTGATTGAATATCATAATTTGGTAAATAATGCTGAATCACAATCTAATAATAGAGTCAGTCTTATTATGGTAAAAGAACCTACAAGAAATTTTATTATAAATTTAGCCAATGACTTATGGGAGTTAACAAAGCACCATTATGTGACTGAAATGCAAAAATGTTATTTAAAACATTGCAAAACAATTATTACTCCAGATACATGTATTATACTTCAAGATTTTGCTGAAAATTTCTTATTTGTTTGTCAAGACTCGATCCAAGGATTTTATTTTAATAATACACAAGCAACTGTACACCCGTTTGTAGTGTATTATAAAGAAGACAATAACGACAAATTACAAACCTTATCTGTATGTGTTATTAGTGATTGTTTAAAACATGATGCTTGTGCAGTTAACACTTTTCAAGGGCAACTCATTGCACTTCTAAAACGAGATTTTCCGTTTATTGAGAATGTACATTATATGTCAGATGGAGCACCTACCCAATACAAAAACAAGTAAGAGTACTTTTATTGTAGTATATTAATACGTATTATATGAACAAAATAGACACCTTTAGATTTTTGTTCATTAAATGACCTGAAAAAATTTAATTTTAATTATTAAGAATATGTCAAAGTAATATTCTGAAAGTATATTTAATTTGTGTGAAAAACTATTTTGAGACCCAGAACATCAAAATCCATAAAGATCCTGGACCTGCAGGTTACACCCGAGTTAAAATTTTACATTATGAGGAAAACAGCTTTAAAGATAAAATTACTAAAACAGTTCTTTATTTTTTCTGTATATCAAATTTAATAAAAGCAACAACTTCTACGATGCAAGTTCAAATAATTTGTATTATTATGTACACAATATTAAACAGATTTATTTTATTTTTTATAATTTTTACCTTCAAGATAGTATTTATTTACTGTAGGAACAATTTCATTAATATCTGCCATCATGAGGAGGATTTTGGCTTAAAAGTTAAGTCGCACAACTTTTTTTCTACTAGCCATGGGAAAAGTCCGTGTGATGGATGTGGAGCAGTGGTTAAACGCAGGGCATCCTTACAAAGAACATCAGAAAAACCAATTTTAAATCCAAAAGACATGTATGATTACGTTAGTGAAAATATTGATGGAATAAGGTAAAAATAATATAATTTAGATTTTTTGACTATATTATTTGATTATGTATTTGAATAATAAATCATTATGTGTTATAAAAATATAGAATATTTGGTTTTTAGATCTATTTGGGTGAGTCAAGAAACAATTGACAAAAGGCGTAAAGTACTAGAATGCCGTTTTAAATTGACCCGAACTATACAGAATACAAGAAAATATCACTGCTTTATACCCACTGATGATTCAACATTAAAAGCAAAACTTACTTCGTTTGATAATGATTATAAAATAGTTAAAATAAAATGAATATTATAAAAAAAATTTTACTTAAATTCTTATTATCAACTTTAATTATCTATAAAGTCTGCATAGGTAATTTAATCAACCTAAAGCCATTACTATCGCTTGCTCGCGTCGCATGCACGCATGGCTTGCTCGCATCGCTTGGGCTGATCGCACGTGCTTCTCGCATAGTGTAGGCACGGCCTAAGATCTTCAAAATATGCAGCCTCAGCACTTTTTTTTAGGACAATTATGCCAAACATATGGTTGATCTTGTAAATAAAACTTTTCCTATATTTCACAAGCTCTAATTTTACCACTTGAAAAATATTTTTTTATAAAAACGGCTATAACTTTGGCTCTAGTGGTTCTAGAAAAATCAGCGACTACGGATTTTCAAGGTCTAGGAACCACCTTTGTATCTATGTTACGTATACGTGTCAGAAATAATTATAAGATGGTAGAATTCATGTCAGTAGAGAGCCATTTTTGATTATTTTAGGTATCGAAAAATTAGATATTATAATGCTCGACAAAAAATTATTTTTTGACTTTTTCCTATGATAGGAAAAGAGTATAGTTAGATAATATCGTATTCTAATGAAAAATACTTTTGTTAATGATTTTTCATTAAAATTCGGTTGACATTATGACCATGAACACGGTTGATTTTCGCGATTTTTGATAAAAACGTCAAATTCAAAAGGCTGTATCTTGAAGTCTATTCAATCAATTTAGGTCCTCAAAAAAAGAAATTAAAGATCTCGTTGAGACAAAAAAAAATGAGACCTAGTGAGCTTAAAAATGTGGAACCAGTTACGAGATATAGAGGTTTAAAGATGATCTAAAAATGATGAAATGCAATGGCCATATCACAGATCGCCAATAAAACCTAAATCATCATTTCATATCAGTGTATTTTTTTTCTTAAAATTTGAAGAAAGAAAAAAAATGAGACCTCACCGACCTCATTTTGTTAAAATTTCAGCCTTTTAGAATTTTTTGAAAACTGGCTAAAAACAGGTCAAAATCAGGGTTTAAAAAAATTCCAGCAGGAATTAGGAATGAGATAAGGGGCTGAAATTTTGCACAAGCTATTTTTTTTATATGTACTTTCATAAAAAAAATCGTCGACAAAATCGACGACCCCCCCGCGCACACTTTTTAAAAAAAGTACAGGAAGGACCCATATATATATATATATATATGTATATATATATATATATTGATTATGCAGCCCGGGCTTCATAATATTTCTAAATATAGGGGTTTATGCGGCCCGACCCAGAATCTATAATCCCAGGGTCCATTATTTCTTTAGTCACTTGCCATAGGGAACTCTGGGCTGTAAGTACTAATATACAGTCTTGGGCTACATAAACCCCGATAAGTGTGCGTGTGTGTGTGTGTGTGTGTGTGTGTGTGTGTGTGTGTGTGTGTGTGTGTGTGTGTGTGTGTGTGTGTGTGTGTGTGTGTGTGTGTGTGTGTGTGTGTGTGTGTGTGTGTGTGTGTGTGTATATATATATATATATAAGGCGTTATTTCTGGGATTATACAGTGTTCTATAATTTATCCATTCAGAGTTGCTATATACAAACTGTTATAAACAACTAAATGTTTTATTGCTATAAACAACAAGTGACTAAAGAAATAATGGACCCTAGGGTTATAGACTCTAGCACGGGCTCGGAAATAACGAAAATTTACCTTTTTCTTTTCCGGGACGTCCCGGAAATAACCGTTATATAAATTTTTTCGTCCCAGAAATAACGCTTATATAAATATATATATATATATATATATATATATATATAAGCTTGTATAACGTTAGTTCCGAGGACCCCATGTTACTGTATACCTGTACGTGACTAAAGAAATAATGTCTCTTATGGCGGCCGATGTCCTCAAAACTGACGTTAAACATATGTAGATTCAGGGACTGTCCCCAAAACTAACAAATGTCCCCGAAACCAACGTTAAACATCTGGAATGTCCTGGAAACTAACATAAAACATAAATATATATATATATATATATATATATATATATATATATATATATATATATATATATATATATATATATATATATATATATATGTATATATATATATATATATACACTTATCCGGGTTTATGTAGCCCAAGACTGTATATTAGTACCTACAGCTCGGAGTTCCCTATGGCAAGTGACTAAAGAAATAATGGACCCTGGGGTTATAGACTCTAGGTCGGGCCGCATAAACCCCTATATTTAGAAATATTATGAAGCCCGGGCTGAATAATCGAAATCGGGCTCAATAAACCCCTATATATAAAAAACGGGCTTTATAAGCCCCTTTCGAGAAATGTATATATATACCTGTAAAATAAAACCGGTGTTTTGAATGCGCGACGCCATTTTAGCAGGAAACTATAGCAAAATCCCATATGTAAGACGAAGACAGACGATCGCGTGACTAAAGAAATAAAATCCCTATATATATTGACTTTTTGAATGCCGCATTCAAAACGTCAGTTGATTGCATTTTTAACATGGGAACATATAGAATCTATAGAAAGTTGCGCATTCAAAACACCAGATTTTCATACTTATATATATATATATATATATATATATATATATATATATATAAATATACTAGGGGGCTTCGCCCCCTACTTGCTCCGCTCGCCAACCCCCATTTTTCGAGATAAATATTAATAATAATGAATAAGGAGAATCCTCTACTAAATAATATCATGAAAAATTTAATTTTTCTTTTAAATTTTCTATAATGTTTTTTAAAAAAATTATTCTTAACATTAATTTTTAAAATAGTAAGTATATGTATATTTAACAAAATAATGCATAATATATATGTAGTTCATTACTTCGGCTCTGATTTTATTTATTATTTATTGATTATATCCTAATTTTTCAGCAAAAGCAACTAATATTTCAATTCTTGTCCGCCATTTTGAATTTTCAAAATCTAAGTTCAGATTCATAATCAGCGAATCCAGAGACCCCTATATACAATTTTCAGCAAAATCCAGTAATATTTCAATTTTCGGCCGCCATTTTGTATTTACAAAATCTGAGTTCAGATTCCTAATCAGCGATTCCGGTAACACTTGTAACGGGGATATGTCCCCGCACATACGCGACCACACACAAACGCACAAATACATACACACGCACTCACGCACACAGGTAATCAGCGCGAGCAGCCGAAGCGAGAGACAAGGCGGCAGGAGCCGCGCACGAGCGGCACGTGTCCGAATAGGGAAATCGTGAGTACAGGTAAGAGAGAGAGAAAGAGAGACAACAGGAGCGAGAGAGAGAAAAGACGACGCTACCGAGAGGAGAGGGAAGAGTTCGGTAGAGGAGTCGTGATAGAGCCTTCGGGCTAATCAGTAGAGTGTTGGTCACGCCTCGATACGAAGGGCAAGGAGCGAAGGAGAGCGGAGAAGGGACCGGGGGACGCCACGAGACCCGGGCCACGTCAAAAAGGCCACGGACTCGAGGAACCGCGCTGAGGCGCAAGCCCTGGCCTCCACCGCCACAGTGTCCAACATGTCCGAGCTTCAACTTCGAGCATCGCCGTCGTCGACGCCGCTACCCGTCGACAACAGCCCAAAACACCGCGGCCGAGCTCAACGGGCGACGAGTGGAACTCCAAGCGAGAGCGGACGGAGCGGACGAACTACAGCCCGATCGGCCAGCGTACGACGCGACGCGACCCAACGGCGTCACTCGCCAACGTAAGTGCACGTTGTCATTGCGCTGACTGAAGGTGGGTCGGTCGGCTCTCAAGACCGGCTCATCGACGGGGCGACCGTTCTCTCTCTCTCTCACGGCGCGATCTTAGAACCGCGATCGACTCGTAGCGCAATTTGGAGCGCTTCGCCGACGCACCTCGTCTCTAGCGGACCGCTGCACACTGGGGCCGAAAGGTTCAAAACCACATAGAGGTCATAATTCTCAACCGAATTTGAAAATTCAAAAACAGGAACTTTTGTGACAAAATACCAAAGGCCGCTACGAAGCCTAATTTTGAAAATATGAACCTATAAACCTAATTTATAACCTATAACCCCAAAATTTACACTTGTGATTCCCAAAAATGCTATAAAACTTCAATTTATAAGTCCTTGACACATGCTCTCTTAACCTTGATTCATAAAATTGGTCTACAGATTAAGTCTTGGGCCATTCTGTCAGAAATAGTGTATATTTTTAGGATATACATTGTATGTGGTTTAAATAACATTTTTCTCTTTTTTATAGCTGATTTTGGCCTCAGAAGCCACTAGGTGTAAGACCCCCTTAAGACTTATGAGGTTAGGGCTTATAGGTTTAGAGTTTATGAGTGCATGGCTTACTGGATCAAAGGTCAAGAGTTCACGAGTAAAGGGCTTACAAATTAAAGGTTTATCGTATTTTTGGGATTTGCAGATCAAAAATTGAATTGATTGGTTGATGTGATAGGATTATATGACTCCTTAGATTTATAGGTTAATTTTTTGGAAAATCAGGCTTCGTAGGGCTCTTCGATATTTGATAACGAATGTTCCTAAGCAAAAATTTTGAGATTCCGTTGAGAATTGCGAGAATCTAGGTGGTTTTGAACCAAAAAATCCGTATGGCCCCAGTGTGCGCTGACTCGCACACGTCGACCGCGATCATCACGCGCGCTTGTTACCGCGGCACACGCGATGCGGCGAATGTTCCAAAGGTCCTGCGGACCAATGTATAGTTAAGAAGCGAGCAATAAATACTTTTCACCCAATGCGCTTGCCTTATCATTTGTGTATGCGCGAGTCCCTATAATCCCTACCGCTTGCATGTGTTCATTGCCATTTCACAGACCTCCTACAAAGTCAGCAGCTGTCACCCAGGTAAGAATCGAGCAGCAGCGAACGCACGCTCAACGCTGAGCAGTCTGGCGAACGTCCACGCGCGAATTCCTCGAGCGAACTCCCGCAATTTGTAAACGCGGAAATCGGGCGGACAGCGTTCCGACCTGGGGGATACGCATAAATAGTAGATTCACCCACCCCGTCGGATTACCACGTCACAATGGCGTTGAACTAAACGGATAACTAATAGCTGTAAATTAGATATTTAAAATAAAATCACCCCCCCAAAAAAAAAAAAAAACCAAAATAAGGCAAGTGAGCGAGCGTAGTTTTAAGCGAAATAAAACCACGATTGATAGCGTTAGACAAAGAAATAGAATATAGTAATAAAATTAAACAAATTACACTAGCTACAATGCACCTGTAAGGTTAACGTGATTTAATAAAGTATTAAACAAACTAACGCTATGAATCGCGAAAATAAGTAGAATTATATGTATATATAACGAATCAATTGCGAAAATCATTATAATTAAGCGAAAATCACTAGAATTAAATTAATTAGAATTAAGTGCAAAAGCCAAATATAATAAATAGCACAAAATGCGATATTACATGTAATAAAATTAAAAGTAGCAAAATCGAGAATATTCCAGAAAACGGAAAATAAAGTGTACAAAGTGTACTTAGCTCTCGCACAGAAGCAAGCGCAAAATCAAAACAAGCGCTAAGCCGAACAAACAAACAAAGGATTAGACACGATAGAGAGAAAGGTAGCGAAATATTCGCAATCAAGAATTATACGTAGAATAAAACTTTTATCAAAATTTTACATTGTAATATTTTCCATATTAGATCGAAGGGGAAATTAAGAAAAAAGTATAAAGCTGAATATTAGAGAAGTACTTGAAACATGAGGGATAACGTGAGAGCATAACTGGCATTTTTTTTAAGAGGCCTTATCAAAGTCCAGAAATTTTTTTTAAAAAATAAGCCCAATTACGTACCGAAGCGCAAGCGTAAATAAATTTAACAATTAAGTAATTTAATAATTAAGGAATAAATAAAACAATTAGCCAATTTAAGAATTAACTGAAACAAACAACAGCGGTAAAATTATAGACAACACCGCAAAAAACTAAGGTAAATCAAACACCGCGAATAAAAGCAAATAGATAAACGCGTATAAGAAAATGGCGGCAGGTATAGACAAATTAGCATACATGCGGATCGATGAATTTATGAATGCGGTAAACGAGGAAGAACTAGAATTAACGTTACATAAATTATTATTAGACAAATACGGATCGAAAACAGAAAAATTAGCCCGATTAAGACGACTGATAAATAACAAAAGTACAGAAAATGATTACGCATGCAGCGCACAAATCAATGCAGACACGGACGAACCTACGGCCGAATTAATAGCAGAGCGCGAAACAGCCTTAAGCAATTGGATAGCACAGTACGAAACAATAGCACAAACCGAAATAAATCAAAATTCAAAAGATAACCCAAAAGACGCGTATATAACAATGCGGCGAAATAGAATTAAACAAAATATATCAACATTAAACGCGTCCAACCAGCAAATAAACGACACCGCGAGATCAATAAAAATGACAGAAGTCGACATAGGGGGCGGGCAAAAAGTCCAAATCCCGGAAGTAGTTGTGCATTATTACGCAACAATACCCTCACAAAATGAAGAGCAGGAGATGATAGACGAGGTATTAACTAGTCAAACTACAGGGCTAATACAACAACCACGATTGACAGCTAACGATAACAATACAGACACCTCGACATACAACAACGAACGACAACAGGATCAATTACACATGCCACAACACAGAAACTACAAGGAACGCGACATATTGAAAATAATATCCGCGTGGAAATTAACGTTCAGCGGGAGAACAAATGAAAACATAGAAGAATTTCTATTGAGAGTAAAGGAACACCGAAAAATATCCGCGCTAACTGATGCTGAATTAATTCGCGCAGTCCCGATGCTATTGCAATTACCCGCACTAAATTATTACAGAACGAATGAAAACAAATGGAAATCGTGGTCCGAAATAGAAAACGCGCTAAGAGACAGATACAGAGACGAATTTTACGCTGAAAGAATAGAACAGCAGATAAAAGACCGAAAGCAACGCGACAATGAACCCGTTTTTGAGTACGTTACAGATCTACAAGCATTGTACAATAAAATGCCAAGCGCACCCGCCGAGGAAAAACAATTACGACAAACGTACATAAACATGAGACCAGAATATTTACCACTAATGCGCCCATATCTAGCAACAACCATGGAGATATTCACCAAGCAAGCGATAGAATTGGGATGCGCATTCGATGCCGGCAAACAAAATGCATCTAATCGGTTAGAGCAAAAAGAAACAAAAAACGCGTCAGTAGAGGTACCCACGATGGACGAATTAACTAAAATTATAGCGCGCGAAATGGGAAAACTAAAAGAGTCGATTAAGGGGACAATAAACAGTCAAATCGCAGCACAATTAAACAGCGCACCGCAATACACACAGCATCCCCCGACACACACACAACAAACAAACAGTAACTATCGAGGGAACAACTGCAACAGTAACTATAAAGGGGGCAATCGAGGAGGAAACGGTAGGGGACGCAGCAATTACAGAGGCGCGAATAATAATGCGAGCGGACAATATAAGACAAATCCGCAACAAGCAGGCAACCAAGGCGGACAATTTCACAACTCACCGGACAACAACGCCCCCAACTGTAATCCACCAGCATATTACAACAACAATATCGTCCCTACAAACGGAAACACGACGAACTACAACGCGCCACACACCGCGCAACACGCATATGTGCCTCCCGATAATCCACAGTACAACGTGCAATACACCGCGTCATACACAAATCTTCTCAGCCAAAATCCGCCCCAAAACACGCAATACAACGCGCAAAACACCGCACCATACGCAAACACTCCGCCCCAAAATATACCAAATAATGCGTAAAATGGAAACAACTATCCTAGAGGCGGATATAGGGGACGGAACTACAAACCGAATTATCGCGGGCACAACGCGAATCCAAACACAAATTACGATACTCAACAACCTCACGAAAACCAATCCGCGCAACAACAAAACACAACAAACAGCGCGATCAACAACAACAATCCGGGAAACTCCCCGCCGACGGTGTAAACGGGACCGTCACACCGTCAAATCCCCCACAGGTCTCAAATATTAGCGAGTTAAACACAAAAAGCGAACATACCAAGCGGAATAAAACAAAAAAAGGGAAACGTAGACTCGAGTTACCTGACGCGTCTAAACCGACGAGTTACCCTAGATATTGGCTGAAGCTGAAGATCGAACACATAGAGCTCACAGCTCTGGTCGATCCGCGCGTACGATACTAGGCAAAAAAGGAGCAGAAATCGTGAAGGAATTAAAGGCGAAAGTCACACCATCCGCGACAACACACGCCGTTGTTGCCAACGGCGAAAACGTAGCGGTAACAGGCGAAATTATCGTCCCCCTCGAAATCGCGAATATACGAAAACACGTTCGAATAATCGTGATACCGAGCATTCCGACAGATTGCATTCTTGGCATAGATGTCATACGATTATTCGGTATGAAAATAGATGCACATCGCGACAAATATACACTCGCAGACCTCACGGATAAGAAGGAAATCGTGTTTGACCTTTGGTCCACAGTGGGTGGCAACAAAGTTGATATAGCTAGTTGTGGCCTCAGCCAAGTAACAGACGAGAAACAAGGGGAAATAAACAAATTAGTAGAGGAATTATTACCGAGAGAAATTACAATGTGCAGATATTTACCGACAACGGATTTAATAGAACATGAAATTAAATTACTATACAGCACTAAACCGGTAAAACAAAGATACTACCCAGTATCGGAAAAATTAGAACAAATAATGCACGCGGAATTAGAAAAATTAAGAGAGGCAGGAATAGTTGAAAAATCACGCAGCCCGTGGAATAGCCCAGCAGTAATGATTAAAAAGCCAAATGGAACGCACAGAATGTGCATCGACTTAAAAGCGGTAAACGCGATATCGGAAAAAGACGCATACCCAACACCTTACATGGACGTCATTTTAAACAAACTAAAACGCGCAAAATTCATATCAACAATAGATTTAAAAAGCGCGTACCATCAAATAAAATTAAAAACCGAATCGCGACCAATCACCGCGTTCACAAAACCAGGACACAAATAATAAATGAAATACATAACGAGCCAACCGTGGGACACCCCGGTATAGAAAAGTCATATAAGCGCGCGGCACAAATTTACTATTGGCCCGGAATGTATAAAAATATCGCAGAACACGTAAATAAATGCGAAATATGCCAAAGGTGCAAATCGGACCAACGCGGAAAAATAGGACTAATGGGAACGCGAGAAATAGACGTGCCGTGGAAAGTTATATCCGCGGATCTAATAGGTCCATTTCCAACGAGCAAGACAGGATTCAAATACGTAATTGTTTTTTAAGACTTATTTTCTAAATACATCATATGCATGCCGCTTAAAAACCGAAAAGCACAATTGATCACAAAACACCTAGAAAATTTATGTATAAACTTCGGTACACCGGAAGTGTTCGTGTCTGACAACGCGAAAGAATTCATAAGCGAAACGTTACAAAGTTTTTTAAAAGAAAGCGCGATCACACACGAATTAACTCCAGCGTACCACCCTCAAAGCAATTCGGTAGAGCGCGTAAACCGCGATTTAAAAACAAAAATAACAGCGTACATCGAAGAATCTCATAAGGAATGGGATAAACATATCGCGCAATTCTAATTCGCTTACAATACCGATACGCACAGCACAATGGGTAAAACACCAGCATTTTTAGTATACGGGGAGAGTTGAGACAACCGAAATGCTGGAAGCACGAAGTGGAAAAGAAAAACGAAATAAAAAATGTAATAACAGAAAAATTAACGGTACAAAGCGAATCGGAAAATGAAAATAGTGGAGATGAAAATAAATACCAAACGCGGATGACAACACGGAAAAGAAAAGAAAATGAACACGGTAAATCGCGAAATTTAAATTTAAACGCGAGCGCAGAAGACACGGATAATTGGGCGGAAAGAATGCGAAAAATAAAACACGTATACGATGATACGCTAACAAAAATAGATAAAGCAGCTCTTCCCTCTCCTCTCGGTAGCGTCGTCTTTTCTCTCTCTCGCTCCTGTTGTCTCTCTTTCTCTCTCTCTCTCTTATCTGTACTCACGATTTCTCTATTCGGACACGTGCCGCTCGTACGCGAAAATGAAAAAAATTACAATAAGGGAAAACGCGAAGAAGAGTTTAAAGAAGGCGACTTAATATGAAAAATAGATAGGGAATTATCAAACGCAGATAAAGATATAAGCGCGAAACTAAATATGCGTTACAACGGCCCATATGTAATAGCGCGACAACTAGGAAAGGATATGTACACGCTGAAAAAGAACGGTAAATTAACCAAAAGCAAGTTCCACGCCAGCGACTTTAAGAGGTGCAGCGAAAAGACTTCCGAAAAACAAGAAGCTGACAAAACCGCTGCCAAGGAAAAACCAATAAAAAGAAAGCCAGGGCGATCGAAGAAAACTACATCGAAAGCGAGCGACGACCCAGCAGCAACCCTCCCCACCTCATCGAACGACATGGAGCAACCGTCGAAAATGGCGCTCAACCAGACAGCACAAGACGAGCAGAGCCAAGGAAACACATAAGTCGAGACGCAGAGACCAGAAGCACCGGACAACAGACAAGATGTTAATGGCTCGTATCGGGGAACTCCATACGGAAAACAACGCCGGATATGGGAGACTCCAAAACTGGGCACAGCAAGAACGAAGAAACGAAAACAACGAAGCGAAAAGTACCAATGAAAAAAAAACCAAAAAAAAAAAACTAAACCGCGAAAGGGCAAACGCGTAATTTGTAAGTTTTAAGTTATAAGCGTTAATCGAGCGATAAGTGAAACAAAACACACAATTAATAAATGGATGGCGAATCAAAATAACGAAAGATTGTAGTAAGTAAATGCGCAATGCCATTTCGTGAAATGTTAATCTGGCGGTAATAAAACGAAATGTACAAAATGAACAAAGCGTAACATGTGTTAATAGACAAACAAAAAATCCCCTATTGCACAACCCCACCAAAGCGAAAACACTCCGAAATAAAAGCGAGAGAGAAAGGTCGCAAGTACCTGGGTAAAACGAAAAATTTTACAAAAATAAATATACATACATATATATATATACACAAAACGGTCAATTAAAGCATACGACTTTCTACATTAAAAAAAAAAACAAAAAAACATTCTGATAGACATGCTTAAAATAACCAGGTACACCCTACCGGAGCGCACGTGCACTCGCGCCACCCTCACACGTTCGGATCTTGAGGGGGGGGGGGGGTCTGTAACGGGGATATGTCCCCGCACATACGCGACCACACACAAATGCAGAAATACATACACACGCGCACACGCACTCACGCACACAGGTAATCAGCGTGAGCAGCCGAAGCGAGAGACAAGGCGGCAGGAGCCGCGCACGAGCGGCACGTGTCCGAATAGAGAAATCGTGAGTACAGGTAAGAGAGGGAGGAAGAGAGACAACAGGAGCGAGAGAGAGAAAAGACGACGCTACCGAGAGGAGAGGGAAGAGCTCGGTAGAGGAGTCGTGATAGAGCCTTCGGGCTAATCACTAAAGTGTTGGTCGCGCCTCGACACGAAGCGCAAGGAGCGAAAGAGAGCGGAGAAGGGACCGGGGGACGCCACGAGACCCGGGCCACGTCAAAAAAGCCACGGACTCGAGGAACCGCGCTCAGGCGCGCGCCCTGGCCTCCACCGCCGCAGTCTCCACCTTGTCCGAGCTTCAACTTCGAGCATCGCCGTCGCCGCTACCCGCCGACAACAGCCCAAAACACCGTGGCCGAGCTCAACGGGCGACAAGCGGAACTCCAAGCGAGAGCGGACGAACTACAGCCCGACCGGCCAGCGTACGACGCGACGCGACCCAGCGGCGTCACTCGCCAACGTAAGTGCACGTTGTCATTGCGCTGACTGAAGGTGGGTCGGTCGGCTCTCAAGACCGGCTCATCGACGGGGCGACCGTTCTCTCTCTCTCACGGCGCGATCTTAGAACCGCGATCGACTCGTAGCGCAATTTGGAGCGCTTCGCCGACGCGCCTCGTCTCTAGCGGGCCGCTGACACGCACACGTCGGCCGCGATCATCACGCGCGCTTGTCACCGCGGCACACGCGATGCCGCGAATGTTCCAAAGGTCCTGCGGACCAATGTATAGTTAAGAAGCGAGCAATAAATACTTTTCACCCGATACGCTTGCCTTATCATTTGTGTATGCGCGAGTCCCTATAATCCTTACCGCTTGCATGTGTTCATTGCCATTTCACAGACTTCCTACAAAGTCAGCAGCTACCACCCAGGTAAGAATCGAGTATCAGCGGATGCACGCCCAACGCTGAGCAGCCCGGCGAACGTCCTCGCGCGAGTTCCTCGAGCGAACTCCCGCAATTTGTAAACGCGGAAATCGGATGGACAGCGTTCCGACCTGGGAGATACGCATAAATAGTAGATTCACCCACCCCGTCGGATTACCACGTCACACACTCAATATAAAATTTTTAGCATAATACAGTAATATTTCATTTTTGGCCGCCATCTTGGGTCTGCCAATTTTAGTTTTCAAAATCTGAGTTCAGATTCGTAAACATCGAATCCAGAAATCCCGTACATACATTTTTCAGCAAGATTCAGTAATGACAGATTTCAATATATGGCCGCTATCTTAGATCCGCCCTTTAGAATTCTCAAAATCTGAGTTTGGATTCCTAATCAGCGAATTCGGAAACCCCCTATATACAATTTTTAGCAAAACCGAGTAAAATTTCAACTTTTGGTAACTATCTTGGGTCCGTCAGTTTGAATTTTCGAAATCTGAATTCAGATTCGTAATCAGCGAATTCAGTAACATCCTATGTACTATTTTTAGCAAAATCCAGGATTATTTCCATATTCGGCAGGACAATAAAATCAAAAATTCAACACGCCAATAACAGTACCCCAGTAGTGCTGTGGAAAACTGCTCTAAATGTAGCAAGTAAAAAAACGCTGAATAACCGAAAACCATACTACGCAAGATATCTATGAGGAATGACTTAGATGTGGAGGGGTACGTAGAGGGGGCGTGGAGGGTGGTGAAGGGGAGTGGAAGGGGAGGGGTTAGTGGAGGGGCAGACACCCTTCAAAATAACGTAGAATTTGAAAGAATTTAACGGTAAAATGTGGAGGGGAAGTGGAGGAGGGTGGAGGTGGTAGGTACCAATTTTGACCATTACGCCTATATATATACTAGTGGGGCTTCGCCCCCCTGCTCGCTCTACTCGCAACCCCCGATATGTTGTAATTATAATAAAAAATATGTAAAAATTGTATACTTAGGAATAATTTTATATAGAAAGATATAAATGTATAGTTAGAAAGATCCCATTTGAAAAATGTTTATAAAGATATGAAATGTATAATATATAAGTTATATATATTTAACAGTTTGCCACGCCAACTTAGTGGTACTGTGAATAGGCGCGTTGGACTTTTTTTAAAGTGGTATCCGTCGCCAGTAGCCCTACGTAACCACTTTCGATATTTAATTTTAAATTGGTATACTTTTTATATATGACTTATTTTACTACATATTTTTCATGTATTATTTACTAAAAAATAGTTAAAATTTACGAAAATTTTGATAATTTTTCATTTGGGAAAATTTTTCTTTAACATATTCTTTAATGTTTTACTTTTTTGTATGCTTTTCATAATTAGGAAACACATATATTTATTGTTCCTTTTATATATATGTTCGCATTATATGTTAACATTATGTAGAATATGTGTACAATATGAGAAATGTTAATGAACTTATAATATTTTCAAAATTTCATTACTATTTTTGTAAAATTTTAAATATCATATATTTAAAAAAAGTTTAATTGTTATCATTTGAACATTACGAAAAATGCTATTAATAATATTTTTCTTTAATGTAATCCTTTAAGGGTTCATAAGTATTTTAGGAACTTTGTATATTTTTATTGTTGCTTTTTTATATGTAGTTAATTGTTAGGACATAAATTTACGAAATTAAATTTTTTGACTTCTAATAATTATTTGTCATGTATTATTTACTAAATAATAGTTAAAATTTACGAAAATTTTGATAATTTTTTATTCGGGAAAATTTTTCTTTAACATATTCTTTAATGTATTACTTTTTTGTATGCTTTTCATAATTAGGAAACACATATATTTATTGTTCCTTTTATATGTATTTTAGCACTATATGTTAACATTATATGGAATATGTGAAAGATGTTAATGAACTTATAACATTTTCAAAATTTCATTACTACTTTCGTAAAATTTTAAATATTACATATTTAAAAAAAGTTTGATTGTTATCATTTGAACATTACGAAAAATGTTATTAATAAAATTTTTCTTTAATATAATCCTTTAAGGGTTCATATGTATTTTAGGAACTAATTGTATATTTTTATTGATTCTTTTTTATATGTAGTTAATTGTTAGGACATAATTTGTTATTGTTAAAGAAGGATAAATTATTGTTAAAAAAATTAATTTTTTTGACTTCTAATAATTATTTTAACTCTTAAACTTTTTTGTAAAATATTCATTAATTTTTATCAATTGAATTTAATTATTATTTATATGTTTCAATTAAAGTTTTTATATAATTCATATCATACTCTTTAAGTAAGTTATTATTATACTCATTATACTTATTTTCTTCTTTTTCATATTTTTCCACCATTTCGTTTAACCTGTCAAGTTTAAAGGCATCTTTTAGATTATCTACTTCATTATATTTATTTTGTTCTGAATTCCAAATCAATGGAATTTGTCCTTCTGTGATATCATTATTATATTCATTTATTTGATTAATTAAATCATGGTCATATTCATCTTCCGCATTAATATGATTTTGTAGTTGTTTATTTATTTCATCCAAATATCTTGCATGCTGTATACTTTATACTTCGACATATATTTTCTGTGTTGGATCCCATCTTAATGGACTAGGTCTTGAATCTCCTTGATTGGCCATCTATTGGCAATTGTATTAAATATGTTACAGTTAAAAATGTTTAATATCATAATATAATAAAAGAAAATAAGATAAAAAATGTAATTAATCTAATATTTCTTTCCAAACAATATTTGTTATTTGATTTTTATTTTCTGATTCATTTTGTATGTATATATTACTTGGATTTTTACATCTTGAAGAGCAACGTATAATTGACCATGAGAGAATAAAGATTTTTTTAAAAATAATCCCATGTTATCGAAACTTTGATCTTGAGATTTATTAATAGTTATAGCAAAAGCTAATACAATAGGAAATTGTTTCCTATATAAGATAAACGGCAATGTAGACGATTCACAAGTATTAAGTGTTATACGGGGAATAAAAAATTGTTTTCCTTTATTTTCTTCTGTAATGATTTCAGCTTTTATATTATATTTATATAATCCTATTATTTTGAGTCGGGTTCCATTACATAATCCATCACTTATTCGAATATTGCGAATTAACATTACTATTGAATTTATTTTTAATTTCAATTCATGTTGAGGTAAACCTTCACATATGTTATTTAACATTTCTATTGGCGCCTATTCACAGTACCTCTCGGGTGGCGTGGAAAACTGTTAATAGTATATAAGTTATATATTATACTGATAAAAATTTGGAATAAGAGAACAAATCACCCTCATGTTCATTATTTTAAATTATTACACTTATTTTATTACTTACAAATTATTACTTATTTTATTACTTACTTTATAAATATTGAACAATGTTTTAAATTTAACCAATAACTTTGTTGCGTTAATTCGTTTTATATAAACTTTATTAACTATAAAGATTGGTTGAAGAGACGAACAGTTTTCCACGTCACCCTGGGGGTACTGTTCATGGACCATTGGATTGTTATTTTAAGTGGCATCCTTCGCCAATAGTCCTACATTACCACTATTCCTAAAATTTTATGAAATTTTATTAAATATATTTTTATATCACTTATATTACATTTTGAAATTTAGGAAAATAATAAATTAAAAATAAATGGTATGATTTATATTATCTTTAATATACCCTTGAATGTTTTTATAAGCTTTTTATTATTTAGAACCATATATATTTATTTGTTCCTTTTATATATTTTTTTGCTTTTAAACATTATATTGGATACATGAAAGAATTTAATATAATTTATTGTAAATGATTTTAAAATTAATATAATTTTATTTTCCTTAAATTTCAAATATTCCATTTTCATACTTAAAAATAATTTACTTAATAATAATTTTCTTTTATTCCATTGAATTTTTATATTTATTACTTCTATTTAAAATTTACAAAAATATTTATAAAAAAATAATTTTCAAATTTTTAATAAAATTTTCTTTAACATATCCTGTGACGTTTTTGTAAGCTATTTATAATATTTTTTTATTTATTTATTCCAGAGTAATGTAGATACATGCAAATGATACAAAATATTACATTACATTACACAAGTAACCCTGTAAGGAAAATGTATTTCCTGCATTAAATATACTATACGTGTGCAACATGCATTTCTGCGGCTAGCAACACGTCTCACTCATACCCACTCTCATCTCACATACCCACTCACAAACTCACACTTACACAACATTCACACATCTTCAATCTTAAAATCTAATTAATAAATTTTATTATTTTTCTGTATATAATTTTTGCAATATGCATAATAGTAGTATATTCGATTGTATTACTATATGTACATAATTGATCTAGTATAAAATAAGCATATAAAATTTATAGATTGATAACAGGGAATATAATTTTGACAAATTTAACAAACGGTTCCAAGTATCCAATTTTTCAATTTGATCTTATCAGTAACTTTCCTTATGTCTAAAATTTTGAGATCATTAGGTAAATTATTAAATACTTTAATAGCCTTATTATAGCTGCTTTTATCGCTAACTTTTAGAATATTTTTAGGCAGAATTATTGTTTTATTTCTTGTTGTACTTTTACAGGTTATAAATTTAATCTTCAGCGAGTTGTAATTGTATAATAATGATTCAGATGCAAAGGGCTGATTTAAATTCATTGGTACTTTCTCAACAAAATTATTTTTACTTATTATTCTTAAAATTCTTTTTTGTTTTTTTTGTATCATTTTTATATTATTGTCACAGGCTCCTCCCCAAGCTATTATACCATAGCTGATAATGCTATGGAAAAATGCATAATATATAATTTTCAATGTAGGATATGCCATTATATTTTTTATTTTGTGGAATAAAAAATTTAGATATTTTGTTTTCTTTACAATGTGCTCCGCATGAATGTTCCATCTCAAATTGTAGTCAAAGTATATACCTAGATATTTACAGCTCTCTACTCTCGTAAGTTGTTCAGTTCCAATTCTTAAATTCATGTTTGTAGGTACACTATCGTAGTAATTTCCAAATGTTATATATACTGTTTTATTCACATTCAGTGAAAGTTTGTTGAGGGCTAACCAAGTTGACACTGCTTTTAAATACCCGTTCATTTTGACTTCAACTTCACTCCACATTTTTCCTGCAGCTAATATAGCTGTATCATCTGCATACGATAATGTGGACTCTTTGGGCATGCTAGTTAGTAGATCGTTTATATATATAATGAACAGTAATGGTCCAAGTATTGTTCCCTGTGGAACTCCTGTGTTTACCATTAACTGTTCACTAATATTATCGCCTATTCTTACAAACTGTCCCCTGTGTTTCAGATAACTTTCTAGTAATGAAAACGCTTTTCCTCTTATTCCATACCTATGTAGCTTGTCTAACAATATTTTATGATTAACCGTATCAAAAGCTTTTGCTAAATCTAGAAATGTTACTGCTACCGGTAGGCTCTTATCCACTTTTTCATAGATTCTTTTTGTAATGAAATTTAAAGCATCGTTGGTTCCTCTATTTTTTATGAAGCCATATTGAGTATCACTTAACAAGTTATTAATTGTAACCCATTCGTAAATTCTGTTATATATTATTTTTTCAAAATATTTTTGCTATATTTGATATTAGTGATATTGGTCTATAGTTTTCCATTTTATTTTTCAATCCAGATTTATATATTGGTATTATTTCTGCAACTTTTAAAGCTTCTGGCCATGTTTCAGTTTCTATACATTGAATTAGAATGTCAGGTAGTGTATCTGTTATGTATGGTGATATTATTTTTAGTGTCTTTGCATTAATCTTATCAACTCCTCCATTTTCTAATTTCATATTATCCATTATTTTCTGAATCTCATATTTATTAGTTGGCTTTAAAAACATGGTTTTAGGGTTATGTTTCGGTAATTCTAGCTCTTTATCTTTAGGTTTTTCAATGGATTCTGCCATTTTTGAACCGATATTGCAATAGTGTTCATTTATAGCTTTTACAATTTCTTTAGGGTCTTTTATTATCTTTCTTTTGTCAGTTTTTATTTCGGTGATATCTGTATTCTTTTTATCTTTTTTAGTTGTCCCCAAAGTATCATTAATTATGTACCATAGTTGTCTAGGGTTATTACTGTTTTTTTCTATAAGATTTTTTTCATGTTTCATTTTTGCATTTTTTATTATTTTATCTAGTAATTTTACGTAGTCTTTGTATTCTTTTCTTAGTATATAATTATTTGGTTCATTTTTGATCCTTTTATATAAGGAGTCCTTTTTTTTACAAGACACTATAATTGCATTTGTTATCCAGTCTTTCCTGGGCATTTTGTTGTTATTCCAATTTTTGCCTCTTTTTGGGTATATATATCGACTCTTCTCTATACAATTTTGAATCTCCTTTATCATGCAATTAATCGCTATAGTTGGATTTTTCTCCGATTTATAAATTGACCAATTCATCTATTGATGAAGCAATATCTCTTAGTTTGTTGTAATTATATTTACAGGTTATATCTGTTGATTTATCCATCTTGTGGCTATTTTTCTTATCTATCTGTATAAATAAAGGATAATGATCTGTTATTGGATGTTTGAGTTTATAAGTTTTAGTCGTTATTGTTTTTGTTTTTATGAAAATATTATCAATACAAGTTCCCTTTTCTGTATTTAAATCATATGGCCTAGTTGTTCCAATAAAATGTGGGTAAATACCCTTGTCTAAAAAGTTGTTTAGAAAATTCTGACCTATAAGGTTATCTTTGAGTATATCTGTATTGAAGTCTCCAATTACAAAGTGATTCTTAACATCTTTTTTTAATATTAGATATTTATTTAAGTTATAGTTGAATTTTAACGGAGTTATATCATGCGATCTATATAACGACGAAATCTCTAATTTACTGTTGTTATTTAAGGTTATACTTGTATTTAATATTTTAATATTATCCATTTCTATTATTCCTGTTACTTGTGTAACCTTTTCTTTGATATAAACAACCACACCATCAGATTTATTGATTTTACTATTATTATAGTATGATTTATAACCCCTCAACTTGAAATATTCATACCTGTCTAAAATATTTGTTTCTGTGCAAACAATTACACAAGGTTTGATCTTAAGACTCTTAATGAAGATTTGTAACTTTTCAAAATTTGCATTCAAGCTTCTTATATTGGTATACATAATCACATTATCTTTCCTGCTACTTTCCTTATTAAGCGTCTCAACATCATCGTAGCTTATTTCTTGTTTTACTACTTCTTGTTGTATTTCTTCTATAAAATCTTCATTATGATTCATTTTGTTCTGTTACTATTTTTCGATGGTGGGCCATACCTGCCACAACACCATCTGGGAACTTCCTCGCTGTTAATGTTGTCCTTCCTGTTTTAATTATAGAGCTCTTAGTCAGTATTTCTTTGTTGTTGGGCGTATTATTTCTTTCCAAGTTGTCTAGAGATTCGGTTACTATATCTTGGTCTTTTAAGTTTCCCGCGTAACCTGTTTTAACATTTGTTGTTGACTTCTCGACTGGTAAGTTATCTTCAGGCTTCTTTATTGGTAAAGTAGATTTCTTATGATAATTTTCTGTTTTTTTTCAGAGGATCATATGGATAATCTGTTTTTTGTATCATTATGTATAGATAATTTTTATATGACTCACATACGTTCCAGTTATTGGCTGCATGTTGTGTATTTCTTTTTGTTTTCTGGTTCTTTTTGTTGTAATTAATGCAGTTAATACATTGTAAATTTTTCTGATCACATAATTTTTCTTCATGTTTCTCTGAGCAGTGTAGACATGTATATTCTCCTTTACATTTTTTAGCACTATGCCCATATGTTTTACATTTGTGACGCATACCGGTATTGTAATCATCGTAGACTCTGCATCTGCTTGCTCCAACATAGATTCTCTTCTCACGCATAATATAAGCATATGCATCTGCATTAACTTCAGCTATCAACGTCGTAGAGTTGGTTTTATTATTGATATACTTATGCATTATATTTAACTCCATATTATCTTCTATTTCATTTCTGTTTTTTATATCCATTTCAATGTCTTGATTGCTTTCTGTTTGGTACTCATTGTCTACATTTATAATTTTAATTCTAGGTTTTTTCAATTCTTCAATTTGAACTTCTACTTTTTCAGTTGTGTTAATTTTAAGTTTCATCTTGTTTACGTCTTGCTTATTTTTACATTTGATGATTATTTTGTCTTTGGTTGTTATGATTTTGTTAACAGGTATCGTTGTGTTCTTATTTATTGACATTTTGGTTTCATGAAATAATTTTTTTAGATCCTCCTTGTTCTTTGGTTTTATGATGATATCTGGAATATTATTATTAGTTTGATTTATCTGTTTACCAGTTATTTGTGCATAAGTTGACCCAGTTGAAGTTTGTTCTTTTCCATTCATTTGAAGCAGTTTATTTTTTTCCAATAATTCATTATTTAACACTTTTAGTATTTCATTTTTATCCATAATCTCCTTAATTAGCTCTTTTTGGTGTTTGTTCTCAATAGTTAACTTTTCATTTTTGTTATCTTGTTTTTGTATCTCCGTTACCAAATCTTGATTTTCTGAATCAATTTTTGATTTTCTGAAGGTTCACTTGTTTTAATTTGTGTCAGTTCATCTTCAGTTCACTTTAATCTTTGCTTTGTATCTATATAGCTTTTCTTTGTTGTTTCACTTTTTTCTTTTAATGTGTCGTACTTTTCTTTTAACGTTTCATATTTTTCTTTTAATATTGTATAATGTTTTCCCAGTTTTTCCTTTTCATTCTGTAAAAGTACACTTGTAACACGTGGGTCTTTAGAGGTTATGTTATCTAGATCGTGGTCTTCGCAAATAATGTACAGACTATCTATGTAGTTCTGTGTCTTTTTTCTTAAATAATCACTTTTGTGGTAGACCCCTTGACACACTGCACATATTAGGCACTGCACTAAATTTTGAGGATGGCATTTAAATGAAATATCTGGAGGAGCAGTATGCTTTAGCACCCATTCGTCCTCCGCCATGTTGGATCTATTGAAAATATATATTTTTATTTTTTCTGTTATATATATTTTTGCTTATAAAAATTATATTGGATACGTAAAAGAAGTTAATGTAAAATAATAGAATTAATAATTAATATAACTTAATACTATTTTGGTGAAATTTTAAATATTTTATACTAAAAAATTGAGTTTAAATTGTATATTGAAAATATTATGTTTGCTTTTGATTTATTTTATTATTCATATTTTTTAATTAAATTTTGTAAATAATTTAAATCATATTCTATAAGTAAATTATTACAATAGTTATTATATTTGTTTTCTTCTTTTTCATGGGTTTCTATTATTTCATTCAATTTGTCTAACTTTGTAGCATCTTTTAAATTATATACTTCTATGTATTTATTTTGTGTTGGATCCCAAATTAACGGTGTTTGTATCATAGTAATATTGTTATTATATTCATTGATATAATTATTTAAATGTATTTCATATTCGTTGTGATCATTTATATGATTCTGTAACTGTTCGTTTAATTCATCTAATTCTCTTGAGTGTTGTATACTACTCACAATTCAATATACATATTTTGCACAGGATCCCATCTTAATGGACTAGGTTTTGAATCACCTTGTTCAGCCATCTTATATTTCACTAAATAATAGTTAATTACATTAGGAAAAGTAATTTACATTAAATATATAATTAAAGTAAATTTTAATTACATTATGTAATTAATTACTGTTTTATATTTTTTCTTAAATTATTTTGATCAATTATATTATGTTATTATTCTAATATCGTTAAGAAGATCATGATATTAAAATATCATATGAATATTTTATTGTATATTTATTAAATTTTAAAATGTTATTATTTTATTTATACCATTATTAGTTTATTATATTATAATCTTATTATTTAAATTAATTATCTAATATTTCTTACCAAATAATATTTGTTACTTCTATTTTATTTTCAGATTCATTTTGTGTATATATATATATATATATTGTTTGGATTTTTACATCGTGAAAGTGCTACGTACAATCCATGGGAAAATAATTGTTTTTTTTTTTAAATATTCCTACACTATTAAAACTTTGTCCTTGTGATTTATTAATAGTTATAGCAAATGCTAATACAATTGGAAATTGTTTTCTATATAAAATGAATGATAAAGATGATGATTCACAAGTATTTAGTGTAATGCGTGGTATAAATACTTTATTTCCTTTATTTTCTCCAGTAATGATTTCAGCTTCAATATTATATTTATATAAATTTTTTATTTTTAATCGTGTTCCATTACATAGTCCATCAACGATGCTAAGATTACGAATTAACATAACAATTGCATTTTTTTTTCAATTTTATTTCATATGGAGGTAAACCTTCTCGTATATTATTTAACATTTCTATCGGAAAATTTAAATGTATATTTTCATCCGTTTGATCTACTCCTTTATGTGTTGCGTAATCTATACTATAATATGTTACCGTTTTATGTTCAATTAAGTTCAATATTTTATTATTTACTATATTTACTTGTTCATTATGTGAACTTAATATTACATTTTTTGAAAAATGATAATTTTTATTAATATTTTTATATATTTTATGACAAACATCATTTGTTTTCCATTTTTCTGGAATTTTAAAGTGATTAATTTTTCCTTCTCCAATATCTAATAAAAATGATGCAAAAGCATTATCTTGAGTACGAATGTTTATTTTTAAATGGAAAATTTTAAACAAAGGTCAAAGATAAGAATTTTTTAAAAATCTCGAAAATGTTTACGACTAATTTCATCATACTATTATAAGAGTGGTTATATATGGCTATTGGCGAAGGATACCACTTAAAATAGCAATCCAACGCGTCAATGAACAGTACCTCCAGGGTGACGTGGAAAATTGTTCGTCTCTTCAACCAATCTTTATAGTGAAATCAATTTAAAAAAAAAAAGTAAATAAATATACAAATAAATAAATATCAATATTATTACATAGAACTTGCTATACTCGACAATTCT
This sequence comes from Torymus aiolomorphi, assembly GCA_036365515.1. NCBI lineage: Eukaryota > Metazoa > Arthropoda > Insecta > Hymenoptera > Torymidae > Torymus > Torymus aiolomorphi. The sequence continues at coordinate 27,334,126 of CM070874.1, forward strand.
TCTAATTAATTATATCATGATTTATAACTTAAACAATTGAGGGGGGCTGAGGGGGCGCTGAGGAGGGGCTAGGGGGGGGTCGCGAGGGGTGAGGGGACGAGCCTCTAACAATTTATTTCAAAAAAACGTATAACCAGTCTCATTTTTATGGGGGTGAGGGGGGCGCTGAGGTGGGGGTGAGGTGGCGCTGAGTCGTAAACATTTTCTTACAACTATATTATATATAGCAAGATAGATATATATATATATATATATATATATATATATATATATATATATATATATTTCTGTTCACCGCTATGTTTCAGGACATTTGCATGTTTTCAGGACTGTACTGAATTAGGAATATGTTTACCGCTACCTTTCAGGACATTTTTGTATTATTCAGGACATTTAGGGTTTCTATCACAATGTTTTTTTCCGTAAAATTTTTCCGAAATCAACGTAAAATACTGCGGAACTGAAAGGGGGCGCCGCAGGCGTCGTGGTGTTAGTCAACACCCTGAGGGATATTATTTCTTTAGTCACTTATATACTGTTTAACGTTTTATACCTACTTCTATTGCAGAAAACCTGTAGGTGTCCTGGAAGGTAGCGGTGTACTAAGTTATATATATATATATATATATATATATATATATATATATATATATATATATATATATATATATATACTAGCGGGGGTACCCCCTACTCGCTCCGCTCATCAACCACCGACATAGAGTTGGTAATACATCTATAACTCCTTTGGAATAACTTTTAAAAAGATATAAATGAACTTTCAGAACTAGTGAAATAAAATAACTCAACTTAATGCTTAAAAAATTAATTTTTTGCTATTTTATTTATAGGTACAGTTTGAACCTTATTTTGAGGAGGGGCTGTGAAGTTAAAATAGTTTTTATGTCTCTACGTCTATGTCTCTACGTTTCAATCTCTACGTGTATGTCTCCACGTCTCTGTCTCTATGCCTCTGTCTTTACATCTCTGTCTCTACGTCTCTGTCTCTACGTCACTGTCCCTACATCTCTGTCTCTACGTCTCGGTCTCTACGTCTCTGTATCTATGTCTCTGTCTCTCTGACTCGGTCTCTACGTCTCTGTGTCTACGCCTCTCTCTTTAAGTCACTTTCTCTACATCTCTGTCTCTGACTCAGTCTCTATGTCTCTGTATCTACGTCCCTCTTTCTACCCCTCTGTCTCTACATCTCTGTCTGTACTTTTTATCTCTACGTCTCTGTTTCTACGTCTCTGTCTCTCCGACACGGTTTTTACGTCTCTCTCTCTCTCTACGTCTATGTCTGACTTGGTCCCTATGTCTCTCTCTCTCTCTCTCTCTCTACGTCTCTGTCTCCGACTCGGTCTCTACGTCTCTGTCTCCACGTCTCTGTCTCTGACTAGGTCTCTACTTTCTGTCTCTACGCCCCTGTCTCTACTTTTCATCACTACGTCTCTGTTTCTTCGTCGTGTCTCTCCCACATGATTTTTACGAATCTGTCTCTACGTCTCTGTCTCTCACTCTATCTCTACGCCTCTGTCTCTGACTCGGTCTCTATGTCTCTGTGTCTACGCCCCACTGTCTACGCCTCTGTCTCTCCGACACGGTTTTTACGTCTCTGTCTCTACGTCTATGTCTCTGACTCGGTCCCTACGTCTCTTTCTCTACGTCTCTGTCTCTGACTCGGTCTCTACGCCCCTGTATCTACACCTCTCTCTCTCTCTCTCTCTACGTCTCTCTCTCTCTGACTCAGTCTCTACGTCGCTGTGTCTACGCCCCTCTCTCTACGCCTTTGTCTCTACGTCTCTGTCTCTACATTTTATCTCTACGTCGACGTTTCTATGTCTCTGTCTCTCCGACACGGTTTTTACGTCTCTGTCTCCAGGTCTCTGTCTCTGACTAGGTCTCTACTTACTGTCTCTACACCTCTGTTTCTACTTTTTATCACGGCGTCTCTGTTTCTACGCCGTGTCTGTCCGACATGGTTTTTACTTCTCTGTCTCTACGTCTCTGTCTCTGACTCAGTCTCTACGTCTCTGTGTCTGCACCTTCTCTCTACATCTCTGTCTCTGACATGATCTGTACTTTCTGCCTCTACGTCTATGTCTACATGTCTGTCTCTCCGACTCGGTTTTTACGTCTGTCTACGTCTCTGTCCCTGACTCGCCTCTAAATATCTGTGTCTACGCCCCTCTCTCTACGTCTCTGTCTTTACGTCACTGTCTCTGACTCGGTCTCTACGACTCTGTGTCTACGTCTCTATATCTACGCCTCTGTCTCTGACTCGGTCTCTACGTCTCTGTCTCCACGTCTCTGTCTTTGACTCGGTCTCTACTTTCTGTCTCTACGCCTCTGTCTCTACGTTATATCACTACGTCTCTGTTTCTACGTCGTGAACTGTCACTACTGGGAGGGCCACTGAGGGGCGGCCATTGATAGGGAGATATTGAGGGGGAGCTATTGAGGGGGGCTATTGAGGGTAGGGCATTGTGTGGAGACAATTGAGGGCGGGCCATTGAGGGGGGCGTGGGAGGGAAATTAAGGAGCCTTTGAAGATTCTAAAACTCATACATAGAGATGGATGTCAACGGTGTATTGAGGGGGTCTGAGGGGGGGGGCAGGTGGGACTGATCAGTCAGAATTTTATATATATATTATATAGTCGTAAGCGTTATTTGTGTCACGCAGACCCCCTCGCCCCCCTCACCGCCCGCGCCTCACTCGTCCCCCTCGCCCCCTCAGCCTCCCTCAGACCCCCCTCAAAATAACGTAAAATTGTGATTTTTTTACGTTATTTTGAGTATGACAGAGCCCCACTCGCCACCGCCCTCGTCACCCAGCCCCCCTCGCACCCCCTCAGATCCCCTTCGTAACCCACTCAGACCCCCCTCATTTAAATGTTCACTTAAAAGTTCACTTTTTCATGAATATTATATAAAATTAATAATTTATATTTTTCATATGTTTTATTAATAGGGTATTTTTCATATTTTTTATGGATGATAGTATACACAGATGTAATGCTTAAGAGTAGTTCTTAATTCTTAATTTCTGAAGCGAAAGAATAGATTATTGAGAAAACTACATTAATTATATATAAAGAAAATATATTGAAAACGATATATTTTATTCTATTTTTTCCGCATCACCTTGGAGGTAAATAGAAAGATGCGTTTTATTTTTAAGTAGTATCCCCAGTAGGCCTAATCCACTGTCTATGTTACTATAAAATTTTGGTCATTACGATATATTAGAATGTTCTAATGATAATGTAAAATCAGAAATTATAAAAAATCAAAATAACCTAAAAATAGATTCTCAAACAAATACTAATTTATTTAATCAAAATGTTAAGACTGATATTCAAACAAATAAAAGTAATACAATTAAAATTAAAATGATTGGTGATGGAAATTGTTTATTGCGATGTTTTGCATACTTTTTGTATAATAATCAAAATCTTCACTATAAAGTAACATTAAATATAGTTAAATATATTATAAATAATTGGAATACTTATCAAAATTTTATATTAGGAAATCAATATTATAAAGATATACTAAAACGTAATGATTATGAATTATTAATGTCTCAAAATGGAATTTATGGAAATGAAATTGAAATTAAAAGTTTTGTAGAAATGTATAATATCAACATTATTGTACATTTAAGTAATACTAATAATATATATTCTTTTGGTAACAATTCAAGTAATCAAAAATTAACATTATTATTTAATGGTAATTTTGATTCAGGTCATTACTATATATTAGAATATTCTAATGATAATATGAAATCAGAAATTATAAAATTTTAAAAAAATATACGTAAACGAAAAATGGATTTTCAGACAGATACTTCAATTTGTAATAAAAAATTAAATTAACAATTGATTCCAATTGTAATAAACGAAAAAAAAATTAAAGAATTAGACAGCTCATCTTACTTAAGCGAAATGAAATATAAATGTTCTTTTTGTTTAGCAGTATTTTGGAACGAAGAAAAAACCTCTGCCAATTCATTGGCACGTAGCTTCCTCAAACTTAATTTATTGATCACTTTAATTAATTTTTACTTCTAATATTTAACCTTTATCTTGTACGGTTAGACTAACTATGAGAGGGTCAGGGGTCCGGATTCAGCTTAAACTGTGCATTATATCTTTTTTCGTAATGAACCGATTTTTTTGGGCAACGAACTTGATCTGAAGATATATAAAAGCTACATCTATGCCAAATTTCAGGACGATTGGGTAATTGTTGCTCTTGTTATTGCGCGGCAACGAAAATGCAAATTTTTTCTAAAATAATTTTTTTCTAAAAAGAAATGAAGATAATCTCCTGAAATTTTAACCAAATATAGTCTTCTATAAATTTAATAAGTGTTTAAAATTTTAAGTCGATAAATCAAGTATTTTTTGAAAAAACGCGATTCGAAAACGTAAAAAAAAAATATTTTACCTCAAATATCTTTTTTCGTAATGGACCGATTTTTTTTGGGCAACGAACTCGATCTGAAGATATATAAAAGCTATATCTGTGCCAAATTTCAGGACGATTGGATAATTTTTGCTCTAGTTATCGTGCGACAACGAAAACGCAAATTTTTTATAAAGTAATTCTTTTCTAAAAAACAAATGAAGATCATCTCTTGAAATTTTAACCAAATATAGTCTTCTGTAAGTTTAATAAGTGGTTAAAATTGTAAGTCGATAAATCAAGTAATGTCTGAGAAAATGCGATTCGAAAACTTTTTAAAAAAATTTTTTACCTCAAATATCTTTTTTCGTAATGGACCGATTTTTTGGGCAACGAACTCGATCTGAAGATATATAAAAGCTACATCTGTGCCAAATTTCAGGACGATTGGGTAATTTTTGCTCTTGTTATCGCGCGGCAACGAAAATGCAAATTTTTTCTAAAATAATTTTTTTCTAAAAAAAAATGAAGATAATCTCCTGAAATTTTAACCAAATATAGTCTTCTATAAATTTAATAAGTGTTTAAAATTTTAAGTCGATAAATCAAGTATTTTTTGAAAAAACGCGATTCGAAAACTTAAAAAAAAAATATTTTACCTCAAATATCTTTTTTCGTAATGGACCGATTTTTTCGGGCAACGAACTCGATCTGAAGATATATAAAAGCTAGATCTGTGCCAAAGTTCAGGACGATTGGATAATTTTTGCTTTAGTTATCTTGCGACAACGAAAACGCAAATTTTTTCTAAAATAATTCTTTTCTAAAAAACGAATGAAGATCATCTCTTGAAATTTTAACCACATATAGTCTTCAATTAGTGTAATAACTGGTTAAAATTTCAAGTTGATAAATAAAATATTTTTTGAGAAATTAATTTATGAAACATAAAAAAGTTTTCCTTAATAACATATGACAAAATGAGGATATTTTAAATTTTAAAAAAGGAAAATATAGGTAATTTAAATACCTTTCAAGAAAAGTTTATTATATTATGTAATAATGACTGTAAGATATAAAAAAATCAAAATAACTAAAAATTTAAAATCATTTTCTGGTTCTGAAACAAAAGTAAATCATTAAAAACTCAAATCCATCAGGGTACCTCTCTTTTCCCGCGAGACAAAGAGAATAAGCTTTACCCGACGAGAATCGGTCGATTCGTTTCGGAGATATGAAGAGTTCAAATACACACACACACACACACACACACACACACACACACACACACACACACACACACACACACACACACACACACACACACACACACACACACACACACACACACACACACACACACACACACACACACACACACACACACACACACACACGCACGCACGTACGCACGCACGCACACATACACACACACACACACGAAAACAAAAATGATCAAAATCAACTTATATACACATATATCGCCTTAAAACATCTTTTTGAACATTTTTTTTTCGAAAATTTTTTTCACCGTTACAAAGCTGCCTCTATGAGGAAGCAAAAAAAATCAAATTGTTGTCAAAATGGTAACATAGTACTTTCACCATTAAGTAACTATGACGCAAAATTAAAACATTTATTATTTATCCAAAACATGTTTCTAATAATCAAGAAATCACTTATTTAAACAAATTATCACATCATGTTGATCCAATGGTTCTTCCGTTATTATTTCCATCTGGAGATTTAGGTTGGAGTATTGGATATTTAAAAAGCCAAATGCAAAATCAAATGAAAATCTTACTGCATTACAATACTATTTGTACAGATTAGCATATAGACCAAACTGTAAAATTTTTAATCCATTATTATACGGTGGTAGATTAACTCAACAATTTTTTTTACATGCTTATGTGATTGTAGAAAATAATAAAATGAATTATTTTAGAAGTGATCAAAAAAATTTACGTGCAGAATGTTATCAAGGCTTATTAAGACCTCGTAATAAATAGCGCTGCAAACATTTCATCAAATTTTAAGAGTAAAGAAAAACTCGGAAATCTTTTTATATTACCAGCTACGTATATAGGTAGTCCAAGGTATATGCAGCAACACTGTCAGGATGCGATGGCTATAATGAGAAACACAGGAAGATCTGATTTATTTATAACAGTTACATGTAATTATAAATGGAAAGAATTGAAAGAAATTTTAATAAAATTTCCACGAAACACTACTCCAAATGACATTCCCAATATTACTGTTCGGTTATTTCATGTAGAATTAATGTTATTAATTGATGATATAAATAAACATAAAATATTTGGTAATCTTATATCATATATTTATACCATAGAATTTCAAAAACGAGACCTTCCTCATGCACATATTCTTGTAACATTACACCCTAACAATAAATTACTATCTCCTGAAAAAATTGATAAATATATATCTGCAGAAATTCCATCTATAAATGATGACGAAGAACTACATAAATTAGTTATTAAACATATGCTTCATGGCCCTCATACTAATAATTCACCATGTTTTGTCAAAAATAAACCAATATGTAAAAAAAAATTTCCAAAACCATTCACTGATTTTACAAAATTTCAAAAAAATGGTTATCCAGAATATAGGAGAAAAAATAACGTTTCAGAAAACTTAACATACAAAATTAGAAATAACCAAAAGCCAGTTCCCGTAGACAATTCTATGGTTGTACCATATAATAATTTTTTATTAAAAAAAAATATAAATGTCACATAAACGTTGAGTATTGTGCTTCGATTCAAACTGTAAAGTATATTTTTAATTATATTCATAAAGGTTATGACAAAGCACTTTGTAAATTAAAAAAAATAAATACAGATAATGAAACAGATGTACATGATGAAATTACTCAATTTATAGATGGTAGGTATTTGAGTCCAATGGAAGCAGCATGGAGATTACAAGAATTTCCTTTATGTGGTAGAAGTCACACCGTAATACGTTTAGCAATTCATACTGAAAATAAACAAAATATAATTTTCGAAGAAAATAAAGAAGAAAAAGCTTTAGATAACTGGAAAACTACATTAACTTCGTGGTTTGAATTAAATAAAAAAGATAAAAATGCAAAAAATATTAAATACGTTAATATACCAAAATATTATATTTTTAAGAATAAATCTTAGATAAAACGTCAACGAAAACTGAAACATTTTGCTATAGGACGTTTAAATGTAGTATCTCGAAGAGATATTGAAAGATTTCATTTAAAATTAATTTTAAATCGTGTTAAAGGCGCAACATCTTTTGAAGAATTACGTACATTTGAAAATAAAACATATAATACTTACAAATAAACAGCAATACAAATGGGTCTAATTGAAGATGATTTACTGATTGATAAAATTTTTGAAGAAGCTTGTAATATAATGTTATCTGTTTAATTGCGTAAATTTTGTACTTGGTTCCTAATGACAGATAACATTCATGATAATACTATTTGGACAAAATTTAGTAAATATTTTACAGAAGATTTTGACAATAATAAAAATAACCGGGCTCTTCATCATATAAACGAAATTTTAAAAGTTGAAGAAATGTCTTGTAAAGATTTTGGGTTACCTGAACCTGACGAAATTTTCGATACAAATGATGAAAATAATAAAGAAAATACTTTATTCTGTAAACAAATGTTTAATAATTTCTATAGTCAATTAAACACAGATCAAAAAACAATTTTTACACAAATATTAAATAATGAACATAAAATTAACTTTATTGATGGTCCTGGAGGTTCAGGTAAAATGTTTTTATATAAAAGTTTAATTTATTATTTTTTGTCAATAGAACAAAAAATTATATCAATGGCTTGGACTGGTATAGCATCTATACTATTACCAAAAGGTATGACCAGTCATAAAACTTTTAGATTACCTTTAGATTTAAACAATATTGAAAGTGCATTTCTAAAATTTGAATCAGATAAAAAAAAATTTCGTGAAGTTTTTGCGATTATTTGGGATGAAGCGTCAATGATTCCACGTAAAGCTTTAGAAATTGTTGATAAAACTTTACAAGATGTTTGTAATAATAATCTACCATTTGAAGGAAAATTATTAATTTTAGGAGGTGATTTTAGACAAATTCTCTCAGTTAGAAATGGTTGTAGAAGCACAATAATTCAAGAAACAATAAAATATTCAAATCTTTGGTCATTATTTAATACAATGTATTTGAAAAAAAATATCCGTTCAAAAAATATTATGTTTGCTTCATTTTTATTAGATATTGGAGAAGGTAAATTTAATTCATTTGTTGTACCTGATACGATAACGATGTTTGTTTTAAAATATATGAAAATATAAATTGTAGTATATCAATAAATAGTGTTATATTAACATCACATAATGAAAATGCAAATATTTTAAATAATAAAATTTTACAAAATATTAAATACTGAAGAAAATACTTATTATAGTTCAGATTATGCTACACATAAAGATGTAGATTTATCTGATGATAACATTCATATTAATTACCCGATTGAAACTTCAAAACAATATACGTGAAAGACTACCACCACTGTAACGGGATGGCTAGTGGGGGAAAATCCCAACAAGCTACAGGCCAGCGATGCCCTAGAACACGGAGCCGCGGGTGTCAGACTAAAATGACTAACCCGGGGATCTGCTCCTGGAATCCCGAAAACAACGCGGAGATCGCACACGAACTTCGCTTTCCAACTAATTGGATCGCTGAGTGAAAAGCGCGCGCTCGAAGAGTAAAGCGCGCGGCCGCTATGCTCAGATATCAAAACGACCGGTGGAGTCGTTTTCCCGCGGAGGCGGCGGTATCCGGGAGAAGGACAGGTTATAATGTACAACGCGACGAGTAACTAGATATCACAGTATATTTAAAATCACTAATCTCTACAAGCACAACGCACGTGCTGATTAGAACAATTATGAGTTAGTTCGCGCGCGACCGTTAATATTCAAACGCGCGAACTATACGGCGCGTGGCGAAGCTGCTAATTTCGCGCGCGGTGTTAAAGTATGGCGGGCGGATACACACCCGCACGTACACGGCACAGAAAGCTTGCACGGGGCGATTTCTGTGCGAGCCTTTACAATGAACCCGCGAGAGGAGAGTAGAAAACTTACGTTAGGAAGGAGCAGCCGATCCACTCGACTCTCTCTCGTTCCCTGTCGCTCGCACAGCAGTTGCGCTCTCTTTCTCTCTCTCTCTTGCTCGCTGTATTGGGTCGGCAGGCGGGCTGGCTGCCAGCTCGTCGCTCGCAGTCTCGTGTGGCTCATGCGGCTCGGGATCGCTCTCTCTCTGTCTCTCTTTCGCACGTACACTATATGCGGTGCCTCCACTACACTCGCGAGGTCTCACAAAGAACGATAGGACGGCGCGGACAAGTAAACTCAGGAGAGACACGGAGGAGATGTTTTACGCGCGATGGCAGATACGAAGATGGCTGTCGGGACTCCTATAAAGCCGTAGCAGCTTCGCGGGTACGCGACGGGCATATTACGCGTCGCGAGACTGTTCTAATCCGGTCAGTATGCTCGCGTGCTCGCGCCTCCGGTGAGCATACAATTCGAATCTCGAACTACCTAACTCGCGCACGCGTTACACCTCCCGCCAGACGCTACTTTGGGGACCGCGAGCAGCTCTGCCATCCATGGCCGTCGTCGTACCTGAAAATAAGGTTAATTCGGTGGAGCCTTTCCACAAGGAATTTTGGACAAGGGAAGTATAAGAATCGGAGTCACCCATTAGCCCACTTCGGGGTTCAGTCCTTCAGCTGGCCCGGGAGTAAGTCCGGCGCCCCTTGTGGCAAGCTTGGTTGGAGCAGTGCTTCGACACATGAAGCACCGGGGAAGCGCCTGTGCATTTAGCGCCTCCCGGCGCGCCTTCTCCTCTTCGAGCGCCCTTTGAAGGCGCTCCTCTTCTCGTAGGAGACGACGCTGGGCCTCCTCCTTGGCCCGACGCGCCGTCTCCTCCGCCTTTTCCCTGGCTCGCCTGGCCTCTTCCATGCGCTCCTGCGCACGTGCCAGACGAGCCTCCTCCTCCTTCTGCAAGGCGGCGCGGCGCAGCCTGGCGGCCCTGGCCTCTGCGGCGGCCGCGAGCTCTTCTCGCCGGCCTTGGGCCATTCCGATCCATTTGCCGGCTTTCCGCTCGCCGGCCTCACCGTGGCACTGAAGAAAATCCTCCAGTGCGGCCAGGGCAGCGTCCTCCGCAGCGCGCGAGGACTTGCTGAGGCGCCGCGCCTCCTCTAGAGCCTGCTCCACCGGGACCCAGGCCGCACCGACTCCATCGGTCGGTGCTCCTTTTGGGGTCTGGGTCGGAGCATCTCCTTCTTTTCCTTGTGCGGCCCGAGCCGCGCCGGCGTCAACTTCCGGCGCACAATGATGGGCTCGAGCCGCCTCCTCTTCGGGAACTCGGCCGGCACCAATCGGCTCAACTGGTGCTTCTTCTGGCCGAGCCCCGCTCTTCTCCCGCTGCTCCTTCGGAGGATGAGGTCGCCGGAGCGGGGACGGGCCAATGCCTGCGTCGGTTGGTCCCGAAGGTCCCCTTCTTGGTTCCGGCACCTCTAACTCCTCTATGAGTGGAGGGCTCTTCCACTGGCGGTGGTGCCTGTGTCACCACGTCTATGCCCTCCACTACCTGCTCCAGGAAGTCAATGACGGCGGAGTCAGGGTTGCACTGGATTAATCCAGCAATCACCTTCTTCACCGTCTCTGCTATTTCTCGAGTCAGGCCCTGCATATCCTGCAACAGGTAAATTGACCCCGGAGATTGGTGAGACTGAGGATCGGAAAACAAGGACGAACACGGGTTAGTACGGACGGCACAATTTCTGGACGACACAATTAGCGTTTTTCGGACCCTCGGGTTCGACGAGGGCTAATTGACCCGCCATCGGCAGGTGCAGGCTTCTTCTTCGAGCCCTTTGGCCTCCCTGGGCCTCGCTTGGACTCTGTTGGACCGACCGCACGCGTAGGTCGGCCGTCGCTCGCACGCTTTCCTGGCCTAACAGCGCGGTCTTACGAGGTGGACCGCGCCTCTTAGCCGTCGCCCGAGGCTGTACATTCCCCTGGCTAACTCTGTTGCCCGCTGGCACGTTACATACGGCTGAAGAGTCCCTCGGTGGTAGCGACTAGGCTACTTCTTGACTACTTTTGTCCAAGTAGTTTTTGGGCTCTTCTGCGGAGACGTATCGCTTGACTTGCTGCGCATGGACGGGACTGCTCGTTCGACCATCCTCACCTTGGATCTCATAGGTGTTTTCGCCTAGAATATTCACAATCGTGTAGGGGCCCGCGTACTTCGGGGCTAATTTGGCAGAAATCCCCTCAGCTGCTGAGGATAGTACCTTATTCTCTGTCCATACACGATCGCCTAGACAGAATTCTGGAGGTCGACAATGAGCGTCATAATATTTGGCTTGTCTCGCCTGCTCCGCTTGCGCGTCGGCCACCGCCTGAACGTACAATTCGCGGAGCTTGTCCATGCGCGCCACCCAATTATTTATCGCCTCTTGCTGCCCTTGCTCTTCGGCTAACCTGTCTTCCTCCCGCCTTAGTGTCTTCGGTGGGTCAGGCTGTCGGCCGTAAATGAGTATGGCAGGACCTATCTTGATAGAGCTGTGTTCTGCCGTATTATAAACGAACGCCAGCTTGTTCAGATGCTCATCCCAGGACCGGTGATTCTCCTCAGCGTATGACATGATCATGGTCTTCACCGTTCGATTCACACGCTCGACGGGATTGGCTTGAGGGTGATATGGTGCTGTAAACGTGTGATGCACGTTTCTCTCCTTTAAGAATGCCTCTAAGGGTGCATTCTTAATTTCAGTCCCATTATCGGAGAGAAACACCTCGGGGACTCCGAACCGCAGACATACTCGTTCGTTGAGCCCTTTTATCACCGATTTGCCATCTGCACTTTTTATCGGAATTACTTCGATCCAGCGTGTGAACAGATCCTGGAAGATGAGAATGTATTCGTGGCCGTGCTTGGTTTTAGAGAGGGGTCCCATAATGTCGCTGGCCACGATTTGCCATGGACGCTGTGTTATACGACGTCCCATGAATCCTGCTGGAGCGCGCTGTTCGACTTTGCACTGCTGGCAAATATGGCACTGGTTCACGTATCTGGCCACATCTCGAGACATGTGTGGCCAATAATACTTCCGCCTTACTCTCTCTAGAGTTTTCTTGCGGCCCAAGTGCCCAGCAGTTGGAAAGTCATGGCATTCTCTCAGTACTTCGCGTCGCTTTTCGTGAGGGACTGCTAACTTCCATGCATCGTCGTCGCCGAGAGATTCGTCTATGACTTCATTAGGGTTGTACTTGTACAGTCTCCCCCCCGCCAGCTTGAACGCGGGGAAGTCTTGCGGCTGCTGTTGAACCTCTTTCACGATCTTGAGGTACCAGTGGTCGTTTGTATCACGCTCGAGCTCTAACGCGGACCGCTGGCTCTTCTTCCTCGAACATCCGTGAAAGGGCATCTGGGACATTGTTCAACGAGCCGTTTTGATGTTCGACCGTGAAACAGTGGTTCTGCAGCTCCAAAGCCCACCTAGCTAACCTGCCGGTCAAGTTCTGGAGGTCACAGAGCCACTTCAAGCTGCTATGGTCCGTGATAACCTTGAAGTCGTAGGCCTCTATATACGGACGGAACTTTTTGATTGCCCAGAGAATTGCTAGACATTCTCGTTCCATCACGCTATAATTCCTCTCGGCTGTGCTCAGAGTTCGACTCGCGAACTCTAGGACTCTTTCATCGCCGTCAATTATTTGGTATAGCACCGCTCCCTGACCTGTATCGCTCGCATCAGTTTGCACCACGAACTGCACGTTAGATACCGGTCTGTGTAGAATCGGTGCAGAAGCTACTAGCGCTTTTAGCTTTTGGAAGGCCTCTGCTTGTGCCGTTGACCACCCATATTTCCGATCCTTTTTCGTTAATTTGGTCAGTGGTTCAGCAATTGTGGCGAAGTTCGATAAAAACTTTCTATACCATGAGGCCATTCCTAAGAAGCGTCTCAGCTGACGGAGGTTTTTCGGTACCGGATACTCCATAATGGGCTTTATTTTCTCGGGGTCTGGCTTAAAACCATCTCTATTTACTATGACCCCGAGATATTGGACCTCATCGCGACAGAAGACGCTCTTCTCGCGATTTATTGTGAGGCCCGCGTCCTGTATCCTGTCCAGAACTCTTTTTAGAACCTCTTTATGCTCCTCGAAAGTCTCTGTGACTATTATTATATCGTCGAGATACGAGTAAGCAAAAGGTTCGAATTCGGGGCCGATGACTTCGTCAATCAGCCTCTGGAAGGACGCTCCGGCATACGAAAGACCGTAGGGCATTCTCGTAAATTGGAAAAGCCCTTTGCCCGGCACGGTGAAGGCCGTAGTCTCTTTGGACTCCGGACTAAGTGGTATCTGGTGGTACGCACTGCTTAAATCCAACGTGGAGATGTATCGCGCTTTCTGCCGTTTGCGCAAGATGCTTTCCATGTATGGTAACGGGCACGCGTCTGGCCCTTGACGCTGCGTTCACTTTTCTGAAGTCCACGCAGAAACGGAACTTCCTGTTTGACTTGCGTACCATTACCACTGGACTTGACCAGCCACTTGTCGAGGGTTCTATTATTCCCGCGACTAGCATTTCCTCCACCTGTTTGTGCATCTCTTCCTCGAGTTTCTGAGATACAGGGTAGTACTTCTGTTTAATGGATCTTGTAGATCCGACGTCTATTGCATGCTCGATCCACGAAGTACACCCTAGTGGTGCCAGGCTGCTACCGATCAGCTGAGCTACTAAAGCTTCTACCTCTTTGCGCTGTTCTTCTGTTGGGTCCGCCAACCCTATAGCTGATACGGACACGGTGTTGTTTGCGGTTATGGCGGCTACTTCTAACTTTACGCTTGCATCGCCATTCTTGAGATGCAGCGTGTTATCTGTGGGGTCTAAGACCGCGCTAAACTTCTTAATGAAGTTTACCCCCAAGTAGCACTCCGTATCTAGATCTGGCATTATTGCGACGCGCACTTCTTTGCACACGCCAGCCACGACCATGGGCAGATACACATAGCCAACCACTGCTAGGCTTTGCCCGTTTACCACCCGTGCCGTTAGGCCGCTAGCTAGGATTAACTCTTTTCCACAGGCCGTAGCGAGCTGTAGGCCTATAGAATTCATCCCAGTCCAGGAAGCTCCTGTATCGAAGAGTGCTCGTAGACTGTAACCGGCTACACCTACTTGAAGCCACCATCGCGAGCAAGTTTCTTGGTTGACTTCATTCGGTTGAATTACGGGCACTTCTTCGCTCTCCACTCCAGACGATTGGACCGAGTTACCCTCGGTCTCTGGTGAGAGAGCTGGGGGCGGGTATGTGGTCGTGTTTACCTACCCCCCTGGCCGTTTCCCTATTGGTTTCCGGCAGCATTGGACTTGTTGCCTCCCTTTTGCTCATATCCGGGTTCCCTTCGGTACTCTTGCCTTTGTGGAGGTCCGTTATTTCTTGGACTTTGCGGCCTAGCCTGGTGGGTCGAGCTACTACCCCCACTAGGCTGGTTTGTAATTTGCCCGCCCTCCCACCGCCTATTTTCCCAGTTACCCTTCTTCTTAGGTTTTCTGGTTGGCGGCGGGCTAGGCTTTTCCCCTTTGTTCTCGTCGGTGCCTTTCTTTGTCAAGGCCGATAAGCATTCGGCCATGACCAGACGGAACATAGCCTCGAGGCTCTCTCGAGGCTCGTGCTGTTGGTGCCCCATCGCCGCCACGTTTGGTCTCTGCTTTTTCCGCTGATCCGTGGACGACTCAGTTGGCACGTAGGCAAATTCTGGCATGTACGTGCGCTCGGGCGGTGGTGGCGAGTGATACACCTTATCTGCCGCGAGCGCTAATTCGGCTTCCCGGGCCAGGTCCAGGAGCCCTCGGTAATCCGGTACCAGGTGGCTGCTGCCCCAGTTAGGAGCTCTGACAACGACGAAAGCACCTCGTCGTGTGTCAGATTAGCTAGAGTTCTGCATTCCTCTATTCTTGTGAGGAATAACTCGACGCTCTGCTCTTTTGGGGACCCTGAGAACCTGATGTGCCATTTTCGGACTATCTGGCCCACATCACGGTTCGTCTGCTGAGGCAAATACGTATACCTCTCAGACGGGTCCTGGGTCACCCCATTCCTAGTCTGGCGCTAGGAAGAATTTCTAGTATTATTCCTCCCAGCCTCTGTTGGGGACTGGAGACTCGGGCTGCTGCTGTTAAACTCCGCATACGTGAACGTGTCTTGGAAGTTCACATGCGGTGATCCTCGTCTACGGCCCGTGCTTGGGGGTTGGACTCCCTCCAATTGCATACTTGAGGTTGGATGTCGAGCCCCTTGAAGTATTCGTACATTCTCTTTAAGCTCTTCAACCTCTTCGACGAGTGTTTTGATCACCGCCAGTAGCTGCTCCGATAATATATTGTCTCCGACTGCTATTCTGGCGGTTCGCGACTCACGCTGTCGCGGCCACTATAGGTTTTGCGACTGTGGCGGGTTTTGCGATTGCTGCCAGAATCCGTACTGCCTATTTCGTGCTAACAACGACTCTTCATCGTAGTTGCGCTGGCATTGTCGTTGCCTGCGCTACTCCTCCAGGAGCACTTGCTGCTGCTGCTGCTGCTGCTGCTGCTGCTGCTGCTGCTGCTGCTGCTGCTGCTGCTGCTGTTGCTCCTGCTGTTGTTGCTGTTGCTGCCGTCGCTGCTGCTCCAACTGCTATTGCTGCATTTGCTGCTGCTGTATTTGCTGCTGCTGCAGTTGTTGCTGTTGGAGCTGTTGCTGTTGAAGCCGTCCCTCAGCTTTGGCTGAAGATGTTCCGGTGGGTGCTGCAGAGCTCAATATCTCTGTCCCGGAACCCTCCTGGCCGTTTGCCTCTTCCGCTGGCTCCACCCCTGCATTATGTGCTTGTTGTGAAGCGTTCATCCTCCGAGACTCCGAGAGTTTCTGCATCACTATCGGGTCATCAAGGAGCGTTATGACCGGGTGCAGAAGGTCTGGGTCGACCCAGACTTGTTCATCAACGTTAAGTCGATGAACGCTCTTCGGGACTGCTCGCGTTTAGCAAACGCTTGCTGCTCCGACAGCTCCGGCTCTGGCACGAAATCGGCGGCACTATAATCGCCCATAAGCCACTTGATCGCTGTCAGCATATTTACTGACTGCAGATCTGACTGCTGTAGACCAAGGGCTTGCATGGCCTCGTTTATTTCCTCTTCGGGCTGTTTATAGGCCCAATTGAGTATCGCAGATTCCGCAAATTGCGATGATCAGGCCATGGTGTCAATTGGCTGTGCGCTTCCCCACGAACTTATTTTACTAGCGTGAGTAGTATCTGTATTGATGGCAGAGAGAGTTTGCCTATTCAACCCGTGAGCTAGCTTTTTCAACGCGAACTATTTTCTAAGAGCTACGGCGGTTGCTCTTAACCTCGATAACGCACGAGGGTTTCCCGTACGCGGCTCTAAAAGAACAAAAGCTATTTTTGTAATTAATTACTATTTGTAATTATAAAATAAATATGTGTGAAAATATTTATATATATATATATATATATATATATATATATGTCAAAACGGACAATATCACCAAAAAACACAAAAAATAAATACAATTTTCACCTAAAAAAATAAAAAACAATTTTAAAGTTCGAGGGGATTTTTGCGCTCGAGTTTTTACTCGGGCGCACAGTCAACTTTTTGATCCGAGAGTGCCTGCCGACTTTCTCTCGATTTTCTACTAACAGCACGAGCAAAGAAAAAAAAATTTTATTTTTCGTCCACTAAAGAATAATTCGTATCGAAAATACGAGAGGAGAAAAAAAAATTTTCGAGACGAGAAAAAAATTAATTAAAAAAATTAATTATCGCTTAAAAAAAAAATTTTTGTAGTTAAAAAATTAATTGTTATTAACAAAATTTTTAATTGTTATTAACAAAATTTTTAATTGTTAAAAACAATTACCCACGTACAAAAATTTCGCGATCAAGATCTCTCCTCGTCGGCACTCTAGGTCGAGGGTTATTGACTATCGCTTGCCTAACCTCTCGACCGCACTCTCGCAACAGCACGGCTGTGTCACACACACGCACACACGCGCCTACGAGCTGCGGCACGAAGAGCCTTTCTTTGCAGCTTATGCTCAGCTACGCTGTTGAGCTTCTTCGCGCCAAGCTTCGCCGCGTATCACGTACGCGCCGCGGATCCTTCTCCACCCCCAAAACGTTGGGCGCCAGTTGTAGCGGGATGGCTAGTGGGGGAAAATCCCAACAAGCCACGGACCAGCGATGCCCTAGAACATGGTGCCGCGGGTGTCAGACTAAAATGACTTACCCGGGGATCTGCTCCTGGAATCCCGAAAACAACGCGAAGATCGCACACGAACTTCGCTTTCCGACTAGTTGGATCGCTGAGTGAAAAGCGCGCGCTCGAAGAGTAAAGCGCGCGGCCGCTATGCTCAGATATGAAAACGACGGACAGAGTCGTTTTCCCGCGGAGGCGGCGGATCCGGGAGAAGGACAGGTTATAATGAACAACACGACGAGTAACTAGATATCACAGTATATTTAAAATCACTAATCTCTACAAGCACAACGCACGTGCTGATTAGAACAATTATGAGTTAGTTCGCGCGCGACCGTTAATATTCAAACGCGCGAACTATACGGCGCGTGGCGAAGCTGCTAATTTCGCGCGCGGTGTTAAAGTACGGCGGGCGAACACACACCCGC
This sequence comes from Torymus aiolomorphi, assembly GCA_036365515.1. NCBI lineage: Eukaryota > Metazoa > Arthropoda > Insecta > Hymenoptera > Torymidae > Torymus > Torymus aiolomorphi. Next base: position 27,352,326 of record CM070874.1, read on the forward strand.
ACGTACACGGCACAGAAAGCTTGCACGGGGCGATTTCCGTGCGAGCCTTTACAATGAACCCGCGAGAGGAGAGTAGAAAACTTACGTTAGGAAGGAGCAGCCGGTGCACTCGATTCTCTCTCGCTCCCTGTCGCTCGCACAGCAGTTGCGCTCTCTTTCTCTCTCTCTCTTGCTCGCTGTATTGGGTCGGCAGGCGGGCTGACTGCCGGCTCGTCGCTCGCAGTCTCGTGCGACTCACGCGGCTCGGGATCGCTCTCTCTCTCGGTCTCTCTTTCGCACGTACACTATATGCGGCGCTCCACTACACTCGCGGGGTCTCACAAAGAACAATAGGATGGCGCGGACAAGTAAACTCAGGAGAGACATGGAGGAGGCAGGCTGCCGTGACTCCTATAAAGCCGTAGCAGCTTCGAGGGTACGCAACGGGCATATTACGCGTCGCGAGACTGTTCTAATCCGGTCAGGATGCTCGCGCGCTCGCGTCCCCGGTGAGCATGCAATTCGAATCTCGAACTACCTAACTCGCGCCCGCGTTACACCACATAAATTAAAACTTAAAATAAATACTATTGTAATGTTAATAAGAAATTTAAGTATTACTGATGGATTATGTAATGGAACACGATTAAAAATTACTAAATTATTTAAATACAACATAGAAGCAGAAAGAATAACAGGTGAAAAATCTGGAAATATAGTTTTTATCCCTCGGATTACATTAAACACTGGCAATTCTTCATCATTACCCTTTATTTTATATAGAAAACAATTTCCTTTAATATTAGCGTTTACTATGACTATTAATAAATCACAAGGTCAAAGTTTTGATAGTGTTGGAATATATATTAGAAAACCTTTATTTTCTCATCGTCAATTATACGTAGCATTATCAAGATGTAGAAATTTTTATTGAAAATAATTCATTAAATTGAATTTAATTTACAAAGATTTTTCATTTTAGAACATGTCGGCTACATATAACGAAAGTAAATTATAAATGACAACAATATATTTTTTCATTATTCAATAATAATAATAAATACATAATAAATTATTAGTTTTAGACTATTTAGAATATGAAAAAAATTTTATGGAATACATGATTAATTTAGAATCAAATCAAATTATTGAAAAAGATAAATTAAGGAAACTAGATCATTAGTCAAAACAAACAAGAAAACAACAGACAATAAAAATACAAAACTCAAAATTGGAAAAGTTAAAGTTGAAAAAATTTTAGAAAGATTTTAAAATCTTTCTTTATAATAATAGAAATTTTGTTTTTTAGGTAAATTTTTATATAATTATTAATTAATTAATTTTTTAAATTAATTTTTAGTTAATTAAAACAATAATATTTTTTCTTTCATTTAGGACAATGGAATATATAAATAACGTTTGTAAAATTTTAAATAGTCAATCAAAAAATATTAAATATAAAAAAAAGAAATACATAAAAATTCAAAAATACAATTGAAAACAAACATTAAGAAGAATTTAAATTATTATGAGGTAATTTTCAAATCATTTAATTATTAAATTTAATTTTACAAAATATATATTATATTATAAAAAAATATACTTTTATTGTAACAATTTTCATGTTTTCTAAAATTTTATAGTGACAAAGACAGTGGATTAGGCCTACTGGGGACGCCACTTAAAAATAAAATGCATCTTTCTATTTACCTCCAAGGTGATGTGGAAAAAATAGAATAAAATATATCGTTTTCAATACATTTTCTTTATATATAATTAATGTAGTTTTCTCAATAATCTATTCTTTCGTTTCAGAAATTAAGAATTAAGAACTACTCTTAAGCGTTACATCTGTACATACTATCATCCATAAAAAAGATGAAAAATACCCTATTAATAAAACATATGAAAAATATCTACATTGAAAATAAATAAATTACTTATTTTTCAAAAGTGCCGGGTTGACGAGCGAAGCGAGTAGGGAGAGGGGTAGCCCCCAATATATATATATATATATATATATATATATATATATATATATATATATATATATATAATGTTCTATTTGATGCTTTAACAAAATTGAGTGGTACGGTCCATGCCATAAGATGTATGAATAATATTCAGTTTCATTAATCATGTTCAAAAATTGAAATTATGCATTTTTCTTGATATTTCAAAAAAATGTAACTTTTTTCCCTTTGCTCGGCCAGTATTGACCAAAAAAGCATTTTGAAGGTTTTCGAAGAAGAATACAAAAAAAATTTGTCGATTAAAAAATATTTGGCCGCAGCCTCAATATCCTTCGATGAAGGTATACTAAGAAGCAGCCAATCAGAGACTTTCAAAAAGGATCATAAAATAAATGCTGGCACATTCTACAGAAAAAATGCAAACTTTTTACCAATCAACGTTCTATACAAAAAGCTTCAAGATTTTGAGTTAAAATATGAATAAACTTGGATTTTAACCAAAAGTTGCAAAAAAATATCGACGTAAAATTTGAGGAACATTTTCTTTTTTCATAAAAAACTAAAAGAAAACGAGTTTTGAGCGATTTTAAATTTTTGAGCTGCTGACTTCACCTGAAATATCCCATATATACACACACTAGGACGGCTTCGTCCCCTGCTCGCTCCGCTCGCCAACCCCCATGCGTAGCGTGAATTGTTAAAAAAAAATATTATAGCCAAAGATAATACAATTGGAAATTGAATTTTGTTTCTTAAATCTAGAAATATTTACGATATTTTTCTCTATTTAAAAAAAAAATTCTTTTCTTTTTTTAAATTTGTTAGATATGTTTGAATAAAATTGTGGATATATTTATATATAACAAAAGAATACATTATTTATGTTGTTCATGTAGCTTAATTTTTCTTTAAAAAATAAATTTATATTATTTCTTTAAAATTGTTGTTCAAGTATAATGAATAATAATTATAAAAATTTAGATCAAATAAATATGGAAAGTTAGTATTTAACTTTTAATTGTATACAACAATTGATTATTTTAAAAAATAAAATAATATAATTTAAAATTGATTTTATTATTATAGTTGAAGAATATATTTTATATGAAGAAAAATATTTAAGTATAACAGTACCTCAGTGACGGTGTGGAAAACTGTTAAATGTAGTAAATAAAAAGACACTAAAAACTGAGTACGCAAGATATCTATGATGGACTACATGTAAAGGAACATGTGGAGGCGTAGGTAGATGGGTAGGTGGAGGGGTCGGTGGAGGGGGCGTGGAGGGGACGTGTAGGGGGTTGGAGGGAGGTGGAGGGGAGTGGAGAGGGTGAAGAGGTAGGCACCCTTCAAAATAACGTAAAATTTGAAAGAATTTCACCGTAAAAAGTGGAGGGGAAGTGGTGGGGGGTGGAGGGGGGTGGAGGGGGGTAGGTACCCATTTTGAGCCTTACAACTATATAATATAGGAAGATATATATATCGCGTGCTCGATCACCTCTATTTCTGGTGATTTATTTCATAACGGATTATCTACATTTTTCGTGTTACATCATGTAATAGACACTTTTATGATAAATAATGAGATACGTGTCTTACTATTTCTCTGAATCAGTCTTTATCAAGATCTAAGCTATTTCTAATGTAGAACAAACTATTTCTGTCAAAAATGAGATCTTTGCATTTAATTATAGCTTTTTAAATGTTTTGTTGATTTGATGGCTCTAAAAACCTGACTGCCGCCAGCCAGTCTGCTATATCAACGACCTACCATCAGTATCAACCTGACTACTTACCTATCTGATTACCCAACTTCTTACCTGCCAAACTGCTTGACTACCAACCCTGCTACTTGAATACCTAACCTCTAGTCAGCCAGTTCGTCTGTTCCCATTTACCGCTGCATGCCAACCGGCCCACGAATCTACCTACCTACCTATTTACTCGCCTCTGGACTTGTCTGCCGACCAGTCTGTCTACTTGCCTGTCTATCTGCTAGAACGCTTACCCACCTGGCCGTTTGATTACTCACCTTCCAGTCGCCCAATCTACCTACCTTCCTGCCCCTCCTACCGGCCCCTTTGCCCGTCTGACTCTGCCATCGACCTGTCGGACTGCCCTATCGCCCACCTGCTAGCCTGCTTGCCCACTAGCCTGCCCATCAATCATCCCACACTATTTTCCATCTAACTACCGGTTTGCCTATTTACCAATCTCTCTGCTTACTCACTATCTTACCTGACTGCCTTACTGCCACGTATAAACCTATTTATCTGCCTCTATACCTGCTTGCGTGCACGCTCGTATGACCATCTGTCCTCTGTATGTCGGTGAGCCTGCCTGCCTACCAACTATCTGACCTGCGCACTTGATTAGTTACCTGCCAGTTTATTGACTACCTATTCTGTCTGTACGTCCGCCTGCTCACCTATCCATTTGACTATCCAGCTGTAAAACATCCTATTTATTTACCTACCAGCCTACCCACCTGCAAGCCTACAATCGACCACATACCTGTTGTTACGCTTGTGTATCTACCTTTCTACTTGATTCATTATATGTTTACCTGGTAAACCCAAATAATCATCGGTATTCGTACCAGCCCACCGATGTGCCTGCCTGTCCGACACTTCCCAGATCACCTGCTGCCTCCCTACTAGCCTACTTACCAATCTACCTGTCTTCTCGCCAGCCAGCCTGACCTACACGGAGAGAAATAATTTTAGAAAAATTACTATACTATTTGGTAACGCGGTGTCAGACCGCGAAAATCCAAAAAATAACTGAATTTTATAGGAAATTTTGCGAAAATTATAGTAAATTATCCTACACTTCTAGCAAAATTTACCAGACAGTCTAGTGCATTTTTTAATTTTAACAGTATATTGCCGCATTACAGTCTAGTAATTTTTAATAGAAAAAATGTAATTTTTACTATGAAAAATTTTGTGTTCGATCCCTTACCTACTTGTAAGCTTGTCTGCCTACCTGTCTGATTGACCACTTCCTTTCCTACTTGTAACGCCTGCCTGCCTGCTTAGCTATGTGTACGCTGGCCCATCTCCCCGCCTACCTGTTAGAACGCTCGAGTGACCGTCTGTTGGCTATCTGCTGGTCTGTCTGCCTATCTACCTGCTTGTCTGCTTGCCAACCTACTCGTCTACTAGCCTGCTTATCACCTAGTGGGCCTGCAAAAAATTACATCAGCAACAACCCTAAGTTACTTGAAAGTTTGAAATTATAATATTTTGGTTTGTTGGAGCTTGAGTGTAAGGGGTATGATATTGACAAATTTCTGGACCAAACTAATGATAATTCTGTATTAAAGTACCCCAAAAATATGTAAAAAATTTTCTTCGAATTGGGAATCATATAAATCATCCAGTTTTAGTTTCATTTTTTTTGTAATTTCGATATTTTTTGAGGATACTTTTCGAAACCGCCATTTTAGAATAAGTAAAAACAGCTTAGACATAATTAAAGTAGATAAATAAGAAACAATTTAGGTATCTAATGTTTATTTTTGACTCAATATTTACAATCGATAAGAGCGATTTTATTTGTATTTTTTCTTATTTTCAAGTTTTTAAGAGAGAACGGGGCAGAGGGGGACAGAGCGTGGGGTCGCAAGAGAGAGCGAGAGATCGAGAAAGAGATAGAAGGGCGTAAGAGAGGGCGAGAGAGCAGAAGGGAACAAAACAGAGTGAGTGGTGGCGAGTGAAAGCGAGAGGGAGCAAGAGAGTGCGTGAACCAGCGAGAGTGAGAAAGCGCGATATAGCGAGAGTGAGGGAGAGTGGGGGGAGAGCGAGAGAAAGAGAGACTGGATCTTGATGTATGTGAATACGGAGTCGTATACTGGGATGGACCCACGGATGGACCCGCTTCCCTGCGGCGGGGGCAAAAGTACTCTCAACTTTCCTGCCATGAAATACGTTGGCGACGCTTATTGGCTATTTCATTTAACTTGCGATTACGAGTAACACTGTAAATATTTATCGCACAAAAAAAGTGTAAACGAAGCTTTGGTTCAGAATTGTATGCTCTATCCCATTCTATTCCATTCGTAGATGAATAAGAAATCATATTTTGGTGTATGTGTACACATAATATTATATCACGTGATAATTATTATATTTATGAAGTAATATGTCATGTAACAAATGATATGTCTATATAGTAACACGTCACGTGACAAGTTTTGATGTGGTATGTCACGTAACCAATCATGTGACAAGTTATATATTTATTAGGTAACATATCGCATGACAAATCACGTGAAAAATCCGGTGACAAATCACCAAACAAATCTAGTGATAAATCCGGTGATAAATCACGTGATAAATCCGGTGATAAATCATGTGTCATAATGTCACATGACAAATCACGTGATAATTTTCAATAGGGAGGAACCTATTAAATACACAACAACAATTTTTTATAATAATTATAAAACCAACGAAGTGAAAATTTGTACAATTAAAATAAATCACAGCTTAAAACTTACAATAAATTATTACAAATGTCGAAGGTGTTACGCGGAAAGCAGTCCGCTCGTCAATAATAATTCGTGAGATTTTTGCGCTTTATATAGTGTGACCTGTAGATGTGTGTGTGTAATCATAAGTCTATACATGTGTAAAAATCGCCGTGTATGTAAATAGGTGGGGTGCAGCCCACTACGGGAGTTTGAGAACGGGGAGAGGTATTAGGACGACAGGTCTTGGTAGAGGTGGAGCCAATTAGTCTTCTGGCGTACGTGAGGCGTGGCATAGCATTACTATTCTTGTGTTCCTAATACCTGCTCGTCTACTGTACAAAATTATTAGAATCCCAAGAAGGAAAAAATTCGACATTATTAATCAATATACTGTATTCTTTAGGTAACTTTGTGATTTCAAATTGTTTGTTCATGAAATTTTTTTGAGTGTGTATGTATAAAGCTTCTGTGAAAAGTCTTTTGCCAGAACTAATTTCAGTATCTAATACTTTAACATTTTGGAAATTTATATTATGATTGTTCTCTATTTTGTGGATAAATAATGAAGAATTTTTGTCCTCATCACAATATTTTTTCTGATGTTCTCTAATTCTAACACCTAGACGTCTACAAATCTGTCCTACATACGACGCATTGCCATTATCACAGTCTATTTCGTAAATGACATTAGAATAATTGAATTTTTTGTTCTTGTCCTTTCCTAATACTATAATATTATTCAGTTTGTTGTTCATGCTAAACACAACATTTGTATTAAGTCGTTTGAAAAAATTTTTAGTTAAACCTTCTAATTCTTTGACAAAAGGCAAACCTATAAATGTCTTGTTATCATTTATATTATTATGTGAAGAATCAGATGTAGAGTAAATCTTTTTTAATATTTTTTTTGTATAGAAACTAAGAAAATCCGGTGGATAGTTATTGTACTTTAAAATACACTTTATACATACACACTCAAAAAAATTTCATGAACAATTTGAAATCACAAAGTTACCTAAAGAATACAGTATATTGATTAATAATGTCGAATTTTTGTCCTCTTAGGATTCTAATAATTTTGTACAGTAGACGAGCAGGTATTAGGAACACATGAATAGTAGAGCTATGCCACGTCTCACGTACGCCAGAAGACCCAATACCATTGGCTCCAGCGATCCCAAAAGTGTCAGAATCCAAAGCGCGATATTTGAAAATGTCATTTCGTGCATTAAAAAAGTTTCCCTAAATAATTATTTTAAACGTTGCATAAATTAAAATAGGTCACCAAAAGAAAAGTTATTATAAAAAATATAATTTATTTAGCATTGTTTATTGATTTTTGAAAGTTTTCGCGTGTTAACTATTGCATTTCACAAAATCACGTGTAAAAACTCATGAAATGCATGAAATCATTTGCATTTAAGATTCCTGCATAACTAGAGATTATAATTGCATTAAATAACAATTATTTACAACAAAAAAGGAATAAACAAAAAAACGAAAGAATTCGTCGCGAGGGCTACGCGCCCGCGACTACGCCTATGGGAAAAGCTCTACATTACCGACTCAGAGGATAAGGAAGAGCTTTGTCCGATAACATGCGACGACGGCGTTGCAATTGTAAGAAATAGAAATAAAATGAGGTGAAGGAGAGGCCTACATTGCATATCAGTGTAATTTATAAAATAACAACGTAATTGTTAATTAGTGCAGTAAATATGTTCTATATTTTGAAAATATTTCCAATACGGTGCGAAGCAGACGGAAAAATTTTATTACAATTTTTTTCATTTTAATGGGTACGAAATTTGTTTTCTAGTTCTAATATGCAATAAGTACCTCATTTTTAAATGAAAATTTGTTACTTTATTGTTTTTCCAAGCACGCGTGCGAAGTTTAATTGTTATTAAGAAGCTGCCGTACATTCAAAATAAGGGTAATTAGACGAGTAAAGAGTAGAGGGTGTTCACTTAATAATACGAAATCCCCATTAAAACTTAGCATAGTCTGGGCTTGATTTTAGATATATTTGGGATATTTTGTATAAATTATATATTATTTTTATTTATATTATTATTATTTTTTGAATATATATTTATTCATTTAATCATTTATTTAAAACATTAAACGGGCGGGATATTTTATTTTATATATTAGATATTTTTTATATATTTAGATATATCTGAGCTTGAGCCAGTGAAGCTGTTGAAGATGAGCTTCGCGCGCGAGTCTTTCCTGAAACGTCAGAAAATCTTCGTTAAAAATGAAACTAGCTGGAGCGCACACGTACTGGATCTCTTCGAGACTCACTTCACGCGCTAGCATTCGTTGAAATCTAAAAAAATCAGCATTACAAATTTGAATAGTTAGTAGGGCTTGCGAGGAGTGCAGCTCTCGAGGACAAGTTTCGAGCCTGTGCGTTTCTTTTAGCATAGGGGAATTTACGATATAAATTAAACAAGCAGAGCGCACGAGGAGTCGAGCTCTCGAAAACGAGCTTTGCGTGCGTTACACTTACATAAATATAAGAAAATTCCGCAAAAAACTGTGTAATTTTGGGGCTTTCGACGTCTTCCAAGTGGCAGGGCAATTTCAAAATATAGAAAAAAACCGCTGCCAATTCATTGGCTCGTGGCTTCCTCAAACTTAATTTGCTTATTTCTTTAATAAATTTTTAATAACATAATTTATAATTTTTGCAACAATTTATGACATAATTATAATTAAATTCATTTATGAAAATTATTAATTTTTAAATTAGGTATAAAATATGAATAAAATAATAGGTATGATATTTTTTTTAAATTATGTGTGAAAAATAAATAAAATAATTGATTGTAATATTATCGTCAAAACCTTTTAAAATTCCTAAATAACCTTTACTTCAAATTATATTTTCTTTGTGAAATTTCACACATAGGCTACTTGTCTCTAGTAGTATGCCTGTCCGTATTTGTGTGCTCATTCTGGAATTTCCGTTGTAAGAAAAGGGCTCTAACTTTAAAAATAATAAATGGCTATTGCAAAACAAAAGCAGGTACACAACACGTGCGCATAGCGCATAGCGCAGGTCATTTCAATTTTCTAGTATGCATAAATGCGCTCCCGAATAATTACGATTTTAAAGGAGGGCTAAAATAGTTTTAGCCTCAAATATCTCTTAAATTCATAAACGAATTCTTTACCATAAGAACTCTTTTGATAAATAATATACAAACTCTACATCTCCACCAGATTTCAAAGAAATTAAAAAATTATAATGTAGTTATATTGTGCGACAACAAAGCAAGTCATTTTCAAAAAGACTAAAATTTTAAATATCAAACATCTCAAAAAATAACTATATAATCTGCATGAAATTTTACACAGGTATTGCCTATATTGCATATAAAATAGTCTATAAATTTCGTGCTGATACATGAACTCGTCATTGAGAAATTACGATTTTGAAAAAAAACATAAAAGAATTTTAACCTTAAATATCTCTAAAAATCATGAGACAATTCTTTTACCTAAACGACTTATACGATAATATACACGGAGAGAAATTTTAGAGTAAAAATTACCAAGGTGCCTTGGTAGCGCATGGATAGACTGTCAAAAGCCGTGATATTCCCAGGTTTCTAATACAATTTATAAGTTTCCCAGGAAAAACTACCATAACTACTTAAAAAAAATACCAAATTATCGGAATAAAAATTACCAGACACACTGGTAAAAATTGAGATCTAGTCATTTTTACAAGGTAACCTAAGAATTTTTACTAAGAAAACTGATAAATTTTACCAAATAACCTGGTATTTGTGTACTCGCGCATGCGCACTGCGCATTATTGTGTTTCAGAAGATTGATACTAGAGGCGTGCGCGACGTTAAAATGAAAACAATACACATATTTTGAGTAAGTATAGACTCTCCGTGTATAGACTCTACATCTCCACAAAATTTCAACATGATTAAATCAATTTTTGTTTCCTATAGTTATCATGTGACAAAGAAAATAACTTTGAAAAATACGAAAATTTTCAAAATCAAATATCACAAAAAGTAATCGTATGATCTTGATGAAAGTTCGCACACATATTATCTATATCATATACAAAATTGTCTATACATTTGGAGGTGATACATGGAGCCGTTCTCGAGAAATTACGATTTGTAAAAAAGGTTAAAAAAATTTCAACCTCAAATATTTCTGAAATTTCTGGACTAATAATTTTGCCCAAAGAACTCAACCGAGAGCTATCAAAAATCTACCTCTACAAGGAATTTTAAAGCCATTATGTCAATTTTACTCCCGTAATCGTTGGACATACAAAACTCATTTTTTTCACATTTAAATTTTTTTCTCAAAAACTAGTCGACAAAATGAATTCAAATTTTTGCAGATTACAGCTATTTATATTCTGCATAACGATGATTTTTCTCAAGGAAATTGACCGTTTAGTTTAGGAGTTATAAGCTTTTAAAAAAAAAAACACGTTTTTGTTAATAACAAAACGTGATAGCTAGAGAAATTTTTTTTAGAAAATATAGGTATTTTAATGCTCTTTCGAATGTTATCTATTCGATTCAAATATCTCGATCTTATCATTAAAAAAAAGCAAACATCAATTTTGAGAAAATCGAAAATTCGAAATAAAACCAAAACGCATCGGCGAATCAACAAACGAATTTTTGCCCCGCCATCACACAAAAAAAAGCAAAAAAAAGTGAGACCTATCCGGTTAAAATCGATCGAGTAGAAGCTGAGATCCAGGCGTGCGCGCGCGCACGCACGCACATTTTTCCAAAATCATGTATTTTGGTTCCTAACACCTCGAAAAACAATTATAACATGTTTTTACGATAACTCAAAAAATTACTATTACAAAGCTTCCTCTAGGAGGAAGCAAAATACTCCTGGAACATTTGCCGCTCATTAGTCTTGATTGAACCATGACGGTATTCATTTTGCCGCACGCATTTTAATAATTTTGTTTGAAAAACTCGGGTGCACTTCTGGCATGATATGAAGATAACAGGACACCGTACTAAATAAAAAGATATAGACACGAATAAATTCATGAAGAATCTCAAAAGTAGCAGAACAGATATTTTTAAAAGATCTCATAATTATTAAAGAGTCAAAAGGAGGTAAGTTACTAAATAATTTTTTAATTCAAGAAATTCAAATCGTGAAAAACTTAAAATAGCCACTATTTTCGATTTATGACGATTAAAGACGTTCTTCGGCTCAAATTCATTAATATCGCAAAAATTGGGATTTAAAAATATTATTTATGATGGAAACCCTTCATGAGTCACTATACACTACTCCGAAAATAAAAAAAAAATGTCGGTGTAAGTATTTAAATAAATAGCACTTACACGGTGTGACTATATATAGATATACAAATAACATTGCGTTTTTTTTATGTTGCTATGTCTCTGAAATTAATATCGCTCGCCAAATTGAAAATTATACCGTAAAAAAAACACAAAGAAAACTCTTTTTAAAGTAAATTAAAGTGTATTTTTCAAACGAGCTTAGATACGGATCCCGTGTTAACACTGAAACTTTCAAGTCAAATGTTTTTATTTTGAATACCGCTATTGACGTGGGGCTTTCAAACATGTACTAAGAACATTAAATGAAACGTTCTCTGCAAGTTTCAGGAAAATCACAAGAAAATCGTTTTCTCGGAGAACGTACTTAAAATAATGTCTATTGAGTTGCGTAACGATCTTATATGAATCACTAATTTAATAATTATTTTTTAATGACACTAAAATTATTTTTAGTCTAGGGATTTACAACACTTTTCGTAACCGCTATTTGTTTTCACCTGGAAAAGTTTAACCATACAATGTTATAAAGAAATTAACTGCTTAAAAGGTTGAATCTTTGAATATAACTATCGTAGCATGCGCAACATTGATTAGAAATTCTTATTTTTTTATTTACAAACTTTTTTCTCCTTATACTTATTTAAGTAAATCCAGTAGTTTTCGAGATACGAGCTTTCAAGAATTTGAAAGCTCGTATATCGCATTGCGTCATCTAGAAAACTATTGAATCTAGCTTAATAAGTGTAAAGACAAAAAAGATTACAAATCAAAAATAAAAATTTTGAAACAAAATTTGGTCTGCTACAGTACTTAGATTCAGAAATACATGTAGCGTTTTAAACAATTAATTTCTTTATAACTTTACTTTTTACGGTCAAGCTGTTAGAGTGAGCATCCCGAAATTTGGATTCAGCAGCTCAAAATACATTTTCAAATTAAATAAAAGGGCAGCAAAATCAGTGGAGAGTTAATATTACAGGTAAGTGAATGTTACATATTTGATTATATTTTAAAATATATATTTTTATTATTTTTAATACAGCTCGATTTTGAAGTTCACTAATTTCGTATTAAAAAAGGGTTGTTATCAACCGTTTTAATCAAATTGACTCAATAAAACTATAGATATAAATCCTTTTTCTATTCATTATTTTTATTTTTGGTTTCTTATCTTATGTATTGCATCTCGACTCCTTCTCTGCAAGAAAAGTCATTTTTTAGCTTATCTTTACTTGCATGTGTACAAATTATATGGAATATACCTTTATGTCTGATGAGTTCTCTAATTTCTTTTCTTTTGTTCACGATTTCTGTTGCCTTTGAACCATTTCTCAAAATATTCTAGAGATAAATAATCCTTTACTGAGGTCTGCAATGTAATATAATAAACATAATTAAATAAATTGAATTTAAGATTTTTTTACATAATTTTGTATTTTATACACGATTTCAAAAAACATTTACATATGCTACCCTAAAGATAATTAAATTTTAAGTTGAAAAGCTCTGTATCATTTTTGTATACCATCATTACTTTTCATAATAGTTTTTGCAAATTCATTATTTTTAATAGTAACTAATTCCCTGCTAATATTAAAGATAATCAATTTTCAAAAACTAATCATAAAAAGATGATGAGTTTTAATTTTAAATTCAATTCTTTTTTCGATTGTGAATAGCAAATGCGATTGTCATTTTACACTACATGTATATACCTATATATATGGGCCGTTCTTGTACTTTTCGGTCATATCGTTTTCCTCGCTGATCTTTCCTGTGAAAGTACATATAGAAAAAGTGAGAAAGCCCCAATATTAGCTCCCCATATCCAATATTGAAACAGCTACACTGTGCTGAATTTCGAAAAATTGTCAAAAAATGGCTATTTTCGAAAAATTCTGTGCGGCTTGTTTTTTGATCGATTTGAATGATGCAAGAAGGAATTTCTTTGTTATTTTGTCAAATTTTAGAAAAAAAATTTGTGGAATAAAAATAACGCAATGAAATTTTTACACAACGGAAAACGTGAATCTAAATATTTTCATTTTTAAGGTTATCTTTCAACCTTCGTAGTTCCTCGAGTTTTATAAATATTGAGATCGGGTAGGGCCTATTTTCTTCGGCTTCAAAATACGTTTCATTTTCACTCGGCCAACGATTGATTTGATTAACTAGAAGCAAGCATACAGCTCTTTCAAAATGGTCGATTTTCGAAAATCGCAATGTTGGCACCCCTGTAACTTTTTTCTATCAAAACCGATTGGGCTCGTATTGGGCGGAAAAAAAAAGTTCTAACCTTCTAGAAAACGACCCAATTGGTTTCGTTCGGTTTTTTGGATATTTGCAAAAGTTACGAATTTTTCAAAATAGGTGTTTTTCGTATACGCATCCATTAAGGGCGTGTTACACCTAGTGGCTTCTGAGGCCAAAATCAGCTGATCGATGGCTTTTCATGGGTTTAAATTACTTGAAATTCATGTATTTATTGCCCGAAGATTTGAAAATATTAAAAATATTTTATGAAATAATTTGAAAATGCTAAAAACGACAAAGAAAATTACAAAAGCTCTTAAAATTAAGCAATTAAAAGTGGTTTTTCAATTTTTAAAAATAATTAATCAAATAATTTTAATATTTCCAACTCTTCGGGCCATTGCTGCATGAATTTTAAGTAATTACTGGCTTCTGACGCATTTTAAAAAAAAAGTATTCAATGAATTTTCATGGGACAAGTCCTAAATTACTTAAAATTCATGCAGTAATGGCCCGAAGAGTTGGATATATTAAAATTATTTGATTAATTATTTTTAAAAATTGAAAAACCACTTTTAATTACTTAATTTTAAGAGCTTTTGTAATTTTCTTTGTCGTTTTTAGCATTTTCAAATTATTTCATAAAATATTTTTAATATTTTCAAATCTTCGAGCAATAAATACATGAATTTCAAGTAATTTAGACCCATGAAAAGCCATCGATCAGCTGATTTTGGCCTCAGAAGCCACTAGGTGTAACACGCTCTTAATGGATACGTATACGAAAAACACCTATTTTGAAAAATTCGTAACTTTTGCAAATATCCAAAAAACCGAACGAAACCAATTGGGTCGTTTTCTAGAAGGTTAAAACTTTTTTTTCCGCCCAATACGAGTGCAATCGGTTTTGATAGAAAAAAGTTACAGGGGTGTCAACATTGCGTTTTTCAAAAATCGACCATTTTGAAAGAGCTGTATGTTTTCTTCCAGTTAATCAAATCAATCATTGGCCGAGCGAAAATGAAACGTATTTTTAAGACGAAGAAAATAGGCCCTACCCGATCTCAATATCTATAAGACTCGAAGAACTACGAAGGTTGAAAGTTAACCTTAAAAATGAAAATATTTAGATTCACGTTTTCCTTCGTGTAAAAATTTCATTGCGTTATTTTTATTCCACAAATTTTTTTTCTAAAATTTGACAAAATAACAAAGAAATTCCTTCTTGAATCATTCAAATCGATCAAAAAACGAGCCGCACAGAATTTTTCGAAAATAGCTATTTTTTGACAATTTTTCGAAATTCAGCACAGTGTAGCTGTCTCAATATTGGATATGGGGAGCTAATATTGGGGCTTTCTCACTTTTTTTATATGTACTTTCACAGGAAAAATCAGCGAGGAAAACGATTGACCCCCTGCGACCGGTTATGACCGAAAAGTACAAGAACGACCCATATATTTATACATTATTACCAAAAAAAAACTTTCAACATATTACAGTACATAAATACCGCAATCATAATTATTAAATTGTTATGGTACTTTTGGCCAAATTCATTTTAAATAAAATTCTTCATATGTAATAGCCTTGTTCACTTTCCTTTTGTACTCCCAACATAAATATTTTTTGAGTACTGTAACGTCATTGATTGAACTCATTCCATGTAACGAATCGAATATTAGAATATATGGTCTGCAATTTCAAAAAAATGTTATTCAAGTAGATCTGTGTTTGTATGAAGGTGATGCGATACCCACGCTATTACTTAATTCTGGGTTCCCGTCTTTCTCCTTCAATTTTAAACTTTTTGAAAAAAACTCTTTGACCCGTTTTAAGTTTAATAAAGAACTACAACGTATCAAAGATTTTTTTTCTTAAAATTAAAAATTGAATGAGAAAAACGGGAACCCAATTTTGAGTAATAGCGTGGGTATCTCATCACCTTAAGAATTATAACATTAATACTAATTATCGACTTACATGTTTTTTCAATATTTCTCAATTCTGCATCAAACTGATTTTCTTTCTGTAAAAATATTATAAAATTAATAAACAAATTAATGGAAGCATTTGTTGTAGATAGCCAAGCGTATAGTTGAATCGGCTGCTCCTCGGGAGATCTTTCTGTTTTTCAAATAAAATTGATTTTAATCATTATTCATCTACCTCTTTGCAATAGCTATTATACAAACTTCATAAATAATGTCTTATATAACAGGAAAAGTATGCAACAGTTAATGAATCTTTTATACTTATAATAATATAATTATTGCATAGAGGTAGAAACAATTAAAAAAAGAAACTGTGTACTTACAAAATTATTATCATGTTGCATTTTTAACCATTTCGAGTCACCACGATTAGAAAAATATTTATCTGATTTCTTCGAGTATTTTTCAATCAAATTTGAAAAACAAATTATTCTTAAAAACCAGTGCTTGCTGCAAAATTTTCAGAATATCTATTATTATATTAGCTACCAGTAAACGTAATTAGGTAAACTTACTCTTTATTTATTGGAATTATAATGAATTTATTAAAAAAAATATTCTCTTTCTTAGTCCATCTTTTAAGGGGTAACACCACTCTAGCGGCCGGAAAAAAGACCTAATTTGTACGATTTTTTACAAGAGTAAAAATAAAGGGATCAAATTTCTTTTTAGAGGCCTTATTATACATATATTGAAGTATAAAAATCAATTTTTTTTTTCATTTGAAAACAAAATGGCGGCTCTGCAGCTAATCTCCTGAAACGCCTTTTTTTGTAATCTCCAAACGGGAGGACGGATTTCTCCGAAAGTATGAGACCTGGAACAAAAAACAAAAGAAATTCTTAATCTATATAACATCAACTTTGGTAGTACGTAAGGTTTTTTTTATTTCAATTTTTGTAAAAACGGCGCACTTCTGTAAAAAAAAGTGGATTTTTCTCGGAAAAAACGACGTAAATTGTTTATAAAAAAAAAGTTATTATTCAATCAAAAAACGGCTACGTATACCTTAGACAATGTATTTATGAAGCTACTGTTAAAATTTCAATTCAAGCCATGCAATAGTTTACGAGTAATCTGTCCTCCCAGTTTGAAAAAAGTGGTTTCTAGATAAACGCGTTTAAAATTTTACATGCACTTAAATCATCGATATTTTTTGTTTACCTCTTATCTGCGATGCCTGCACCATACATTTGGCCATCTAAATCAATGTTCGCCTCCTCCTCTTCTTTTCTCATTGATTTTAAATCCAATCGGGCCTTCTTGGCTGCATCCGTGAGTGACCGTTCAGTAAATTTGATGCGACGTTCATCAGCCTCGACGCAGAAATTAAAACAGTTTGGCCCGATTTTGATCCCCAACTGATCCCAAAATTATTTTACGCTATAGGACCAATTGCATATTATTTTTATGATCCTAAAGTATTGTTTAAGCCAAAAAAAAAATCGATTTTTTGAAAATTCTAGAGTGGTGTTACTCCTTAAGTAACGTGTAATGTATTGGTATTGTCATATAAGTATATGTGAGTCATGCGTCTGTGAGACTAGTGAGACGACGAGTGAGGGCCTGCTGTAAACAGCAGAAACGTACCGACCGTTGACGTGGGCACATCGAAAGTGTCGTATACCGTTCTGCCTCTCAAGGTATAATTGTACTCATACATTGTACTTAGTAATAAATCTATAGATATTTACGTTTGGCTTAGTTGTTCCTAAATTACTTCTCTTCGTGATACATAACAATTGGCGACGAATAATATTCGAACCGTGCACGTGTAAAAAGACTAATGTCCACTAGTGGAACTCGTGAGTCAGAAACTACTAATAAAAAAGAACCCAAAGTATCGGAATTGTCAAGAGAAGAACTGTATGAACGATTAACGAGTGCAGGTATAGCGTTTGAAACTAAGGACTCTACAGAAAGACTGAAATTAAAATTAAAAAAGCACATAAACGCGAACAAAGAGGCAGAGAAAAATCGCGAAAAGAAAGATACAAACCAAGAAGTAACAGGTAGTAAAAGCAGCGACGACGACATCAACCCAAGCAAGATAGATGGCAACGTGTGAATCAAAAATCAAAATGGAGTTCGAGTGGGAAAAGATGACTGGCAGACATGTATAGAACGGATGGAACTATATTTCACTGCAAATAATGTAACGGACGACAAGAAACAAGCAGACATTTTACTAACAAAAGTAAGCCCCGATACATATAAATTATCAAGAAACCTTTGTCACCCGGCTAAGCTTGGGGATAAAACTTATGATGAAGTAGTGAAAATCCTAACTGACCATCTATGCCAGAAACCATCTGAGTCAATGGAAAGATATAAATTCTATACAGCAAAACAAGCAGTAACGGAACAATTAGTAGTTTTTTTGCACTTTTAAAAGAATTATCACTTAACTGCAACTGCTAGTCAATAGAAAATGCTTTACGAGACCAACTGGTATGCGCACTGCGCGATCACGCAACAAGAACAGAATTGTTCAGAGAAGAAAAATTGACTTACGAAAAGGCTTATAAAATAGCTATAGCACGCAAAAAAGCGGAAAAAGATGCAACACTAATGGATAAAAAGTACGAAGCAACCGAACAAGAAAAATATTTAATAATACACGGCACCAGAAAGCAGCGCTGAGCCATGAAACGCGCAGTTTCAGTACAGCGACCGATACGGGAAAGCCAAGTAGACGCGACGTGACAACTTGCTATTGTTGTGGATAGAAGGGACACATTGGCAAGGAATGTAAACATAGATACAAAGTTCGCCGACAATATAATCGTCAAGGACATATAGAAGCAGCGTGCCGGGGCCAAAGCCAGAAAGTACATCACCTGCAAAGTAATCAAGGTGGGAATAATGACAGTGACACGAGTGAAGGGGAGCCAGAAGAAGAGCTATACGAACTTAATAATGTAACAGCAAGCGGCAAAGTAAATGATATAAGTAGTGTAATAAATTTGAATGTAGCGAGAGTACCAATGTATATGAATGTGAGTGTAAACGCGAGCGAGTTAAAAATGGAAGTAGATTCGGGATCGTTTTGGAGTATTATTTCGGACGAGACTAGAATTAAATACTTCGCGAACATGGAAAATTTTAAAACTCCGTTTTCAATGAGCGCTTATAATTTAAAACTAAAACCAGTAGGTCTCTTGCGTAATTTGGATGTTTGTTTTGATAATCGAAAGTATACGCTAAATATTCTAATATTACCGGGAAAAGGTGCAACTTTACTCGGCAGATCATGGCTATATGCTTTTGGAATTTGGCCATTATTTAAATTGAATAAAATAGATTTAAGTGTCGACACAACTATAGTTGCAAAAGTAGTTAAAGAGTTTCCAAAATTGTTTGGACCGGGAATTGGTTGTTTTAATAAAGGTACCATCAAATTATATTGAAAACAAATGCGATACCAAATGCATGTAAGCCAAGGCACGTGCCATTTTCATTGCAAAGTAAGGTTGAATCAGAAATAAAACGGCTAGAGAAATTAGGAGATATTGAGAGCGTTGAAGTAAGCGAATGGGCTACACCTACTGTACCCATTATAAAAAATGATACAAGTGTATGTCTATGCGGTAATTTTAAATTAACAGTCAATCCACAGTTAGTGATAAATATGCATCCTTTACCGACAATTAATGAGATATTCGGAAAATTACAGGGCGGAAAAAAAATTACTGAAATTGATTTAATACACGCGTATATGCAAGTACCCGTACACCCAGATTCGCGTGATATGCTAACAATAATAACACATATTGGTCTATTTAGATATACAAAATTAACGGAAGGAGTCGCGTCGGGGCCGGAAGAATTTCAGAGAATCATGGAAAATTGCTTAAGAAATGTTGGGGGGAAAATTGCTATATATTTGGATAATATATATATGTTACCGGTAACAATGACGAAGAGCACGTTGGTACGCTTTATAAAGTGTTACACCGCTTAGAAGACGACGGATACAAAGTAAATGTTAATAAATGCAAATTTATGAAAGAGGAAATAGAGATTCTGGGTTTTTTTATTCGAAAAGGCGAATTAAGTACGTCCAAAAAGAAAGTAAATGCTATAGTTAACGCACCAGTACCGCAAAATAAGAAGCAGTTAATGTCATTTCTGGGGCTCGTAACGTATTACAAACGGTTCCTGCCAAACCGCGCATCCCACTTAAAACCGTTGTACGAGTTGACAAAAAAGACCGAATTCGTTTGGAATTCTGAGTGCGATAGAGCGTATAAATGGCTGAAAACCGAAATTGCGTCCCCTAATGTACTCACAAATTATGACCCCACACAAGAGCTCGTGCTAGCATGCGATTCATCGAATTATGGTATTTCCGCGATTTTGTCCCACCGCTACACTAACGGTGAGGAAAGACCTATCGCGTTCGCGTCAAAGGTTATTCCGGAAAAGGAACTAAATAGAGCCATTATTGATAAAGAGGCTCTTTACGTATACGGTAGAGAAATAACTTTAAAAATAGATCATAAACCTTTAAGGGGGCTAGACACCTTTTTTCTCTGAAATAAGAAGTCACATTTTAATACATAAATGTAAACTAATTATTTCATACTTTTTACATATAAAGGTGGGTATATTTATCTTACCTTAAAACTTTCTCCGATGGGCCTTTTATATGGTCCAGAACCATAGTCATCGATGAAACAAGTTTTTTCACTAACCGTAAGCTTTGAAATTTTCCTGTGGATGGATTGACTCCAGATTTGAACTAAATTACTCCTGAATAGTATAATTCTCATATGAGTGTAGGGATTTAGGATTAAATGTCGGAAAAAATTTTTACATCAGAAAAATTATGAAAAAATATAAAAAATTTAAAAAAATTAAAAAAAAACTCTTGAAAAACAGCACAATTTTTTTTTTCTCATTCGATCAAAAATCCCTACACTCATATGAGAATTATACTATTCAGGAGTAATTTAGTTAAAATCTGGAGTCAATCCATCCACAGGAAAATTTCAAAGCTTACGGTTAGTGAAAAAACTTGTTTCATCGATGACTATGGTTCTGGACCATATAAAAGGCCCATTGGAGAAAGTTTTAAGGTAAGGTAAATATACCCACTTTTATATGTAATAAGTATGAAATAATTAGTTTACATTTATGTATTAAAATGTGACTTCTTATTTCAGAGAAAAAAGGTGTCTAGCCCCCTTAATATATATTTTCGGACCAAACCAAGAAATTCCGTTAACAGTAGCCATTAGACTTCAACGATGGGCCTATTTTTTATCACATTTTACGTATAAAATCGAATATGTGAACAGAAAGAAAAACGGTAATTGTGACACGTTATCAAGGTTAACAATTAACGATGATACACCAATTTTTAGTAAAGAATTTGGAGTAATAAATTATATTGAACAAGGTTTGAAAATACTAACCGCTAACGATATAACAAAAGAAACATTAAAAGATAAAACATTGAATAAATTAATTAAATATGTTAGAATTGAATGGCCTAAAAGGGAAAATTTATCTGAAATTGAGCAAAAATACTACTCGAAAAAACATGACTTATACGTCGAAAAGGATTGTCTATTGTGGGGTTATCGGGTAATCGCACCTGAAAGTCTGAGAGTGCAAATACTTAATGAACTACATGATTCTCATTTCGGTAGCATCAAAATGAAAATGAGGGCAAGGTCGCACGTCTGGTGGCCTAAGATCGATACACAAATAGAGGAATTAGCGGCGACATGCAAAATTTGCATGCAAGAGAGAAAAGCTCCACCAAAAGTACCACTAAAACCTTGGCCATCGCTGAATAAATGTTGGAGTCGAATTCACAGCGATTTTTTGGGACCGTTCTATGGACACACGTTCATGATTATTATAGATTCATATAGCAAATGGTCAGAGGTAGTGGACATAAAAATGAATACACAAACTACAAGTACGATAGCTCAATTTCAGAAATTATTTTCACGTTTTGGCCTGCCAAACCATTTAGAGATAGATAATGGGCGACAGTATTCGAGTACCGACTTTAAACTATTTATGACAGAAAATGGAGTAAAGCACGCATTTTCATTACCGTATCATCCAGCCACAAACGGCGCCGCAGAAAACTTCGTCGGTATTTTCAAAGACAAAATAAAAAAATTATTAAATCGGGGAAAACACTTGACGAAGCTGTTGACAAATTTCTGTGCGATTATAGAAGTACAGAACATTGTTCAATAGGGCGATTACCAGCATGGATAATGTTCAAAAGCGAAATGCAAACAAAACTTGATTTGTTAAAACCCAGCGTAGCAGATAAGGTAGAACAAGCGCAGTTGCAACAGTCACTGAGTCGGAACGGATCACGTAGGGTTAAATTTGAAAAGGTAGAGAGGGTTTGGGTAAATGACTACTCATCAAATTCAAATAAAAAAATACCCGCGATTATTACTACTCAGCTATCACCTGTAAATTTCGAAGTTGAGATTTCACCGGGCAAAGTCTGGAAAAGACATGTTGACAAAATATTAAAATATAGAGAAGAAGAAAACTCCAATATAACTAGCAATAGTCCCGGAAAGTTTCACTCCGAAATTGTTGCAACTAGGGTTGCAACTAGGGTACTAAACGCTTAGTGGATAAACGAGCGAAAAAACTGTTGTTCTTAAAGGGAGAGGAAATTGTAATGTATTGTTATTGTCATGTAAGTATCTGTGAGTCATGCGTGTGTGAGACTAGCGAGACGACGAGTGAGGGCCTGCTGTAAACAGCAGAAACGTACCGACCATTGACGTGGGCACATCTAAGGTGTCGTATACCGCTCTGCCTCTCAAGGTATAATTGTACTCATACACTGTACTTAGTAAGTAATAAATCTATAGATATTTACGTTTGGCTTAGTTGTTCCTAAATTACCTCCCTTCGTGATACATAACATAAAGAATGACTTTTCTTCGAAGAAACGTCTTCACTTGTTAATTTTGTATAAAAAAAATGTATTAAGTAAATACTTTTGTTCTTTAACTTCCGGTTTTGCCAATTCCAAAATTATGTATTTTAAGTAAAAATCTATTGTAATGTCATTCAGGTAATTTCCTTCATCCAAACATTTTAAATGTTCAACTTTTACAGCTATTCCACCCTTACATGGCGGTGAAGGATACATTAATACTCTAAAAATAAATTAATATCATTTCAAAACATTTTTATGCAGATAATGCAGCTATAATTAATTAAGGACAAGATATTTGCAGAAAAGTTTATAGAATGAAGAAATATATTTCAAGATTATTCTTTTTTTAAACCTTTTAACGCCCAGGGTATGTTCTCGCAAATAAAAAGAAATTGTTCATGTTATTTCATTAAAAAATAAATCTAATGCAATCGCTCAATAGAAAATACAATTTTTTTAATGCATTATCCAATGCGATTAGATAGGTTTTTTCCTTTTTTCTTTTTGTTTTTTTGTTTTTTTAGGACTACAGAATGCTTACCATCTATGTTCCTCGGATAGGATAGCTTTCAAATTCATATTATTTAATTTTAATTGATTTTTGATAGCCTGAAAATGGTTAGACGTATATGCCAACTGGACGCTAAATGGCAAATTAATAAACAGATAATATAAAAGTATCAATATTTGAAACACGCATAATTTTGTTTATTTTACGTTATATTAGCTGTTTTACGGAAATCTGTATCCGTAGTAAACTTTTTCTTCATTTCTTTTACAGTATTTTCCTGCATAGCGCTCCATTCGCGCAATTGACATTTCTGTACCGTGTTGTTTGTAAAATATATCTAATTATTTCAAATTTAATCTGCTTAATCTATACAAATTTGTATTGATTCTTGACGGGTATTGTATTTACTATTGTTCGTTTAAAAAGTGATTCTTACCTGTTCTACTATTGCTTTCTGAGATAATCCTAAAGGACAAATTGGCAACGTTTTAACTGATATTACAAGAAGGGCACATAGCCAACCATCCTGCTTCTCCTATATTGTCTCCTATAAATATGAAATCGTTAATTATGATTATATATAGTATATCGTGTAGGAAGGAAACGAAGTAAACTTTCTTAATCGAGTGCCGAGTTTGTAAACGAATCGTAGGTGCGTGGATAATATTTTTTCCAAAAAAAAAAACCCTGGGATTCGCGAGAAAAATTATACCGACTGTAACTTGTTACAAAATAATTTCATGTCAGAAATAATAACATTTTTATCGATTATTCAGGATTTAGCTATTTTACATAGCTAAATCCCACGTGAGATTCCACGTGGAATCTCATGTTTCAAATTTCTCACGTGAAATCTCACGTGAGATCTCACGTGAGATCTCATGTGTAAAATTTCTAAAAATGTAAAAAAAAGACTAAATCGATTGAAAACATAGATTTTTGAACTTATCTGGGGGGTGGCGTAACCTAATAGGCGACTCGTAATTCTCAGAAACTGATTTTTTATCATTAAAGGGATTTTAGCAGCTCGCGGGCCAGAATTTCAGATGAGATTTTGGCGTGAGATCTCACGTGAGATCTCATATGAGTTCTCACCTGAGATCTCACGTGAGATTTTTCAGTAGGGAAGCAGATTGTTAAAGTATGAAACATCTAAAATATTTTCACTTAAAAAAATTGGATTAAGTATTTAATTAAATTATAGAAAAGCATTTTGTAAATTTTATGACGAGTTCTTAGCATAGTAAACCATTACTGACAAACTTTAGTGCTATTTTCGAAATTAAACATTGAATATGTAGTGATCGAGGCTCTCGCCATATTGTCACAACCGTACTTAAGATACTTTTTATACCGTTATTATAGAATTCAAAATTTTTTCCCAAAAAAAAAGAAAAGAAAATAGAATCAATGAAAATACTAACATCGTAATCAACAAGCAATAAAAGATACTTAATACCACAAAGAAACGTGGAAATTGATGATCTAGCTAATTTCTTTTAAAAGCGGGCATTCGAACATATTTATGTTTTGAAATGGTACAGAGTATAAAGTATCCCATTGTATTTATAAAATATATCTATACTTATAAAATATTTATGGACAGATTATAATTTATACAAAAACTTGTGTTACTTTTT
Organism: Torymus aiolomorphi; assembly: GCA_036365515.1. Taxonomy (NCBI): domain Eukaryota; kingdom Metazoa; phylum Arthropoda; class Insecta; order Hymenoptera; family Torymidae; genus Torymus; species Torymus aiolomorphi. The sequence goes on from CM070874.1 coordinate 27,377,417, forward strand.
ACCATCAAATCATAGCATTGATCAAATGAAGATATGACGTGCATTGCGTCTAATTGCACATTATCTTGTGTTTCATCTTCACCTGCTTTAAAAATTTCCTTGAATTCACGAATACATTCTTCGGGTGACTTATTTGGCAAAAGTTTTAGCATGTTCTTTTTTTCGAGAGATTTCAATTTTTTTAATCTATCGCTTAAATATTCTATTTTAGGGAACGAATCTGGTGTAAACAGCGATTGCTGCTGAGATGTTTCACCATTACTTAATTCTAGTTGGCTTGTACACCAGTTTTCTAGTTTTTCATCATATTGGGTTGTAGAACAGTCTGTTGGTGAAAACTGAACAAAGAATCATTTGTTAGAAATGAAAATAAAAAAAATATTATTTTATACACATGGTATTTAATTTGTCAAATATTCACGAGTTTTTTACCTCCATTAACTTTTTATAAAATAAAATTAACTTAAATGAGTACTGAAAAATATAGTCAAGTAGAACACAAATAAGATTCGTTGGAGGACTTCAGTACATTTTACTTAAGTAGGAAAATAAAAAGGCTTGCGTATAACCTTTTTTTACGTCACCCTAGTTAACGAGAAAAGAAAATTGGTATTGAAGGAGCTACATATTTTACTTGGTAATATGTCAAAGTTTCGAGGTTATAGGACTCCAAATAAATGTCACTGAAGCGACTTAAGTAAACTTTACTTAACACATTTTACTTGCGAATTTGGTTCCGTGGAGTACAAAGGATCTTTACGTGCGCACCGTGCGTAAATCCACGGTGACTTCTGACAATACTCTGTTACAGTTCGAGTTTGTACAATAATTAACTTAGTGTACGATTACAAACTTTCACGAATATTAATTTTAATAAATAATTAAATACTATAATACAATGTCATTTATAATTACATGGATCACACTCTTTCCCCTATTCCTCTATTTTCTCAAATTTTTTGGGAGTTCCACTTTTTACTCCTAAAACACGAAATTTTTCTCTATTTCCCCTCTAATTCATAACGGGTATATTCCGAAATGCACACCAAACATACAGGAGCATCTATCGGAGATTAGTTGACTCCTACTATCTTTTTGAAACGCGAGGTCGGCGGAAAAAGAGAGTTACGCAGACGTGCAACAGTAAGCGAGACGATGACTTAAACCGGGGGACGCAAGGTTCATGCATAAAACGGACCCTGCTAAAAATGACAGAACAAAATCGACTCATTTAGAAAAATCCGTATTACAGACGATTAGAACCGATGGTTATAGATGGTTTGAATCGGTTATTTCTGGCAGAAGAGTTACGTAGACGTGCGACAGCGGGATGATTATTTAAAAAATTCTTAAACCAAACTAGTCGGGGAACGCAAAGTCCACTCAAATAATGAAGTTACATATAGACGTGCGAGATTAAGGCAGACGATTATTTGACAAATTCTTCAACCCAAGTAACCAAGGGATGTGGGGGTGTTACTTTTATTAAATATAACATGTGCAATATTCTTCAGTTATTATGGTATTAACACTTTAATGCCCATGGTATGTTCCCGCTCAAAAAAAAATTTCGTGTTATTTCATTAAGAAAAAATTGTCCCGAGTCTTAAAAAGGAGGTGTTTCGTCCTGGCTACTGGATTGGACTCATCAGTGATGATCCAGTAGCCGTCATCAGACACCTGCCGCATGATGGTTGTGTGGCCTACTTATAGAATATGGAGTATAATTTCTCTAACGAGCAATCATACTGCCTCTGGCGGTAGAGCCAGAGACCGACATTCTCGCCCTAGTCGGTAGTTGTACTTAAAGAAAAGAATTGAACGCTCAACCATAATCGTTGGACTCACTTCAGTCCCTGAGGAGGAGCCGGAGCAGGCTCGAAACGTCGGACAATGTGGTGGTGGTGGGCAGTCAGATCGTCCTTTGCTAACAAAGTTTTTTCCAGATTTTAATTAAGTTTTTATTTCAGATTCTGCGGGGGTGATTATAAACAAGGGCAATCTGACTGCCATAAATATTAATTATTTTAATTTAATTTGTAAGACTGTAAGACCGATGGAAAAATTCTTATCAGTTGATATTAAATTGCAGTCGACATAAGTAATATTTTTAATGATTGGAGCTAAACTAGTTCAAATATTGAAAAATCAGATATTTTAAATTGAAATAGTACATTACGTAACTAGTGCCTATACTTTCGGCACTTGTTGCATTTACTATTTGTTATAGCTAAGCGCGTGAAATTCCACGTTAGGTGACTATTTAGCGTGTATGTACAGTAGGTACCCGTATTTTTTTATGTAAAGTATTAATTCTTTCACTTTACGCACTAATGAAAAAAGAGGTTTTTTTACGCATGCTAAACAAGCATCTAAAGTCGAGTTTTACGTACTTAGTTATAAAATAGTATATTACGCTACTAGTGCGCAAAATATGTCATTCCTGCACGAGTCGAGTTTGTCAAAAAGAAAAAAGAGATGAGTGCGGGCGACCTATTGCGCACGAGTTGCGTATTAGTACATTGTCACACTGGAGTGAAGGGTGATTGTTAGCTTACACACGCGTTTCATACAGTATTTTATACCACGAGAACTAAAAAATCACGTCAAAGTTGCGAATTTTAAGTTAGAGTGGTATAAAGTAATTTACTTTGCGCACTCAATACCCAAAGTGAGTGCTTTGCACACTGCGGGTTAAAAATGGGGGGAATTTTTCTAAACTAAGTGCGCAAAACTCGATTTTCCGTGCCTGTTTAGCTTATGCAAAGTGTAGGATTCCCGCATTCTTAACTAGCAGTGTGCAAAGCACTCACTTTGTACACTGCAAGTTACAAACTGCAACTTTTCCATATACTGAGACGAGCGTGTGGAAAAGTAACTGAGCATGTGAGAACGAATCATTCCCGCACGCTCCGGCATCAAACTCCGCTCGTGCGGGAATCACCTACTTTCCGCACTCGTATTGTAATGTACTATTTCCACACTCCGTGCGCGAAGTATCTGCTTTGCGGAACTCGGACTTTACGTCCATTGTTTTGAAAAATATTGTTCTAAACACGTGCGAGAGATGATTCTCAGCTCATGTAATTGTCACCTTCGCTTCGCTCGAGCGATAACCTTCCACTCGTACGAAAATCATCTCTCTCGCACTAGCATCGAAAAGTACTATATCATTTAGTTAAAAAGTTATAATCATTCAAAATTTGCGAGTAGCCGAAATTTTGAAATTAATGTAATTTTATTTTCAAACAAATAGGTCCAATGGTTGGACGTAGATCAATTATACTTACTAGTACTACTTAATAATAATAAACATCCGCATACAAATTGGATAAGAAACTTTGTTAGACATTTATACAAACATTATACAAACAGTCGCTTCAGTGAACTAATTCGCATAGTCCATCTGCAAAAGTCAATATAATCTTTGTGAACATGTTATACTCGTCTATAAAAATGTGCTATTTAATAAGATTATAAAATATAAAAAAAATGAATGAATTTGATTTTACTTTAACTTTATTTAATTAATTTCATATTTGTTACATGCAAATATTTTAAACAACCAAATCTAATAACTATCTTATGAAGGTAAATTTTTTTAGAAATAAAAAATAATCTATGAATGTATTGTCTTATTATAAAAATGTCTATTTGAAAGTATCTAAATTTTTCGTTATTGTTATTCGTTACGTTATTATTTATTAGATATTTTTTAATGCGCGCATCTTTCTATAAAAGCTGAAATCGTTAAACTGTGTAACTAACTATTAAAATGTACCTTGTGGGGCAAAATGATGTTAACGAGAGAGTCTTATCCGGTTTCATATTTTTAAATTCATTCAATCGCTTAGGGGAATCTCTGATAAAATTGATAATATCTTTTATGAGTCCAATGTTATTTCTAACGTCTATGATACCTTCCAATGAATCTTGAACACATAGGCTGAGAAAATGAGCAGAACAGTTGACAAATAAAGCTCGAGGCTCATCCTCTCGAATACGAGTTTGCAAGCCACTGATTCGCCCACTCACGTTGCTAGCGCCGTCATAACATTGACCTCTCAAATTTTTGATATCTAAACTTTGATCTTTCAAAAAATCCATGACTATCTTATACAATGCTTCTGATTTAGTACTTGGCGTATCGTAAAATCCCATAAAATATTCATTCACTAAGAGGGAGTCGTCTACAGTCCTTATACAAATAGAAATTTGCTCAGTTCGACTCACGTCCGAAGTTTCATCAATAGTTAAAGCGTAATACTGCGATGGTTTTATTTTTGACAGATTTTTATGTCTTATTGTTTCAGCCATTAAATTGAGTATCTCATTAACAACGGTATTATGCAACCACTTACGCCCATCCCGATCCAGATAACTTTTTAGCTCCGGAACGTCTTGACTTCTTAAACGTAAAAATTGGTATAAATTGGAATGGATTTCTTCATGCCCTCGTAAAGCGAGACCCTGTCTCGCCAGATACAGTATAGACGTAAAAATTTTCTGAAGAGCTATACGATTGTCCAGCATTTCTTTCTTTTAGCGCTAGATAAATGTTCCACAATACTTGTTTTTTTACAACTCAATATTAGTGATAGAGCAGCATTATGCAATTCACTGCTCTCATGAGAAGCAAACGCTCCCAGGGCGTTTTTGAATGTGTGAAATCCATCCTCAACAAAAGCTTTTTTATATGTTAACCAACTCCTATTCGTAGGTAAGGGTAACTGTTTTTTTACTGTTTCGCAACATATACTACAAAAAATAGACCTTTTCGTTTCATCATAATGTAACCATCTGAATTTTTTCTTCTAAGAGCTCAAATTTCTCTGAATGACTGTAACAACTTAAAAAATCGCTGCCAATTCATTGGCACGTAGCTTCCTCAAACTTAATTTATTGATCCCTTTAATTAATTTTTACTTCTAATATTTAAAATTTAATACTTTATCTTGTACGGTTAGACTAACTAGGAGAGGGTCATGGGTCCGGATTCAGCTTAAACTGTGCGTTATATCTTTTTTTGTAATGAACCGATTATTTTTGGGCAACGAACTTGATCTGAAGATATATAAAAGCTACATCTGTGCCAAATTTTAGGACGATTGGGTAATTTTTGCTCTTGTTATCATGCGACAACGAAAACGCAAATTTTTTCTAAAATAATTTTTTTCTAAAAAACAAATGAAGATCTCCTGAAATTTTAACCAAATATAGTCTTCTATAAATTTAATAAGTGGTTAAAATTTTAAGTCGATAAATCTTTTTTTTTTGAGAAAACGCGATTCGAAAATTTTTTAAAAAAAATTTTTACCTCAAATATCTTTTTTTGTAATGGACCGATTTTTTTGGGCAACGAACTTGATCTGAAGATATATAAAAGCTGCATGTGTTATATTGAATGCGTTATGTGGAAAGGCTGTTATAATGTGAGGGGATGTATTTTAAAAAATTTGATAAAGAAAGATTTTTTTTTCATTTTTAAATTTTTCAAATTTTACATTTTTGTTAATAATAAATAACCGTGATAACTAAAAAATTTTTCTTTTTAGAAAATATAAATATTTTAATTCTCTTTCAAATGCTATCCATCCCATTCAGATACACAGAGCCATCCTCAAGAAATACATTTTAAAAATGTCTAGAAAAATTTTAACCTCAAATATATCTGAAATTTATGAACCAATCATTTTGCCAAAAGAACTCATCCGAGAACTATCAATAATATACCTCTACAATGAATTTTGAAGCGAATAAGACAATTTTACTCTTGTAATAGTTGAACATATAAAACTCACTTTTTTCATTTTCAATTTTTACGTTTTTGTTAATAACAAAAGAACCGTGATAGCTACAGAATTATTTTTTTTTTTAGAAAATATAGGCAATTTAATTCTCTTTCGAATGCCACCCATCCCATTTAGATACCAAGACCCGTTCTCGAGAAATTACGATTTAAAAAAAAATTGAAAAAAATTTTAACCTCAAATATCTCCGAAATTTATGGATCAATCCTTTTGCCCAAAGAACTCACTCGATTTGTATACAAAATCTACCCCTACAAAGAATTTCAAAGTGATTAAGCCAATTTTACTATAGTTATTGAACGACAAATAAAATCACTTTTTTTTATAAATTATTTTTTTTCTCAAAAAATAATGAATAAAAAAACCTAAAAATTTAGTAAGTTATAGTACTTAATATCCTTTATAACCAAAAAAATATTCATGTTAATATCTTTTTTTAATTTCGAAATATAACCTATTTACAAAAAATTACGTTTTCATCAATAACTTATAACGAAATATAGCTACCGACTTTTTTTTTTAAATTGTAGATAATTTTATCCTACATACAGAGAATTCATGATATATAAACAATATTTGTTCTAAATATTTAAAAAATCGAAAATAAAAATTTTGAAAATTAATAAATGGCTATAAAGAAAAAAATTAAATTTTACAAAAATAGAATATTGACCCCAATTGTGGAAGCAAGATCTAAAAAAATGATCACTCTCCCGTTAAAATCAGTCGAGAAGATCATGAGATATCAGCGTATACGGACACACACACAAACACACACACACACACGCACACACACACACACACACACACACACACACACACACACACACACACACACACACACACACACACACACACACACACACACACACACACACACACACACACACACACACACACACACACACACACACACACACACACACACAGACACACACATCCATACGGACATTTTCTAATAATAGTGTATTTCGATTCCACATTTGCTAAATAACATTTTTAACACATTATCTCATAAACGTTTTTTTTTACTATCACAAAGCTTCCTGCAGGAGGAAGCAAAATTGAGTCTTATTTTTATTGAAACTTTTTACATCTTCAATAAATTTGAAATATCCCTACATATTTGCATTTAACAATAATATGTTTATATACATCAGTTTCAAAAAATACACATATTGTTGCATTTAATTCGTGTGTAAAAAACTAAAGAGAAAAGAATCAAAAACAACGTTTCCTCTACCTACAGTCTCTTTGTAGAATTTATCAACTGCGAAGTAAATGTAGCATAAAATATTTCAAATGGATGTCATATTCAATTATATTTACCTTATAGATAAAAAATAACTTACCGCAGTCAACTCTAGAGTTTCCTGCAGTTGATTTACTCAAAGAATCGTTTGTAACCTCGCCTGTAACCATCTTAATCGAACTATCTATGCTAGCGGCGCCATGACTCTCGGTAGGTGTACCTGGATTTTTTCCTCTCGTGATGTACTTATCCATTCTTTAAGAATTAAGGCCGTAGGCCGATCGCATGTTTATGTTTTGCAATGCCACCTCTGTTGCCGCCGCAGGGAGCGCTGGGTGGTATGTGCTACGTATTTTTACCGTCACACTTCGCACGTATACGTGCTATAGCGCTTAAAATTTTAAGACGCTCGCAGGTCTGGGCCAAATAAGCGCGTTCGCTTGTTTTTGGCTGCGGTCGGCAGCGGTCGGCCGAGGTAACAGCGCACGCGCTCGCTTCTCTCATTGGTTGGGAGCGGGCTCAGCGGGCGCGGAAACCTACGACCGCGGCCGACCGCGGCTGATCGCAGCGCAAAAGCGAGCGAACGCACTTACGTACGGCTCGCAGGCCTCAAATCTCACGCCTCGGCGTTGGAAGTTTGGGACTCAGATGTCAAACCTTTTAGCCGCTAGAATTCATATGCCATTGACATCATACATTCTATCTAATCTTCGACACCTTACAAGTCTATTTTTGGAGTAATTTTTTTTGTGAACATAGAAAAGTACATAAAACGTAAATTAAAAAGTAATTTTGCACAACGTTGTTTATTCATATTCAATATTCCGCACTAAAAAGAATAAAATAATTAGTAAGTCTTTGAAATTCATATAATCGTAATCAATAACTGTAAAAACACATATTAGGGAATTACGTAGACGTGCAACAATAAGCAAGAATATTATTTAAATAATTTCAGGCATCACAGTTTCCTATGGCCTTCAGAATAGGGAAATAGGGACAGAAATTGTTGAATATAGGGACATATAGGGAAAGAAGTTTTGTAGAACAATAGTCTTTCGTAAATAAAAATACGTGGGGGATATGAGGTCCACGCATATAAGGTAGTCATGTCGACATGCAAAAATAAGCCAAACGATTGTTTAAATAATTTTCAAAGCCAAGTAGCCGGGGGACATGAGGTCCACGCATATAAGGGAGTCATGTAGACATGAAAAAATAAGCAAAACGATTATTTAAATAATTTTTAAACCCAAGTATCCGGGGGACGCGAGGTTCACGCATGTAAGGGAGTCATGTCGACCTGACAAAATAATCAAAACGATTATTTAAAAAATATTGAAACTCAAGTAGCCGGGGGGCGCGAGTTCCACGTATATAACGGAGTTACGTAGACGTGCGACGTAAGCAAGACTTTTATTTCAAAAATTCTTAATATCTATAACTCGACTCCCTTACATATGCGTCGACCTCGCGACCCCGGCTACATGGGTTTAAAAATTATTTAAATAATAGTCTTGCTTATTGTTTTATGTCTTTATGACTCCCTCGTATTCGTGGACCTCGCATCCCCCGGCTACATGGGTTTAAAAATTGTTTAAATAATTGTCTTGCTTATTATTGTACGTCTACGTAATTCACTAATATGCGTGGACTCGCATCCCCCGGCTACTTAGGTTTAAAAATTATTTAAATAATCGTTTTGCTTATTTTTTCATGTCCACATAACTCCCTTACATGCGTGGACCTCGCGTTCCCCGGCTACTTGTGTTTCAAAATTGTTTAAATAATGGTCTTGCTTATTGTTGCACATCTACGTAATTCCCTAATATGTGTGGACCTTATATCCCCCCACCTTCTTGGGTTTAAAATTGTTTAAATAATTGTCTTGCTTATTGTTGTACGTCTACATAATTCCCTAATATGCGTGGATCTCGCGTCCCCCGGCTACTTGGGTTTAAAAATTATTTAAATAATCGTTTTGCTTATTTTTTCATGTCTACATGACTCCCTTACATGCGTAGACCTCATATCCCCCGCCTACTTAGGTTTAACATTGTTTAAGGCGGTCTAACACCTAGTGGCTTCTGAAGTCAAAATGAGCTATAAAAGAAAGAAAAATGTAGTTTAAACAAAATACAATATACATACTATAAATATACACTATTTCTGATAATATGGCCCAAGACTTAATCTGTAGACCAATTTTACTCAGAGATATAGCATTTTCAATTTTTTTCAATTGGCGTAACTTAAAAAAAAACTATTCCATTGATTTTCATGGGAGAGGAACTAAATTACTTGAAATTCATGCAGTTATAGCAGGAAAAGTTGGAGAAATAAAATTTCTGAAAATTAATATTTTTTTTATGAAAAAAACTGCTTTAAATTCAAGAATTTTATGAATTTTTATGTTTTTTGTGGATTTTACCATTTTAAAATTATTTAATAAAATATTTTTCATATTTCCAACTCTTCTTGCCATAGATGAATAAATTTCAAGTAATACAGGCCCTCTCCCATCAAAATTAATGGAAGGTTTTTTTTTTAAAGTAACGCCAAACTTTAAAAAATGACATTTTGAGAAATAAGCCTATAAAGAAAAATACCATAAAACTTCAAAAATAACCAGCCATTAGGTTCCCATTTTTTCCCTTCATGAAACTCAATTTCCTGTACACCTAAGATATGTTCTTCTATATAAATATGTTGAAACAGAAGCTCTGGCACCTTGCATGCATCCGTTCCTTTAAAAGTTATTGCTAATCTAACAGCATGCGTTCCATTCAAAGTTATTGCTAACAATCTGTCCTTCGCTTTTGTACTTCTGATTCATCCACTGTTGAGTCACTTTTTAACACATTGCACTAAGTTATATATAATTGCAACTTAAGAAGCATCACTGTGGCCAAAAGTACATAAATACATAAAAGCCGATAAGCCCATTTTGTCAATGATCACTTGATTACGCATATTGTATATTAAATATATCTTGAATTCAAGCCTGTATTATATATTTCTTGTGTGCTAAGCAGGCTTGTCGCTTTTCTGCGTAGATACATCTTGACACTTATTGTAATTCACAACTCTTCTGAATTGAATTATATCCTATAGTAAGCTAAACTCAATTATTTCACTTTCATCTTTTTTAGAAAAAAGATGTATTTATTTTTATCCGTAAAGAATTATTATAGCTTCTTCCTTCGAATACTTAACTAAATCCACTTTTTTTGTATTAACTTTCATACAGCAATCTCATGCATCTTGAACTGAAGCTATAATTTCCAAATTTAAACAAAACTGTCACTGCACGCTTGTATTATAATCACAATTATAAATACTTTTACATATATATCTTCACACCCTACTGAAAAAAAACCACATGGGATCCCACGTGGAATCCCACACGAGATCCCACGTGTGAATTTGATATGGGATCCCATGTGGCATCCCACGTTTAAACTCGAAGCATGAATTCCCATATGAGATCCCACAAGAGATCCCACATGGGATCTCATGTGGGATATCATGCGTTTAACTTGAGTACGGGATCTCATGCAGATATGGCGTAAAACTTTGAGTCCCCCATTGTAAGTAACGGAGTTATCAAAAACAAGGCAAGCCTTGTAATTAGGACGCTTCACAAAGAGTCATTTGAACGGTTGACTTTCACGCCTTATATACTCTTGGCCGTCCAACTTATCCACAGATAGCACTACTGAAGCACCGCATAGCGGATAAATAGCCGAAGCTTACTTATGAAGAGCCGTCCATCACAAGTTCTGATTTGTCACCGCAATGCGGCGTTCCGATAGCGCTTTCTGTGAATACACTGGATGGCCGAGAGTATATAAGCCGTGTAAGTCAGCCGTTCAAATAACTCTTTACGAAGAGTCCTAATTACAGGGCTTGCCTTGTTTTTGATATCCCCGTTACTCACAATGGGGGACTCAATGTTTTACGCCATGTTTGCATGAGATCCCGTACTCAAGTTAAACGCATGATATCCCACATGAGATCCTATGTGGGATCTCTTGTGGGATCTCATGTGGGAATTCATGCTTCGAGTTCAAACGTGGGATGCCACATGGGATCCCATATCAAATTCACACGTGGGATCTCGTATGGGATTCCACGTGGGATCCTATGTGGGATCCCATGTGGTTTTTTTCAGTAGGGCATATAATTCATTAAATTTTCAATCCTAAATTCACTTATGAATACAAATAATGAAACATTATGAAAAAAATCTTTCTATTTGAGGAAGCTAAAACTCTGCAAAACAAACTGTTGAAATCACATAGTTATGTATCTCTGCTCATTTGAGCTTTTGAGCTGTCAGCTGTGCGGCTGTGCCACTGTGTTTACAATGGCATTAGTTATATATATAGGTATAGGTACAAAAGGGAGTATTAATATAGTGAATTGCTGTCGAATTTCGGTCACGGAATGGTCATTTTACTAGAAGCAGAAGTGGGAAATGGTCACAAGACGATTCCACTGGATTTCGATTTCCACAATATGGTTTATTTAATTTTTATAATAAATACTGTATGTGAATTTAATTATTTTTTTTATCCTTATATAAGGATTTATATATACTTATATAAATAATGTTTTTTGATATTTTATAACACATTTAAGTAAATAACGTTTTCCTATCAGAAGTCTATAAAAAAGGCAAAAAACAAGAAAATCAATTTTCTCGTCATTTTAAAGGTAGTAAGCTCTTTCAGCGGTTTATTTAAAATTTTTTTAATTATTGATCCAAACTATAGTTTTTTTAGGTTCGAAATAACATATATAATGTTAATTTAGGATGTGGAAGGCAGGGTTCTTCAAATAACCCACTCTGTTAACAGCAACAACGTTTTATTCAATTACAGTACAGCTCTCTCTCTCTGATTACAACTGCTCTCGGCAGAGGACGGCGAACGAGTGAGTGCCTGCTTCGGCCGCTCGCTCTCGCTAGCTCTCCAGCTATGCTCGCGTGATGGCGCCACGCATGCGCTCTCTATTTCGCACGCTGACATAAATGTACACGTATTCTAACATGCCTCCTTACATTTATGTTTCTCGCAATTACAATATTCTTTAAATCAAATTCAATAAACTTCTCAAGTTTTCAAACCTTACTCGTCCAAGAGCCTTTGTCAAAATATCTGCAACATTTTTCTCTGTACTGACCTTAACAATATCAATTAATCCATTAACATAATTCTCATTTACAAAATGATAATGTACTTCTATGTACTTTGATTTCTTTGTAAAATTACCAAATTTCGCAATGCTCACAGCGCCAGAATTGTCTTCATAAATATTTACAGGTTTCTTAATTTCTACTTTAAAGTCACTTAACAAGTCTTTTAGTAATATTACTTCACTTACTGCTTCAGACAGTGCGACATATTCAGCAGCTGTCGAAGACTTAGTTACACTTCCTTGTTTCCTCGATTTCCAATATATTACATTTCCATACAACTTAACAATATATCCAGTTGTCGACTTTCTGTCTACACAGTCTCCTGCCCAATCGGCATCTACATGAAATTCAAGAATATCTACATTATTGTTTTTGTTAAATCTTAATTTTAAACTTTTAGTTAAATATAAATATTTTAAAATTCTTAAAGCATATTTATAATGTGTCTCATCATAACAATTCTGAAATCTACTCAAATAATTTACGCTATAACTTATATCTAGTCTTGTTCCTAAGCTAATATACAAAAGTGCTCCTATCAAATTTCTATACTTTATTTTCTCATCTATCTCTTCAGCGGGTTCTAACTTTAAATTTTGTTCCATTGGAGTCTCATACAATTTTGCTTGTTCAATCTGATATTTTCTAGCTAACGATTCAATATACTTTTCCTGATCTAAGGACATCTCATTTTTGTTTTCATCATATTCAATATTAATACCTAAATACATACTCACTTTATCTAAATCTTTCATCTGAAATCTTTCTTCTAACATTCCTTTTATGTAATTCAAATTTTGTCTTTTCTTACAACATATTAACAAATCATCCACAAATATAATTAAATATATAATCTCATCTCTTTCTCTTAAAGTATACAAACAATAATCGTGTTTGCTTCTTACAAATCCTAAAGAACTTAAATAATTATCAAGACACTCATACCAAGCTCTTGGGCTTTCTCGCAAACCATACAACGCTTTATTTAATTTACAAACCCTTTCTGTTCCATCCTCATAACCTTCAGGCTGTTTAACAAATACTTTTGATTTAACTTTACCATTTAAAAACGCTGTTTCTACATCCATTTGCTCAATTAACAATCCGTTTTGGCAGCAATACGATAACAATACTTTCAAAGTTTGTGTTTTGCAACAGGTGAATAAATGTCATCCAATACATCTGTTTGTTGGTAACCTCTTACCACTATTCTCGCTTTATATATATTTTCATTTTTTTTAGTATAAATCCATTTTAAATCTAATATCTTTTCATTCTTTGGTTTTTCAACTAATACCCATGTTTTATTTTTCTCTAAACTATTCATTTCTTTGTTCATAGCTTCTACCCAAAAACTAGACTCATTACTATCTATAGCTTCTTTAAAGCTTACAGGACTATCTGCACTACAATAATTTACATAAATACATCCGCTATATACATAATTATCATCAAATCTACTAGGCTTTTTACTCGTTCCTTGTGACCTTCTTAAATCAGTTACTTCTTTAGCTTCATTTTCAGCATTTTCTATATTATTCAAATTTTCATTTATATTTTCTACATGTTCATTTTCTTTATCAACATTTTTATTTAAACTCTCATTTTCTAAATCACTATCATCTAAGCCAATACATATTACATCTTCCTCAACGACATCAACGTGTCTTGCAACAATGACTCTATTGTTTATCAAAACTCTATACCCTGTTACATCATAACCTATCAACGTTCCTAACTCAACCTTCCTATCCCATTTCGAATTTCTTTTGTTTTCCGGTACTCTAACAAATACTTTACTTCCGTATAATTTTAAATGCTTCGTGTCTGGTTTTTCATTTAAAAATATCTCATAAGGAGATTTATTTCTAACTAAGGTGTTAGCAATAGTTCTATTTTTTAAATAGGCTGCGGCGCAGACTACTTCTGGCCAAAATCTTCTTTAGATCTTAGACTCAGCTAACAAACACCTTGTACTATCCATAACCGTCCTATTGTACCTTTCTGCTGTACCGTTAAGCTCATGTACATAAGGTGGACATGTTTCTATTTCAATTCCCTTTTCTCTACATAATTTATACATGTCTTTATTCAAATATTCAGTACCATTATCACACCTTAATTTCTTAATTTTCTTTCCAGTCTTATTTTCAACTAAATTTATATATTCAATAAATTTATCATGTACTTCGTCTTTAGACTTAATTGCATAAATTTTTGTTAATTTACTAAAATCATCAATAAAAGTTATGAAATACTTTTCTCCTTTATAACCTACTGTATTGTGTGGTCCATTCAAATCTGTATGTACTATTTCTAATATATCTTTCGCTCTTTTCCTATTATTCTCAAACGGGATATTGTGCATTTTGTTTTCAATACACGTAGCACATTTATAGTAATCTGATTCTATTTCGTTAGGCAAACCTTTCAAAACATGATTTTTACACATTGTTTTCAAATAGTTAAAATTAACGTGCCCTAGAGTTCTATGCCATTTTTCCTTTAAAGTCATTTTCTCATTTTTAACTGTCAAATTTGATTCTCTTGTTCTTTTTTCAATAAAACTAGTCATTTTATACATTCTATCTTTTTTCCAAGCTATCGCAATTAATTTATTATTTTTATTATAAATTTTAGCACTATCACCGATACATACCACTTTACATTTATCAGTTACTTTAGCAAAACTCATTAAATTTCTGTCCATATCTTTTACGTAAAATACATTTTCTAATTCTATATCTATCTCTTCATTAAACGTTTTGAATTTACTTTTTACATGACCTACTTTTGTTGCTTTCAAAATTCTACCGTCTCCTACTTTTACATTAATCGGTTTTTTCAATACAATTGCATCATTAAAATAATTATCGTTATTTATCACGTGGTCTGTACAACCGCTATCTAAAATCCAATCTATCTTATTTTCGTTTACTTTACCGTTACTTATATTCGCAGACATTATTTCTACTGAAGTGCTCAACATTTCGCTCTTCTCGGTATTTTGATGACCGCTGCCGTTGTTGTCACTGCCTCTCGCGCCTCGGCCATGCTGTCGGTATCCGCTCCTTCCACGCCGGTTGGAACTCGTTCCTCGCTGCTGTGTGTAGCCTCTGCCGTTGCCCCCTCCTCTCTGTGGCGCACGGCTTCCTCTGCCGCCTCCTTGCTGTGGCGCGCGATTCCCGGAATTGTTTTTCGTCGGGCAATCGTATTGTATGTGTCAGTAGTAGGGGCAGCGCGGCTACCGCGCCAGAGCGGCTCCCGCGCCACTTACCCACCGAGCACTACTTACCGTCCGTCGGTAAGGTAGGGTGCAAAGTCACCATGCGAGAGGCCCGGTTGTAGAGGGCGCATTGAACATTTACTCCATCGATAAAATGCGTACGTATGTCATGTTGCAGGGGGCATGGGGCCCTCATGTGATGTTATGTTGTAAGTGAATATAGAATATTTTTATAATATTCATATAGTGTTATTTGTTAATTATAAGTAGTCTTATATTTTATAAGTATATTTTATCTTAGTATATTCAATCAGTATATTTTATATTGTATAAGATTCTACAAAGATATTTTATAAGTTCATAGAAATTTTAAAAAGTTAATGATGAGCAATTCAATGAAATTTATATTAACAATAATCAAATGACTATTTTTAAATTCAAAAGAAACTTTAAAATATTTAAACAAGTTAGTTTTTAAGGAAAATTTTCTATTATAAGAATAAATATTTCATAGAGGACATTGGGATGTGGAAACTTTAAGGGAAAATAAAAAAGATATGTAAGATTATTTCATATTTATTTAAAAAAGCTTTTTCATATTTATTTAAAAAAGCTTTTTCATATTTATTTAAAAAAGCTTAAAAGTAATACATAGTAGAATACATCTTAATCTACGAGTATAAAAAGTTTCAAATTAATCTTTCTACTATAAAAATATATTTAGAAACTAGTGAACATCTTAATTAAAAAGTATTACAATTTAGCAAATAACTTTGAAAATTTAAAATTAAAGTTAAAGAGAAAATTATCTAAAAACTTATAATTATATAAATTCTAGAAGGCATCCACCTAAAGATTTGACGAAGACTTCTCTATTAACTAATTCTGACTCTATGTTGAGAAGCGCTTCTGGCTTCTCCAGTAATAAAGAATTAACTTTACTTGGAAGGAAAATGTCAAAACTACTGTCTAATTCAAGAACAATTTTTAAGCCGTATTTAGTGGATACCTTTTTTAATGAGGTTATCTTATACTGTTTATTTAGCTCCAAGTCCCATAGTCGTTTTGTGGGCAGGTATGATGGACTTCTCGCTGCTCCATTTATGAGGTCCATGACTGAAAAAAGAAATGATAAATTATTATTTATATTTTTTTTTATAGAATTACTTACTTATTTATTCTGACGTATCAGAACTTTCAGGGGTATAATATTGCTCTCTCAAGTCTTCCACCCAGCGGTATAAAGCGCAAACTATTTCAACTGAACAATTCTGTTTCCACCCGGGACAATGATTAATGCAGGCTAGCGGTCGTATAAATCCAGGAGTTCTTATAGATGGACAACCCAAATCCTCCAAGTTTCTTATATTATCGAAATAGGGTTGCAGCCAGTGTTTTTTGTGTTCACCTTTGACCCAAATTGTTAATAACGACCCCTGCGCTTTTTCTTTCAATTTGTCGAAAGCCGTTGACAGGTATGAATACGGCACCTCTCCGTGTTCCCAATGAATTCCGTGCAGATTGGATTGTAAATATCTATTTAAAATTTTTACATTCTGGTCTAAATCACTCCAATCACAGGGTGGTTGAAATGTCGCAACGTACGGCACCGGATTTCACGCATTAGGATCTATATAAGCAATTTCTTTAAATATAAAATTGCCGTTGTTATCTTTAAAACCTTGTGTATCTACAATTAGTTCCATGATAAGTTATATACTGGAAATGTAGATAACATTATTTGAATATTATTCAAGAAAAAAAAGTAGAGTTAATATAATAGTGTTAAAAGTTAGAGTGAAAGATGTGATAATAACTTATTAATTCATAATACATGCAATGTAAAAAATTAAAGTCCCTACGGAGAGATTGAAAAGTTAAAGTACAATAGCTGAGAAAATCTTAGAAAAAAAAATATGAACTCATTATATGTGAAAAATTTAAAGTAAGAGATGTGAAAATAAATTATAAATTCATGATACGTGCTATGTAAAAAATTAAAGTCCCTAAGAAGAGACTGAAAAGTTAAAGTTCAACAGCTGAGAATATCTTAGAAAAAAATATGAATTCATTAAAGTAAGAAATTTTAAAGTAACTTATAAATTCATGATACGTGTTATGAAAAAAATTAAAGTCCCTACAAAGAGACTGAAAAGTTAAAGTTTAATAGCTGAGAATGTCTTAGAAAAATTAATAATTTATAAATTCACGATACGTGCTATGTAAAAAATTAAAGTCCCTAAGAAGAGACTGAAAAGTTAAAGTTCAACAGCTGAGAATATCTTAGAAAAAATATGAATTCATTAAAGTAAGAAATTTTAAAGTAACTTATAAATTCATGATACGTGTTATGAAAAAAATTAAAGTCCCTACAGAGAGACTGAAAAGTTAAAGTTCAATAGCTGAGAATGTCTTAGAAAAATGAATAACTTATAAATTCGTGATACGTGCTATGTAAAAAATTAAAGTCCCTACGAGGAGACTGAAAAGTTAAAGTACAACAGCTGAGAATATCTCAGAAAAAATATGAATTCATTAAAGAAAGTGATTTGAAAATAACTTATAAATTCATGATACGTGCTGTGAAAAAAAATTAAAGTCCCTACAGAGAGACTGAAAAGTTAAAGTTCAATAGCTGAGAATATCTTAGAAAAAGGAATAACTTATAAATTCGTGATACGTGCTATGTAAAAAATTAAAGTCCCTACGAAGAGACTGAAAAGTTAAAGTTCAACAGCTGAGAATATCTTAGAAAAAATATGAATTCATTATACGTAAAAAGTTAAAGTATCTGAAAGTTTAAAATAGTAAGTATAAGATGCCTAAGGGACTTATAATATGAATAGTGTGAAAAAGTTTAAGTATGAGACGTGAAAATAACTTAGAATTAATTCGACAAATGAATTTACCTTTTATAACTGTAAGAAAAGTGTTGTATTAAGATTCAAGACTTTAAAACTTTTAAATTATAAGTCCTGAAAGAAGAAATTATTAAAGACCTGTAAGAATGCTATATTAAAAGTATTAGAGCTGAAATAAGAAAAAGAAACGAGTGGCTAGGACCCAGCTCGCCTAACCTTTATAGTAAGGAAATGTTTGTAAATACTTTTTATCAGCCCAAACTTAAAAGTTTCTCGGTCATGCGCAGTTCGTCACCTACCAATCTTTCCTCACTCATCTATGAATCTTTTACGTTACCACGCATGTGCATACGATCATCTATAGATCTTTCTTCTTTAATCTAAAATGAATAACTATACCGTGCAGGTGCACTGCCATCTATCAATCTTTAAACTGTCGCGCATGCGCACCTATATACCGACAGTGGATAAAAGGCTGCGCGTCAGTCCCATGAGGCTTAGTCTCCTTACCAAACGTAAGTATTTCATATAATTACTTTTGATTTTCAGCTTATTAATATACAATCCTTACAGCTTATTGATCTATAGTTTAACTTATAATGATTCAGTTTTTCTCTTCATTATATTAATGTAACTTAAAGTTTTCGATTATAATAACTTCGTCTTTTCAACGTATTAACATATATAATTTTCAATTCTCTAATACTTTATCATTTATAGTTCTATAAAATTAAATTTTTTTTTTAATGCTTTGCTATTAGTTTATAATACTTGAACATTTTTTAGATACATCTCATTATTTCAAGTTGACAAGTGCTACTGAGCTTTGAGAGTATTTTTTCGTTACCGTCTGAAAATAGCTTGAAAGATTTTCATCTAATATACCGATAGTTGCTGCAGAAGTCTATCTTTTCACTAGTTAAGTTCAAAACGAATTGGTAAGTTAATATAAATTAATTTAAACCTTTTTTTTTCTCAAGTTCATTATTCTTTTTCCACTTAAATTTTTTCAATATTTCACAAATATTCCTTTTCAATTAAGTGTTTATTTTATTTAAAATTTTTTATTCAAATGTATAATACTAGAACTTAGCAAACTATAATTAACTTTGATAATTATAAATGAAACAGTACATTCTATTATGTATTATTATATATTTCTACATAACAATAAAGTAAAACTATTCTGTAAAATAAAAATGAGCCAAAAATATGTAATACTTTTCGACTAAATGAAAGGGCTTCATTCAAATAACAATTGATTAAATAAAATATCATTAATATTGTTAGTTCGCGAAGCAACCGATAAAGAATTAGTTTAGAAGTAAAATTCAAGAAAATTTCGGAAAGGCAGTTTAGCGAGCCAGCACATGTGTGAACGATATCGTCCACCCGCGCGTCACTCTCGAAGCGTTCATAAAACAAAGGACCCTAAGTGCTCCATTGAAAATCTTTCCAAAATCCAAATTTTTTCTATAAAGGGCATTATATATTGAAAGCGTTGCTTTTCTCGCTACGTATAATATACAAGATTCAGTCTTTAGGAAGTGTTCACGCAAGCAACTTCGTCCGATTTGGAAAATTTTTAAAGTTAAAAATGTATAAAAGTACAGAGATCTATGTGACGGAAATCAGAAGAATCATTGTAAATAGTGTACAACATAAATGTGAGTGGGAAAAGTTAAAGGAAAAAACTATAGATCTTCCTGAAATATGTCCATTTGCAGAAGATCATAGAAAGGACCCGAGAATTGTAAGAAATCTACCAACGCTATGTTATGAAGTTTTGAATGAGTGTGAGGACTATCAGGTAAGTTTAAAAACTATTATTAGTTTCAAAATAAATTATTATTATTTTAGCGAATTGCGAAATTGTAGCTTTTATGAAAATATTGCAATTTTCTCTATCATTTTAACGTAAATTTATAATTTTTTTATTTATTTTTTCAAAACTACCTAAAAATTATAGTCATAGATTTTATCGTATTTGAAAAAATTTTATGATTTGATAGATACCATAACAGTGTTTTATTATAATGTAATATTTTATCTTTTTATAAAGTAATGCATAATTTTTCTAATTAAATTATATTAAAAAAGTATGCTTATTTGTAGGAAGAATCACCGCAATCACCTGTAGTGTATAGTATACGCAGAAATGAAGTGGTAAGCAATATAGTATTTTTTTATGATACATATGCTATATATTTTATTATAAATATATATTTTTTATTTTCAGCTCAATTCATCACAAAACCATGTGGAAAGTAGTGAAAATGTTTTTCTAGTCCAAAACCAGGAGCAAGAAAAAACATCCAATATATTTAAAAAACTTCTTCCAATAGTTAGACCTCTACCCGAAGTAATTTCACCAATAGATCAACCCTCGGAGTCATTCAATATCATAGAAGAAATACCTTTACCACCTTCTCCGCTAAGGGAGAGCTATACGCCAGAATCGTTTACGTTTGAATTTGGTAGCTGGTCAACGCCACCGTTAGAGCCATACAGTCCACAATCATTCGATTTAAATTTATTGAATTCTCCACCGCCCGCGTAGCTAATAAAATTCCGAATCCTGCGCATAATCCTACCATAGACTATCAAGTTCGTGCAGAAATGAAAAAAATATTAAATATAGAAGAACCTAAAACGGATAGGCAAACATTAAAAAATGAAATTCTCCCTAAAAAAAGAGAAAAACGGATAAGCAAACATTAAAAAATGAAATTCTCCTTAAAAAAAGAGAAAACGGATAAGCGAACATTAAAAAATGAAATGCGCGAGTTAGTTAAGTTTAATTAAGTTTATATAGTATTTTATGTATAATTTTTTTATAGTATTTCACTATTTATAGTATATAAATAATTTTTATAATATTTACACTATATTTGGCATAATCATTATTGTATTAAAACTATTAATTAATTTTGTATGATTTCAATGATCTACCTTGTCAACGTTTCAGGCATTCAATTACGCCTCTTCTCTCAATATATTTAATAAAATATATTTAATAAAATAATTACCACGCATCATTTCTTATACCCTACGGGGGCATATATGAACTCTTCGAGTAGATAGTATCCCCCTCCCCTCCCACTCTACATTCTCACTATGTACCTCTCACTCACGCGTCCCTCACTTGTGGCCCACTGCCACGTCGTCTGCTAAGATTTTAAAAGTATTGCATAAGGCTTTATACCAATCATTTAATCTTTAATTTTATTATAATGTAAGTTAAATCTTATAAAATACTATCTAATTATAACTGCCTAATACAACTAAACTGTTTCTATATTATCAAATGCTGATCTAATATTATACAAAATCATTGATTATTTTAATTTCTCTTCACCTTTTTTTTTTTTTTATCAATAATTATTTAAAATGATAACCTAATTTCTTAATTTTCAGAATACTCTTACGAAAACAAAGTCTTCTTTTAATTTGAAAAAATGGATGAAGTTAAAGATCTTTGTCAGGAACATGTGAAAATTTTTGAAGAGGTGGAAAATATTTTAATATATAAATCTATGGATTCCGAAGTTATTGAACAATGGGTAGAACAATGTGTTTTATCATTAGATAGTCTTCGGGAATTATTGAGAAAAAGAACGCTGACAACAGCTCAAAAACAATCTATTTTATACGCCATAGCAAGGATTGAGAGTATCAAAGCAAAGCTTGATGCTATAGGAAAAACTGGTTATGGAATAGTACCAGATTTAAAAACGGATGAAATCGAGCATCGAGTTCGTTGGATTGATATTGAAAGTGCTTTTAATAAAAGGGTGAGAACTAGTATAATTGCAAATCTTGTACATATAGATATATCAACCTTTTTAAAGGACGCCTCAGTATTGTTCTGCCAACAAGTGAAGAAAATTTTGAAAGATATTCGATGTGCCATGAAAATTAACACTGTACTATCTTGTTCATTCAAGAAACTTTCTTCTGATGTAAATGAAGATTCACAGGAAAGTATTGAAACGAAACATTTCAATACGCCAAACGCTGAAGTGGTTTTAGGTACATCTTTAAGTGAATGGTTTGATAATCATGTTTTAAGTAAACTTTTGGCTGAGGTAGAAGAATTTCAAGAAAAAGATTCTGGATGGACTTTAAATTCTATTATTAATATTCAAATTAATATGAATAAGTTCAATCCATTGCGCAGTGGTAATTCATATTTACCTTTACCACCACTTTTAGATAAAAAAAATGACTGCATTAATATTCAAAACAAAGATAATCAATGCTTTAAATGGGCAATATTATCTGCTTTGTATCCAGTAAACCGTAAAAATCATCCTAACAGGGTTAGCAATTATCTTCAGTATGAAAATAATTTAAATATGACAGGTATAGAATTCCCTGTTACGATAAAAAAAATTTTCAAGTTTGAAAAACAAAACCCTTTAATATCGGTTAATGTCTTCGGATTGCATGAGAAAAATGTGATTCCCTTTTATTTGACACATGAAAAAAAGAAAATCATGTAAATCTTCTTTTATTAGAAAAAACAATTAAGGGACAGCTGAAATCACATTACATATATATAAAAATTTATCACGTCTAGTAGGACGAAGTTTATCACATAGAAAAAAGAAGCGATATATATGTGATAGATGTTTAAATTTTTTCTTTAATGAAAATAATTTAAAAGAGCATGAAAGAATATGTAAGAATATTAATGATTGCAAGGTAAAACTTCCTATAAAAGGTAAAGATATCATCTATTTTAAAAATTTTAATTATAAAGAAAGATTACCATTCACAATATATGCAGATTGTGAATGTCTGTTAAAGCCTGTACTAGAAAACCAGGAAGATGAAGGTTTGGCTAATACTTTATCGTTTCAAAAACATGAAATATTTAGTATAGGATATTATTTGAAGTGCAGTTTTGATGACTCTTTATCTGAATATAGATTCTATCGTGGGGTTAAACCAGCTATGTGGTTTGCTAGTGAATTGAAGGTAATACATGACCGTATTACTAATTTATATACAAACCCACGATCTATGCCAATTTTAACACCGATAGAAATGATTAATTATTTCAATTCAAAAATTTGTCACATTTGTAACAAATTATTAGAAAACAGTGATAAGGTAAGAGATCATTGTCATCTCTCAGGAAAATATCGCGGTCCTGCTCATGCTAACTGTAATTTGAATTATCAAGATTCAAGAACGATTCCTGTGATATTTCATAACTTAAGTGGTTATGATGCTCACTTTATAATTAATGATATATCGAATTATATGAAAGGTGATGTTGATTTACTTCCATTGACTAAGGAGAAGTATATTTCTTTTACAAAACATGTTGAGAAAAGTGATATTAAATTTCGCTTTGTAGATTCATTTAGATTTATGCCATCTTCTTTAGAAAAATTAGCTTCATATTTAAGTGAATATAAAATTGTTTCAAAGGAGTTTTCATCTTTAGAAAAAGAAAAAATCAGTCTTTTAACGAAGAAAGGCGTTCTGCCTTACGAGTACCTGGATTCGTGGGAAAAGTTGGATGAAACTGAGTTACCTGAAAAAACAAAATTTTTCAGTGTGCTAAATGGTTCAACCATATCTGATGAAGATTATGAACATGCACAAAAAGTATGGAATACCTTTAGTATTCATACCCTTGGAGAATATTCAGATCTTTATATGAAGACAGATGTTTTATTATTAGCTGATGTTTTTGAAAATTTTCGTGATCAAAGTATAAACGTATATGGTTTAGATCCAGCTCATTATTATACTACTCCAGGATTTGCATGGGATGCAATGCTAAAGTATACTGGCATACAATTAAAATTATTAACTGATATAGATATGATTTTATTCATAGAAAGAGGTATAAGAGGTGGATTAAGTCAGTTCTCTCATCGCTACGCAGCTGCAAATCATAAATATATGACTGAAAATTATGATAAAAATAAAGAAAATACATATCTAATATATTTAGATGCTAATAATTTATATGGTTGGGCAATGACTCAATGTCTCCCTTATGATTCCTTTGAGTAGATAGACGACTGTGAAAATTTAGATTTTTTCATAGATGATGATGCACCTTACGGGTACATTTTAGAAGTAGATTTAGAATATCCTTCAGAAATACATGACATTCATAACGACTTACCTTTTTGTCCTGAGCAAGCAAAACCACCGGGATCAAAACAGGAAAAACTTTTGGCTACACTTTCGTATAAAAAAATTATGTTATACACTATCGATCACTTAAACAAGCTGTCAAAAATGGACTTCAGCTTGTTAAAATTCATAAAGTATTGAAATTTAAACAATCTCCATGGCTTAAGTCTTACATCAATTTAAATAGTAATATGAGGGCGTTAGCAAGAACTGATTTTGAAAAAAACTTTTTCAAATTGATGAATAATGCTGTATATGGTAAAACTATGGAGAATGTAAGAAAACGTGTTGATGTCAAGCTATCAACTAAATGGGCTGGAAGGTATGGCGTAGAAGCACAAATATCAAGTCCCCTTTTTCATAGTATTAGTATTTTTGATGAAAATTTAGTAGCTATCCAGCTTAAAAAAGTTGAAGTTTTGTTAGATAAACCAATTTACGTTGGACTTTCAGTTTTAGACATTTCTAAAACTCTGATTTATGATTTTCATTATAGTTATATGAAAAAAATGTATAAAGAAAATTGTAAGCTTCTTTATACAGACACAGACAGCTTGATTTATGCTGTTGAATGTGATGATTTTTATGCTGATATGAAAAAAAAATCTCTCAAAGTTTGATACTTCAGACTATCCCAGTGAAAACATCTTTAATATGCCTCATGCAAATAAAAAAATTGTTGGTCTTATGAAAGATGAGTGTAATGGTCAGATTCTTACAGAATTCGTTGGCTTAAGAAGTAAAATGTACAGTACTCGCGTTTATGGTCAAGATCATATGAAAAAAATAAAAGGTATTAAGGTTTCAGTTGTTAAAAAAACTATAAAGTTTGATGATTTTGTAGATTGTTTGCAAAATTTATCTATTAAAAAACGACAACAGTATTCCATAAGATCCCGACTCCATAATGTAGAAACTATAAAGCAGTTAAAGATTGCCTTAAGTCCATATAATGATAAAAGATATGTTCAAGACAATAATATAGATACTTTAGCATGGGGTCATTATAAAATAAATAATAAGTGAGTATATTTTTTTATATAATAGTAATTTATATATTAATTTATAGTAAATATTCTACATATGTAATATAGAAATTTATTATTTTAGGTGTCCAATGCGTGTTAAAAAGAATGTACATTTTGATGAAAAGCTAACTGTTCATGTAATGCATGCGTGGAGGTTTGCATATCATAAGGCTCGGTGTGGAGAATGGGAACAAATTGCTCGTGACAGAGAACGTTTTAGGAGAAGAATTGATAAAGTTAATGAAATTTTGCATCCAATTCTTGTAAAAAAATGTAAGGAAATAGGTATTAAATAAAAACAATTAGTTCATCTTATTTACAATTTTATTTATTCATAAATCACTTTTTTTTATCCAACTATTATGAGACTTATCAAAACCTAACCATTTTACATAAATTTTATCGCCATGTTTTTTTATAATTTTTTCTACTAAGTAAATATCAGGATATTTAGTCTTCATAAGTTCTTCTTCATAGAATCCGCCAGCGATTGGTTTATCTTGATAATCTTTCAAATGATATGTAAATGGTGATGTAGGTAATACTTTATTTATTGTAAAAATTTCTGTAGACCAGTTTGGTGTATATCCTTTCTCGAAAACAGTTTTATTTTTACTTATTCGAACTTTATCACCAAGTTTAAATTTTGCACGCCTACAAGGACGTTTAGAGGTTTTCTGATGAATGCATAAACGATTATAAACTTTATTAACTGTTGTAGAATTAACATCTGCGGGCTTCATACCAATCGTTCGGTGCTTAGTATTATTATACTGTAAAGTTAGGTCTTGCAAAATATCTATCCATTTATAACTGCCTTGTAAACTAAAGTTTTTCCACATTTTGTTTTTTAATGTACGATTAAAACGTTCACAAATTGAGGCTTTGAGTTTGCTATAGGATGAATATAGATTTATATTATATTTTAGCATTAAACTTTCAAATTCTTTATTATAAAATTCTTTTCCTCGATCAGTTTGTAAATTTTTAGGTATTCGTCCTTTTTTTAATATAAATTTCATAGCTTCAGATACATTTTTTCCAGTTTTACTTTTCACTGGTACCGTCCAAGCAAACTTAGAAAACACATCAATGACAGTAAGAAGATACTTGTAACCTTTGTTTTTATATGCATACGGTATCATTTCCACAAGATCAGCTTGCCATGTTTCATCTAGATCTCGTATATCATATTTTCGACGTGTGTAATTACGACGAGCAGGTTTGTGTAATTCTTCTACTATATCTTTTTTATTTTCCATCATCAAAGGTTATGAGTTACTTTTACGTATGGTTGCTATTTCAAATTCCAATTTTCTCAATTTATCATCTATTTCATCTCTATGGATGTCAACAATATCATCTAAATTTTTAAGCTCAGTTCTTAAGTGTGCTGTTGACTGATACACTTTTTGTACTTCAGCTTGTACAATACGTTCGAGAGTAATCAAATTTACAGCATCATTCTTATCGTTAGGAGCTGCGACATTACATAATCTTTTCAAACATTTCCTTACTATAAAGGTTAGGCGAGCTGGGTCCTAGCCACTCGTTTCTTTTTCTTATTTCAGCTCTAATACTTTTAATATAGCATTCTTACAGGTCTTTAATAATTTCTTCTTTCAGGACTTATAATTTAAAAGTTTTAAAGTCTTGAATCTTAATACAACACTTTTCTTACAGTTATAAAAGGTAAATTCATTTGTCGAATTAATTCTAAGTTATTTTCACGTCTCATACTTAAACTTTTTCACACTATTCATATTATAAGTCCCTTAGGCATCTTATACTTACTATTTTAAACTTTCAGATACTTTAACTTTTTACGTATAATGAATTCATATTTTTTCTAAGATATTCTCAGCTGTTGAACTTTAACTTTTCAGTCTCTTCGTAGGGACTTTAATTTTTTACATAGCACGTATCACGAATTTATAAGTTATTCCTTTTTCTAAGATATTCTCAGCTATTGAACTTTAACTTTTCAGTCTCTCTGTAGGGACTTTAATTTTTTTTCACAGCACGTATCATGAATTTATAAGTTATTTTCAAATCACTTTCTTTAATGAATTCATATTTTTTCTGAGATATTCTCAGCTGTTGTACTTTAACTTTTCAGTCTCCTCGTAGGGACTTTAATTTTTTACATAGCACGTATCACGAATTTATAAGTTATTCATTTTTCTAAGACATTCTCAGCTATTGAACTTTAACTTTTCAGTCTCTCTGTAGGGACTTTAATTTTTTTCATAACACGTATCATGAATTTATAAGTTACTTTAAAATTTCTTACTTTAATGAATTCATATTTTTTTCTAAGATATTCTCAGCTGTTGAACTTTAACTTTTCAGTCTCTTCTTAGGGACTTTAATTTTTTACATAGCACGTATCGTGAATTTATAAATTATTAATTTTTCTAAGACATTCTCAGCTATTAAACTTTAACTTTTCAGTCTCTTTGTAGGGACTTTAATTTTTTTCATAACACGTATCATGAATTTATAAGTTACTTTAAAATTTCTTACTTTAATGAATTCATATTTTTTTCTAAGATATTCTCAGCTGTTGAACTTTAACTTTTCAGTCTCTTCTTAGGAACTTTAATTTTTTACATAGCACGTATCGTGAATTTATAAATTATTAATTTTTTCTAAGACATTCTCAGCTATTAAACTTTAACTTTTCAGTCTCTTTGTAGGGACTTTAATTTTTTCACAGCACGTATCATGAATTTATAAGTTACTTTAAAATTTCATACTTTAATGAATTCATATTTTTTTCTAAGATATTCTCAGCTGTTGAACTTTAACTTTTCAGTCTCTTCTTAGGGACTTTAATTTTTTACATAGCACGTATCATGAATTTATAATTTATTTTCACATCTCTTACTTTAAATTTTTCACATATAATGAGTTCATATTTTTTTTTCTAAGATTTTCTCAGCTATTGTACTTTAACTTTTCAATCTCTCCGTAGGGACTTTAATTTTTTACATTGCATGTATTATGAATTAATAAGTTATTATCACATCTTTCACTCTAACTTTTAACACTATTATATTAACTCTACTTTTTTTCTTGAATAATATTCAAATAATGTTATCTACATTTCCAGTATATAACTTATCATGGAACTAATTGTAGATACACAAGGTTTTAAAGATAACAACGGCAATTTTATATTTAAAGAAATTGCTTATATAGATCCTAATGCGTGAAATCCGGTGCCGTACGTTGCGACATTTCAACCACCCTGTGATTGGAGTGATTTAGACCAGAATGTAAAAATTTTAAATAGATATTTACAATCCAATCTGCACGGAATTCATTGGGAACACGGAGAGGTGCCGTATTCATACCTGTCAACGGCTTTCGACAAATTGAAAGAAAAAGCGCAGGGGTCGTTATTAACAATTTGGGTCAAAGGTGAACACAAAAACACTGGCTGCAACCCTATTTCGATAATATAAGAAACTTGGAGGATTTGGGTTGTCCATCTATAAGAACTCCTGGATTTATACGACCGCTAGCCTGCATTAATCATTGTCCCGGGTGGAAACAGAATTGTTCAGTTGAAATAGTTTGCGCTTTATACCGCTGGGTGGAAGACTTGAGAGAGCAATATTATACCCCTGAAAGTTCTGATACGTCAGAATAAATAAGTAAGTAATTCTATAAAAAAAAATATAAATAATAATTTATCATTTCTTTTTTCAGTCATGGACCTCATAAATGAAGCAGCGAGAAGTCCATCATACCTGCCCACAAAACGACTATGGGACTTGGAGCTAAATAAACAGTATAAGATAACCTCATTAAAAAAGGTATCCACTAAATACGGCTTAAAAATTGTTCTTGAATTAGACAGTAGTTTTGACATTTTCCTTCCAAGTAAAGTTAATTCTTTATTACTGGAGAAGCCAGAAGCGCTTCTCAACATAGAGTCAGAATTAGTTAATAGAGAAGTCTTCGTCAAATCTTTAGGTGGATGCCTTCTAGAATTTATATAATTATAAGTTTTTAGATAATTTTCTCTTTAACTTTAATTTTAAATTTTCAAAGTTATTTGCTAAATTGTAATACTTTTTAATTAAGATGTTCACTAGTTTCTAAATATATTTTTATAGTAGAAAGATTAATTTGAAACTTTTTATACTCGTAGATTAAGATGTATTCTACTATGTATTACTTTTAAGCTTTTTTAAATAAATATGAAAAAGCTTTTTTAAATAAATATGAAAAAGCTTTTTTAAATAAATATGAAATAATCTTACATATCTTTTTTATTTTCCCTTAAAGTTTCCACATCCCAATGTCCTCTATGAAATATTTATTCTTATAATAGAAAATTTTCCTTAAAAACTAACTTGTTTAAATATTTTAAAGTTTCTTTTGAATTTAAAAATAGTCATTTGATACTGTTAATATAAATTTCATTGAATTGCTCATCATTAACTTTTTAAAATTTCTATGAACTTATAAAATATCTTTGTAGAATCTTATACAATATAAAATATACTGATTGAATATACTAAGATAAAATATACTTATAAAATATAAGACTACTTATAATTAACAAATAACACTATATGAATATTATAAAAATATTCTATATTCACTTACAACATAACATCACATGAGGGCCCCATGCCCCCTGCAACATGACATACGTACGCATTTTATCGATGGAGTAAATGTTCAATGCGCCCTCTACAACCGGGCCTCTCGCATGGTGACTTTGCACCCTACCTTACCGACGGACGGTAAGTAGTGCTCGGTGGGTAAGTGGCGCGGGAGCCGCTCTGGCGCGGTAGCCGCGCTGGCGCGGAATATAAGACTACTTATAATTAACAAATTTAAACACTATATGAATATTATAAAAATATTCTATATTCACTTACAACATAACATCACATGAGGGCCCCATGCCCCCTGCAACATGACATACGTACGCATTTTATCGATGGAGTAAATGTTCAATGCGCCCTCTACCGGGCCTCTCGCATGGTGACTTTGCACCCTACCTTACCGACGGACGGTAAGTAGTGCTCGGTGGGTAAGTGGCGCGGGAGCCGCTCTGGCGCGGTAGCCGCGCTGCCCCTACTACTTGTGTCCTACACCACCACATACATAACATGTCCTTTTATCCTCTCTTCTTTTCTCAAACGTAAACGCGTTTGATCTCGAATTCTCACTTTCACCATGTTTTTTCTTAAATTCGAATTCCAATTTTGACTTCACAAATTCCACTGTTTTGTCCTTTTCAGCTAATGCGTCCACAATATCAACCATGTGTGACATACTTTCTGGTAGCATTAATAAGAAGTAATTCAATTTATCTTCTTTCGTCACATTTTCTCCAGCATTTTTTAATTCGTTCACTAATTTTTCAAAGTTATTATAAAAGTCTGTCGGGTTTTCACTTTCTCCCATTTTCAAATCGAGCAGTCTTCTTTTACACAATAATTTCACAGCACTACTTTTAACTAAGTAATTTTCATCCAACTTAGCAACCATTTTCTTTGCTGTTTCTTCTGAAATAATTAATTCTAGTTGTGTATTTGTCATGCTGTTCACTATATAGTTTTTAGCTTTTATCTCTTTCTTTTTCCACTCAACTTCTGTTATTGCTTCCGGTCTTTCATCATTTTCGATAACTTCACTGCACTCTTTAAATTCCAAGAATAATTTTAACTTGTACTTCCATTTATCATAGTGTGTCCCATCAAATACTTGTAACGTGAATCCTTTGTTCTCCGATGCCATCTCGCTTTCAACAGGAATTTCCTTTTTAACTTCCTTATTTTCAATATTGTAAAATTTTTCTTCACTTTCAGTTTCACTTGACTTTTCAATTTTTACTTTTGGTTCTTCTTTTACACTCATGTGTTTTCCTTTGTTCTTGCGCTTACCATGCGCTAAACTTAAAATCACTTTTCCTTTTCGTGGAATTTAGAGTGTGTTACTGCTCTCGTAAAGAGAAACAGTACCGCACTAAAAATAAACCAGGCACACTGCTACCATGTTAATTTAGGATGTGGAAGGCAGGGTTCTTCAAATAACCCACTCTGGTTAACAGCAACAACGTTTTATTCAATTACAGTACAGCTCTCTCTCTCTGATTACAACTGCTCTCGGCAGAGGACGGCGAACGAGTGAGTGCCCGCTTCGGCCGCTCGCTCTCGCTAGCTCTCCAGCTATGCTCGCGTGATGGCGCCACGAATGCGCTCTCTATTTCGCACGCTGACATAAATGTACACGTATTCTAACATATAATCAAAAAATTCAATAAAAAAAAATTTGATTTTTTCAAAATTTTTAGGTGTAAGACCGCCTTAAGTTTAATTGTCTTGCTTACTGTTGCACGTTTACGTAATTCCCTAATATGCGTGGACCTCGCGTCCTCCGGCTACTTGGGTTTAAAAATTATTTAAATAATCGTTTTGCTTATTTTTTCATATCTACATGACTCCCTTACATGCGTGAACCTCATATCCCCCGCCTACTTGGGTTTAACATTGTTTAAATAATTGTCTTGCTTATGGTTGCACATCTACGTAATTTCCTAATATGCGTGGACCTTATATCCCCTGCCTACTTGGGTTTAAAAATTGGTTAAATATGTACTTTTTTATTTTTTTTTGAAGGAAAAAAATAAAGTACGTTATTTTTTTCCTGAAAAGGTGGCAACCCTTCTCCCCCGCCTATTTGGGTTTTAAATTTATTATTTTAATGAAGTCTATTCTGTCTGCCCATCTACACATTAATAATTTTGAGCGCGAACTTGCTTCCCCGGCTATTTGGGTGCTCAGTTTAGGGTAGTTCGGTTTATGATTTTTTATTTTTGAATCCCAGGTCTGGATTTCCATAGCTATCCATTTCCCAGGTCTGGATACATCCAGACCATCCATAGCGCAAACGACGCCCCTGTTAACGTAACAGGAGTACGTACATGCTGAACAGGCTTCTAACGTAGAGTTTCACGTGCTCAGTTATAAAAAATAGTAAACGTACCCGTGTTCAAAGTAGGTAATATACTATTTTGACATTCCGTGCGTTAAGTGCTATTTTACGCAGGCTCGCAAACGCGTGGGACATTGCTAATTTAAATTAAACATTTTAGTACGAATCTTGTTCAACTAAATACACGTATTACTTGTATACCAAAAACTGAATAACCAGTATATTTCAAGTTATTTGATAGAAAAGTTCTCCAAAATATACAAAAATGTAACCACAAATATCTGGAGAATTTGCGAATGTACATTTTCTAACAATCATCCACTACGTTTTTCTTGTTTATAAGCAAATTGGATCATCCTTCTTTTTAGTCGAATATTAATAGTTATATGGAATTATTCCTTACTTCAAAGCGAAAACATTCACATTATATTGTGATACTGAAATTCAATTATTAATACAAGTATTAACGATTGAAATCCGCGCGAAGACGCGTTAATGCGCGAGACATGAAATTGTACGTTGATATGACAGCCAGCAGATTATTAGCTGTAACTCTTACAATAAGTAATTTAGTTAATTTATAAGATTCAATAAATAATTTTTTTTTATTAGCACATTTCGTGAGTAATACAAAATAGGTACAGTGTAACGAAATTTATGTCAAATGCGTAATTTTCGTCGATTACATTCGAAGTTTTACATCTTCAATTTATCACATATCTCATATACCTTCTTGATATATAAAATCATCTTTGAGGATGGCTATTTTTGAAATACAGTAATATTGCATACTAGGAGGACAAATTATTTAAAGCGAATAATTACGTTGCTTCACTCCTTTGAAACATATTTGGATTATAAATAGAACATGCCCCGCGCATTGACGCATCTTCGCGCGGACTTCTATATACTTCAATTCTACTTATATTAAGGTAGCGGACATCAAACGAACCAATAGTTGTAAAAAATTATTATTGCTTTATTGCCAACGTTTCGGGAGCGTTTGTATACTCCCCTCTTCAGGGCATAGTCAATTATAATATCAATTAAACATGTTGGTCGATCCTATTGCAAATAACAATTCATTGGCTACACTAAACAAACGAACTTTTGTGTCGATTAATCATGTTGATGTCGGATCGGTCGAGTGTCGTCTCCGATAAATCAACTACAACATACAAACGCTCCCGAAACGTTGGCAATAAAGCAATAATAATCTTTTACAACTATTGGTTCGTTTGATGTCCGCTACCTTAATAAAATACATACACCACGAACGTACACTCAACTATATTCAATTCTACTTGAATTAATATTTATACTTCACCATTATCATACATAAAATTATTTGTTTAGAATCAAGGAATAATTTTGTACAACTATTAATATTCGTAAAAAAAAGATGATAATATTTGATCATAAAGAAGAAAAAAGTAAGTTTTTTACTTACTTTCTTTATTTTATGAGTTATAACTTTTGTTTTACAACATTCCACATAAATATTATTTTACATACTGATAGCGAAACGTTGAATCGTCAAAATAAGACGTTGTAAAGATACAAACAATTTCTAAAAAAAATGTAATATATCTAATTAAAATATTATTTTTGTATAACATTTGGTTTAAAGCCTTGTAAGGAATGAAATTGTTCATAACTTTTTTAATTGACATGTTCTGTTTCATTGTTATTATCTAACGCATTATTGGTTTTAAAAATGCGGATACACGTTATTTTCTTAACCGCTTTACCGCACTGAGAAAAAGGTATTAGTTAACTATATTGCATAGTAAAACTTAATATTATTGCCTTAACTATGTTTGTTTGTAACATGAAGTATAATATGTTAATAATAAATATATTCATATAATTACAAAACGACTATAAATGATAGCAAGTCAGAAATGTTAATTAGTAATAAAGTAATACAAAATTGAATGTAGTACAATAATAGTGCCTAAAGGGCGTCATAGCTTTCAGTGAAATCTAAAGTATCAGTTCATTAACGTCATTTATATTGATATAATATTATATTGATATAATATAAGAAAATCTTTTAGATGCATTTTTCACAAAAAAATAGTACTGTGAACAAACAAAACGGTTTTTGAAGATTTTTTTTACTAACTGTAATCAACACTAACAAACTAAAAAAATTAAATGAGATTTTGATAGTTGTTTTGATATTTGACGATACTTTAACATTAATTCTACTTTACAATTATTACTAAGCTTTTAAGAAAAAGCTCTGTCGTTCACCATTGAAAGACAAAACGTCGTCATATGTTACATTTTGATTAAAAGATGTCGTTCGTAAAATTCTATCCAAAAATCACGTATTATATTTTCGATTTAGATGAAATTGAACCAAAAAAAATCTGAGAAAATCTAACTCTAGGGAGGAGGAATAAGAGATTCTAATTATTGGGACAGACGCGGAATTGAATTGCGTTGGGACACTGTGGATGCGTTAGTTTCAGGGGGTTATTGTAATTTTGAAATGGCCGCTCACCTGAGTCAGTTCATTTTTACGCGCTCACACGAGTTAATACGTTGTTCCTCTCAGCCAAGAAATATTAAAATAGTGTACGCTCCACGGGAGGAAAATAGGCCAGCCCACATCTTGTGTTTGCCACCCGAGCCTTCGGCTGTGTTTTTACACGATCTGTGGACTGTCCCAGTTTTGTACTCCCTACATACGTAACATACTATTTTTGACAGAGCGTGCAAAATTTGATTTTGCAAATTCGTTCGGATACGAAAAACCAATTGTGCGCACTGAACATTAAGAAGAATAGTGTACACAACACGTGCGCAAAGCAGGTTCATCGAATTTTTAAGAGTTGGATGATCGTATCGAGCACTCGTCGGGTGCCGAAGGAGCCCAAGTGAGCCAGTTAAGCTGAGTTATCAAACTCGTTAGAAAAAATGAACTTTCTTCCATAGTTTCACAATGTACTATTATTTTTTCACAGAACACTTTCCTCTCTTAAAAAAGTGATGGAGGAAATCTGTCATCACAATAAGACTGTTTTGATTGGTTGTTGCTGGCTCATTTGATTGGTCTACATAGAATAAGCGCCAAAATCGAGTATGTTTGAATTTTGAAGATTGGATTCTTGACTTTGAATATTTAAAACTGAATAGCATAAGAAAAATTTCATGATTTTATTTATGAGACTTACGTTATTATCGTATAATTTAAACTATTTAAAACAAACTTTAAAATGAAACTTGATCATGTTCATAACCTCAAAAACAAAAAAACAAAGAGATAAATGATACGCGCGAAGCGCGCTAAAAGTAGCTAGATTTATAAAAAATGCATTTAAAAGAATTTTCTTCATTATTATATATTAAAATCTTCAGATTCAAATTGTACACACTGATAAAAAAGCAATCAGTTTTATTATGCAGGTAGCAAAAAACGGACCAAAGACGCGCAACTATAAATGTACGCGCGCTCCATCCAGACAGAGTCGGTTCAATAGTATAAAATCTGGCTGCATGAAAATGTCCTTCTTTGTATACGCGGATCATACATTCTGAAGATGAGGCCAAGATGTAACCGAACACAGATTTAATGATTCTTTAACTCCAAAACATTTTGCCCAAGTCTCGAGAAAATTATCTCCCAATATTTATCGTACTTTGTAAAAGAAGTTCTAGATATTTTGGAAACTAATGTTCATTTTTTATGTTTTCAGTATCGAATGCTTGCGTGTACATAGAAATTATCTTCTACCTTGAATCGCGGGCCAGCGGTGCGTCAATTGAAATTATATACATATAGGTGAAAAGTAACAATGATTTTGCATTGATTTGTAAGTTTTAATAATATTACATACAATTTGAATAATGTTAAACTGTCGCGTCGGATGGCATTATGCGAATTACAGACGTTGCGTCGTCTGTTTCGTTATTTATAAAAAGTTATATTTTGATGACAATACCTGTAGACAATAATTCAGTTTATAAGAAAGGATTAAAAATTGCCATACTACCTCTTAAAATTATTCCATATAAAAGAAATGTAGATGAACTTAAAAAAACTAGAATAATAAGGAGCCCTGTTGAAAATAAACATGTGTTTTTACTATATGTTAATTACACATGACAAAAACATATGTTTTTATTACATATTTTTATGGTGTCAATTCAACAGATGATAAAATCATATGTTAAAATCACATGTTAAAATCATATGTTAAAATCATATGATAAAATCATGTGTTAAAAACATGTGTTAAAAAAAGTTTGATAAAAAAATATCGTAATGAATGTAAAATGAATTTTTATTTACATTTGAGCAATTACAATGTCATCAATTATTAAATTGAACTAAGTAAATACTTAAATGTCCGTAGACTATTAATCATATAATCTATAGTAACGAGTCATGTATAAATTAAATACTGAAATAAAGTTACAGTAAAATAACGCTATCCTATACTAAAAATTAAAACACAACTTTGCACTTATCTTCTTCATTACGTGACTCTGATCTCTATGACTTATCATTTGAATCACTTGATGACTCTCCCGCAGTAGAGCTACTTGAATCATCATAATCCATTTTTCCTGCAATAGAATGATATTTCAGTTTTATTTTGCTATATGTACATGAAATATAGATCTGGTATTTATAGTAAATAGTAACATACCGTTGCGAAATGCCCTCATCAAATAATTAATATATGATCCTAAATCGACTTTCCAATTCTCTTTTATAGAAGATTGATCATCTATTACAACCTTGTTCGTTACAAATGCGAAGAATAGCTCTGCAATAAATAATTAAATAAATATAAATAGAATTTACGGAATAATATACAATAAATAAACAAAATTATAACATATGTTTACTTCTAAGCACTGCTTTCTTGACTGGCGTTAAAGGTTTTTTTGGGGAACGTCCAGGTAAAGATACTGTACATTTATCAACATTTATGGCCCTATTGGCCAACTTATATGGGCCCCATATAGCCTTAGCAAGTCTTTTTAAAAAAAATGTTGGTCTTTTTTCTACCCTTATGACTTTCCATGCTGAGTACAAAATATGTACACCAAATCGCAAATGTATCATCCTAACCTGTAAAAAACGATAACAGTATTAAAAAATACAATATACGATTAAATAATAATAAAAATATACACGCAAACCTTTTTCCCATCTATTTCTTGCACAAAATCTGTCATATCCTTCATTTCTGTAAGACCATCAAATTTATCCGAATCGTATTCAGAATCACTTTTCCTGTCTTTTTTCTTGCCTTTGCTTTTCTTTTTCTTTTTCTTTTCTGTCTTATCATTACGTTTACCTGTACATTTTTTCTTTTCTGTCATTTCATTATCTTTACCTTTGTCTTTATCCTTTTCTGCTGTTTTATTATCTTTATTTGTATGTTTATTTTTTTTTATTTTTCTTAGTTTTACTTTTTGTTTTCATATCATCTATTAAAAATTGTTTATCGATTTCCTGTTCCATTTCTCTTAAAACTTGAGATTGCTTAGTAGGACATGCTGTTGATTTGTGATAAGGCTCTGGAGTTTGACTCTGTTTGTTTGTCTGCCTTTCCTTTAATATATCATGTTTTCTTGGAATTCTTTTTGGTGTCGAATTGAGCAATGGTGAAATTATCCTGTCCATTGAATCTTTAAAAAAAAAAGTAATACAAAACTTGTAATAAACTATGTTAATTATACTCATTATTAATAATAATAATTATGTGCAAAACATTTTTTAATAATTAATAATAATACATACTGTCATTCATCGGTTCATGAGGTATTCCAAATCGTTGAACTGGAGCATTCTCAAAATCTGTATCAGAGGTTTCTTGCTCATCTTCTCTAAATCGTTTTTCCATTCTAAATAGATTATTTTGCGATGAAATCAGAGATGGTGACATTGTCATATCCATTAAATCTATCGAAAAACATTAAAAATTAGAAATACAATATGTAAATATAGTCATTATTAGTCATGAAACCTACTTTCATTCATCGATTTATCAGTCATTGCAAATTGATTATGTACAATATTCTCATCAGCATCCGTGTCAGAGGTTTCTTGATGGTCTTTTTTTTTCAGTTCATCAAATTTAAATATAGTTTTTCTGCATGAAATGAGCGATGGTGACATTGTCCTGTCAATTAAATCTATAAAAAAAGCATAAAAAAGTTTAAAACAAAATATGTAAATCATACTGATTATTAGTCATGAAACTTACTTTCATTGATTTGTTTATCAGCACTTGAATTAGAAGTTTCTTGGCCACTTTTATTTTGTTGTTTTCTAAATCTCAATTGATTTTTCTTCGATGAAATGAGAGATGGTGACATTATCGTGTCCATTAGATCTACGGAAAAAACATTAGAAAACTTGAAATAAAATATGTAAATTATACTCAGTATTAGTCATGAAAGTTACCTTCATTCTTCGATTTCTCAGTGATTCCAAATTGTTCAAATTTAACATCCGTATTAGACATTCCTTGGCCATCTGTTTTTAAGCGTTTTTCAAATCTAAATTCATTATCTTCTAAAGACTCCGCATACCTTTTTGTTGATTGCTTTCCACAGACAAGCTTATTTTCATTCTCGTTATAACCTTGCGTATCTAAAAAATGGTATTTTATATTATCTAAATTTGAAAATCATTTTTAATCTTGGTAAATTAAAATTTGTTTATATTTTTAAAACGTTAGCTTGAATACAATTTACCTTTTGAAAATAGAACTTTTCTTGGTAGTTGTAGATCAATTTTTCTTTGTAATTTATCATTTACAGATTCAAGGAATATAATTTGGTTATTAGCTTCTGCTAAATCTGTCCTCAATGTTTGTATTATGTCTGCTTGTTTTTGAGTTAGCATTTCTAACTTCGAAATCATATTTCCATAATTTTCTGAACATACTTTTTTCTCCTCTTGTAAATTTATTATTTCAATTTTTAATTTTTCGAACTTGTCATTATAATCATTTTTTTCAAATAATAGTTCCTCTTTGCGTAATATATCTAATTTTTGCTCTACTCCTTCAAGGCATTCTGAATCTACAGAACATTGTTTTTTTTTTTTGTTTTGGTCTTTTATCTTCAGCCAAAGTTTTGTATTTTTCATTTCTTTGTTGCTGGAATTTTTATTAAAATTATTTTATGCACATATAAATTTAAAATTGTAAGGAATAAGAATAGAAAATGTTCCTTAGAATTTCTTTTAGCAGTATCATCTTTCGCTTCAATTGTCTGGAGCTCAAAAAGAGCATCACTTGCTCGTTTATTCTGGTACTTGCGTCTTTCTTGAGGATTCAATAGATTGTCAATATCCGCTGTAAAAAATATGTTTTTTGTAGTAAGGCAAAATATTCTTCTTGTCAATAGTATCTTAATCGCTATTTAATTTTTATCGATCAAAAAATTTACAATGTTTCATAAAGATCAATTTAATATATCATGAAACATGAGAAGTTACTCGGGTTACTCACTGGAAATTTCATGGACTTGAGCTGGGGCTTTATCGAGATAAACAAAATTTAAGTGCTGTTTTCATTTCTGGCCAATCAGCGAGCTGGAAATTTTTCAATAGCCAATCAAATTTCTCAACACCTCGAAAATTTCGCCTTGTACCGAACACTCGATAAGGCCCCTGGTGCATATTCTTCATCACCTGTTATTATATTGGTGCGGTAAACAAAGTGTGGTTTTCTGAATATGTCCTTGTCTTGTACAAAATTCTTGATTTTATCTGTTTCGACAATGACAATGGTTTTACTCTTGTCATCGTAAAAGTGTACTGCTGCATACAGCTTCTCTGTACCATCATTACCATCATTGATACTCTCAATCTCATCACTATATATGTCATCCATAACCTGCAAATGAGTTACAATAAAATATAACAAATTTTAATATAATATCCTTTTTATATTGGCTCTTGCTAAACGTACGTCAGGAGCGCTACAGATAGGTATACCTATATATACGTAAAACCTAACCTTCAATTTTCTTTAGTCGAAGAATTAACGCTTGACTAAAGAAAAAAATAGGCATGGATTGACGTTTGACTAAAGAAATAATGTTCGTTACTAAAGACATCAAAATTTGTGAATCAAATTCACTGTTTCACAATAATTTTAATAATTTTTTTCCTATAAGAATAAATACAAACTTAGCCAGAATAACTTACAGCAAATTTAGAAGAATAATAATGTAATTTTGATATACTTACCAAGCTTTTGTGTCTCGTATTATTAATAGTCTCGTTGAAAAGTAAATACGATTAGGTGTCGAATATAACTACATCCTTCTGCGAAAATACCATATATGAACGCGTTTTTCATGTACTTTTTTACACGTGATCGTTTTAAAGAACTTTTATCGACAGGTGTACTTTTTCTCCAGGCACGTATGTTCTTTGAAAACCTCGTACGTCCTTTTGTTAACCGCCGGGCGCCGGATATTCGAATATTATCTATGTAGTGTACAGCACGTAACCGTTAGGGTGCGATCCCATGCGTTCCGAAAAATTTAACGGAACGCATTTAAGCCCGTGAGAGCGAGAGAGAGGTTTCTTCCGCGAATGTCTCTCTCGCTCTCACGGGCTTAATGTGTTCCGTTAAATTTTTCGGAACGCATGGGATCGCACCCTTACACTAACCTTACCTCTAAACAAGGCAATTTTCGAACCTCCATGCCTCGAATGAAGAAAACCAAAAGACGAAAGAGGGCGAGCGTAGCATGCTAATTATCGCACTAGTCTAGTTAAATTTGGCAGTTGGAATTTCACAATTTGAAATCATAAGAGAAGACGAAAATTTTATTGGTACAAAATCAATTTTCTTTATAATGGAATATTGTAATTATATACAGATTGCTTCCAAAAAAATTCCAAAATCAACTAAATTACGTAGGAATAATCGAGGACAGTACGAAAGTAGTAGTGATGGAGATGATAGTATAGAAGATGCACGATGGAAGGTAAGCTTGTTTTAATATCTATTTTATTAGTAAATGCCTATTTCTTATTAATTTTATTATCATTTTGTAATTTTCAATTATAACAAATCTTAATAATGATAATTAATTCAAATTCATGGATAAGAGAAATAAAAGAGAAGTGAGGTTATATTTTGTCTGCAGTTGGAAATACATATGCCTTACAATAATTGAAAATTACACAAAATAATTGAATTTTAAACAAAATAAAAAATTTGTTTGTTCAAAATTATATTTAAATTTATGAAATACTTTTTACATCTAATATCTGTTAATTATATGTTTTTAAACACAAGAATTTGCTGTAAAATAATATATGATAATATATTTTACATATAGGAATGGATGCATAATCTACGAATGCATAATAATGATATAAACACTGATTTGACAAGTGACACAGATGAAAATAGTCTTCAAATATCATCACCTATACAGGAAAAAACAAATTTAATAGATGTTGAAAAACGTAACTCATTTTCCTCAGTTGGAAATGTCTCGACAGAATCAATGCAAATGAGCAACAGAGAATTTGAATTTGCTAGAAATGTAATTCGTACACCAACATCTGAAGAACAGGTTAGTAAAACAATAATAAGAGTTAGAAAATCTTATTTGTAGAAAACTTTAAAGTCACAACGAGTTCATGAGAATTAGACAATATTAAATGTTGTGTTTTTACATAATAAATACATTTTCAATATTTTGTTGATCATTCCATGTTTTGTTAGACGTATGATTTTAATTTTATTTCTATAATTCTATAGTATAATTCAATTTCATTACAACAAAAACATGTAAGATTTTTGAAAAGCCATGTAAATTAATCATTTAATTATTTTTCAATCTTTGACAACTTGAGAAAAATTTTTTCCCCCCTGTCTTAATTTTTGTCGAACCTTGTTGAAATTAAATGCACATCATTCTAATATTTGTTGAGCCTTATAAATATTATTACTATACTCAGAGAGTACACTAACAAGAGCTGTCTCTACAAATTTTTTTAACATAAATGCTTTTAGGGTAGTTTTTCAAAATTTAAAAATTTCTTTCTTAACTTAACAGACTTTCTTAACAATAAGTGTATAGGAATCATATATAAGATCATTTATAAGAAACTGTTAGGTCAAGTGAATTATTGCTACTTGACATAGCAAGCTTTGTAACCTATTGACGAGTTGGGATCCAATGAAAAATCGATTTTTGTTAAATAGTTTTTTTTTCAATTGGACTTGGTTTCCTACTACAAAACATGATTAAATACATATGAAAAACAAAAAGCATCAAATACCAAGCAACCCCCATCCGCCAAACGCCGATTATATATGGGCGGCAGGCAAAAAATAATTCTAATTTCGTTGCGTTTGGCATTTGTATTAATTTTATTTTTTTTACTGATCAGAGTTAAATTTTTTAACTGTTATGTTACACCTTACACTGAGAAAAATGTTATAGTAAATTTTATTATAACTATAATAAAAATTACTATAAAGTATAGGAAGGACGGGACAAATGCACTTTATATTGCATTTTTTTACAACTGTATGAATAATTACAAAATTTTGAGTAATTTTTATTACAGCTGTTGGTTAAACAATATTACGACATAATACAAGTATAGAAGAAGCCTGAAGGAGCGACGACCCGCGGTACTTATACTGTATACATTGAAATGGGTGCGCCAGAATTTCACTAATTTTTTACGCCTTGGGATTATGTTTTTATCTAATATATCCCTCTATATAAAATGCAACCAGACATGCTCGGCGCCATGTTGATTTTTTCTCGAAAATCTCGAAATATATCTCGAAAATCTCGAATCGCGTCAATTGCGTCTGCTAGAGTTAGAGGGACTAGAGTTTTAAATGCGAACTAGATTAAGTTTTGAATACAGATATTGTAGTAATATGTAAATTGTATTTTGTATTATGTTGACATGTTGTTGTATATTACATTATTGTAATTATTGCATTTGTAATATAATAATATTAAAGAGGCGTATACATTCAGATGTTGCACCGTGTTGCATGCGCAGAGATGCAACGTGACTGTGACGCGCGTCATAAGACGGTCATACGACGTCTTAAGACCGTCGCAAGACCGTCGAAAATATGAAGCAAATGACCATACTTTGTCAAGTTCCTGATGACGCTTATCGCCATTTTAACAGATTTGATATTGATAAATGCAACACATATTTGTCTAAAGTTTTTAAAACTCGTATCGTATATTTCTTAAAATAAACTTTTTATATTTAAACTATTTTTTTAATAGCAAAACTTAGATTAAAATTAAAATTCATGACGTGACCAAAACTTTTAAGACGGTCATTCTACATCTATATAGATTTATAGGGTTATAGATTGGATAAATGCAATACATATTTGTCTAAAGTTTTTAAAACTCCTATATATAAATATATTTTATTACAAGAATAAAAGTTACAATCACAAAATAATTTATTAGATTAAATTATCTTTATAATGACAAATATTAAATGTAGCTCCTATTACACTATACTCGGGACTACCGCTTTCAAATGTAGCTCAATCTGAGACACAAAATACAACAAACTTGCGGTGATCATGAATCTGATATAAAAAATAATGTAATAATGAATTTAAACAAAATTATTTAAACAAATTATTGAGAAATATAATTTTTTGAAACTATAATTACGGAACTGTATTATGTTTTGTTTTTGGGGTTGCTAATCACGAATCTGATATCAAAAATAATGAAATAATTAATTTAAACCGGATTATTTATTTAACAAACTATTACAAAAT
Organism: Torymus aiolomorphi; assembly: GCA_036365515.1. Taxonomy (NCBI): domain Eukaryota; kingdom Metazoa; phylum Arthropoda; class Insecta; order Hymenoptera; family Torymidae; genus Torymus; species Torymus aiolomorphi. Next base: position 27,421,708 of record CM070874.1, read on the forward strand.
AGAATTTTTTGAAACTATAATTACGAAACATGTATTAGTACAAGTAGGCGGGGGATATGAGGTCCACGCATGTAAGGGAGTTATGTAGACATAAAAAATAAGCAAAACGATTATTTAAATAACTTGTAAACCCCAGTAGTCAGGGGACATGAGGTCCACGCAGTAATTTGCCCACCACTAAGCATCGAAGCTGAAGATTGGCTCCGATTGGCTGAGAGTTGGGTACCTTAATGCACAAGGTACATTATATAGATACTCATGAATGACAGAAATTTTAAAACGGTAATTTCTCGAAAACACGTAAAATGTAGTTACGTCGTCATTCCTGGAAGCCACATATATGTATTTGCATAAATACTTGACCATTTTGATAGCTTTATTAACAAATTATTAGCAAAATAAAAAAAAAAGAAAATCAGCGCGCGAAGCGCGCGTGTCGAACTCTAGTAATATATAAATGGATAGCTGCTTCGATGTATTACATGCATAAAAAATTTCAATTAAAAATATGCCGCCGTTTTCAAGTTATATTAAGGTAAAAAATTAGAGGGCCGATTCCTTTTCAGATTTTTTTTTTCTCTTTCCTTCAGACTTCGATCAGCTATTTTGTTCCGACCGTTGCTCTCTCGTGATTGGTTTATCCTATATATCTCCTCCACAGCTCTATGCTCTGTGTGTGTGTGTGTGTGTGTGAGAGAGAGAGAGAGAGAGAGAGAGAGAGAGAGAGAGAGAGAGAGAGAGAGAGAGAGAGAGAGAGAATATTAGGCAAGAATAAGTTTGGTTTAGTATTCCATATATGAGGCGTTTCACGTCAACTGTCCCAGCGCACGGCGCGCGAGCCCCAAATCGTGCAATTTCTAACTCATGTTTATGATACTAAAAAGTACTTTAAAAAATTGTTTGATAAGCGTTTTCGACGTATTTTTTCCTCAGCTTTCCAATAATGTAGGTAGTTTTTTCGAAATTTTCTATTTTCATCTTCAAAAACTCTTTCGCATTCTATTTCTCGCACAAAACATCTCGGGCACTCTTTGAAAAATATCCTATCCTACGTAAAAAATGCTCAGCTTTCGATTTAGAGGGTTAAAAAAAATATAAAAAATACACTTTACGAGATATAACATGTTTTCTACTTTTTGAAGCTGAAAATGAAAAATTTTGGAAAAACTGTTTACGTCATTGGAAAGCTGAGGAAAAAATATGCCGAAAATGTTTATCAAACAATTTTTTTAAGTACATTTTAGTATCATAAATATGTGTTAAAAATAGCACGATTTAGGACTCGCGTGCCGCGCGCTGGGACAGTTGACGTGAAATGCCTCATATGTAATTCCTTACTAACAATCACCTTAACTTTTGAAAACTATATAAAAATCTTTCCAAAATTTGTTTATGAAAACAAATGATCTTTTAACAACAATTATTTTAAAAGATCTGCAGAATCTATGAAAAATGTTTCCTTTAAAAGGAAAGCATCAACATCTTTTTCTCGAAAATATATTTCATTTATCATTTATCTAAAACTAATTTAAAGTAGAATTCAGAAAACTTTCTACGAAAGTATAAAATAAGGCAAGTACACGTTTTTCCTGGAATCTGTAAGAATTAAAAGAATTATTTTCATATGTCTTTACGCAACTTCCCTCTCTCTCTCTCGCTCGCTCTCTCGCTCCCTCTAATCCTCCCTCTCCCTTAACATGTGTCAAACTCTGTACCAAGAATTTTAATGAGAGCCTAAATGTTTTTTTAAAACAATCAGTAAAACAAACAGTATTCTTAATAAAACTTTCTACGAAAATATAAAATAAGGCAAGTATGAGTTTTTTCTGCATAATCTATAAGATAATATTTATGATTTTGTAAAAGAAATCAAATAAATACTAGCGAAAAAGTCTTTTACCTCTTCGAGCCAATATATGCTCAAGAAATTGTATGTATAGTACATTCCCATTGTTCACTGCAAATTAAACAATCGAAAGTTTTGAAATCAATTATCGGTAGTTAAGTAATGCAAACAGATGCTCACCGAAATAACTGTATGACTGTTCTCAGAAATGTATACAAATTTGTTCATCCTTCTATACAAATTAAACACAAGAAAGTACTGAAATCAATTTAGTTTATAGTCAAGTATCCGTAAGTTAACTTGACTAACATAATAGAACTTTTCGTAATTCGGGTGTACGAACATTATTTTTCATCATTGTGAGCGCAATGTATCTACATAAAACCTTTTTCTTGCAAACATATTGTGGACCATTTAACCCCTTACGAAATGATGGTACATAGTTACCATCCCTATTTTTCCTTATTCTTTCTCAATTTTGAATTTTCTATAGTATAATATTACGCATCTTGGGAGGACAAGAGAAGAAAATTCTAGAGCTGCTCTAGCAGGGGTGGTCCTCTGTTCTCCCATACATACTTGGCAGGCCCGACGGTTTGCAGTTTACAGGTGGACTATTTCCATAAATGTACAATACTAAATTTTGGCATAAATTAATTAACAATGTTTATATGAGTCCACTATAAATAATTATGTTCACTCTAATTTTTAATTAATTTCGTTTATATAATCGACCTATTGGAAAGGTTTCAGGGAATTGATTTCGTTGCTAATTTATTTCTAGGCGTATTTTTGCATAAGAATGCATAAAAAATTAAAATTAATTCAAATGCCAAACGCAACGAAATTAGAATATTTTTTCGCCTGCCACCCCTATATAATCGGCGTTTGGGGGATGGGGGTTACTTGGTATTTGATGTTTTTTTGTTTTTCATATGTATTTAATCATGTTTTGTAGTAGAAAACCAAGTCCAATTGAAAAAAAAAACGATTTTACAAAAATCGATTTTTCGTTCGATCCCAATATTGCAAACTTCACACACATTCCTTGTTAATAACTTAAAAACAAAATTCCATTTTAAAAAATAGTTTGTAGGAGCGTGCTTATGAAAAATTTACCATCAAAACGATAAAAAAAAAAATTCAAATTTTACGCGATTTTAACCCAAGCTGTCCTCCTTAAAGGTTAGATATAAAACTGTACGCATAGAGACTATTTTTCTTTAAGTACAAGAGTTCTAAATTATATTTTTACAATAAACAAGGGATTTTTCGGTTATTATTAAGTGATTGCTAACCTTAAAATAAATGTAAAATAAACTTTCTTGAAGAATAATATAAATAAATGTCTTTATTGGAATGTTTTTCACAGATATTTACTTTAATATGTAAACACACACGTGTACACACACACACACACACACACACACACACACACACACACACACACACACACACACACACACACACACACACACACACACACACACACACACACACACACACACACACACACACACACACACACACACACACACACACACACACACACACACACACACAGACACACACACGCACGCACGCACGCACGCACACATGCACGCACGTAATCTCTTAAATAGTTAAATAATTTATATAATTATTATTGACAGAATTCCTGGATAATGGATGACTTTCGAGAAGAGTTTGAAAATGCTGATGATGATAACGAATCTATTGGTGATAGTGATGATGATTCTTTTGTTGATGCGAATGACGATTTTCGGGAATGGATGAACAACGATTATCAATCAGATTCTTCTCAAGAAGGTATAGATTTTGATATATTAAGAAGTACACTAGAAAAGGAAGAAACGAACAAGATAATTAATGAGCCGCTTGTTGTAAGTACAGCAGAAATTATTTTTGCTGTTTTCAAATTTGCTCTTGTCTACAATCTCTGCCAATCAGGAATAGCAGATCTTTTTAAAATGATAAATGCATTTCTCGGCGTACGAAAGTTACCAGATACCCGGTATTTAGTTGATAAGATGTTTAATACGAAGACTGGAGTCGAATACCACGCTGTCTGTCCTTATTGCAACAAATATGTAAAAAAATTCAATCGCACAGAACGAAACTTAAAATGTATTTTCTGCAATGAAAATATTTCATTAAAAGATCCAGGTTATTATAATTATTTTGCGACTCTAAATGTAGATAACAATATTTCATTATTAATTCAAAAAAATGCTGAATATTTAAACTCAATATTTGAAAAACGAAGGAAAAACAGCGAAAATTTTGAAGATTTCACTGACGGTATTTTATATAAGGAGTTCTACCGCTCATTACCTGAAAATGAAAGAACAAATTACGTAACAGCAACATTTAATAGTGATGGCACTCCAGTATTTAAGAGTTCTAAGTTCGCTCTCTGGCCTATTCAAATGACTATTAATGAATTACCATTCGAAGATAGAACAAATAAAACAATTACATTTGGAATTTGGTTTGGAAAAGAAAAACCGGACATGAACATCTTTTTAAAACCTTACGTTAATTACATGAATAATCTAGCCAATGAAGGTATTAAATGTAACATAAATGGCATAAAAAAACAAATAAAAGTATATACTTTGTGTTGCTGCGTCGATTCCGCCGCTAGATCTCCAATGCAGGGTATCGTGCACTACAACGGTTATTTTGGATGCTCGTGGTGCTTGCATCCCGGTTCTTATATTCGCTCTATAAGAGGCGGTGCCATTAAATACATTTTATTCGATGAACAATCGCCAAAAAGAACTGAGAGGGAAATGTGGAAACACATGCAGCTGAGTGTAACATCTCCAAACCCAGTTTTTGGGGTTAAAAAGCCATCAATCTTGGTTAATTTGAGATCGTTTAATGTTGTATCAGGATTTGTACCGGATGCTATGCATTGTATTTGTTTAGGCGTAGTACAGCAATTCATGGTCTACTGGTTCGACACTCGGAATATGCCCTATTCAATGACTAAAAATGAAGCGTGTGAAGCTGATACAGTTATGTCGGGTATAAAAGCGCCTAACCAAGTCGCTCGATTGTCTCGACCTATTAAAGATAGACACTGGTGGAAGGCACGAGAGCATGAGAATTGGCTACTTTTCTACAGTATTCCGATCCTGTCGTGTTTTCCGCGTATGGCGATGTATACACAACACTGGATGCTTTTAGTGGAAGCATTTTATATACTTAGTAAAATCAGCATTTCTCGTACAGAACTAAGATGCGCCGATGATTTACTGAAAAAATTTGTTGCTTACACAGAAGTTTATTATGGAAAAAGTGCCATGACGTATAATATACATCAATTGTTGCATTTAGCACAAAGTGTTGCAGATTGGGGACCATTGTGGAGTCATAGCGGATACTGTTTTGAGAATGGAAACGGACAATTAGTGCGAAAAATTCATGCTGCTAAAGGTGTTATACACCAATTATGCCGGTCAATCGCTATGAACCAAAGTGAAATAATTCTACAAGAGCACGCTTCTTTGAATTTGGATTCAAACATTATTGAATTTATATCGTATCTTGATAAAAAACATTCTAAAACAACTTTAAAATCAGCAAATGCAAGGTATTTTGAACGGTTTCGTTCAACAAAAAGAAAGTGGATTAGAGAATTAAATTTATCTGTTAAAAGCCTAACATATCAAAAAATAGTTAAAGCGAGATGTCTATATACATCGTGTAAAAACAGAAGAATTAGATCTGATAATTCTTTTGCATTAACTACAGATGGTCTTTACATCAAGATACTTGAGTTTATAATTGACGAAGTTACAATGCAAGAATACACAGTTTGTAATATAATAAATGTAGTAAATGTCTTTGACCACTGTCATAATATTAAAAAGATTGTACAAATTCAGCAAAATGTATTAGCTATTAAGACTGAATTCATAGATAAAGTATGTATCTTTATAAATAATAATAATATCATGTATATTTGTGCAGTACCGAATTTATATTATTACTAATAAAAATTTAATTTAAAAAAAATTATTCAGAAAAAAACGTCTAATTTTTATTATTTATTAGCTACATGTTTTTAACTCATAATTTTAACACATGTTTTTAACACATGATTTTATCATATGATTTTAACATATGATTTTAACATGTGATTTTAACATATGATTTTATCATCTGATGAATTGACACCATAAAAACATGTTATAAAAACATATGTTTTTGTCATGTGTAATTAACATATAGTAAAAACACATGTTTATTTTCAACAGGGAGCATACGTTTTGGATATTTAAAAAAAAAAAAGTTTAAAGATATTAATTATATTAGAGGTAATATTTATTCATTAAAGATTAAATTCTCGATATCAACTGAGGATGCTATTCAAGTACGCTTACAGACATTTTTTTACATTCAGAAAAGTTGAGCACAAAATGAGCACTGTCCGATATACGTTCAAAATAAAATTTATAGTTTTTTATACATAATTGGGTAGTTTTTTCTGCATTTGCTCATACGTTTTTCGAAATAAAATATTAATTAATTGTACTTGTATTGTATCGAAATTAATAAAAAGAAATATTTTCATTTAAAGCTATCTATCAAGATGAAGGAAGATTGCTTAATAGTTCAAATGCAGGGTTCGAAAAAAGCAGCTCCAACCAAAAAGAATTCGAAGCGAGTGGTCATAAAGAAGCCCCTCCTTCCTGGGACTTTGAGCTTCTTGCTAGGGAGAAAAGTAAGGAAGAGAGGACCAGAGTCACACTGGAACTGAAGGTGCTCAAATTATGCACAAAGTTAAATATAGCCTTCGAAAATATCCCGGTGCTTTTAAATGAACTGCAGGACATCGACCAAAACTGCATTTGGAAAGGTATTAAAATAGGCGCTACAAAAGTGCGAAACATGATCGTCAATGTTGTTGAAGAGGAATCGAGAGAAGAGTTAGCTGCTGTACTAAGGGAGCATTATTTTTGTATATGTATTGACGAATCTACAGACGTTTCAAAGGAAAAAGCTCTCGCGATCATTGTAAGGTACGTTGACCCAAATGATATCTACGTACAATGCAAGACGTGGGACCTAGCACGCATAATCGAAAAAGAAAAAAAGCGAATGCTACAGCACAACGATTATTCGATTGCTTAATAAACTCCTTTAACCCATTAACGCGCAAATGCACATTTTTGTGCACACATTTTCAAGTACAGAATTCTATTGGAAAAACAAAGTCATTTTTATCCAAAATCCTATATAGGGGGTTTTCGAGGGTGCTCTTTCAGAATCTGCAACTTGTAAAAAAAAGTCAGTAAGTGTATTATTTTTGAGTTTTTTTTTTAAAAAAGTCAAAAAATTTAATAAAATTTTTTTTTCAAATCAATTTTTGTTACTGTTTCTGTTTTTAGATAATCATATTACCGCCAGAAATCGCGGTCCGAATGTCTGGCGTTTCCAAAACACTGGTTGTGAATCCTTTTTCCCCTTTTAGCTTTTCCAAAATGGCGGATTTTGTGAAACAGCGTAATATTAAACTTCATGATTTTTTTTCTCGAAATGTATGAACTTAACGAAAAAATGTTATAGAACAAAAAATGCTTAGAATCACTCAAAAAATACGTATGAATTTTTTCAGAAGTTTTTGAACTAATTTTGAATTTTTTAATTTTTAACATTTTTGAAAAATCAAAAAATGTCTCAAAAACTTCTGAAAAAAAAATCATACGTGTTCTTTGAATGATTCTAAGCACTTTTTATTCTATAAAATTTTTTCGTAAAGTGTATTTTTTTCGAGAACAAAAATTTTGAAATTATGCGTTACATAAACACACAAAACGTTGAATGGATTGAAGACTGTATAATCGTCATTCTGCCACTATAAATATGTAGTAAAATATAGCGTTGCCCAGATCTCACCACGGCGAGGTAGACGATGCAAGAGAACCTTCTTCTTTTTTTTATATATTTTTTTATGTTTTATATTTTTTATATTTTTTATATTTTATTCTATTCTTTTGAATGTATAGAGAGAAAACAGTTTTTACAAACATGTAAACCACACACCTTGGAGAGCTTTCTAGTTCTTAGAGAACATTGTTTGTTAGAACAGTTTCTTTGACTTGCGGACTGAACGGCATTACTGAATTTGTCATTACATGTTTTTTTTTTCCAAATAGCATTTAGCAATAGCCATACAATCATCTTTAGTACCTATTTTTTTGCTCTTACCTGCTGTTGCAACATTGTACAAGACAGTGGCGTTGGTAATTGCTATTTGGATACCTCTGATAAAAATGACCCAAGTGACCCACTGTCTTGTACAATGTTGCAACAGCAGGTAAGAGCAAAAAAATAGGTACTAAAGATGTTTGTATGGCTATTGCTAAAAGCTATTTGGAAAAAGAAAAACATGTAAAGCTCAAATTCAGTAATGCAGTTCAATCCGCAAGTCAAAGAAACTGTTCTAACAAACTAATGTTCTCTAAGAACTAGAAAGCTCTGCAAGGTGTGTGGTTTACATGTTTGTAAAAACTGTTTTCTCTCTATACATTCAAAAGAATAGAATAAAATATAAAAAATATAAAAAATATAAAACATAAAAAAAATATATAAAAAAAAGAAGAAGGTTCTCTTGCATCGTCTACCTCTCCATGGTTAGAACTGGGCAACGCTATATTTTACTACATATTTATAGTGGCAGAGTGATGATTATACAGTCTTCAATCCATTCAACGTTTTGTGTGTTTATGTAACGCATAATTTCAAAATTTTTTTCTCGAAAAAAATACACTTTACGAAAAAATTTTATAGAATAAAAAGTACTTAGAATCATTCAAAGAACACGTATGATTTTTTTTCAGAAGTTTTTGAGACATTTTTTGATTTTTCAAAAATGTTAAAAATTAAAAAATTCAAAATTGGTTCAAAAACTTTTGAAAAAATTCATACGTATTTTTTGAGTGATTCTAAGCATTTTTTGTTCTATAACATTTTTTCGTTAAGTTCATACATTTCGAGAAAAAAAATCATGAAGTTTAAGATTACGCTGTTTTACAAACTCCGCCATTTTGGAAAAGATAAAAGGGGAAAAAAGATTCACAACCAGTGTTTTGGAAACGCCAGACATTCGGACCGCGATTTCTGGCGGTAATATGATTATCCAAAAACAGAAACAGTAACAAAAATTGATTTGAAAAAAAAATTTTATTAAATTTTTTGACTTTTTTTTAAAAAAACTCAAAAATAATACACTTACTGACTTTTTTTTACAAAATAAGTTGCAGATTCTGAAAGAGCACCCTCGAAACCCCCTATATAGGATTTTGGATAAAAATGACTTTGTTTTTCCAATAGAATTCTGTACTTGAAAATGTGTGCACAAAAATGTGCATTTGCGCGTTAATGGGTTAAAATGTATAATATACCCATCACAAACATTTATACATGCTGTTTTGATGGATGCCAGACGATGATTGGTGAGAAAAGTGGTTTGAAGGTCAAATTGCACGAAGTCATACTGGACATTACATGTGTTCAATACCCTGCACATATGACTCATCTATGCGTGCAGTATGAAATGAAAGAATTGCCAGAAGAAATGATGAGACTCTTCACCAATATCCATACTATGCTGAGAAGCGCCAACAGGCTACACGATTTTCAAGAAGTGCAAAATGAGTTAGGTATAGTAGCCCATAAAATTGTGTACATGTCGATGACGCGCTGGCTATCGCTAGAGGCGAGTGTCAATAGAGTCATTGAACAATATGACGCACTGTTAATTTTTGCAGAAGGGCTAAGTAATGATGAAGACGCGGTAGCGGGCAAAGTTGTGGATTATATGAGAAATCTAACGACGATACAATATTTATAATTACTCCGCAAAATTTTAGGAGAAATGAACATTTTAAATAAATTTTTTCAAACGCGAGGCGTTGTAATTCATAATGTAGCAGGGAACATAGAAAAAACGTACAAAAACATCGTTTCCTGCTTTTTAAAGCGCCAGTATGTTATTTCGACTTCAGTAGCCGATATTGATTTATTAGATGAAAAGAACTATTTGCGATTCTCAGAATTTGAATTAGGAAGTGAAATAAGAGAATTCTTACTTTGTAAAAATAATGAAAGTGAAATTTTTTGCAAAAACAGTTTCAATTTCCTTATATCGATATCAATCGAAATGAAAGACCGATTTAATAATTTTAATAACCCGATATACCAATTCGCCATGTGCTTAGATCCACAACACGCCACGTCTTCATTATTTCGGGAACAACACCCCAAGATTATTGTTCAATTGTTACATACGTGTAAAAAATAGTGAACAATGAAGAGCTTATTATACAGATTGAAGAGCAATGAGAAGAAATAGCAAAAATTTCTATTCCTGAGGACATATTAGCCCCCGAAACAAAAATTGAAGACTTTTGGGTGTACATTGAGCATTACAGAAATGAAAACGGCACAATGCCTTACGATGCCATTAGCGACTTCGAGCTTTTATTCCTAACTATACCGCATGCTAATGCGGACCCCGAAAGGTGTTTTAGTGCCTAGAACAATATCAAAACGAAAAACAAGAATAAAATGTTAGTTGAAACCGTCGATGTAGTATGATTAATGTAGGTCTTCATCGTCGTTATTATAAGAAAAAATATGCCCAAGGCAAAGTTAATTGAAAATATGTTTATTTAATTATATATATATAAGATTTACTTACCTTTAGTAGTACTCACCTTTCTTCACTTTCCTGGGGTTATAAAAGATACAAAAATAAATACCTTCAAATTGAGTAACGAATAATGAACGTCAAATGTCCCAGAAGTAATATTTTTGATTTGTTTAAATTGCCGTGTCAATTCGGAAGACGTCGGAAGCCCTAACTTTACACATTTTTTTGCGGATTTTATTATACTTGTGTGAGCGTACGCACGCAAAGCTCATCTTCGAGAGCTCGGCACCTCGTGTGCTCTATTTTGTTCACTCAAAAGCACACGCGCTCGAAGCTCGTCTTCGAGAGCTGGACTCCTCGAAAGCCCTACAAACTAAACTATTGAAATTTGTAACCCTCATTTTCTTACAATTGAACAAGCAAGGTTGATTTTCAACGGAGATTTCCCGAGGTTTTGGGAAAGACACGCGCGCAAAGCTCATCTTCAAGAACTTCACTGTTTTGAGCTGCTGAATCCAAATTTCGTGGTGCTCACTCTAACAGCTTGACCGTAAAAAGTAAAGTTATAAACAAATTAATTGTTTAAAAGGCTACATGTATTTCTGAATCTAAGTATTGTAACAGACCAAATTCTGTTTCAAAATTTTTATTTTTTGATTTGTAATCTTTTTTGTCTTTACACTTATTAAGCTAGATTCAATAGTTTTCTAGATAACGCGATGTGATATGTGAGCTTTCCAATTCTAAAACTCGTATCTCGAAAACTACTGGATTTACTTAAATAAGTATAAGGAGAAAAAAGTTTGTAAATAAAAAAATAAGAATTCCTAATCAAAGTTGCGCATGCTACGATAGTTATATTCAAAGATACAACGTTTTAAGCAATTAATTTGTTTATCACTTTGTACGGTTAAACTTTTCCAGGTGAAAACAAATAGCGGTTACGGAAAGTATTGTAAACCACTTGACTAAAAATAATTTTAGTGCCATTAAAAAATAATTATTAAATTAGTGATTCATATAAGATCGTTATGCAACTCAATAGACATTATTTTAAGGACATTCTCCGAGAAAACGATTTTCTTGTGATTTTCCTGAAACTTGCAGAGATCGTTTGATTTAATGTCCTTAGTACATGCTTGAAAGCCTCACGTCAATAGCGGTATTCAAAACAAAAACATTTGACTTGAAAGTTTCAGTGTTAACACGGGATCCGTATCTAAGTTCGGTTGAAAAATACATTTTGATGTACTGTAAACAAAGTTTTCTTGGTGTGTGTTTTTTGCTTCCTCCTAGAGAAAGCTTTGTGATAGTAAATTTTTGAGTTGTTGTAAAAACATGTTATAATTGTGTTCCGAGGTGTTAGGAATCAAAATACATGGTTTTTGAAAAATGTCTGTACGGATGTGTGTGTGTGTGTGTGTGTGTATGGGTGTGTGTGTGTGTGTGTGTGTGTGTGTGTGTGTGTGTGTGTGTGTGTGTGTGTGTGTGTGTGTGTGTGTGTGTGTGTGTGTGTGTGTGTGTGTGTGTGTATGTGTGTGTGTGTGTGTGTACGCCTGGATCTCAGTTTCTACTCGGTCGATTTTGACCGGACAGGTCTCATTTTTTTTGTTCTTTTGCATGATGGCGGGTCAAAAATCCGTTTTTTGATTGGGGCGATGCGTTTTTGTTTTTTTTTCAAATTTTCGATTTTCTCAAAACTGTTTTTTGAATTTTTTTAATGATAGGATCGAGTTATTCGAATCTGATGGGTAGCGTTCGAAAGAGAATTAAAATACCTATATTTTCTAAAAAAAAAAAGTTTCTAGCTATCACGGTTCCTTTGTTATTAACAAAAACGTGTTTTTTTTTAGAAGCTTATAACTCCTAAACTTAACGGTCAATTTTTTTTAAGAAAAATCATGATAATACAGAATATAAATAGCTATAATCTGCTAAAATTTGAATACATTCTGTAGGCTAGATTTTGAGTAAAAAAATTGAAAAATGAAAAAAAATCAGTTTTGTATGTCCAACGATTACAAGAGTAAAATTGACTTAATGGCTTCAAAATTCCTTTTAGAGGTAGATTTTTTATAGTTCTCGGTCGAGTTCTTTGGGCAAAATGATTGGTCCATAAATTTCAGAGATATTTGAGGTTAAAAATTTTAACGGCTCTATGTATCTGAATGGGGAGGGGGGGGGGACATTCGAAAGAGAATTAAAATACCTATATTCTCTAAAAAAAATTAATTTTCTATCTATCGCGGTTCTTTAGTTATCATCAAAAATAAATACGTGTTTTTTTTTTAAATCATAACTCCAATGATGTGTAACAAAATTAATTAAAATGTTTCAAAATTATATCTATTATAATCTGTTATAATTATTAATTATGCATTATGAATGCATTATATTCTGCATTATTATAATTTATTTGTGAGTTATGAACTTTTTTTAAAAAAAACACGTTTCTGTTAATAACAAAAGAACAATGATAGCTATAAATTTTTTTTTTCTTAAAAAATATGAATTATGAAATATAATATAAAAAAAACACGTTTTTATTAATAACAAAACAACCGTGATAGCTATTTGTTTTATTATAAAATATAGATATTTTACTTCTATTTCAAATGATAACTTTATTTATCAGCTCAAAATTTATATAAATTTGATATAAATAAATAATAAATAAATAAATAAATTTAAAAATTAACAATTTTTAATATTCATAAATGAATTTAATTATAATTAAATTATAAAATTATGCAATAAATAAATATATAAAAATTATGCAATAAATTTTTTAAAAAATTATAAATTTTGTTATTAAAAATTAATTAAAGGAATCAACAAATTATTTTTTATGATATAATTTTCAATATGGCGAGCGATATTAATTTCAGAGAAATAGCAACATAAAAGAAACTCCATGCTATTTGTGTACCTATATATAGTCACACCGTGTAAGTGCTATTTATTTAAATATCGTATTGACACCTTTTATCTTACACCGACATTTTTTTTTATTTTTGGAATAGTGTATAGTGAGTCATGAAGGGTTTCATTCATAAATAATATTTTTAAATCACAATTTTTGCGATATTGATGATTTGAGTCGGAGAACGTCCTTAATCGTTGTAAATCCAAAATAGTGGCTATTTTAAGTTTTTCGCGATTTGAATTTCTTGAATTCAAACATTATTTAGTAACTTTCCTCCTATTGGCACTTTAATAATTATGAGATCTTTTAAAAATTTCTGTTCTGCTACTTTTGAGATTCTTCATGAATTTATTCGTGTCTATATCTTTTTATTTAGTACGGTGTCCTGCTATCTTCATATCATGCTAGCAGTGCACCCGAGTTTTTCAAACAAAATGATTAAAATGCATGCGACAAAATGAATACCTTGATGATTCAATCACGAATAATGAGCGACAAATGTTCCAGGAGTATATTTTTTTTTTATTTTTTGAAATTGTCCTGCCAACTCGGAAGACGTCGAAAGCCCCAACATTACACAGTTTTTTGCGAAATTTTCTTATATTTATGTGAGTGTAATACATGCAAAGCTCGTCTTCGAGAGCTCGACTCCTAGTGCACTCTGCTTGTTCAATTTATATCGTAAATTCCCCTATGCTTAAAGAAACGGACAGGCTCGAAACTTGTCCTCGAGAGCTGGACCCTACTAACTATTCAAATTTGTAATTCTGATTTTCTTACATTGCAACGAATGCTAGCGCGTGAAGTTAGTCTCGAAGAGATTCACTATGCGTGCGCTCCAGCTAGTTTCATTTTTAGCGGAGATTATCTGAAGTTTCAGATAAGACACGCGCGCGAAGCTCATCTTCAACAGCTTCACTGTGCTCAAGCCCAGATATATCTAAATATATAAAAAAAAATATCCCGTCCATTTAATGTTTAAAATAAATGAATAAATGAATAAATATATTCAAAAAATAATAATAATATAAATAAAAATAATATATAATTTATACAAAATATCCCAAATATATCTAAAATCAAGCCCAGACTATACTAACAATATTGTAAGTTGCAATGGGGATTTCCTATTATTAAGTGAACACCCTCTACTCTTTACACGTCTAATTACCCTTATTTTGAATGCGCGGCAGCTTGTTAATAACAATTAAACTTCGCACGCGTGCTTGGAAAAACAATAAAGTAACAAATTTTCATTTAAAAATAAGGTACTAATTGCATATTAGAACTAGAAAGCAAACTTCGTACCCATTAAAATGAAAAAAATTAGAATAAAATTTTTCCGTCTGCTTCGTACCGTATTGGAAATATTTTCAAAATATAGAACATATTTACTGCACTGATTAAAAATTGCGTTGTTATTTTATAAATTACACTGACATGCAATGTAGGTCTCTCCTCCACCTCATTTTATTTCTATTTCTTACAATTGCAACGCCGTCGTCGCATGATACCGAATAAAGCTCTTCCTTATCCTCTGAGTCGGTAACGTAGATATAGGACCGATAGGTGGCGCGTATCGTGTGGACGTGTACAATTTCTGCTCCGATTTTATAGCGATTTTCGATTGATTGTTTTGAAGTGTTTTTTATAAAGAGTGGTGTACTGTACTGTGCAAGAGGTGCTGTTCTAGTGTGTTACAGTGCATGAGCCGTGGATGCAGTAAAATCTTGGAAAACGGAGTCTACATACATCACTGCAGCAATCGATTGATATCGGCTCGACTTTGTCTCGACCCTCTCACAATATTTGCCAACCGTCGGAGCAGAGGTTAAGGCCCTCACCTAGCACAACCGCGTCACCTAGCCTGTAAGTCAGCTACACTATAATACATGCGCGCACACACCTCTCTGCCGACAAAAACAAAACAAGCCTGGCTGACTGGAGACACTAACACACACAAACACAGCAGAAGTGACCTCCGGCATTGCGTACAGTGTAGCATGGCGAACAGGTATGTCGTCTGCAAGGAGTTCTCGACTCAGATACTTGGCTTGTAACCGGCCCTGCCATTCTAAGTGCGCGGGGAAAAAGAAGGATGGCCCATGCAACCTGTGCCGCAATGCCTTGCAGTCGCCAGCTCTGCAAAAATCTGACGACAGCAAGCGTGAATCGTTAATAAAGTTGCACACGCCACCAAAGAAGACACTCACGCCACCAAACAAGATGCTGACTCCACTATATAAGACGCCTACGCCACCAAACAAGACGCTCACGCCACCAAACAACACGGCATCCGTCAAGTCTCGTCAGGTGAACGCGAAAGTATCATCGAAGCGGGGTACGTCGACGAATTCTCGTCAGACTCCACACCATCAGCTGCCCTTCCTCGTACCGAGGCCGACGCCGTCACCGGCGCGCTCGCAGGTGAGCGGGACGCACACTACCACTGACGGATCTAACACTGCAGCAAAGCAGGTTGCAGGGACGCTGGCGCACGGGATTTTGGGAATCGGTGTTGGACGGCACAGTAGCCCGGCGCATCTGATACCTGTTCGGGCACCAACAACCGAAGTTTTCGATGCTGCTTCCAACACTGCTGACAATAATCATGCCGATACCAAAGAATCATCTGTCGATACAACCGTTTCTCCTGCCGTTGCTGCTGATGGCGCCACTGTAGCTGCTACGACCACACGAAGAGGTGCGACACCGCCACCCGCATCAATTACTTATAATAATATAATTATCCCGCAGAGCACATTAGATCTTTTCTTCCAACATTTTGATATGCCCCAGAAGAGGTATGATGACATTAAGACCCATATGAGCCGATATCATGTGTCCACCGTAGATTCCTCATTTCTAGCACCAGCAGCTGAGGAGATGAATAAGGATCTGGTGACACGTATGTCGACTCTGCAGGAACTAGTGACGAAGCAGACTTCCCAGCTGGAGGCACTGCGTATCGATCGTCAGCTGCTTTTAGATGAAAACCAGCTCATGAAAGAGCAGATCAATAATCTTCATGTTAATCTAAGTGTTCTCCGGGATCGTACACACGCCGCGAATGATTTCACTTCAGGAAATGACGAGCTCCCAGGCGCAAATGCGACAGAGTGCAGTGGTGGGGGCAGCGAAATCGTGATCTCCTGCGGCATTGATTGTGGAAAAATCAACATGCTGCCGGAGAACTTCAGCTTCGCCGTACTCAACACTGTACTCTCATCGCTCTCAAAATCAGACATAAAGACCGTTAAGCAGGTGTCACCTAATAATAGTATGCGGGAACCTCTCACACAGCACAACAATTTACCTGTAATATCCGATAATGCTGACAAAAGTGAAATCATTGACGGTCCAAGGAGTGCATTCTCATTGCTAGTTAGACTGTCCATTGAAGGATTACTTACGAAAATTTTTAAAGAGAAAAGAAAGTTCACCAGTTTCTCGCTGGTGGACTTAAATCTATCACTTCTTGGGGACATTTGAACCACTACAGTAAGCCAAACAAACATTATTACTTAAAAAAAGACACATATAATGAATTTAAAAAGTTAAAAACATATGCAAAAACAATTGGTCTTAAATATGTTTGGCATAGAGCTGGAAAATTCCTCACCAAGAAGGGAGATGGGGAGAAAGCGTACGTCTTTTCTACAAAAAAAGAGTTGGATAACATATTGTTACAATCGCAAAAAATAAATAAAAATAAAATCCACACAAATGATAATGTGCAAACTGAATCGCAAACTGACAACAACAAAAATAATAATAATAATAATAATAATAGTAAAAAGCTTACTATTTCTAACGACACTAATGAAGAACATGATGAGAAAAATCCGAAACAAAGTAAAGTTGAGAACAAAACAAAAGCAAAAAATAAAAAACCAAAACTCAGAAACTTATAAATATACAAATGCTACCACCTCAAAACGTTATCTCTTCCGCGTGACTAGATAAACTCTACACTGGAAGTCGTAAGAGAGATCAGAGAGTGCTGAGAGCATTCTTTATTAATGCGACTTCTTTTAAGAAGCACATTGGTCAAGTCCGCATATTTCTATGCGATAACCCGACCTACGACTTATTTGGTGTGGTAGAAACTAGGCTGGACCACTGTATCTCGGATGACGTCATTCAGGTCAAAGGGTTTAAGGTATTTAGGCAAGTCAGAAACCTGGATGGAGGAGGTGTTGCCCTTTATGTACGAAAAACCTACACATGTGAGATTCTAACATCATGATCTGACACGCAAATGAGCGGTAAACCAGAAAAACTGGAGTATATTTTCTGTTCCGTCAAAAAGGGTGGCACCGAGCCATTACTGGCATCAGTCATTTACAAACCTCCAGGCATATCATTTACCAAAAAATCTGATCTTATTGACAAATTAAGACACTGCTGTTCTTGTTTTTCGCGGAAACTTATCCTGGAAGACCTGAATGCCAACCTCCTGAAAGATGGCTATAAAGCACAATTTGTCCGCAAGTTGTTAGCTGAGCTATCGCTACAGGTGGTGCAGCATGGTGCTACGAATCATCACACACGCAGCTCTCATACATGGGTTGACCTTATTCTTGTCGATGAAAATGATACAATACTGAACGCACGTAACATCCCGGCGAACTTCCACAGCACTCATAACATAATCGACGTGTCTCTCACGTCGGTACAACAGCCACTAGACATCATTAAACCCATTGAATATAGGAGCTATAAAAATATTAATCCATCCGAACTGGCTAAGGTTTTGAGTGCTTGTGATTGGTCGTCATTTACTGACAGTACCAATATTGACATTGACGTGGCTCTAAGCTGCCTCTGCGACAACTTAACGAGGACGATAGAACAACTTGCTCCACTAAAAACTTTAATACCTAAAAAGAACAAGCTACCGTGGGCTGGAGCAGAGCTAAACCGACTGCAACAAAAACGTGACGCTGCCTAAAGACGTTATAAGAGGACAAGAGACAAATTTTTCTTAGAACAATTCTTATCACTCAGACAAACTGTTGATGACCTGGCTACACAAGCTAGGTAATCGTACTATCATAATAGACTGTTGGAGACCCTTGCAAATGGAAATGTTTGGAAGGAGCTCAAAGACCTGAGGCTGCTATCCAAACCGGATGAGGATTTGAATGGCCTAGCACCGGATGAGATGAATCAGCACTTTGCTGGGGTGTCAATCTCGCCGCAGGACAGCGGTGGAAGGTATAAGGATGTCTTGAATATTGCAACTTTGAAAGGTTTCAAGTTCAAAGAGGTTGGATTGGCAGATATCCTTGCAGTTTCCCATTTCTCGTCCCAGGCTCGTGGCGAGGATGGCATCCCCCAAAGTGTTGTTGCTAAAGCCCTCCCTATAATTGGGGAACATCTTGTGGGGCTTTTCAATTCCTCCTTTGCGCGAGGTATTTTCCCGGATCTCTCGAAGAAAGCGCGCGTAAGACCTATGAAAAAATGTGCCGCGCGAAAAAGTCCATCTGATTTTAGGCCAATTTCGATATTATGCTTTCTTTCAAAGGTCCTAGAGAAAATAGCAGTAGACCAAATGCAAGAGTTTCTGAAAAACGAAAAAATACTTGATCCTCTGCAGACGGGTTTTAAGAAACAACACTCCACTGAGACAGCGCTACTTAAATTGACAGAGGGTATACGTCGCAGCGTCGACAAGAAATACGCCACACTACTGCTACTGTTTGACATTAGCAAGGCATTCGACACAATTTCTCCCTCTCGTCTTCTCGAAAGGCTGAGATTGATGGGTTACTCCAGAACTACTCTTCAGTGGATAAGCTCCTACATTTTCGGTAGGCAACAATGTGTTTGCACACAATCCCAAGGTTTATCTTTATGGTTAAACACGAATCTCGGAGTACCACAAGGATCAGTTCTGGGACCCTTGTTGTTTTGTCTATACATCAACGACATACGTGACGTACTTGACTCTAGATGCATCAATCATATACTGTATGCGGACGACCTACAGGTTTATGTACAAGTGCCCAAGGACAGTCTACACGGTGTCTCATTTTAATCTATGCAGCCAAATATCGCCAAATGCAGGCCAGATACAGAAAAATGGTTCAGATGAAAATTGTTCGTGACGATGGGGGCCAACTTTTGGTCACCTTCAATTTGACCTTGAGATCATTTTTCAAGGTCATTTCAAGGTTAAGATCACTTTTTCAAATTATAACCTCTATTTCTGACGTCGGAATCGGATATAGCGGGAAATTTTACGTCCAAAACCGTTCTTTAAAGATTTTTTTGTGACCTTCACAAGGTTATATCAAGGTCAAATGATTAAAAATTGGTCAGAACGCGAAATTTCATAGTTGTCTCAAGCAGAACAAGCCTTGATAAACCCAACCAATCAAAGAATATCTTCTTTGTAGATACAGCTCAGCATGCCGCCTAGCTGCTGCACGATAATTGCCATTACATTGCTCTAAAACCATTATCATGTCAACTATTTGATCAGCTGGATAATTCACAGATACAATAAAAAAGGGATCTGTACCCAACACCAGACCCATCAACTCTTATGAATTTTGATGTGCTAAAACCGAATCTGGAGCCAGAATTATGCCATCACCTTCCATTTTTTATTAAAACTCAAGAAATTACCCTCCCACTTACGAAAATTGATGATGTTATGGGAATAAGCGTTACGTAAAAAAATATAAAGTAAAAGAAATTTTTATCTTTATCACAGGAATAACGATGTCAAAAGTTTAAAATCTAATAATTGATAACAAGATTAACTAAGTAAGAGGTTAAAACATAAGTGTTAACTATTACATTGTTGAAAATAAGCAAGAATTGAATTTTCAACAATTTGTATTGAATTTGGAACTTAACTTAAATTTCCAAGACACGAAGGTTTATTTGTTCTCAATATTTTAAAAATTAAATCTTTTTCAATTCTCTCGTCTATAAGTAAAGTTACATCATGGCTGATTATCCAGCTGATCAAATAGTTGAAATGATAATGGTTTTAGGGCAATGTAATGGTAATTATCGTGCAGCAGCTAGGCGGTATGCTGAGTTGTATCCAGAAAGGAGACATCCTACTGATTTGACAATCAGAACTTTAACTCAAAGAGCACACGGTGGCCACCTTATTCGTCAGCGCAGGCACCACGAATACGATGAAAACGATGCTCGTGTCGTGACTATTTTAGCAATTGTTCATCTCGACCCGTATATTAGCACACGCCAAATTGAAAGAGAAATTGGTATTTCCCGTCGGACGATTTCAAGGATTCTGAGAATTATTGACTATCATACCTACCATATAAGTTTAGTTCAGGAACTAAGGCAGAACCATATTCAATTGCGCATTGAATTTTGTCACTGGGCTTTAAGAATGATAGAAAATGATCCAGACTTTTTCAAATGCGTCCTTTTCTCGGATGAGGCAAAATTTTGTAACGATGGGCGACTGAACAGGCACAATTGCCATTATTGGTCAGATGTGAACCCTCACTGGCACAGAGCGATGGATCATCAAAATCGGTGGAGCATAATGATGTGGTGTGAAATAGTCAATGGTTACTTGATAGGTCCGTATTTCTTTGAGCGAAATGTCGATAGAAACAGCTATTTAGAGCTAATAAGAATGTCGAATATCGAAATGTCGATAGAAATAGCTATTTAGAGCTAATAAGAGATTATTTTCCAGTACTTTTGGAAAACGTCGACCTAGCTACAAGACAAAGAATGTGGCTTTAGCAAGATGGTGCAGTACCACATTTTGCACGAATCGTTCGAGAATTTTTAAATAATAACTACAATGACAGGTGGATTGGACGAGGAGGTCCAGTTAACTGGTCTGCTAATTCACCAGATATGACGTCACTAGATTT
Source organism: Torymus aiolomorphi (assembly GCA_036365515.1). NCBI lineage: Eukaryota > Metazoa > Arthropoda > Insecta > Hymenoptera > Torymidae > Torymus > Torymus aiolomorphi. The sequence continues at coordinate 27,443,025 of CM070874.1, forward strand.
TTTCCTGTGGGGGTACGTAAAAAATGTAGTTTTTGCTCAACGGCCTACAACAAGGGAAGATTTTATGGATAGAATTCGTAGAGTTTGCGAATCTATTTCTAGAGCAACGTTGCTCAGGACTGTGGATCATTTCCAACGGCGATTACGCCTGTGCCTGGAAGTCAACGGAGGTAACTTTGAACATGTACTCCGTGGATAGATAATGTGAACTGCAGTAATAATGATGACAGGCAAGGGGACTTACGTTAAACAATCACCCCAGTGAGAGGCAAGGGGACTCACGTTGAACAAGCACCCCAGTGAGGGGCAAGGAAACTCACGTTAAACAAGCACCCCAGTGAAAGGCAAGGGGACTCACGTAAACAAGCACCCCAAAGGAAACAGGCCTTACTACGTCCGCGTCGTTGTTTCTGGGTAACACTAAAAGTAAGGACCCAGTATTATCAAAAAGAGCTTAAAACCAATAGAGCAATGTTGCTGGAACTTCTGTAGATAAGTGACCGCGAAAACTCCCAGGATAGTATTTTTAGCGATTTTCATGGAAATTGGAAAATTGACCCCACTTAAAGCGATTCAATCTCCATGTGGTACTCCGGCGTCGCATCTGACTTTGAATTTATAATCAGCGACCCCTGAAGCTCTCAGAATGTGTTTTTAGTGATTTTCATAGTGATTCAAAATGACCTCATTTGGGATATTTCAGCCTCCATGCGGTACCATCGCATCGCACCCCACAGAAACCTAATATCATATTCACAATTGGCGAACACAAAAATTTCTTAATTGGTTGGGTTTATCAAGGCTTGTTCTGCTTGAGACAACTATGAAATTTCGTGTTCTGACCAATTTTTAAGCATTTGACCTTGATTTAACCTTGTGAAGGTCACAAAAAAATGTTTAAAGAACGGTTTTGGACGTAAAATTTCCTGCTCTATCCGATTCCGACGTCAGAAATAGGGGTTCTAATTTGAAAAAATGATCTTAACCTTGAAATGACCTTGAAAAATGATCTCAAGGTCAAATTGAAGCTGACCAAAAGTTGACCCCCATCGTCACGAACAATTTTCATCCGAACCATTTTTCTGTATCTGGCCTCCATTCGGAGATATTTGGCTGCATAGATTAAAATGAGACACCGTGTAGATCTGGGCATCCAGACACTGCAGCAGGCGGCAAGGGCGGTCTTGGGTTGGGCTGTGGGCGTCTCTCTCAAACTCAATAAGCTGAAAACAAAGGCGATCGTCTTTGGCGGAAATCGTTTTATTAACGATTTTTACTCAAGTGCTGAGACAAAGACGATCGACCTCGGAGTGGTGCCTGTATTCCATTCTCTGACACCGTCACTAGCCGCGTGCTTGATCCTAAGGTTACCTGGAAAGCACATGTAAACCATGTCACTAAGAAGTTCAATCGTGTGATGTTTGCACTACGATTCTTTCGTCGGTACACCACTGAGGCTTTGCGTAAAAATCTCGCGACCGCTCTGCTGTTCCCTCATCTTGACTATTGCTCGATAGTTTTCCTTGATGCATCTCAAGAGTTAAAAACAGACTACAAAGACTGCAAAATTCATGTGTGAGATATGTGTTAGGTGTAGGTCGGCGGGATCATATTTCACCCCATAGAGCAGCCCTGGGATGGCTGCGCACTGAATCGAGGAGACAGTATTTCATGGGGATAGTGACGTATAAAATCATGCGTATGCATAACCCAGACTAGCTTGAGAGTCTCTTCTCTAGGTATGTACCCAGGTCTGTCACTAGGGGCGAAATTAAAGAATTAACAGCACCTTTGATGCGCACTGACACTGGAATAACGTCTTTCGGTGTACGCGGTGTGCACCTCTGGAACTCTCTGCCTGTTGAGGTTAGAAATCTTCCATCGCTCAGCAGGTTTAAAACTGCTCTGAGAAGGCACTTTCTTACACTAGACTAGCCACTTACGAAATGGGCGATTTCTATATGTTAAATTATTATGTGTCGTCCCATTTATACCGTATTTATTTATTTATTTGAATGAATGTATTTATTAGCGCAAGTGAAAAGTCTGAGTGTTAGGTTAGTATTTTAATTTTTAGCTTTAAGCTTACTTTTGACTCCCTGACTAAGTCAGCGGTAATTTTGATTTATTTAAAAACTAGTCATTTCTTCGTGTATTACCTAGTCAAGTTAGCTTCTGTCTGTGATATCACTACTTTCTGTTTTTCAACTTACTTTGTATATAGTATTATTAGTTTTTAAGAATAATGACTGTGATATCGCAAGTTATCTTTATTGAAGAGAAATAGACTGAGAAGCGTAAATTGGCTATGTTAGAATTTTATTCTAAAAGTACTTTTGTATTTATATTAAAATTGTTTTCATATTGACAATCCTTTGTGTATTATATACACGACTGCTTATTATATACCCAATGTACTTAAAACATTTGTAAATCAATTATATTTGCAATAAATGACTATTATTATTGTTATTATAGAGCTCTTTCCATAGGCATAGTCGCGGGCGCGTAGCCCTCGCGACGAATTCTTTCGTTTTTTTGTTTATTCCTTTTTTGTTGTAAATAATTGTTATTTAATGCAATAATAATCTCTAGTTACGCAAGAATCTTAAATGCAAATGATTTCATGTATTTCATGAGTTTTTACACGTGATTTTGTCAAATGCAATAGTTATTACGCTAAAACTTTCAATAATAAAAAATCAACAAACAATGCTAAATAAATTATATTTTTTATAATAACTTTTCTTTTTGTGACCTATTTTAATTTATGCAACGTTTAAAATAATTATTTAGGGAAACTTTTTTAATGCACGAAATGACATTTTCTAATATCGCGCTTTGGATTCTGCCACTTTTGGGATCGCTGGAGAGTAAGCTACTGTTGAAAATTGACTGGTCAATTTCAACTGAAGTGGTCAAAATTTACGTTCAAAAACGATTCCATTGGGATTTAAATTAAAACGTAGGTTATTTTAATGTTAAATAGATAATAAAAGAAAATCAAGTTTTTCATCATTTTGTAGGGCTATCTTCTTAAGCTATAACGAATATTTAAATTTTTTTTATTTATGATTCACATTTTTTTTAGGTTCAGAATAACATATATAATTGAAAAATAAAATAAAAAAAACGTATTTTTATGTATTTTTACGTATTTTAGGTCTATGACCCTCTTAAAAGTGTTATGTTGAAACAATGTTAAGATTGTTTGTATTATGCGATTTGTTTTATTGCTATGTTTCACGAAACCAAATTAAATATCTCGAATTATAAAAGTCACTCGTCAGCTAATATAGTTTGTAACCTTGTTAATAAATCTTTAGTTCATTGTACGCTACGGCGATTATGTTAATTTAATGTCAAGATTATATGTTGTTCAATTTGTACTGCGTTCATGGAACTCTCTATTGTACAGGTACAGCGAGAAAACCGAATCGATTAAAATGTCGTACGCGGTCAAGAGAAGCGGTTTCGCCTTTTCTTTCACCGTGAGGCTCCCCTACGTGCACGGGGGGAGAGGGGGGGAGAGAGATGAGAGAGAGAGAGAGAGAGAGAGAGAGAGAGAGAGAGAGAGAGAGAGAGAGAGAGAGAGAGAGAGAGAGAGAGAGAGAGAGAGAGAGAGAGAGAGAGAGAGAGAGAGAGAGAGAGAGAGAGAGAGAGAGAGAGAGTATAGAAAGATTTAAAAACCCCGGGAAAGCGCTGGAATGAAAATCTGAGGAACTCGGAAAAGCACGGTAGAACGAAAAACGTGGGAACGCATGAAAGCGCGGGAGAATGAGAAACACGGGAAGGAAAAGGCGCGGAAACGTGGGGGGCGCCTCGACCGAGTGGAATTCGGAATCAGTCTTGATTTGGCCTTCGTACGCTCTGCCTCGCTCTGAGCTCGTATAGAAAATTGTATCTAAGTTATTGAATTTTAATAAAAGTAGTTGAAACTATAACGTACCACACTCTACCACTCCTATTACCTCATTACATTTTCATACAACCCTTTTGCGTACATTTCTTCTGTTACATTTTTTTTCTTTTCTCTTTCCCTCTCCTATGTAATTCACAATTCCGAACGCGAAGCGCGTGTGCTATTTTGTTTTTCGAGGTTATATATATATATATATATATATATATATATATATATATATATATATAACTTATCATTATGATACTATTAATGTAGTTTAAATTAAATGTTATGCTAATCAGATAATTTTCCAAAACATAAACTTACGTGTGTATAGTATACACAACGTGACGAGGCGGATCAGGTTGCATATAACAGCAACATGAGGACGACTCGAGCAAAGCGACACGCCTGTATCGGTAGCTCAGTGGTCAGAGCACTCGTCGCGAAAACGAAAGGTCCGGGGTTCGATTCCCCGCTGAGTCACGCCATGCCGTTTTTTTATCGAGTTGTCCTCCGTTTATTTATCTGCGAGTTCTCACTCATAAGAAAACCAATTAATTCCTTTATTCTAAATTTATTTAATTATTTAGTTTAAACAGTTACGAAGAAAAATTGAATCTCTAAATCAAAATCTTTAAATGTTTCACGGCGCCCGACCATCGTTTTGTTTTTAATGCGATAATAAAAGTCAAACGCGTTTCGGGCGTCCTATTTGGTTCGTTGAGGTTATGAACGTTTTTTCTTCTATGATTTAGGTTTAATGAGGTTTAAATGACAAAATAACTAGATACACAAAATAAATAAATAAACGCTTTATTCTAATTGAATTATTTAGTAGTTCCATAAATACTAATTCTTTTTAAGAGGAATTTTCGCCTCTATTCCTGAAATATCTAAGTTTTAGTCATTCGGAACAATTTTTCAATCGAAGTCTTAAAGGATTCTAAAGAAAGCGGAGCGAGATTTAAGGCAAGAAATGATAGATGTCCTTGGGCGATAACCAATTTTTATTACTGTCATGCAAAGGTACTCATAACCTCTCACGTAACATTAATTTTTGGTGTGAGAGCGTGGTTTGTCGCCCCAACCTCAATATTTCGCTACTATTTTTTTTCAAGCAAAACCTATTCGGTTCGGACCTCAATTAAAACGATTAATCGCATCGCACGTCGAAATATTACCCTATCCTTGCGTAGCGGCTGTAGTACTAAACCATGTTTGAGGGACAATGTTGCAATGCTACCAAATCAGCCAATTCTCCCTGGCAGGAGACTGTTCATATCAAAAGCATAATAAACCCAAATCGCCAATATGCCGGAGACGACTACAGTGGCTCCGGTCAACAATCTGCCCTTAACTAATGGTCACAATGGCACATACCACAGCCATGCAGCCCGCCGTTGCGAGCATACCCATTTTTGATGGCAGCAACCTCCCATTAAAAGATTTTATACAAGGTGTCCACAATGCGGCATCCGATATTGATCCATCGCAACTTGCATCCTTTTTGAAGAAGGTGTTGGACCGGCTTCGTGGAGCTGCAAGAAATTCAACGTTTAGAGTGGGCGTCGGCTGATGACCTCGTGCGACACTTAAAACAGCGCTTCGCTCCTGGAAAGACCTTCACATATTATTGTTCGCAACTGAACGATCTTTGGATGAAACAGGGCGAGACCGTTGGTGACTTCCGGGATAGACTTAATATCCTACTCATGGGCGCAGAGAACGCGCTTAAAGAGGATAAAGGCGATGCTTACCAGGAAGCTATGATGGTGCGAATGAAAGGAACAGCAGTAGATATCTTTATCAGGGAGCTACCTGGCAACATAAACGTTGCAGCAGATGCATCACACCCTGCGGACCTGGATGCAGCCTTCAAGGAAGCGGTGCGCATCGAGGCCAGGATACATTCAAGGATCCTTCCCGATTCTCGCCATTCCAGTTACTCATACCGATATGGAAAGAACGATGAACTCTCCGCAAATGTAAAGAAACCTACCTACAACGATGGTCGACCTCGTTATTCAGGGTACCAACAATATGGAGCTCCTGGAGCTTGCCCGCGGAAAATGCTCCGTCGCACACAACCACGGAATCCACATGCTCTCCGCCATCCAGCGAAAATTATGTATACCATCCCTCGCCGATCTCGGCAACTTGTTCAATTGGAAGTTGTAAACAAGGATCTGTCAGAAAGCTACTTGCCTCCGGTAGACGTCGGTTATGATGATGTATATCTCAGTGAAGGTATCGTCAAGGTCCAGGAGAACGGAGTATGTCATGTGATGGCCATTAACACTCGAAATGAGGACGTTTCCATCGAAGTTGATGCCAAAGAGTTGGTTCCTTTCGAATATGCTGCTTTAGATTTTGAACCCGGAGCCGAAGAGGAGATACCAGTAAAAGTAGATAACCCCGTAGTAGACCGAGATGCTCGCGTGCGAATACGGCGCACAGTGGGCTGAAATGGACCTCTTGTTTCAAAATAAAATATCTCAGCCGGGAATCGACCGATTTGGACGATTTTTTTTTAAATACAGGTAATAAGAAGTACTTTAAAGGAACACTATAGACAAATTGAATACAAAATTTTTTAGGTCATTTTTTAGATCAAAAGTGATTTTTTGTTTTTTTCAATAACCAATCCCACGTAAAAATAATTCATATATACTTATATATTTCATATATATATTATATATATATATTCATATATACTTTTATATATATACATATCTCTAAAGGGGTTTATAAAGCCCGTTTTTTTATATATAGGGGTTTATCGAGCCCGATTTTGATTATGCAGCCCGGGTCTCATAATATTTCTAAATATAGGGGTTTATGCGGCCCGACCTAGAGTCTACAACCCCAGTGTCCATTATTTCTTTAGTCACTTGCCATAGGGAACTCTCGGCTGTAGGTACTAATATACAGGGTTGGGCCTCATAAACCACGATAAACATGTCTATATATATATAAAAACTTGTATAACGTTAGTTTCCAGGACCCCATGTTACTGTATACCTATACATGGCTAAAGAAATAATGTGTCTTATGGCGGCCGATGCCCTCAAAACTGACGTTAAACATATGTAGATTCAGGGACTGTCCCCAAAACTAACAAATGTCCCCGAAACCAACGTTAAACATCTGGAATGTCCTGGAAACTAACATAAAACATAAATATATTCATATATACTTGTATATCTCATATATATATTATATATATTCATATAAATATATGAAACGCTAGTAATGCAGACACTTTCCGGAACTGAAATAGACTTATGCAGACAGAGACCGACTTATGCAGACGTCAGCATAAATAGAGAGATTATTTCTTTAGTCACGCAAGACTTGTGCAGACACTTGTATAAACGGTATTATCACGTGGTCCTATACATTGCTGTCAGTATAAGTCCATGTTCATATGATTATATATACTTATATATTATTTATACTTATATATTTCATATATATATATATATATATATTATATATATATTCATATAAACTTATATATTATATATACTTATATATTCATGTATACTTATATGTGCAATTCCTCCAAATAGTTCAATAATTCCTTTTAAAATAGCGAAAAATGACAAAAATTTGAAGCATTACGTGGATTTGAAAAAAATCGCTCATTTTTGTCAGTTTTCGCCATTTTAAGATTCACGTAACTTTGCACAGAATCGACCGATTTTAACGATTCACATCTCCAATTAAAGCTTTATTCTTCAACTTCTATTCGTTTTTAGGTGTGCCCCAAAATTTCTTTTTCCTTCTTCAACACCATTTTTGTGTCTATTTTGGAGGAATTGCACATATAAGTATATATGAATATATAAGTATATATAATATATAAGTTTATATGAATATATATTGTAACGCGTGCGCGAGTTAGGTAATTCGAGATTCGAATTACCCGCGCCGAGCAGGCAATGCTCACCGGGGGCGCGAGCGCGCGAGCATCCTGACCGGATTAGAACGGTCTCGCGACGCGTAATATGCCCGTCGCGTACCCGCGAAGCTGCTACGGCTTTATAGGAGTCACGGCAGCCATCTTCGTGTCTGCCATCGTGCCGAGAACTTCTCTCCAGTGTGTCTCTCAAAAGTTACCTCGTCCGCGCCGTCCTAGCTTTTTATAGTTATCGCGAGTGTAGTGGAGGCGCCGAGTAGAGTGTGTACGTGCGAAAGAGAGACAGAGAGAGAGCGATCCCGAGCCGCGTGAGCCGCACGAGACTGCGAGCGACGAGCCGGCAGTCAGCCCGCCTGCCGACCCAATACAGCGAGCAAGAGAGAGAGAGAAAGAGAGCGCAACTGCTGTGCGAACGACAGGAAGCGAGAGAGAGTCGAGTGCACCGGCTGCTCCTTCCTAACGTAAGTTTTCTACTCTCCTATCGCGGGTTCATTGTAAAGGCTCGCACGGAAATCGCCCCGTGCAAGCTTTCTGTGCCGTGTACGTGCGGGTGTGTGTCAGCCCGCCGTACTTTAACACCGCGCGCGAAATTAGCAGCTCCGCCGCGCGCCGTATAGTTCGCGCGTTTGAATATTAACGGTCGCGCGCGAACTAACTCATAATTGTCCTAATCAGCACGTGCGTTGTGCTTGTAGAGATTAGTGATTTTAAATATACTGTGATATCTAGTTACTCGTCGCGTTGTTCATTACAACCTGTCCTTCTCCCGGATACCGCCGCCTCCGCGGGAAAACGACTCCGCCAGTCGTTTTCATATCTGAGTATAGCGGTCGCGCGCTTTACTCTTCGAGCGCGCGCTTTTCACTCAGCGATCCAATTAGTTGGAAAGCGAAGTTCGTGTGCGATCTTCGCGTTGCTTTCGGGATTCCAGGAGCAGATCCCCGGGCAAGTCATTTTAGTCTGACCCATAGCACCGTGTTCTAGGGCATCGCTGGCCTGTGGCTTGTTGGGATTTTCCCCCACTAGCCATCCCGTTACAATATATAATATACACGGTGACCTATTTTAATCGCCGCACCCGGAATTCTCGGCACCTAAGCCAGATAGAGAAAAATGGTTCAGACAAAAGTTATAGGAGACAAAGGAGGCCACATAATGGCGCTAACGTCTTTGACCTTGAACTTGACCTTTGAGGTTATTTCAAGGTCAAAGTGGTTTTTTCATATGGAAATACCTAGTTTTGACCCCGGATTTGAAAAGAGCGGGAAATTTTACGTTCAAAATCATATTGAGAAATTTTTTCCAAGGTCATTTCAAGGTCAAATCTAGGTCAAGCTCAGAGAAGTCCGTTTGAAATCTTTTTTTCCATGAACAACAGGCTAAACTGGTTCAAATTGATCGTAGGCTTGATAGAGGAACCCACACACCCCAAACCCACACACCCAAAACTTACACATCCTAGTAAACGAAACTCAAACTCGCACATCCTAACTCCATACACTTCATGCCCTCACATGCTGAACTGTTACACCCTGGTTCCACAACCATACCCCACACCCCCCCAGTCCCACACATCCCTACCCCACGCATGCTAATCCCATACACGCCAAACCCACACATCCTCAACCCTGAAAAATTTTTCTCAAGGGCAAAATGATTTTTTAACGGAAATTTTAAGATCGTTCAAGCTTCTGTTATAAATGTATCAACCTTACTTTTTGCGCTACCCAGAAACAACGACGTGGACGTAGTAAGGATTGTTTCCTTTGGGGTGCTTAATTAAAGTGAGTCCCCTTGCCTCTCACTGGTCGGGGTGCTTGATTATAGTGAGTCCCCTTGCCTCTCACTGTTCGGGGTGCTTGATTATAGTGAGTCCCCTCGCCTCTCACTAATGTAAATAAATTTTTATTTAACCTCGAAGCAACTGTTCGAAATGACGACCATTTGCTTCAAGGCACATAGTCAAACGCCTTTGAAAATGGCGAACTGTGTTCTGCAAAGTTTGTCTCGGAATGGCAGCGCATGCTTGACGAATTTGACGCTAATAAGAGATGAACTACCTGGATTGATGGAAGATGTTGATTTAGAAACGCGACGAAGAATGTGGCTCCAGCAGGACGGCGCAGCACCACATTTCGCTCGAATTGTAAGGGCTTTTTTGAATGAGCACTCTGGTAACAAATGGATTGGTCGAGGAGGTCCGGTTAACTGGCCTGCTTGCTCACCCGATCTTACATCAACAGATTTCTATTTATGGAGATATTTAAAAAATGCTGTTTTTGAGCAACAATCCACTACAAGAGCAGATATGCAGGATAGGATTCGTCGAGCATGCGCTGCCATTCCGAGACAAACTTTGCAGAACACAGTTCGCCATTTTTAAAGGCCTTTGACTATGTGCCTTGAAGCAAATGGTCGTCATTTCGAACACTTGCTTCGAGGTTAAATAAAAATTTATTTACATTAGTGAGAGGCGAGGGGACTCACTATAATCAAGCACCCCGACCAGTGAGAGGCAAGGGGACTCACTTTAATTAAGCATCCCAAAGGAAACAATCCTTACTACGTCCACGTCGTTGTTTCTGGGTAGCGCAAAAAGTAAGGTTAATACATTTATAATAGAAGCTTCAACGATCTTAAAGTTTCCGTTAAAAAATCATTTTGCCCTTGAGAAAAATTTTTCAGGGTTCAGGATGTGTTTAGCATGCGTGGGGTAGGGATGTGTAGGACTGGGGGGTGTGGTGTATGGTTGTGGACCGGGGTGTAACAGTTCAGCATGTGAGGGCATGAAGTGTATGGGGTTAGGATGTGCAAGTTTGAGTTTTGTTTACTAGGATGTGTAAGTTTTGCTGTGTGGGTTCCTCTATTAAGCATACGATGAATTTGAACCAGCTTAGCCTGTGGTTCATGGAAAAAACGATTTTAAATGGACTTTTCTGAGTTTGACCTAGATTTGACCTTCAAATGACCTTGGAAAAAATTTCTCAATATAATTTTGAACGTAAAATTTCCCGCTCTTTCCGAATCCGGGGTCAAAACTAGGTGTTACCATATGAGAAAACCACTTTGACCTTGAAATAACCTCAAAGGTCAAGTTCAAGGTCAAGGACGTTAGCGCCATTATGTGGCCCCCTTTGTCCCCTATAACTTTTGTCTGAACCATTTTTCTCTATCTGGCTTAAGTTCCGAGAAATCCGGGTGCGGCGATTAAAATGGGTCACCGTGTATATATGAGATATATAAGTATATATATAATATATAAATATATATGAATTATTTTTACGCGGGATTGGTTATTGAAAAAAACAAAAAATCACTTTTGATCTAAAAAATGACCTAAAAAATTTTTTATTCAATTTGTCTATAGTTTTCCTTTAAAGTACTTTTTATTACCTGTATTTAAAAAAAAAATCGTCCAAATCGGTCGATTCCCGGCTGAGATATTTTATTTTGAAACAAGAGGTCCATTTCAGCCCACTGTGTGGCGTGACATCATCCAAATGAAACATCTCAATGAAGAAGGAAAGAAAAGTGTGAAAAAACTTCTTGATGACTTCCCGCATATCTTCCTACTGCCTGGAGATTCGTTACCCTGCACTAACGCAGTGGAACATCGTATTCCATTGGAAAACAACCTACCTGTGAATACAAAACAATACCGACATCCCTTGATACATAAAGAATTTATTGAAAAAGACATCCAGAAGAAGGTCATGGAAGAAATTATCGAACCATCGAATAGTCCGAGTAACTCGTCAATTTGAATCGTTCCCAAAAAACCAGATGCTCAGGTAAATCTACGTTGGAGAATGGTAGTCGACTTTCGTGAGTTAATTCGTTAAATAGGGGACGCATATCCCCTCCCGAATATTACTGACATTCTCGATCATCTCGGTGGAGCAATGTACTTCTCCGTCTTCAACCATGCCTGGTTTTCACCAAATCAAAATGGCTCCCGAAGACCAATGGAAGACTTCGTTCTCGACCCCCGGAGGTCACTACGAATACAAAAGGATGCCCATGAGACTTAAAAATGCCCCTGCCACCTTTCAGCGTCTCATGGACTAGATCAAAAGGGGTCCGACTGAAGGAAACTCTTGTATACATGAACGATGTTATCATCCATGCACGAACCCTCGCAGAACATGACAAAAGAGTGAGATAGTTCTTTTCCCGTCTCGCATATACTAATCACGACCTGCAACCCGAAAAAATTCATTTCTTACGCAAGGAGGTTGCGTTCCTAAGCCATATAATTAGTGAACGAAGAGTCGAATCGGACGCCGAAAAAGTGAAGACGGTGAGACACTTCCCCCAGCCGAAAGAAGTGCGAAATATCAGAGAATTTTTAGGTCACACTGGCTATCATAGAGGATTTATTAAGGATTACGCCAAAATCGCGAAACCTTTATATGATCTCTTGAAAAAGGATCAGGAATTTAATTTGTAAGAAACACAGGAGATTGCTTTCAACAACCTTAGAGAACGCTTATGCAACGAACCGATCCCCGACTTCGTCGAACCATTTATTTTTACCATTGATGCCTCCGACAAAGCTATTGGTGCCGTGCTGAGCCAAATCCAAGACGCGCTAGAGCATCCCTCTCTCGTACCTCTCTCGGGCGCTTAACAAGGCCGAACGCAATTACAGCACGACTGAGAAGGAATGTCTCGCCGTTTTGTACACCCTCAACTATTTCTGGCCGTACCTTCTAGGGCGGAAATTTACTCTTGTTGCTGACCACGAACCATTAAATTGGATGCATAATCGGAAAGACCCTGGTCAGCGTCTTATGAGGTGGATGTTTAAGTTCACTGATTATGAGTACACTTTTACAAACCGGGAAAATTAAGCTGCAACGCAGACGCCCTCTCTCGCAATCCTGTAGAGGAACCATCTAAAGAGGACATTAATCAAAACCTCTCCAGGATACGAATCATGATTCTGGGAGAGGAGCGTAAAATACCAATGGGTCGAGGGAGTAGCCGTGACCCTCAAAGAGTACCTACAGCCCCAGTTGGACCATCGAGAGGATGGACGTCTCGACCAAGCCTCCCGTTAGCGCCGCAACCTTCAACAACTAGAGCGGATGCTCAAAAGGAGCGTGGGAGACCTGTCAGCTTCAAAACTCGCAAGGTAGCCCCTACACTAAACCAAAGCACCATGGCGTAACGCACCCCCTATAGCACCGAATATTTGAGGAATATTCTCTCAATATTCATTTGCCATTTTCGCAATTTTCGCTAATATTCCCTCAACGTTAATTAACATGAAAGAAACCCTAAGGGAATATTCCTGCAAACCTTGATGACCGTTTTCCATTGCTTTTATAAAATGATGTATTGGGCTATATGTAACAGCAATATTGTAGCAATATTCGTCTAATATTTGACAATGCCTGAGAAATATTATGTTTATAATTATACTTTTTACAGATTTTTTTCGATTTTGGAATACTGCAACAATATTCTCCTAAGACTTAATAACACCAAAGGAACATTAAATTTGAAGTGTTTATGTTTTAAAATTAATTTTTAAAAAGAAATTAATTTGCTTCACGCATATATGGCGTTAAGTTTTGAGTGCTCGTTATAAAGGGGATATCGAAAATAAGGCAAACCTTGTAATTTGGACTCTTCGTAAAAAGTGATTTGAACGGTTGACTTATACTGCTTATTTCTATACTCTCGGCCATACAGTGTATTCTCACATGGGTCCCATATGGGAGCCATATGGTACCATGTGGAAGCCACGTGGGAGCCATGTGGGAGCCATGTGGGAGAAAAGTGGGTCCCACATGCATACCATATGGCTCCCATGTGGGCTTTTTCAGTAGGGAGGAGTATATTGTTGCGCTATTCCAAAATTGAAAAAATCTGCAAAAAATATAATTATAAACATAATATTTCTCAGATATTGTCCTATATCGGACGAATATTGATGCAATATTGCTGCATTGGATAGGCCAATACATCATTTTACAAAAGCAATGGGAAAATGGTCATCAAGGTTTGCAGAAATATTCCCTCAGGGTTTCCTTCATGTTTATTAACGTTGAAGAAATATTAGCGAAAATTGCGAAAATGGCAAATGAATATTGAGGGAATATTCCTCAAATATTCGGTGCTATAGGGGACACGTGGGAAATTGTCCGTGAACAAGAACAAGGCTCAAGATAGTGATGTCTCCACTTCTGGGACGCTTCAAACCCCCAGGAATAAATCGGATTTTTGAGGATTTTCCTCAAAGTGCCTTAGGTGTGAAACGGTACTTTTGAGGATTTATATTAGTACCTTCTACCCAGAGTGGGGTTTACTTCTTTAGTCACGCATATACGAACTCTGGCGAAAGAAACTCTAGATCCTCAAAGTTACGGGTATGAATAATGTGTGTGTGTGTGTGTGTATGTGTGTGTGTGTGCGCGCGTGCTAACAAAAAAAATATTACGTCACATGAAATGCAAAATTACATTGTTCTAAATAATCACAAAGGTGCGGGTCAAAAGTGGAGAAGGCTACAGTGTCACGCGAGAAAACTGAGCATAGAAACTTCAAATCCGAGGCGCTCGAAAAATTTTTCATATCTCGGTAAGTAATTGACATAAACACTTCATTTTTTTTTAAATTGGGATAGCTGGCGATAATATTAACATCTGGCCTACTTATTTCCCCGAAAAAGTTTATTTAACAATTAACAATATTATTTTAATTTACTTTTTACTCTTTTTTTCCTAAATCAATAACTAACTACATTTAATTTTATGCAATGGTACATATTACTAATTAATAAAACATATTTCTATATAATTCTGTGTATGTGAGTATATGTGTGCGTGAGTAGATTTGAAGTCTGCCGCTCTTTTATGTGTTCAGAATAATGCGTTCAACTTAATTGTAACTAGAGATTTGCAAACGGATTCTGGTCGGGGGAGGCATCAGGTACAATGATCCGGTGAGTGAGTATAAAAATTATGTCAGGATCATTTTTTAAATAACGAATTTATGATCGAAAAGTCAGTTTTTTGACCACAGAAAAAAACTACTGACTTTACAGAAAAAAGTTTCATGTAAACTTTATAGATATTAAAAAGATCTATTAAACGCAATTTACAGATTTAAATTTAGTTAATTTGTTTATCTGCAAATTGCAAAAAACCGCTGAAAATAGCCATTTTAACGATTGTTTATTACTCCGTTCAAAAATCTGCTAGGTGCTTGATAACTCGTTTAAGTATAGCTCTTATAGTACTTAATAAGCAGTTAAAATATTAGCTAAAAATATTCAATAATTTTTGCATAATTGCATTTATTTATTACATTTTGGTCATTTTTGCGTGATTTTTCCCAAGCCGCGAGACGTCGTACGAGGATGCAGTAAACGGATTTTGTAAGTTTAACATCTCTACTTTCATGAACAATAAAAAGCTAAGCGATTATTTCAAATTTAGTTCTTAAAAATCGCAAAATAAAAAAAAGTCATTTTTTTTGTTATAAACAATTTGAATTGCGACTCCTGTATTTGTCGTAGATAAACGACAGTAGGTTCGTTGGAAAGCTGGCATTTTTCGCCAAATTTTAACGTCCCTACGAACTCTGTAAGTGCTCTAGAAGCCGAGATAATTTTTCTCTTTGCAAAAATCGCTGTGTCTTTAATTATTTATATTAAGAAACTAGACAGGGGCGAAAAATCGAATTAATAGTTGTCCTAACATAAAAAAATATTGGGTCACATGAATTGCAAAATTACATTGTTATAAATAATCACAAAGGTGCGGGTCAAAAGTGGAGAAGGCTACAGTGTCACGCGAGAAAACTGAGCATAGGAACTTCAAATCCGAGGCGCTCGAAAAATTTTTCATATCTCGGTAAGTAATTGACATAAACACTTCATTTTTTTTAAATTGGGATAGCTGGCGATAATATTAACATCTGGCCTACTTATTTCCCGGAAAAAGTTTATTTAACAATTAGCAATATTATTTTAATTAGTTTTTACTCTTTTTTTCCTAAATCAATAACTAACTACATTTAATTTTATGCAATGGTACATATTACTAATTAATAAAACATATTTCTATATAATTCTGGGTATGCGAGTATATGTGTGCGTGAGTAGATTTGAAGTCTGCCGCTCTTTTATGTGTTCAGAATAATGCATTCAGAATGACATTCGAGGTAGACCTTTGCTTCATTCTTTGTGCGCATGTCCCCTCCAAATGGAGCGTCGCTTTCTGTTAGTTTGACAGTTGAGCTGTTAGTGACGCTATCCAGCACGTGAACAGAAAAATATTAGACTTTCAAGGGGTCGGTATAAAATCATATAGAAGCTATTGTATTCTCATCTATCTTTTCTAATTATATTTTGACAAAATTTTTAATCTCAAGTATCTTTAATACTCATGCACAATTTATTTTTAACAAACCCTAATGAAAATGAAAAATATATGTAAATTTAAATAAGTGTATTAATGTAAATAAATGTATATAAATGTCATTAAGTGTATATAAATGTTGTAATTGGAACACGCATTTACATTTATTTATATTTATATATTATAAGGAGATACGAATTTGGGGCTAGTCGGCGCATAGGTTCCTGCCATACCGCCACTGGCTGCGACAGTTACTGTCGTATGTAGCATTGTACTACCAGTGCGGTGATCGCCCGGCGGTACGGATACTTGCTTTTCACCCGGGTGAATCGAGTTCAATTCCCGATGTTTCCGTTTTACTTTTTTATTTTTATACTTCATCCATTACAATACATTTTTTTAAATTTATTATAAACGTATACTTATAAATGTAAAAATTGTTCCAATTAAAAGTGTTATACACACTTATTTATTTATCAATTATTGATAAATTATGGTCGTAACAATATATTACTAATGTTTTTTTTAATTTTCAAATAATATATAGAAGTTTCATATAGTTTCGATAATTACAAAAATTAATTGATATAATTTTTATTTTTTATGCACATTGTATTGTTTCAGATTGAAGCTTTTTGAAAACATGGAAACTAACGATGAGAATATCTGTTTGCTGTGTGACAAAATTATATTCCCCGACCAGCAACGAAATATCAAAGAAAGAGCCATTGAAACATTGATTGAAGCAAGCTTAAAGAGAAAAGACAACAAACACAAACAGCTTCAAAAGTGTGAATCATTAAATATTCACAAAAATTGCCATAGCAATTATGTTAAAGAGTCAAGTATAAAGACTGCGCAAAAAAAAGCTGTAACTTCTAAAGTAAGTGCAAGGGGAGGTAGTATTAGCTTACGAAAATTTGGCTTTAGTAGGTACTGTCTTTTTTGCGGAGAAGATGCGTCCAATGAGTATGAAGCCAAATGGAGGATACAAACTAAAATGAATGTTTTCAAAGTTCAACATGTTATAAGCAATACTCTCCAAAATAATATTATGGAAAAAATAAATTCGCGATTAGAAAATCGTAATTTAGAAGATATTCGTCAGGAAGAATATAGAAATCTTAAGAAATGCATAGAAAATGTAGATTTAGTGGAGCGGGCCGCTCGTTACCATGATCATTGTCTTAGGAAATTTTCAATTCTTAGACTTACTCGCCATACTGGCCGACCTATGAGCGAAGGTACATCCGAAGCTGTAGAGTATATAATATCTTATTTGTGCGAATGTAGTGAAGACGAATGTCAATTTTCGATTAAAGATATTTTAAGTGAATACAAAGGAGAAGTTCCTACGAAACTAGATACAATACAAAATAAATTATTAGAATATTTTGGTAGCACAATTACGATTTATAAAGTAAAAAATGATTTGGTGGTTTGTTTTGCATCGCTAAGAAATAAGATTCTCTCTCAGGAATGGTACAAAAATATAAACTCAGATGAAGATAAGGAGCGTCAAAGAATAATCGAGACATCGGCGAAATTAATTTTGAATGATATTAGATCGATATATTACGACACAGCTAATTACCCTGCTCCCAATTGCTTTTTACATAACGTTGATGATGCCATACCACGGTCTATTTTTAGATGTTTTAATTATAAGTCACAAATGTTCAGAAAATTCTTATGTTATGTGGGATAAAAGAATCACAACAGTTTGTCACATTATAATAAATTCAGTGAGACCTCGGTCATTTTTATCTCCCATATTGCTAGGTTTGTGATCAATGATGTATAAAAGACATGCTTCGAAAAATCTAATTGATTCGCTAGCGTATATTGGCTTGTGCGTTTCGTATTACAAAACGCAACTTTTCGAGTCCTCTATAGTTTGCCAACCTGAAAGTTACGATGCAGGAAAATCGTATATTCAATGTATTTATAATAATGCGGATCATAATACGTGTACAATCGACGGCAGAAATACTTTTCATGCTATGGGTGGAGTGATTTCTGCAACTCCTGCCTCCGAAATATCTAGCAGTATGAAAATAGAGCGCCTGCGTCGTATTCCATCGGCAACTAATATAGGCACTTTTGGATTTGTTCCTTTGAAGAATTTTCAAAGAGGTATCCATGCAGGCCTTAAAAATATCAAAATTAAAGACTTAAATGGACCAAATCCAATACCAAACAATCAAGTAGAGGACTCGGATTCATTGTGGTTTTATGGTAGTTATGTACGGTGGGAAAACATAAGCGGCTGGAATAGTTTTATGGAACAATGTACAGAAGTAAAACCATTTCACGTATCAAGAATAATTCCCGTCCCATTTGTCAATGCACCGCCAAGTAATTATGATACCATTTTTACTGTTTTACTTGAAGCTAATAATAAATGCACGAGCCAAGAGAAAAAAAATGTTTTCGTAACTTTTGATCAACCTCTATATCAAAAGGCTAGAGAAATCATTGAGTGTTGTAAAGGAACTCAAAACGAAGCGAAGATCAACAAAGTTATTGTCAGGCTGGGAGGGTTCCATATGCTTATGTCCTACCTTGGCGCAATAGGTTTCATAATGGAAGGTAGCGGATTAAAGGACGCATTTTGTGAACTTTATGCTGAAGTTTCACCCGAAAAAGCACTAACTGGCCATGCCTATTCTAGAGCGATCCGGGGGAACATTTTAATTCAAAATGCTTTGGCGAATATTATTTTTTCTTTGATCGATCTCTCAGATGAAGAAGTACTTGTTCTCAATAATTTGTTTAATCTCGTAGGAAAATCGGAGTTCTATACGTTGCTAAAAAATGATGAGTTCAAAGAAATAAAAAACAAGTTTTTAAATAAATTAGAATCGATAAAAGAAAATGGCCCAACTGCACGATTATGGATTCTCTATTTTAATATGGTTGATCTGGCTAAACAGTTTATTCAGGCTGAAAGAAGCGGAAATTAGTCTATGCATTAGCAGTGTGTCCAACAAATGTTGCTTTATTTTCATGCCAGCGGCGATAATCTGTACGCTAAAAGCAGCCACCTATATTTGCAAGATATGAATAATCTTGAAAATATCATGGATGTTATGGAGTATGACAAATTTAGTCGTTCAGGTTATTTTACCAGAAGGCGAATTGAGAAGTTTCGATCTGGTACATGGTCGGACATGATTATAGAGCAAATGCTAATGAGACCGATGAACGTTAGCGGTTGACTCATGGACGTGGGATAACTGAAAGTACTTTATGTAAATGGATTCTATCAACTATCGTTCTGATTCAAGTCACGGATGCTATGGAGCAATTTTGTAACATCACTTACGCTAGTTCGGATCAACACGTAGTCGCAAGTAATTCGCGAATCACGAGAGATTTACAGGACTCCAAAAAGTTGACAGAATTTTTCAAAAATCATAACCCATTTCCCGTCACCGATAATATATTATCGATTAGCACTGGGATAATACGTGATAATAAAATAAATTGTTACAAAGCGTTAGAAATTGGTTTGTCTTCAATGAACAGAATTATTGGTGGTGATTTTGGTTCGGTGAAATTGCACAAAAAGGACAAAGTGCTATCATTGAAGGCAGTAAATTCTTCTGTAAAAATTGATAACGAAGTCGTAACAATTGGCCCAACTCTAATATTCCAGAGAATATCATTAAATATTCAAAATAAAACAGATATGCATAAGTTTTTAGAATATGAACTTGCTCCCTACCCTCTTTTTCTTTTTAACGAAGGCGGGATGCGATAAGGACGAAAATCATCATTCTATGATAATTTTTCGAAGATTTCTGGTGTATCTCGTGGTCCAAACGATTTTTATGTGGTTGATGGGGGTTTTCTTTTGCATAAAGTTCGGTGGGATACTAATAAATCCATATACTTTATTATTAAACAGTATGTTGATTACACAACCCATAATTACAGTCGAAATTCCACCATAGTTTTCGATGGTTACCCAGAGGGTATAAATGTTAAAAGCACTAAAGCAGCCGAGAGATCACGGAGAGAGAATAAACATTTAGGCCAAGAAATAGAATTCAATAGAGATACGATTATTACGATTTCGCAAGACAAATTTTTGAGCAGGAATAAAAATAAAAAAAAGTTAATTGAATTACTGTGCGAAGAGTTTGAAAAAGAAAAATGTAGTACAATCGTAGCGGAAGAAGATGCTGATTTTCTGATTGTGAGTACTGCTGAAAAATGTAGCGTGAGCGGAACAACTTGGATAATTAGAGAAGACATCGACTTACTGGTAATATTAACACAGCACGCACCTATTAATACTGTTTACTTTTTAAAACCCGGTAAAGGAAATGTGAATGATTGCATATATGACAGCAACAGTTTTAAATATTTGAAAGTAAAAAAGTTAATAGGTTTCCTGCATGCTTTCATAGGATGTGATACAACGTCTTGTTTTTTCAAACAAGGTAAAAACAAATTAATAAAAACGCTTTCCGATGATGTAGTTCTACAGCAAAAAGCACAGCATTTCTACGATCCTACCAAAAATCCTGATGTTTTAGCTGCGAGTGATAACGATATAGTTAGCCAAATGTATGGCAGCAAGAAAGATAAAAAGACTCTACACGAGCGGCGGTTTTTTAACTTTCAAAAATCAGCTTTGAAAGGTAGTTTGAAATTAGAAAATTTGCCACCGACCGAAGGTGCTACTAACCAGCACGCATACAGATCGTACCTACAATTGCAACAGGGGCTTGGTTATAAAAAGGATCCAACAGCGTGGGGTTGGAAAAAGCGACAAAATGTCATCTACCCAGTGCACACGTTGGAACCGCTTATTCCCGATGAGTTACTGAGTAAAATCAGTTATAGGTGTGAGACGGGATGCAAAAAAAAAAACCTGCAGTTGCCGAAAACATGGGCTACGATGCTCTCAAATGTGCTCGTCATGTCATGGTGAAAGTTGCACGAACGTCGAAGAAACCATGATAGACGACATCACAGACATCGGTATTAATGATGATACGCAAGAAGAACAGTTGCTTTTTGAAAAAATGATGCAAATGCTGATGCAAGATGATAGTTAACATGTAGACGAAGAGAAAGACCAAGAAACAGAAGAAGAAGAAGAAAAAGAAGAAGAAGAAGAACACGCTACACAAATACACACAAATACACCACACACAAAAAAACGAAAATTGCCAATACAATAACATTTGAATTTTTAATAAAATTTTTTTTAAAGTGAATATATTATATTTTATTATTTAATAAACTAATAATACGTACCCAAGCACACATATATAATTAATTAGTTACTGATTTAGGAAAAAAAGAGTAAAAAGTAAATTAAAATAATATTGTTAATTGTTAAATAAACTTTTTCGGGGAAATAAGTAGGCCAGATGTTAATATTATCGCGAGCTATCCCAAATTTAAAAAAAAAATGAAGTGTTTATGTCAATTACTTACCGAGATATGAAAAATTTTTCAAGCGCGTCGGATTTGAAGTTCCTATGCTCAGTTTTCTCGCGTGACACTGTAGCCTTCTCCACTTTTGACCCGCACCTTTGGGATTATTTATAACAATGTAATTTTGCAATTCATGTGACGCAATATTTTTTTATGTTAGTACAACTATTAATTCGATTTTTCGCCCCTGTCCTGTTTCTTAATATTAATAATTAAAGACACAGCGATTTTTGCAAAGAGAAAAATTATCTCGGCTTCTAGAGCACTTACAGAGTTCGTAGGGGCGTTAAAATTTGGGGAAAAATGCCAGCTTTCCAACGAACCTACTGTCGTTTATCTACGACAAATACAGGAGTCGCAATTCAAATTGTTTATAACAAAAAAGTGACTTTTTCTTATTTTGCGATTTTTAATAACTAAATTTGAAATAATCGCTTAGCTTTTCATTGTTCATGAAAGTAGAGATGTTAAACTTACAAAATCCGTTTACTGCATCCTCGTACGACGTCTCGCGGCTTGGGAAAAATCACGCAAAAATGACCAAAATGTAATAAATAAATGCAATTATGCAAAAACTATTGAATATATTTAGCTAAAATTTTATCTGCTTATTAAGTACTATAAGAGCTATACTTAAACGAGTTATCAAGCACCTAGCAGATTTTTGAACGGAGTAATAAACAATCGTTAAAATGGCTATTTTCAGCGGTTTTTTGGAATTTGCAGATAAACAAATTAACTAAATTTAAATCAGTAAATTGCGTTTAATAGATCTTTTTATTATCTATAAAGTTTACATGAAACTTTTTTCTGTAAAGTCAGTAGTTTTTTTCTGTGGTCAAAAAACTGACTTTTCGATCATAAATTCGTGATTTAAAAAATGATCCTGACATAATTTTTATACTCACTCACCGGATCATTGTACCTGATGCCTCCCCCGACCAGAATCCGCTTGCAAATCTCTAGTTACAATTAAGTTGAAAAAAAAACTAATTTACTTAACTTAACTAATTTAAAAAAACTAATAATTAAAAGGTTAATTATTACACAAGCACACAAAAAAAAAAGTGGTCTGTTACTGAGACTTGACATACACCCTCTTATGCATTTTGACGCGCTGAATCCGAATCCGAAGCCAGAATTGCGCCATCACCCCTCAGTTTTTTTTAAATCGTTTAAAACCACCCCTAAATCGAAAAATCCGGGATATTCCGCTTTTAACGTTGGGAAAATTTTTATAAACTGCCTAAAAATTACTGCAGATCTAAAGCTATACACATTTTGAGACGCTGAATCCGAATCCAAATGCAGATTTGTGCCATCACCCCTCAGTGTTTTTAAATCGTGGAAAACCACCCCTAAATAGAAAAATCCGGAATATTCCGCTTTTAACAATGGGCAAATTAGTACAAACTGCCTAAAAATGACTGCAGATCTACTGCTATACATACTTTGAGGCACTGAATCCGAATTCGAAACGAGATTTACTACATTCCCTCTACTTTTTTTTCAATCACGGAAAACCACCCCTACATCGAAAAATTCGAAAAATTCAGCTTTTGAACCTTTCAACCCCTAAATCCTGAACCCTTGAACTTATATCTCTTAAACCCTAAACCTTGAAGCCCTCAACGCTAAAACCCTTTAATCCTGAACCCTTTAACCCTGAATCCTTGAATCCCCAACTCTAGAATCCTTAAACATTGAACCCATAGCCCTTTAATCCTCAACCTTTTAAACTCTTAACCGTTGAATCCTGAACTCTTAAACCCTCAGATCCTGATCCCTTAAGCCCTGAACCCTTAAACCCTGAACCCTTAAACCCTTGAACGATGAACTATTAAACTCTGAACCCTTAAAGCATCAACCCTCAAACCATTAACTGTCCCTTAAAACCCTTAAAAAGTGAAAACTGAAACCCTCAGCTCTTAAACCCTCAACCATTAAACCTTCCGTCTTTAAAATCTAATTCAATTTTCTCTTTTTAGCTTATCGGGTTCTTTTATCCTCAAATGACCTGTGTAAAGGATTTCTGGATCTTTTTGTATCACCTGGGTTAGTTTCTCTTTCCAACATCTTGCAGTAGTCAGCCATCATATTAATACCTCAAGTGCCTTGCTATCTTCTCTCCATTTCTATAAGGTCTTCGTGAAATCGCTCACCTTACTATTCGCTGTAGTCACCTAAGTTTTCAGGAAAGTATTGCAAATGGGCGTGCAAAAAATGTAATTTCACACTCATCAAACAACCTAAACGTTCGTAGTTATCGAATAAATCTGAAACAATTTGTTCATATTCCTGACTTTTCTGATTACCTAAAAAATTTTCAGCAATACTTTGAAAACTGAGCCATGCTAACTTTTCTGTTTCGTTCATTGTGTTGATGAAATTAGGATCTCGAAACATTCTTCGAATTTATGGGCCGTCAAAAATTCCTGCTTTTATTTTAGCGTTACTGAGACCTCGAAATTGATCTGACAAGTATTGGAAACATGCCCCTTCTTTATCTAATGCTTTAGTAAACTGCTTCATTAAACCAAGTTTAATGTGCAGTGGAGGAAGAAGGATTTTTAATGGATCGAGCAATGGTTCTTGAAGCACGTTGTAAGTACCTGGATTAAGCGCATTTTTTTTTTGCCATTCTCTCTTTCTGTAATGATTTATGCGACCTCCGCTGTCTCATAAACATAGAAAGCACGGAAACTTTGTAAAACCTTACTGTTGTCCTAATATAATGGATATGATTTATTTTCTCTAGGACATACTTCATATTTTCATAACTTTCTTTTAGTTTCGTGGAATGAGCTATTGGGATGCTTGCGTATTTATTTCCATTATGTAGCAAAACTGCCTTTAGACTTTGCTTTGAAGAGTCTATGAAGAGTCGCCATTCACTGGACTTGTAAATATTAGGTTTTAATTCATTAATCAGACTCTTTACATCTGTGCAATAAACTAATGTTTTATCCTCATCTACAGTGAAATATTTTGTAAACTCTTGTTCCCGTTTTCTATAAACAGAAGATTTAGTTCCAGGTTCTACTAATTCCCGCCTTTTAAATTCCGCTGCCCTGAATTCTGCAACATCTTTCGAGACGCCAGTATTGCGAAAAAAGTCATATAAATCTTTTTGGTTAAATGGTTTAGGATTGCATAACATAACAGAATATGGAACATACTTGTCTTTACTTTCATCCATTTCACATTCACTAATCTCCATTAATTCACTTTCACTGTCATCTTCATTTTTTTTATGACGTCTTCTTCAATATCTTCTTCCATAAAATCTTCTTCTACATTCATAAGTTCACCAGCATCACAAATAGTTTTCTCTCTTTCAAATCCATTAGATATATGAATATCTGATTTCGTAATGGGTTTTATTGTTGAAGAGACATTAGCGTATTTTATTTTAGATTTATTTCTCGAGTTAAAGCCGCTTGTAATAGTTTTGCAAAAATAGCAGTCATCGCATGACTGTGGTTTCTGCCATATAGTTGGCGTGGTAAATTGTAAAACTTCCTTTCCATTACTTTTTTTTCATCGATTCAACATCGTTAGACAAATCATCCACCTGTGAAGAGCTGCGGTGGTATGATGACGACGGCTGCGGGCCCGCTTGCTCACCCTGACCAGTTGCCCTGGGTTTCTGAAGCACTGCATCGTGAATATATATCACTTATATCTGCACCCAGGGCACCTCCCCGTGCTGACGGTGGGCAACGGATAAATTTTTTGCTGGTTTTTTTTCACTTCGGTTTTTTGTATAAATATTTTGTATATTCTGGCAAAGTTCCTGGAAAAGGGCGTTTCGCCATCATGGCAGATATAAGTAATATATCAATTATGATGCAGGGCTTCGGAAACACAGTATCGGCGACTGGTCAAGGTGGGCAAGCGGGCCCGCAGTTGTCGTCATCATACGACCACAGCTCTTCACAGGTGTATAACTTGGCCAGTGTTGAGTATAATGCCACAAGAAACCCCTCAAGTAACCACGATTGCCTTGGAGAACGAAATCGGTTTTGCTACATATGTGGTAAATTTGAGGTAGCAAAGTACCGCAGACCTATTACGGATTTAAATAGAAAAATTTTTCTTGACTGCTTCAAAATGCAGATACCTGTTGAAAATACATGGTGGGTTCCTCAAGTGATGTGCTGTACTTGTCTAACGATGTTGAATCGATGGAAGAAAAGCAAAGGAAAGAAAGTGTTACAATTTACCACGCCAACTATATGGCAGAAACCACAGTCATGCGATGACTGCTACTTTGCAAAACTATTACAAGTGGCTTCAACTCAAAAAATAAATCTAAAATAAAATATTCTAATGTCTCTTCAATGATAAAACCCATCATGGAATCAGATATTCATACATCCAATGAATTTGAAAGAGAGGAAACTATTTGTGATGCTGGTGAACTTATGAATGTAGAAGAAGATTTTATGGAAAAAGATATTGAAGAAGACGACATAAGAAAAAATGAAGATGACAGTGAGAGCGAATCAATGGGAATTAGTGAAAGTGAAATGAATAAAAGTGAAGACGAGTATGTTCCACAATCTGTTAAGCCATGGAATCCTAAACCATTTAACCAAAAAGATTTAAACGATTTTATTCCAAATACTGGCGTCTCTAAAGATGTTGCAGAATTCATGGCAGCGGAATTTAAGAGGTGGGAATTAGTAGAACCTGGAACTAAATCTTCTGTTTATAGAAAACGGGAACAAGAGTTTACAAAATATTTCACTGTAAATGCGGATAAAACATTAGTTTATTGCACAGATGTAAAGAGTCTGATTAATGAATTAAAACCTAATATTTACAAGTCCAGTGAATGGCGACTCTTCATAGACTCTTCAAAGCAAAGTCTAAAGGCAGTTTTGCTGCATAATGGAAATAAATACGCAAGCATCCCAATAGCTCATTCCACGAAACTAAAAGAAAGTTATGAAAATATGAAGTATGTCCTAGAGAAAATAAAATATGAAGAACACAAGTGGCAAGTTTGTGGAGACTTGAAAATCATATCTATCATATTAGGGCAACAGTCAGGTTTCACAAAGTTTCCATGCTTTCTATGTTTATGGGACAGCAGAGATCGCATAAATCATTACAGGAAGAGAGAATGGCCAAAAAGAAATGCGCTTAATCCAGGTACTTACAACGCGCTTCAAGAACCATTGCTCGATCCATTAAAAATCCTTCTTCCTCCACTGCACATTAAACTTGGTTTAATGAAGCAGTTTACTAAAGCATTAGGTAAAGAAGGGGCATGTTTCCAATACTTGTCAGATCATTTTCCAGGTCTCAGTAACGCTAAAATAAAAGCAGGAATTTTTGACGGCCCTCAAATTCGAAGAATGTTTCGAGATCCTAATTTCATCAACACAATGAACGAAATAGAAAAGTTAGCATGGCTCAGTTTTCAATGTATTGCTGAAAATGTTTTAGGTAATCAGAAAAGTCAGGAATATGAACAAATTGTTTCAGATTTATTCGATAACTACGAACGTTTAGGTTGTTTGATGAGTGTGAAATTACATTTTTTGCGCTCACATTTGCAATATTTTCCTGAGAACTTAGGTGACTACAGCGAAGAGCAAGGTGAGCGGTTTCACCAAGACCTAAAAGAAATGGAGAGGAGATATCAAGGCAGTTGGGGTGTTAATATGATGACTGACTACTGCTGGATGTTGAAAAGAGAAACTAATCGAAGTGATAAAAAAAGATCCAGAAATCCTTTACACAGATCATTTGAGGATAAGAGAATCCGCTATAAGCGAAAAAGAGAGAATTGAATTAGTTTTTTAAAGACGCAAGGTTTAATGGTTGAGGGTTTAAGAGCTGAGGGTTTCAGGTTTCAGTTTTCACTTCTTAAGGGTTTTGAGGGACAGTCAAACCATTAGGTTTCAAGGTTGATGTTTTAAGGGTTCAGAGTTTAGTGGTTCATCGTATACGGGTTGAGGGCTTAAGGGTTCAGGTTCTAAGGGTTTAAGGGTTTAAGAGTTCAGGGTTCAACGGTTAAGGGTTAAAGGGTTGTGGGTTCAATGTTTAAGGATTTTAGGGTTGGGGATTAAAGGATTCAGGGTTAAAGGGTTCAGGATTTAAAAGTTCAGGTTTAAGGGGTTCAGGATTTATGGGGTATGGGTTTAAAGGTTCCAGGTTAAAGCGTTAAGGGTTTTAAAGTTTCGGGTTTAAAGGTTATAAGTTTAAGGGTTCAGGGTTTAAAGGTTAAAAGGGTTAAAGCTGAATTTTTCTTTTTCGATGTTGGGAGTGGTTTTCCGTGATTGAAAAAAAGGAGAGGGAATGTCGTAAATCTCGTTTGGAATTCAGATTCAGTGCCTCAAAATATGTATAGCATTAGATCTGCAGTCATTTTTAGGCAGTTTATACAAATTTGCCTAATGTTAAAAGCGGAATATTCCAGATATTTCGATTAAGGGGTGGTTTTCCACGATTTCAAAAGAACTAAGGGGTGATGGCATAAATCTGCCTTTGGATTCGGATAGGATTGAGCGCATTTCTTGATGACCATATAAGGGTTCGGAGTTTAGTGGTTCATGGGTTCAGGGTTGAGGGCTTAAGGGTTCAGGATCTAAGATTTTAAGGGTTCAAGAGGTCAAGGTTCAACGGTTAAGGGTTTAAACGATTGAGGGTTAAAGGATGGTGGGTTTAATGTTTAAGGATTTTAGAGTTTGGAATTAAAGGATTCAGGGTTAAGGAGTTCAGGATTTAATGGTTCAGGTTTAAGGGATTCAGGATTTATGGGTTCAGGATTTAAGGGTTCAGTTTAAGCGTTGAAGGTTTCAAGGTTTAGGGTTTAAAGGTTATAAGTTCAAGGGTTCCGGGTTTGAGAAAAGGTCAAAAGCTGAATTTTTCGAATTTTTCTATGTTAGGGGTGGTTTTCCGTGATTGAAAAAAAAGAGAGGGAATGTTGTAAATCTCGTTTCGAATTCGGATTCAGTGCCTCAAAATATGTATAGCAGTAGATTTGCAGTCATTTTTAGGCAGTTTATACCAATTTGCCCAATGTTAAAAGCGGAATATTCCGGATTTTTCAATTTAGGGGTGGTTTTCCACGATTTAAAAAGAGCTGAGGGGTGATGGCACAAATCTGCCTTTGGATTCGGATTTAGCGCCTCAAAATGTGTATAGCTCCAGATCTGCAGTCATTTTTAGGCAGTTTATTCAAATTTTCCTAATGTTAAATGCGAAATTTCTGGATTTTTCGATTTAGGGGTGGTTTTCCACGATTTAAAAAGAACTGAGGGGTAATGGCACGAATCTGCCTTTGGATTCGGATTCAGCGCCTCAAAATGTGTATAGCTTTAGATCTGCAGCAATTTTTAGACAGTTTATAAAAATTTTCCCAACGTTAAAAGCGGAATATGCCGGATTTTTCGATTTAGGGGTGGTTTTACACGTTTTAAAAAAAACTGAGGGGTGATGGCGCAATTCTGGCTTCGGATTCGGATTCAGCGCGTCAAAATGCATAAGAGGGGGTATGTCAAGTCTCAGTAACAGACCACTTTTTTTTTTGTGTGCCTGTGTTATGATCAAAAAGAAACCGCTGCCTATTCATTGGCCCGTGGCTTCCTCACACTTAACTTGCTTATTCTTTTAATTAAGTTTTAATAACAAAATTTATAATTTTTGCAACAATTTATGACATAATTATATTGGTGTACAAAAAAGTTCTACCCGTTTCTAAGAGATGGCGCTGTCTTAACCCTTTTCGTACCAAATGTCCAAAATTTTTTCTGAACATTCAAGGCTATAAATTTTTACGTAATCGGTCCAGAAAAAAATTAAAAAATGCCATTTCCGATGGCTTGAAGTCTCCTTTTTCGAATGCCGTAGTCAGAATTAGCCTATCATTTTTCTATAAAAAGTTATAACAATTTTTATAATAAAAAATCAAAAATTTTCTGCATTTTTTTTCAAAAATGTCAAATTTTGAACATGAAAAAGCAGGGCCTAATCATCACAAATGCTACAAATCGTGGAGTTTTTATATGCTCTTTAAAATTCTGTTGGATTTTTTTTTTAAATTGAAGATGGCGAAGTCAAAATGGCGCCCTAAATGCAGGAAAAAAATTATAAAATTGCAAAATTTTGCATAAACATCGCCTTTTTTATATGAAAAGACTATGCCTGATCATTGCTATGAGCATAATTAAGAACGATATTATTTGCTCGTCAAAATCCATTTGAAAGTTTTACTAATTTACCATGGCAAGGTGAAGATAGCGCTCAGAATCTATAAAAACAGTGTTCAAAGACATTTTCCGCCGACTATACTTTTTGTATCAAGTGATAATCCATGGAAAGTGTGTAGTCAATTCCATTTAATTTTTTCCACTGATTCCGAATATATAATTTATTTTACCGAAAAAGTTGTTACTTATTTGTTATTAACAATTTAATTGTTTATAACGCTATAACCTTTTTATTAATAATTATTGAAAAATAAAATTCACACCAAAATGTATGTTTTTTCATTTAGAAACTTTTTTATCTCTTGTAAAATTTCGCTATCTTGCATACTTTTCAAGATATTGGCAATAAACCATAACGTATATGCACGTAGGTCTGCGTAGCCTATGCTATTGTTTATTATAAATATCTTGGAAAATATGCAAGGTAGCGAAATTTTACAAGAGACAATAAACTTTTTAAATGTAAAAATATACACTTTGGCGTAAATTTTATTTTTTAATATTAATTAATAAAAAAGTTATAGCGTTATAAACAATTAAATTGTTAATAACAAATAAGTAATAACCTTTTCGGTAAAATAAATTATATATTCGGAATCAGCGGAAAAAATTACATGGAATTGACTACACACATTCCATGGATTATCACTTGATACAAAAAGTATAGTCGGCGGAAAATGTCTTTGAACACCGTTTTTTTAGATTCTGAGCGCTATCTTGATCTTGCCATAGTAAATTAGAAAAATGATAGGCTAATTATGACTACTACATTCGAAAGAGGAGACTTCAAACCATCGGAAATGGCATTTTTAATTTTTTTCTGAACTGATTACGTAAAAATTTATAGCGTTGAATGTTCAGACAAAATTTTGGACATTTGGTACGAAAAGGTCTCCTCTTTCGAATCTAAAAAAAACGGTGTTCAAAGACATTTTCCGCCGACTATACTTTTTGTATCAAGTGATAATCCATGGAAAGTGTGTAGTCAATTCCATGTAATTTTTTTCGCTGATTCCGAATATATAATTTATTTTACCGAAAAAGTTGTTACTTACTTGTTATTAACAATTTAATTGTTTATAACGCTATAACTTTTTTATTAATTAATATTCAAAAGTAAAATTTACGCCAAAGTGTATATTTTTACATTTAAAAAGTTTATTGTCTCTTGTAAAATTTCGCTACCTTGCATATTTTCCAAGATATTTATAATAAACAATAGCATAGGCTACGCACACTTATGTGCATATACCTTATGGTTTATGGCCAATATCTTGAAAAATATGCAAGATAGCGAAATTTTACAAGAGATAAAAAACCGCTGCCAATTCATTGGCCCGTAGCTTCCTCAACCGTAATTTGTTGATTCCTTTAATTAATTTTTAATAACAAAATTTATAATTTTTTAAAAAATTTATTGCATAATTATAATTAAATTCATTTATGAATATTAAAAATTGTTAATTTTTAAAATTATTTATTTATTTATTATTTATTTATATCAAATTCATATAAATTTTGAGCTGATAAATAAAGTTATCATTTGAAATAGAAGTAAAATATCTATATTTTATAATAAAACAAATAGCTATCACGATTGTTTTGTTATTAACAAAAACGTGTTTTTTTAAAAAAGTTCATAACTCACAAATAAATTATAATAATGCAGAATATAATGCATTCATACTGCATAATTCATAATTATAATAGATTATAATAGATATAATTTTTAAACATTTCCCAATATGGGGACATACTAATCCATAATTTCCTATGATATAATTTCCTATAATTTCCAATATGACGACAAATTATCAAAAGTAGTAAGGGGACCGGTATAGCGAGACGGCCCCCCGCAGTTCGATGTGTAGGGGCCATGTGGCACCCCGCTGTACGGTGTGTATGGGTCCCCAAGTGTGACAAGGTCATTAACTCAAGTGTTTACAGTAGCAAGTGTGGCCACAAGCTAATTAGTGTAAACAATGGGGGGTAATTTATTATCCCATAAATAATGGCCCACTTATGGCGCCCGCCATGACGTCATGCCGCTATACATGACCCACGCGTGTTCCCGTATATGCGTTGACTCGAGGTGGTGGGGGTCGAGCGCTTTGGCTGTCCGCGCTACACCATAAAGACCTCTCGAGGCCTCTCGCTGTATAGACCGTGTGCTGTGTGTATGGGCCCCAAGTGTGAACACAAGCTAATTAAGGTAAACAATGCAGTGAATTATTACCCACAAATAATGTCCCACTTATCGCCTGCGCCATGACGCTATGCCGCTATACCTGCCTGGCGCGTGCTGTCGTATATGCCCCGACTCGTGGTCGTGGGGGGAGAGCCCTTTGGCTATACGCGCTACGCCATAAAGACCTCTCGTTGTATAGACCGTGTGCTGTGTGTATGTGTCTCAAGTGTGACAAGGTCATTAATTTAAGTGTTTACAGTAGCACGTGTGTGTAATTTTTTGCGCTGCTTCTGCTGATACTGATGAAGTGCAGTGTAGAACATTTGACTTTGTACTTGGTCTTTGTTGATCATCTTCCACTCTTCGGGTAGTATAGAGCGCATCCACTTTTTTATTTGGTGCGCCTTGTAGAGCGCGCAAAAATCTTGTTTATTTTTAAACCTCTGAGTCGCGTGCGTAGAACATACCAGCACGTCAGAAAACATGTTGTTGAGTTTTCCGAACGTCGATGAGTCATATTTTTCTAAATTACATATGTTTCGACCGAGTAAAGATTCCAGGTACCAGGCCTTCTCCTCGCCGCGAACGTAAATCCGTCTTGCTGCTCTTGCGATATTGAAGAGATAACGATATAGCTGTCTGAGTGATACTTCGCCCTCGAACCAGTTAATGCCGTGAATATCGACAGCGCAGTAGGAATTTGTATTTTTTACGTCTTCGGGCAGCTCGATGAAATTGCACGGTGTTTGTACAATCCAGTGGTCGACAATGGGTTTCTGTAGGCAAATGATCGCCACCTCCTTTGGTAAAATCTTCCTTTCAGTGTCTCGAAACCCTTGTATATCTACGACGTAATCCATTATACGTGTGTCCGTAGCGAGCGCCGAGAGAAAAGTGAGGCTTGAGGGCGCCGCCCGCTTCCTCTCGAGTCCTCGTCCCCCCGCCTTTTTAACGACTAGGCACTAAAATCGGATAATATTTGGCGGGTGGAGTCTATTTCGAGAACGTTATCGTACTCGGCATAAACAACGCAATTTATTGTGCTCGTTGGAGCCGTCTCAAATCCCACCTCTATGCGTAAGCTACCCGAGCGAACGAGATTCCAATGCGAGGTGCTGTGAGCCGATAAATCGGGTCTGAGATCGAAAGCCGCGAGAAAGTAGCCTAGTGAATAGTTGAAACGGTTTATGCCAAGGCCCTGGTTGAGGAAATGTATACCTGTGCCCGAGTAAAGGGTTTGAAATGCATCTATCAACATACTATCGTTTTATGTACAGCAGCAAAGCACGGCTGTAACGGTTTGCTCGGAATTTGAGACCCATCGTTGTCGAGGGATAGAAGATTTATTGAAAAGTGTTGAAAATTAAATGGGTTAAATGTTCGATTGCCATTGAATGCCTTATTATCGACAAATCCTATTATTATTCTTTTAGGCAGTTGCCCCAGAATGGCATTATCGATGGTATCGCCATGTATATCTGCGTGACGCGTAAAAGTTTTGACTTCTACTCTCGTGACGGGATACTTGGACGTTGTTTTAGCGAGAGCATTGGCATGAGCAATTAAAATTCCCGGATTTATCTTCACGCGTCGAACGATGAGCGTGGCTTCCTTTATTTTCAGGCTGAATTTACCATCTTCGGAGGCGTCCATTAGGCAAAAGGCATCTTTGCTTCGTACTAGTCGTACTCTCATTTCTACACCATTGATGAGCATTCTGTCTTAATTAAAGACGTCACAGTGCAGATGGCCAATCATGTCGAAGGTTTTTCCATTGAGTGTGAAATGCTGACGATGGAGAGTACCCTTGTTAGATATTTCACCTTGAATGTGCGGCAGGGCTTCGAATAAACCGGGCGTATCATCGTACCACAACCCGGCCGTTAAGTGTGATTCTTTTGCGATTGGCGAGTAGTTGAGCAGTGACTCTATGTATGCTCTGTAAGAATATGCATTATTGGGTGGAGAAACGAGTTTTTGATTTAGAAAAACGTCGATTTGATTAAACATTGAATGCAGTGAATTATTTACTGGGGCAACTTTTAAGTTTTCAGCAGGGCTTTCGGCATTCGATTGTATTCTAGCTTTGACATAGAGCATGGTGTGCTCGAGATCTATATAATGTTCGCTTGCGCTCGGGATGACGAACTCTATGGGCGCGTCTCCTTCATCGCTGAGCGAGGACACAGGTTTATAGTGTAAAAAACTACTACTCTGAATCGACGTTTGAGTCGCCGGGAGAGTGAAAATGTCGAGCTCGCTCGACATGCACTCGTTAGAGTGCGAGTGCAAGAAGGCCATTTTTTATTTTGGACCAAAAATATCGTTTATGTTGCGAAGGGCTTTCCTGTTCTTCTTCTTCTTCTTCTTGCTCCTTCTCACAGCGGGCCTTCTTTTGCCGGGTTTTTTCTTACCGCCTGCCGTGCGCGTCCGAGTGTGTTTCTTTCTCGACTGGCGCCGCCGCTTGCCATTCACGCCTGTTTTATATCCTGAACCTTTCATTATTTCCGATATTTTGTCAGCAGCTTTTCTTTTGAGGTTGCGTCCAGATTCTTTGGCCCGTGATTTTACAGCCTCCTTGAAATAGACACTGCTGTTGGCAACGTGGTCAACAACCTTTATACCTGCGCGTAGTGTCTCTTTACCTACAGCCTTGGCCCCGCTCGTGATGTATGGCAGGATGCGTCGAAAAAGGCCTCCTAACCAGGCTCCTACCCCATGACCTATCTGAAAAGTCGAACCAGCAAAAACATTTCTCACGCCACCCCCACCTAGCTGCTCGTCGTAGTAGCGCGCGCAATGACTCATCTTAACGTTTGCGCTTAAAGTGTAGCGTGACCGTCAACGTGCCGTACTCGAATGGTATACGGCGCCCATGTTGATCTCTTATATCGATAACGATGCTACGAAAATTGTGATAGAGAAGAGTATATAGTGAATGGGTGCAAAACGCTGTACAGTACTGCATCCGTACTTAAAGCTGGAGTTGTCTATAGAAACTATGCGCAGTAGGGCAGCTTGGGTGTCACCTACTGTATAAGGTTCACATATATCGGTATAGATGTACATCTGATCGGGCAAGGCTCGAGAAAGCGAGGCAGGTCTGCTGGCTGCAATGTCCCGGTAACCCTCATTAAGCGTTGTAAACGAACCTTTTTGACCTGCTTCGTCGAAGCCGAATACACGGCTGATTTTTTCGCTGAAATCCGTAATGTGTATTTGCGGGCAGTCACACTTGCGTCTTATGATGTAAGACCCCTTACGAGTTTTAAGTGGCTCGAGCATTTGATGCCTATAAGTATCATTCGCTGCGTTTATAGCGTCTACTAGTTGTTCGAGGGAATCGTAAATACCTACGGGTATACGACAGTTTTTGGTCGATGAGACTCCCATTGTCCTCAGCCGTGTATAAAGTGTAACTCGCTTCGTCATCTTGAAAATGTACGATACTGTGTGGTATGTGAATTTCAACGAGGCCCACGTGCCACTCGCCGTGTAATTTGATCTCGCGTTGCAGCTGGGTCGTAAAACAGCATGTTGTGTTTTCGGGAAAATACGTCATGCTGTTGTTACTAGGCAGTACCATATAAAAATCGTCGCTCGTTTCCATTTTTTTCAGATGTTTTCAAGCTCGCTTGCTTTTACCCACGAGTTAAATTTAGCAGGGTAACCGAGCCACTTAACGAGTGCTCTCCTTTTAGCGCCCCGGCCTTCTGTGCGTATGACGCGCTCGACTTTGAAACGCTTATCGGGCGCGAGGCGTTCGTGACCGACTAACACGAGCTCCTCGGGATAAAAGAAACCGTCGATAATTTCTTCGTTCAAATCATCGAGCACGTATGTATAGAGATTTTGACGCGTCGAAACACGGAATATCTTGAACACTTCTTCGCTAAAATTTTTTCGTATCCTCTCTCAAAGGTGTTCTTGGTTCGACTGATGCGCACGAGGTTGCCCACCTTTAATTTAGGCAGCGCCGGTGCTCGCCGTCGATAATTGTAGCTCGCGCGTTTGGCTAAATTTTCGATCGCTGTCGGCGCGTTGTACAATATGACATCGATAGGTCTCATGCGCGTACCACTATGTAGCGTGCGATTGTAAGCGTGTACAATCTTTTGCACGACATCGATGTATCTCTTTGTGTTACTATGAGAAAAGTATCACCAGATTCGCTCGCGTAACGTTCTGTTGAGTCTTTCGACCACAGCTGCTTTAATGTCGGGGTTGCGAGTGACTCTGAATGTTATCTCTTTTCGGCGGAGGAGCGCCTGAAATGCTGAACCGGTTAACTCTCGGCCTCGATCGGTTTGTACGCATACAGGCAGTCGGAGATGTGCTCGGTCGATAATCCGTGCGAAGGCGTCAATCACCACTAGAATGTAGTTGTAACCGTCGTTGTAATCTTTTATCGTCGTGAGCTGTAGCAAATCGGCCTCCCAAACATCGTCAATGTTCGTCACGTTGTAGCGTAATCATGGAAATCGCCTTCGTATCGGCTGATGGAGCGTTTAGGCATCTTGATTGCTCAGCCACGAGTAAATTTTTTTCTTTTCCTTTTTAACGTTCAACCGCACAAGATTGCACGCCCCAGCGTAGCCAGCTTCATGCTCAAGGTATTATTGTTTTTCGTACGTCATTTTTTTTTATTTTACAAACCAAGCGTGAGCCACTTTTTTTCGCTTGTTTTTTACTGCGAGTCTATATAGACGGCAGGGGTGATTCGTGCTGTATAGGTGTGTATGGGTGTGGATAGGCGACGTTTGGCCGAGCGCTGAGGATCCGTCAATATTTGGCCAATTTTTATAACTGTTGGATTATTAATTAAATTTCCCGGTGTTTCGGAAGTTTT
Organism: Torymus aiolomorphi; assembly: GCA_036365515.1. Taxonomy (NCBI): domain Eukaryota; kingdom Metazoa; phylum Arthropoda; class Insecta; order Hymenoptera; family Torymidae; genus Torymus; species Torymus aiolomorphi. Next base: position 27,479,942 of record CM070874.1, read on the forward strand.
GAGAAATTTTGCAAATTCAATGCGGCCAATGGGCGCCTCCTCGTCCTTACTGTTCTTTTGCAATGCGTCGATGCCTAACTCTGTTATATTGGACCGAGCAATTACACGACCATCTATAGTGATGGTGCCCGAGTTATCCCACTTGAGACACTCGGGTACAGTGACTTTCAAATGGCGAAGCAAGAGACGCGCTTTGCGCGCGTGTACTTTCGGTACGCCCACGAGTATGTCGTCCTCAGACAGCGCTGCAAGCGCCTCTTCGACCTCGTCTATTTCAGGGTGCTCCTCACGCGCAGCGCTACGCTCGTTATCACGGAAGAAAAAATAGCGACATAAAATCTGTAGATATTTTACGCACTTCTCGTAATCGTCTCTAGCTGCTTTTGAGCGTAAAACATCGTACATTTCACCATCCAGACGAGAAAAATGATCACCTGGTGTTTGCAGAGTTTTTTCATTCGTATTCCTCGCTCCCTTCTACTCCTCCATGACTTTAGTTTGCGATGTCTCCGGTGGCGGCTTCAGCACAAGGATCATCTTACGAGCTCGCTCCATGTTTCGAGCCAAATATTTTTGAGATAAGCTCTCCTACGATCGAAGCGAGTAAGAGTGGTAAAAACGACCCGCCGTTTTGTATAATGACACGTTTCTTCGATTTCCAAGTACTGCTGCCTCTATCACCAGTACGGATCAGCTTACGTAGCGTTTGCTTATGTTTACGCAATCGGTCCTTTTCGGAATCGCTTAGTTTTACGACGCCCTGCAAAACGTTCAACACACACTCGCATATGCATCTGACGAGAGGTTTAACAGCTGTGCGCGCTATAGTAACGCGGTGTCTTTTGTTCCCATGACAAAGAGCGTTCAAGAGAGTAAGGTTTCTTTTCGAGAAATGTTTACCGCAGGCTACCGCTTTACGACCTATCGGCGCCATAGTTTTTTCCCGACTGATTAACGCACGGCTCATTCACCGCGATTTAAAGTACTTGGGCACGTAGGCAACGTGCGTCCCGGCATTGGGAAATATGTTTGCTCGAAATCTAAACTCGTCTAAGCAGGCTTGAGAGAGATCGATAAAAAAATAGGAGTGAGGTTCACGCGTGGCGTCTAGATAGGCCTCGCGCAAAAAAGCCGAATCTTCTGGAAAAATTTGTCTCGCGAGGTGCTGTATTTGTGCTCTGTCGTGAGGATTTTTGAACAATACCAGATACTTGGTATTCAAACTAATGTCGCGCTGTGCCTTACCTTTGTGAAATACGTTTTGCGTAACGAATATTACGCTAATATTTTTGTGATGACTACCCTTTGTAAATAAATCTAAAATAACATCGCTCGACGATTCACGCATGAGGTCGTGAAGAATGAGTAATTTTTTTTTCTCATTGTCACTCGAGTAATCCGCCATCTGTGGAAGGCCCTCTCGAAACTCGATGGATGGCCCGTTGGTTTTAAAATCTCGTCTGTAGGCGTCTTGCTATTCTGCGTAATAAAATAGGACGCGGTCGAAACGTGCGTCGCAGACCTCTGGCAGGTAGGCGAGAAAGCTTTTAACGAATAAAGTTTTACCGCAGCCTGTGGGGCCGCACACGCAGCAAGTAAAAGGATGCTTCCATCGCGTGTCCATGTTTACGACTCGAATAAAGAAAATTACACGCGTGCATCCTTTTTCAAACCCTTAGCTCGCTCACGCGCTCAGCTGACGATGAAGTACGTGGAAAACATCGCCGCATATAGCAATGTTACGATATTTACGATCCCCGCGGCGGCGGCGACGGGCGGCGTCGGGGCGGCGGGCGCGCGCGCGCGGAGATCACCATATCACCGCGGTGGTGACTTCCGCGGTGGTGACTTCCGCAGTCATTAGCATACTCCGGCCCACGCGCGCGGATAAGTATATTTACCGCGTTGATCACGTGACTTTCGCGGATATAAGCAACCATCGCTGCGTGTTTAACGCATTGTTCCGTTGATCTCCGCGGCGCTCGCATGCGGGTTAGCTGATCACCGCTATGAATAGGGACATGGGATAAGGGGATATGGGTGGAAAATAATTAACACGTGAAAAAAAATTAACATATCTACAATACATTTTTTATTATTATGAAAAATATGCAAAAGTTACAACATTCATCGCATTAAAATATACAATTATTCAATTGCGCTTATAGCCGAAAGGAAGCGAAACGTCGTGTTGGAAATAGCTTTCTCAGAACTATGGAACAGGATTTTTTTTCGCCGCACGTAACGACCTCGTGCATGCGAGTGCGTCTGATCGCATTGTATTTCAAAACGATAGGCGAGCTCTCGTCATCGTTATCGAAATACTCTGCGGTCAAGCGCTCGATACTAGCGAAATTGATCTTGCTCGTATTGGCGCTATTAAGAGAAATTCCCTTTACTTTAGAGCACTCGTGAGTGATGCCGGTCAATGGGACGAGCGCACGAAAGGCATAAAATTTCGGACCCCCGGAGAGAAAGCTGGTAATATAAGCTCCCTCTCCGTAGCCCTTGAGCTCGTCCGTCATGCTGCCGAGAAGAGTGCCTAAAGGAGGTCTATACTCTGAAGGGTCTTTTTCGCTGTACTTGAATATACACGAATCGGTATCCAGGTAGAGAACGCGGTTGGCCGAATGCTTTTCTATATACGAGTAAATCTCGAGACGCGCCTGCTCGGTGGTGTAGGCTGCTAGTACCACATTTGTGTTCGGCGACGACTCTACAGCATCCTCTTTATAGCGCCAATTTGCATACAAAAGATCCTCGCTAACCGGTAGCACGTCGAAAACTTCCTTTTCAGGCGTCGTGAGCAGTTTCAGCAGCCCCTCGCGCGTTTTGACCACTTCTGTTTGTTTTAAATTCGACCGTTGCCCAAACTTTCCTCAAAATGAATTTAAGCAGAGTTTTGCGACCGAACGTAAACCCGAATTTTTTTGAATCTTTTTCCGGTCTAACCTTGTTCTTTCTTCGCGCTCGTACTCATCAATATAACGCTCCATGGTAGTATCGTCCGTACACCAAGACGGCCACCCGCTCGCTTGTTGTTTCAACCGAAGGAAGGTATTTACGTACGGGGCAAACAACCCACCTTCGCCGCTGCACTAGTCATACTGCGTGCTCTTATATTGCCATATGACAAATATCTCAGTCGCGCTGAAGCCCAATTCGATTGCTTTCTGTAATTCGTGCACTACCCATGTCCCGCTAAACTCACGCTCGGCGACTTATTCGTGGTTGCAGTCGTCCTGACGCATTTTCTCACAACAGGAACGACAGAGACCAAAAATAAGGCGCCCGTGCATTTTTACCGGTAATACGGGCAATAATAAATTTGGCGGTGGCAAAATTTTGCATTTGACGAGCCCTTCGACGCGCGCGAGATTGTTATTCTGGCCATCCGTTAACACGGCGCATTCTGAGCCTATGTAAATGTGCGGGTGACCGATAGGAAAACGGCCTCGCTTACATATATACGGGTAAAGAGAGCAAATATCAGTATATTTGATCTCTTCACCCGGCTCTACAGTGCATGAGGTGACTATATTTTCAGTTCTCCCACCGAAAAACGCATTCCGCGGATTGAGCGTTATTCTACTCATTATCGGGTGAGTATCCAGATACCGTACGAACTCGGGCTGTTGCCTTTTTATCCCATCGAATTCACACTCCCACATCTCGCGCACTTCGTAGCCGAGACTCCTCATTCGACCGACTTTTACCTGTACACTTTCGTACGCATGTGCATACGTTTGATTAAACTTATTTTTTACCGATTCTCGGTTGTTCGTAAAACAACGCGGGCAACCGTGCACGTAACAACCTTGAAATTAAAAAACGATTCCCTTAGCTGCTTCCCCCTCTCCGGGAGGGAAAGCAGGTAGGTAACCGTCCACTAAAAATCCCTCGGGCAAGCGAAACTCACGCGTCCTCCCTGCATGTACGATCTCCCGTCCGATCTCGCGCTCGCAATACAGCAGCCACTCTATTGATTTTTGCGAGCGTTTGTCAGCGCGCCTATAACCGTTCGGTGGAATTATTCCTATAGCATTCGGAACTAAAAATTTTTTACGAAAAACGTACGAACACGCCGACGCGATTGTACACGCTGATACGAATGGGTCCGTTTCGCCTACCTCGAGAAAAATTTTTCGAAATTGTATACACGCACGCCTCAGTATTTCCACGTCCATCTGGCAATATTCGACTATCTCTTTTTGAAAGTCGAATATATAGCCAGGACTTGTATTTTCATGCCACTCGAGAAAAACGGCCCGCTCAGCTGGCGACATAGTGTCAGGGCAATAAAACTCTAGCGCTGGTAGAGGCCTAATGTACCGCTGGTTCTCGAGGTTGTTAAACAGATGTGGAAAATAGCCCTTCTTACTACTTTCGGGCAAACCGAAGGTAGCAGGTAGAGCACTCAATTTCATTTGAAAATAGTTGATGCTGTTGATAAACTTGGTTCGTCCATACTTCAACATTGTAATATTTTGACCGTTCAAAATGACGCTGGGGGCTGTGCGCTCAGAGTTTTCGGCCAATTCTTTTAAAATGAATTGAGCATCAAAAACCTTGGCATTCTGCGCGATGCATACAATTTCGGAAAATTCAGTGCTTTTCCGAATGCACAAGCTCAAGAGCTGTTTTACCGGATCGTCTGTGAAAATGAACTCGCGCACGCCACATTTGCTACAAATGATTTTAAGTTCGTCCACGTCTATGCAATGCGTGCAAACCTGATGTGCGACACAGAGATTCGGTACGTGAATTCGGGCGTTTTCTCCATACGGCGTATTCTGACGGGTCTCAAAATCGTAAATAATGTATAAAAATTTTTTTTCCGCTTTCAAGTTCCCACCACCACCACCACCAATTGGTTGAATGAAACATGCATGATTGAACAGCTGCCGCTTCGAACATTGTTTACAATAACTAATACCACACTCGTGTTGACTGTGCTGCGTATTTACTATTTTTAAACAATTTTCGCATAGCCGCACGACGTTACACACTTTGCGATTATTTTTTGTGTACGAACCCGCGCGCTTGTGATTAACGAACAACCATGCCCGAAAAATTTATGACCGCACTCTGCGCACTCTATCATTTCTACACCGTCACACCTACATGGAGGTGTAACAAAGCAAGATTCACAAGTTCGTTTACACTTGTGTTGCCCAATACGGCGAAAACCCTTGTTACAATAAGAGCAAAAAAATTTTGACCCGGCCGCAGCAAATAAATTAGTGGTCACGTTAAAGTGTCTAGACTGCTCCTCAAAGATTAAATAAATGACACCGTGAAGCGGTGCATTTAAATCCTGAATCTTGTTTTGACCGTCAAATAACGGAGGTTCGCCGCTACCCAAGTTACACTTTTCAAATATAACCATAGCAATACCCTTTGCAGCAAAAAAATCTTGAAACGCCGTCAACGCGCGGAATCCACACCCCTCTAGCGGGAAAATTACTCCTGCATCGTGCACGATTTTCTTTGCACGCTCTTTCTGTAATTTTCGCCGACCGTCGCGGATTACGCACCACTCGTCGCGCGTCGCAGCGCATTCGGATGTTTTAAGAGCTATGTGTGTGTCCTCGTTTTTTATTGTTACGATCGAGCGTTTACGAAGACTACCTATGCTTAGCGCTTGTTTTGGTCATGTTCCCCCTGCGCCAACAGGCATTTCAACGTAATATATTTGTAAGGCTAGTGTGTCATCGATACCTAAAACAGCGTTACTTTGACTTATAGAATTTATCAAATTCCATAAATCTAAGTAACTGAAATTTTCAATAGGCCTGAACGACAACCCTCCGGGCCCCCGCGCAAACCGATCACTACGAATACTCACGCCGATTAATGTGCTAGGTGGAACGTTAGACGTAATATATTCGTAAATGTCTCTAATGCTTTCCTCGAGCCATAATACAGGGTTTTCCCCGGCAGGTGGGTCACGTATATTAAAACTAATCGTGCGACCGTGAACAGCAAACCTACGCATGTACTGTTCTCCCTCGGCAGCTATAATAAACCGCTCGGGCCCAGCGTCAGCCCCGTCGTCGCGCGTGATGCTGCTACTGCTGCTGTGTCTGCTGTTGCTTCTGCTACGACCTTCACCAGCGCCTACCTGAAGAGGGGATTGACGGGCCTCTAAATGAATAAAATGAATTGTCGTCAGCTTTTAATATTATTTAAACATTTCTCTTTTTTAGTCATTTTCTATTCTTCCGGTGACCCGTGAAAACTCTCGCTTACACGTACTAATAGATCCGCAAGATCTATTTCCGTATACAACGGCAAAAATATATTTTCCGCCTGGTCATGGAACCAACGCAATATCTGTGCGCGTGGTGTATGGAGTATATTCAAAAACCGCTCGTAAACCCCAGGTATATCGGGAATGTCATAGGGATAGTGGTACGATATACTATCCCGATGTCTTATGACTAAAAAAGAAAAATATTTTTTTTTCAACAACATGCTCTTTTTTTTACATTACAAAAAAGAAAAATTAATTTAACTTACGCTCATTTATACGCAGATGAACTTCGTCCCACGGGTTAAAGTTATTATCGTATGCTCCGGGATCTCCAAGGTAAAAATTGCTCAAGATGTTGTAGCGATTTTCCGCGGCATTCGCGATGCTTACATCTGCCGACGCCTGAGGAGGATCGCTTAAAAACGCCCGGTGAACGGCTTCCCCCGGTTCCACGTATGGCGATGACGCCTCCAGTATATACTCGGGCTCATTTTCTGCCGCATCCATTTCTAGATTCGCCCTTTCATGGTCCTCCGCATTAATAAGGTTCGGGCTTACGGGGAGCTCCTCTTCGCTGTCAGACACCGCTTCTGTAGGCTGATTATCGACGGAAAGAGGTGCGTTGTGTACGTCGGCAATCCAGATTTGCTGCTGCTATCAGTGTCAAACGATAGCCTGCGAGCTACAGGATTTTGTCGTCCATCAGTGCGGGCCGAACCGCTTGCCACCCCAGACGGCCCTGGTTGAGACGGTGTATCATCTGCATTCCACTCAAAGTGAGTGGCGTGGCTGCTCTCCTCGTCATCATCTTCGATATTTTCGCTATCAGAATCGCTGAAGCGCAATAAATCTTCTAAGGCTGGAAAAAAAATGTTTTTAGAGAACTAAATTTTTAAAAAAAGTTTAGGAAAAATATTAAAAATTTTTTCACTTACCCAATAGCTCCTCGTACTCGCTCATGAGCTTTCTAAAAACAGGCAATCTGTCCAAGTTGTACTCGACCACAAATTCTCCGATGGTACGCTGTACATCTAGCGAATGCCTGAACGTACGGAATAATCTTGCTATCGCCCGATAGCCAGTCAGCCGTAAAAAGCGTCGTAACTGATTGACAAGTTCCGTGGAAGACAACGTCCTCAGACGTGTACGCCACGCGTAGCCCCTACTATAGCGTGATTGCGCTGCAAGACGCAATACGGCTTCCCGTAAACTTTTACAAGCGACAAAATTCTCCATGGTGACGCTTCTCGTTCGAAAGAAAGATTGGTAGGACCCATAAGTGGCGCTCACCTCTTTTATAGCGCGACTTTTTGTCGGCGTCAACGGCGTCGAGTGTTTTGAATACAGTATACACGTGGTATCAGAAAATACCTTTCCCTCAGGGTTTTTGACCATCTGTTTACGTTATGTACTCGAGCCGTCTCTGGAAAATCTCACCAAAGCGCAAGAGGTAACTTTTTTCCGATAAAAATGTATAGCTGTGTGAAAAATAACCCCGAGTATTGCTATGCGAGATCGCGCGACAGAAACCCCGGTGCATAAGCTTTACACGCGAAACATCCTGTTGTGGGGCTGCTACCGTGATATATTGTTTCGAAAAAACAACGGGGTCTTACTTTCTTCGCAGCGGATGCAAGTTTCGAGAATAACCCCTTGGAATTATTGCATGGTCCTGTCACGTACCGATAGTTTAGCTCGAAAGGTTTTCGTCACGCGTGCCGACGGATTTGAAGAAAAATTGAGAATCCCCACGAAGCGGGGTACACATACTATGGCGGTCGTTTAGCTTTTTCGATAAGAAAAGAAACTCTACAGATGTTAAAAAATGTCTTCCTGTAAAAACCCAAAGTGTCCTTCCAAGGGCTGTTTTCTACGCCTACGCGCGTTTCTGTTTTTCTCACGTACAGGTACTTAACTACTCGGGCCGCGCGCACGCGCGCTCGTAGAGCCCGAAACTTCTGCGAAGTCGCTGTGCTTAAACCATGAAAGAGTAACAAAAATTTTCATTCGGGAAAAATTTCGCCGAGGCTCTCCGCAGCAAAGCATATGCGCTTTCATCAGAGCGTTTGAAAACCTCGTCATGTCGTAAATTTCATTTTCGAAAAGCGTCGAAATACAGTCTGTCGTGGCATCCCCGAAAGAAAGATGTACCGACGACACATTACTTTTTTACGTTTTTTACTCATCCCCACTCTAGCTGGCCTCACTAACAGCAGTTTAACCCCCACCATCCCCGCACCAGCATCCCCGTGAACCTCCATCACTGTTAGCGAACATCGAGTCAGTCAGTCAGTCAGTCAGTTATGGCCAGTCTCCAGCAGTAACTAGCCAGATTCGAAGCGCGTGTCGCCAAGTGGCGAAGAATCTCACTCAGAAATCGGCAAGCATTGACGATTTCAAATTCGAAGGAGGCCGTATACACGGAACGGATAAGGCACGTGAAAGTGCTAAAACGCTTGCGCCAAAGACATCTCCGGCAGTGGCGGCGCAACCTGTTGGAACACCAGGCGAGAGCAGCAACACCAATACCACCACCACCACCACCACCACCACCACCACCACCAGCACAACCATCACCACCTACAGCACCAACCATCCAGGAGTGGTGTTTTGACTGCGGGCTGTATCAACGTATAGCACTGAATTGGATGCGCTGTTGGCGATGCGATATTCTACGGTGCCCTCAGTGCAGCAGCAGTGCGAGCTGTCCGTGCTTGAGCGACCTGGACAGCCCGCGCTCCCCATAAAGCACCTCGGTGATTAGTGTGTGTAGTGTAGTATTCCAGCGCGATGAAGGCGATCAGTGCGCAACGGCTCGCGTACTACGACAAGCTGTCGTACAAACGCGCCAAAATACAACAATATATCAAAGTTAATTTTGGCACGTTTAACGAAGTGCAGCGGGATTCAGCCTTTATGGCGGAATTTGTAAACGAAATTAGTTGTCGGTTTGCCGCAGCAACATCGCCAGATACCCGCGAATACTACAGCCAGCTTCTGAAGGAGATGACGGATGTGCTGTGCAAGTTAAATATCGCGGCAAATATCGCCCTAGAAAAATTTGATAAGGCGCACAGGCATGCCGTATGGCGTATACCGAAAAATTACCTTCAGGATGGCGATGGTGTCAACATACGCAAGAAGTACTCAAAAAACCGTTGCGTCCGTGCTCTATTTGCGAGCTACGATACGCACCGTGCAGCACGTGTCGCCATCGACGGTGCGTTTGCATGCCTCGAAAGTGACAGGGAGCAACCAGTATCAATGCGGTGTGTGTGTGTGTGTGCTAAGTAGTGCTAAGTGGCAGCATCGTTATTATTAATACAAATTTTATATTTCGCGCTTATAAACAATGATTAAAAAGTGAAACCGAAATAAAATGTTTGCGATTGACTGAATGCGTATGGTGTGCTTGTAAAATAGTAATTCGTATTATAAGTTAAAATAAAAATTATGCGTTAGTGATGTCGATATTTATATTACCGTAAGACCAACTGTAAAATAGTAATTCGTGTATAAGTTAAAATAAAAATTGTGCGTTCGTGATGTCGGTAGTTATGTTAACGTAAGACTAACTTTCTTCTACGATTAAATAAATAAAAATTTATTTTTTTCATCAACAGCTTTTTTTATTTGCAGACCTCTCCTTTACACCAACTCCCTATTCCCACCCGAACTTCTCATTGCGAACACACACACACACACACACACACAAACACACACAAACACACACACAAACACACACACACATGCACGCGGTCTATACAGCGAGAGGGCCTCGTTCCAGCACTCTATGGGACTTTATGGCGTAGAGCCTATAGCCAAAGGTCTCTCCCACCACCACCACGTCGAGTCAGGGCATATACGGCGGCACGCGCCGGGCAGGTATCGCGGCATAGCGTCATGGCGGGGACGATAAGCGGGACATTATTTATGGGGTAATAATTGTGTTCACACTTGGGGCCCATACACACAGCACACGGTCTATACAGCGAGAGGCCTCGCACCCTATGGGTCTTTATGGTGTAGCGGGGACAGCCAAAGCACTCGCCCCCCACCACCTCGAGTCAAGGCATATACGGCAACACACGTGGGGCATGTAGAGCAGCATGACGTCATGGCGGGCGCCATAAGTTGGCCATTATTTATGGGGTAATAAATCACCCCCCATTGTTTACACTAATTAGCTTGTGGCCACACTTGCTACTGTAAACACTTGAGTTAATGACCTTGTCACACTTGGGGACCCATACACACCGCACAACGGGGTGCCACATGGCCCCTACACACTGCACCACAGGGGGCCGTCTCGCTATACCGATCCCCTTACTACTATCAAAGCACTAGAAAATCCCTTATATGTATGCAGTACTGCAGGATTCGTGACTAATTCACAGCTTGTTGGACCCGGCCAGAATACATACTCCACTACACGCTACCCCGATCGGAGCGCCACCTACTCTTATACTATTTTAATTATTCATCAGTTTTGAATACTTAAACTCAAGAATTCAATCTTGAAAATTCAAACATATTACATTTTGACGCCAATACTATATACTTTTATAATATACTCATGATAACATCATTGAAGTTATGAGTTTTAAAAAAAAACACGTTTTGGTTTTTGATGATAACTAAAGAACCGTGATAGATACAAAATTAATTTTTTTTAGAAAATATAGGTATTTTAATTCTCTTTCGAATGCCGCCCACCCCATTCAGATACATAGAGCCGTTCTCGAGAAATTGCGATTTTTAAAAAATGTCAAAAATTTTTAACCTCAAATATCTCTGAAATTTATGGAGCAATCATTTTGCCCAAAGAACTCGACCGAGAACTATAAAAAATGTACCTCTAAAAGAAATTTTGAAGCCATTAAGTCAATTTTACTCTTGTAATCGTTGGACATACAAAACTGATTTTTTTCATTTTTCAATTTTTTACTCAAAATCTAGCCTACAGAATGTATTCAAATTTTAACAGATTATAGCTATTTATATTCTGTATTATCATGATTTTTCTCAAAAAAATTGACCGTTAAGTTTAGGAGTTATAAGCTTCTAAAAAAAACACGTTTTTGTTAATAACAAAAGAACCGTGATAGCTAGAAACTTTTTTTTTAGAAAACATAGGTATTTTAATTCTCTTTCGAACGCTACCCATCAGATTCGAATAACTCAATCCTATCATTAAAAAAATTCAAAAAACAGTTTTGAGAACATTGGAAATTTGAAAGAAAACAAAAACGCATCGCCCCGATCAAAAAGCGGATTTTTGACCCGCCATTACGCAAAAAAAACCAAAAAAATGAGACCTGTCCGGTTAAAATCGACCGAGTAGAAGCTGAGATCCAGGCTTACACACACACACACACACAGACATCCATACAGTCATTTTTCAAAAACCATGTAGTTTGATTCCTAACACCTCGGAACACAATTATAACATGCTTTTACAACAACTCAAAAATTTACTATCACAAAGCTTTCTCTAGAAGAAAGCAAAAGTTTCTAAATGAAAAAAACATACATTTTGGCGTCAATTTTATTTTTCAATAATTATTAATAAAAAGGTTATAGCGTTATAAACAATTAAATTGTTAATAACAAATAAGTAACAACTTTTTCGGTAAAATAAATTATATATTCGGAATCAGTGGAAAAATTACGAGTGAGGATTTCATTCGTTTTATCTTTCTTAGTAATAAGAATACAGTCATCTAGATATCTTTTGTACAGTAAGACTTCACTTTTGTATTTGTTAAGACACGAGGTTTCCAAAAGTTCGAGAGTAATATCGGCGAACCACGCTCGTGCAAAAACCCATCGGTGCACCCATAGTCTGTTTGTAATACTTATTATTAAACTGTAAATACGTAGAATCAAATAGTATTTTTATTCCTTTCAAAAATTCTGTTTTAGATAAGTTTATTTTATTATTAAGGTATTTCCATTTTTTTGAGATTGCAAGAATAATTAGATCCGACGGGATGTTTGTAAATAATGAAACGACGTCAAAAGAGGAAAGCTCAAATTCGTCCGTGATGTCTATGGTATCTACTATTTCTTTTAATTCAGTGCTACTTTTTACTGTTGATTTTGGCCGGGGAAAGTATTTGGTGAAAATTAATGATAAACTTTTATCTAAAGCGTAAGTAGGACTACCAATTGCAGAAACTATAATTCGTATGGGATTGTCTTTCTTATGGATCTTAACAAGGGCATATGCTCTCGCTAGGTTTGTGTTTTTAATATCTGCGTGTAATACATGAGAAAAACATGAGTCTCTGTCGAAAACCCCTTTATTGTTCCAATCTTTGATAAGAGAAGAAATATTGTTTTGTAATTTGCTTAAAGGTGATTTTTTATGATAGAGTAATAATTTCTATCCGCGAGAGCAGCTTCTACTTTTTTAAGATAATCATTCTTGTTCATGATGACGGTGACATTCCATTATCGGCTTCAGTGATGAATATGTCAGGATTCAATGTGATAAATTCTTTAGTTTTATTTAAATTACCTTCTGTTGTTTTGTCCATTTTACTAATATGTGTGATTTTATCTTTCTGTATAAAATTGTTTAAGGCTGCCAGAAGATTATCCCTGATTTCTATGTTTTTCTCTGTGTGTTTTTCCAGGTTTCGCATATTTATTTCTATATTTTTGACATATTCAAAATTTTTCTCCAAAGTTTAGGGTATCGATAGCAAAAGTCGGTAACTGTACGTTAGATAAATTTACTAACCATTTCTTTTTGGTTTCTATAATGCTATTGTTGTTGTTGTGATTAGGGGATGAAGAAGAGCAGTCGTTATGACATGATAAGGCATTGTTATTCAATTTAAATTTTTGAGGCGTACCGTTATTCAAAGTGGAGAGTAAATTATTGATTTTTCTATTGTGTGTTTGTGTGTGTTTGTTCTTTACGAAGTCTTTTGCGTGGTTATAATATTTTAGGAAATCAGAAACAAACTTTTCTGTAGTTTTTTGTTTTAAGCTAGATGTAATGTTATCGATGCGTTTTTTGAAGAATGTCATTTTGGAGTTGTCCTAATACAGTTGGACATTTCCAAAATTGACTATATTTGCAGAACGTCATAAACTTTGTAAGTTCTTACCAGTACTTCATTTTTTAAACAAATATTCTTTCATACACGTATTGTATTTCAATTCCTTAATGTTATTAAAAACTGTAATTGTATTTAATAGTAAATTGGCGACGTTGCGTTCATGAGGAGAAATTTAAACTCCTCGTCGACGAACTTAATATGTGTTAATATTGTTTTTATGGTATGTTTTTTATATATTATGTTTAATATTGGTTTTTGTTTATAAATCTACATGTTTTATAACTATGCTTTCGCAGCCCTGATGAAGAAAGTTAGAAACACTTTCGAAACGTTGGCGAAATAAATTCATCAAAACAAAATTGGTTCGTCTCGAGTCCGTTTTTAACTCCTTAAAATAATTAAAACCTACGAACGTATTGCAAACACTTCAAAATTGACCAGGCATTGGGACTATAAGATGCCAAACTCTTCCATCGATACCTCAAAAGCATTGACAACGTCAGATTTTGACAACTTTTTCTAGCTAGCTGTTGACACTCCTCACAAATTTTCAATAATTTTGAGGAAAATAGAAAACCAATATGACACAGACACAAAAAAACTCTGCGTACAGTTATCTAAATCACTAAGGAAATTAATCATAAACAAATGTAAAACGAAGTTTTTGGTGAACTGCAGAGGGTGTGATATCTTTCCACGTCACATCGATAACCTACGTAAGTCCATAAAACCCCTTTCCTTTCAAAGTAAACACGTACAGGGTAAATTCGCACATTTTTCTGATTATTTCCAAAAAAAGATTTTAAATTTTGAAATCACTGATCTTAACATACAAATCACATTCTTGAAAAAACGCATCGATAACATTACATCTAGCTTAAAACAAAAAAATACAGAAAAGTTTGTTTCTGATTTCCTAAAATATTATAACCACGCAAAAGACTTCGTAAAGAACAAACACACACAAACACACAATAGAAAAATCAATAATTTTCTCTCCACTTGGAATAACGGTACGCCTCACAAATTTAAATTGAATAACAATCATGTCATAACGACTGCTCTTCTTCATCCCCTAATCACAACAACAACAATAGCATTATAGAAACCAAAAAGAAATGGTTAGTAAATTTATCTAACGTACAGTTACCGACTTTTGCAATCGATACCCTAAACTTTGGAGAAAAATTCAGTTTTACGCTCCACCCAGATAGACGTACACTTTTTAAATATGTCAAAAATATAGAAATAAATATGCGAAACCTGGAAAAACACACGGAGAAAAACATAGAAATCAGGGATAATCTTTTGGCAGCCTTAAACAATTTTATACAGAAAGATAAAATCACACATATTAGTAAAATAGACAAAACAATAGAAGGTAATTTAAATAAATAAAACTAAAGAATTTATCAAATTGAATCCTGACATATTCATCACTAAAGCCGATAAGGGAACGTCACTGTCATCATGAACAAGAATGATTATCTTAACAAAGTAGAGGCTGCTCTCGCGGATAGAAATTATTACTCTATCATAAAAAAATCACCTTTAAGCAAATTACAGAACAATATTTCTTCTCTTATCAAAGATTGGAACAATAAAGGGGTTTTCGACACAGACTCATGTTTTTCTCATGTATTACACGCAGATATTAAAAACATAAACCTGGCGAGAGCATATGCCCTTGTTAAGATCCATAAGAAAGGCAATCCCATACGAATTATAGTTTCTGCAATTGGTAGTCCTACTTACGCTTTAAATAAAAGTTTATCATTAATTTTCACCAAATACTTTCCCCGGCCAAAATCAACAGTAAAAAGTAGCACTCAATTAAAAGAAATAGTAGATACCATAGACATCACGGACGAATTTGAGCTTTCCTCTTTTGACGTCGTTTCATTGTTTACAAACATCCCGTCGGATCTGATTATTCTTGCAATCTCAAAAAAATGGAAATACCTTAATAATAAAATAAACTTATCTAAAACAGAATTTTTGAAGGAATAAAAATACTACTTGATTCTACGTATTTACAGTTTAATAATAAGTATTAAAAACAGGCTATGGGTGCACCGATGGGTT
This sequence comes from Torymus aiolomorphi, assembly GCA_036365515.1. NCBI lineage: Eukaryota > Metazoa > Arthropoda > Insecta > Hymenoptera > Torymidae > Torymus > Torymus aiolomorphi. The sequence goes on from CM070874.1 coordinate 27,495,356, forward strand.
TTTGCACGAGCCCGTGGTTCGCCGATATTACTCTCGAACTTTTGGAAACCTCGTGTCTTAACAAATACAAAAGTGATGTCTTACTGTACAAAAGATATGTAGATGACTGTATTCTTATTACTAAGAAAAATAAAGCGAATGAAATCCTCACTACATTTGATAGTTATAATAGGCATTTGCAATTTACAATAGAATATGAACACAACAACAGCATAAACTTCCTTGATATGACACTTACAAAAACAGATGATAACAAAATAATCACCAATTGGTATAGAAAAAACACAGCCTCTGGACGTTACATGAACTATTTTTCCCACCACACACAGTCACAAAAAATAGCTATTATATACAACCTTGTCGACAAATCTATAAAACTCTCTCATCTACAGATCCATATCGATAACTTAAAAACAACTACACATTACCTACAATGTAACAATTACCCTCCAGATATTATTAAAAAATATATTGGCATTAGACTCGACCAGATCCGTAAAAATAATAGTAACGTCGCAACTTACAACACAGCCAATAATACTAAATCAATAGTCTCTAAAACAAAAATGATACGGCCATACATAAAGAATTTAACTCCAAAAATTGACCGTATCCTCCGTACACACAATATAATTCCTATATATAAAACCATTAACAAGTTTAATCATTTGATAAGACTAGGAAAGGAGCGTCTCGATTTATTAAACACGAATGGGATCGTTTACAAGATCAACTGCAATAAATGCTCTGCCACATACATCGGTATGAGTAAACGAAAATTAATGAAACGTATGTACGAACATAAAAGAGCAGTCAAATTAGGCTCTGAAAATTCTGCATTCGCTGGCCATACACAGGACATAGGACATTCCATAAATTTTGATAAGATCAGAATACTAGACAAAGAATCGATATTTTAAACGCACTTTTTCTGAGATGATGCACATACACTTCTACAATAATACACTCAACCATATGGAAGATACCCATTTCTTAAAAAACGCATATAAAAAGACAATAGATACTATCAAGAAGCAACACATCTACATTCATAATATTTACAATTGCCTTCTACGTGTTTACAACCTCTTTTTTCAATTACTTTACTGTCTTGTTTCGTACTGTAGGATTAGGTGAGCATGCGATTAGAGAGGTGGCACATCTAATACGCTAGAGTCTCCGCATTCTTATCGTATGGGTCTCGTCCACTACTCCTCATCGCTTGCGCTCCTGTTCCACCGGTGTGACCGAGGCAACCGCTATCCCTCACTATTTCCCTTTCCCGACCCCCACCACCTCTTTCCTGTCTATCCTAACAGTTATTTATTACTCCTTAATTTTAATTTATCGTTAGTGCCATTTTGGAGTTGTCCTAATGCAGTTGGGCATTTCCAAAATTGACTATGTTTGCAGAACTTCATAAACTTTGTAAGTTCTTACCAGTACTTCATTTTTTAAACAAATATTCTTTCATACACGTATTATATTTCAATTCCTTAATGTTATTAAAAACTGTAATTGTATTTAATAGTGAATTGGCGACGTTGCGTTCATGAGGAGAAATTTAAACTCCTCGTACACGAACTTAATATGTGTTAATATTGTTTTTATGGTATGTTTTTTATATATTATGTTTCGTATTGTTTTTTGTTTATAAATCTACATGTTTTATAACTATGCTTTCGCAGCCCTGATGAAGAAAGTTAAAAACACTTTCGAAACGTTGGCGAAATAAATTCATCAAAACAAAATTGGTTCGTCTCGAGTCCGTTTTTAACTCCTTAAAATAATTAAAACCTACGAACGTATTGCAAACACTTCAAAATGGATAATTCTCTTTCAAAACTCACCACTATTAGACCCCGCATGGACAGTCTCATCTGTGATTATTCTTTCAAATTCTCCTACAAGAGCTGTGGCTACTCAAGTACTCATGGGACAAACAAGTTTAACTCAATTGCGAAGAATGGCTGCAAATTCGAGAAGATCCCACTCAATTGTATTCGGTTCTCAAAACTTATGGCTTTTCGAGTGCTTCGCAATAGGCAACTGCTACAGCACCCCACAGAAGGTATGTTTGGGCAATGTTCAGTTGCCAAGCGCTCATATTTATTTATGGACAGATCAGAATATGGTATGCACACGTATAATCTCACGTGCCTCATGATGGAAGGAATCTATTCAAACTAGGATTCACTCATTCACCGGATAATTCTAACAACCAAGGGAAGTCAATCATCATGGACATCTCAAGCTGACTCACAAAACAAGGAACACCTTCCAAAAATGAAGGCCAAGGTCACACTCAGCGCAGCCAAGTCAAACTCAAGCACAGTATGGAACATCATCGACCATTACTCATCACTTACTCAGCTAATAAGAATCACGGGATGGGTAATGCCGCATGTTATCGATTCAAGGCTAAAGGCAAACTCACCATGAATCGAAACTCACTACTGATCTAATCAGCAAGGCAAAACTCTTCTGGGTTAGGAAACTCAGTGAGTTTATTTCCATCTGAACTTATGCTGAAAATTCTCAAGGCCCACGGAATCATCTATTCAATAGATTGACTGCATACATTAACTCAGAAGAAATTATCAATGTAGGAGGTCGGTTAAAAAACTCAACTAGAAGATCACTCAACATCCAGCTACATTTCTACGGTGCAGTCAACTCATCACTGATCATTCGGCATACTCATATAACAATATTTCTCGGTAGTACCGATAAAACTCACTTGCACACATCAGACAGGAAATTTGGATTATTGGAAGCAGAGCTCCGGCCAAGTCATTCATTCCGGATTCTGTGACTTGTGCTGGGTACCGGACTCATCGGACTCAACAACTCATGGGGACAACTATCCAGGACGCTGGGCCTCCCCATCACTACTCTTCACTCAAACTGGGGTCAACTTGCAGAACCACTCATCAACTCATCGAAGGGCTGTGAATCCAAAACATACAAGTGCTGGAATTGTATTTGTGTGCTCTCTTACAACATTGTCATTAGCTGTTCATCCAGACATGGTTAGTGGCTACTCATCCGAATGATTTCATTACTGTTTAATTATGGTTTATTTCAATTAGAGAACTACCTTCGCAACATTCTCAACAAAAAACTCAACTGGGTACAACTCATTAATGATGACACTCCATGCACACTCAACCCACCTGCTGCATTTCATATGACGTAAGTGGGAAAAAAGTACTTGAAATCAGTAATATTTCATCGCCAACAGACCGTGGACAACATTATTCTCAAACTGGAATGTCATTAACATTGCTAATTCAAGTGAAGGTTGCTCAACTCAAAGCCGTTACAACCACTCCAAAAGCATTTAGAAGATACACTCACTGTGGCTTTGTCCTCATCATCAAGGTATTAAACCGAATGTTTCCAGTCCAGTTGGGAAACTCCGTCATGGATGACTCAGTAATTCTGGCAGCAAGTCGTCTCAACAACGGTCTCAATCAACATCAGAAAGGCATCACTCATCTCATGAAATCAAGTGGAGTTCATGGTACTCAATACGGATAATCCTCACATAGTATATGGCTACTATCAGAAGATATTGGGCTACCTCATTAGAGTGCTCACAACCATATAAGAAGAAACTCAAGACGGCAACCTCTCAATCCACTCGGAAGTCAGCAACTCGCCATCGGACCAGCATCATCGGAATTTTAATCAACCTATCGGTTGATGGCGGGCGGAATGTTTGGGAAATATCAAGTTTTGGATTTTCCCGCGGTTACACGACTGAGGGATAACTCAGCAGGCGGCCGCGCGACGGCAGCACTCATCAACTGCTCTCTGCGGAACAGCTGAATCGCTACACTGATTAGCCGAGTACGGCAAAAATCATACTGTCTCTCTCATGCTTACACATGTAAATGAGAGAGACGGTGATTTGACTCACTCCTCGGGAACAGCGAGACGAAGAAGAAGACGGAAGTGCTCATTCATTCTGTCGCTGTAAAAATTCTGGACGGCGTTCTCGCCACGAGGCCACACGGCCGACTCTCACTCTTTCGATCTACTCAACTCATCTCTTCGTCTGGTCGGCGTGCTCGCCAAAAGGCCGCGCATGGCCGGCACACACGGCGTTCTCACTACAGTCAGGCTCTCTCTCTGAAACGGTCGGCCTCGTGGAGAGTTTCAGTGCACAAGTTCGGCAGCTCTCACACCGGATGGACTCAAGTGTGGCATTCTTACTCTTCTCAAACTGCACTCATGTAACGGTAGGCCACGTGGAAATTCAGTGCGGACATCCTCGGCAATTCTCATCGGATGGACTCAAGTGTGATCTTTCTCACTCTCTCCACATGGATATCATACGGCTTCGGCTCACGCGGCTACAATCATACAGCAGCAGTTCTCACACGTTATAGTCCATTGCGTGCTTGCCACGAAGTGCTTGAACTGCTCGTGCGGCATCTTCTAGTGCAGCAGTGATTCTCACACGGCGGTGATACTCAAGCGGCATCTGCTGCACTTTGGAGGCTGCTCTCAAGGAGGAGGCTTCACTAGTGTTCTCACACGGAAACTTCTCATACGGCGGTGATACTCATGCGGCATTTTTCTCACCGGCGCTCGGTGCGTTGAGCACACCACGAGGCAGCTTCTCACCCGGACATTCTCATATCGCAACTCCTTACAGCAGGGTTGTGTCGCAATGGGCAACCCAGGATGGCTTGCTGCAACTAGCTAGCAACGAGGCGATACATCTCAGCAACTGCTACGCCAAACTCAACAGGATTGCTGATATGGCCTCTCTCATCGGCTACTTCGCATTAGCACTCATCTCACCGGCTGTCTCATTTTAATCATCATGCTTAACATACGGCTCTTCTCAACTGCTCATCTTTGTTGCAGAATCACCATCACTCGACCAACTCATCAGCGTAAGGATTAATATAACCTCTACGTACGAGAAGGTAACAACTCAATTACATGCGGCCATTTTATACAAAGGTATGCTGCTATACGGAACGCATAGCCCCGTGGTATAATTAGGAAATACTCAGGCACGATTAGGTCAGTAATACCTAATCGTGTCTTCTCATTGAAAACTCAACCACAATCAACTCAATAATAATTGATTGTGTTGCTTATTGTATGGTTAGCACTCTCATCAGTGATTCGCAACGTCACACAGAAAACTCATACACTCAAACAGCAAACTCACCAATACTCACAGAAATTGTAACACTCATACATTCAAACAGCAAACTCACCAACACTCACACAAATTGTAACAGTCATCCACTCAACTATTTATTGTAACAGTTACACACACATGTTGTTCAATTTTTATAATACCTTTTATCGACATATGTAATAGTAATTTATATTTTATAGATATTGTGAATATATTGAAATTTAATTGACTGAGGTATTTGGCTCTCAATTTATTTTGTAAACACCCACAGCATGTCCTCATTATAATTTATGGCATTCTCAGACAGGCATAGTTTTTTCATATAAAAAAGGCGATGTTTATGCAAAATTTTGCAATTTTATAATTTTTTCCTGCATTTGGGGCGCCATTTTGACTTCGCCATCTTGAATTTAAAAAAAAAATCCAACGGAATTTTAAAAAGCATATAAAAACTCCACGATTTGTAGCATTTGCAATGATTAGGCTCTGCTTTTTCATGTTCATAATTTTACATTTTTGAAAAAAAATGCTGAAAATTTTTTATTTTTTATTATAAAAATTGTTATAACTTTTTACAGAAAAATGGTAGGCTAATTAATAATAAATAAAAAAAAATAAATCACTACGATATTCGAAAGAGGAGACTTCAGACCATCGGAAATGGCATTTTTTAATTTTTTCTGGACCGATTACGTAAAAATTTATAGCGTTGAATGTTCAGAAAAAATTTTGGACATTTGGTACGAAAAGTGTTAAAAACAGATGCTTACTGTTTCATATCTTTATGCTAGTGTATACTGCAGATCCTATTCTTCAAATAGACTGCGTATGCAAGTATTCATTGCGAATATAATTTTGTCTTTAACATAAATAAAAATGGAAATAGATACTCTGCATATCGGACATTGCTTACTTCACGAATTCCTACAAGGTAAAACTGCCACTGAAGCTCATAAATCGATTGGTGCTACTTATGGAGAAAAAGTTATTGATGAGAGTACATGTCGCAGATGGTTTCGAAAATTTAAAGATGGAGATTTTCACTTTAGCGGCAAACAACGCTGTGGTAGGCCTTAAACGATGAGTGATGAGAAATTGCAGGAGCTACTGGATGAAGACTCGGCACAAATGCAACATCAGCTCGTTAAAAAATTAGGCGTTACCAAACAAGCTACTTCTGAGAGGTTACGTGCGTTGGGAAAATTTCAAAAATGTGGAAAATGGGTACCTTATGAATTGACCGAGGAGCAACGTGAATGGCGAGTCGAGACGTGTCTCTCATTGCTTTCAAGACAATAAAGAGCTTTCTATGGAAATTAATGACTGGTGATGAGAAATGGATCTATTACGAGAATCCTAAACGTCAAAAACATTGGGTAGATTCAGGATAGCCCACAACATCCACACTAAAACGCAATGTCTTTGGAAAAAAGTTGCTGCTCTGTATTTGGTGGGACGAATGGGGCGTACTATATTACGAGCTTCTCAAATCCGAAGAAACTGTTACTGGTGAACGATACTCTTCTCAATTAAACCGCTTAACGGAAAAAATCCAAGAAAAGAGACCGTATTCTGGGCATGGGCGAAGACCACTAATTTTGCAGCATGATAACGCTAGGCCATACAGATGTTCCACGGTCTATCAAACCATAGAAGAATTACGATGGGAAATTTTACCGAATTTGGCGTATTCTCCTGAGATTGCACCATGCGATTACTACCTTTTTCTGCTCATTACAAAACAGCTTAAGAAAGCAGCATTATCAGAATGAAGATAAAGTACGAAAAATGGTTGATGATTTCATAAAGTCAAAAGATGAAGCTTTTTTTCGCCATGGAATACATCAGCTGCCTAGGCGTTAGCAAAGGGTAATAGAAGCCGACGATGCCTATATTGATTAAACTTTGTGTTTTGTTTGAGTTCTTTAAATAAAAAAAAAGTTGCTGAAAACGGAAAGAATTTATTTGTACCCCTAACAATTAAATTCATTTATGAAGATTAAAAAGTATTAATTTTTAAATTATGTATAAAATATGAATAAAATAATAGGTATGATTTTTTTTTAATTATGTGTGAAAAATAAATAAAATAACACAGACACACAAAAAAAAGTGGTCTGTCACAGAACACTGACTATCATATCCTTATCTATTTTCACGTGCTGAACACGAATCCACTATCCGTTTGGTTCTATCAGCCCCTGATTTTACGTAAATTATACCATAAAAGCGGAAAATTCCGGAAGACTGGATTTATGAAGTCGATCAGTGAATAGTAGAAGGTATTCGAACCCCGTTAAGTCATATTCCCATGTATTTTGACTCGCTGAATAAGAATACACTGTCCATTAGATCCTTTTATCCTCTGATTTTGTGCAAATCACTATAAGTAACTGAAAATTGCGGTAAAATGTAGAAAATTGTGGAAAACTGATATTATGAATATCATTAGTGGTATTCCTAAATCCTTTAACCTTAAAAACTTAAACCCTTAACCGTTAAACCCTTAAACCCTTAACCCTTGAGCCATTAACCCTCAAAACCACAGTGCAGTTTCTTAAATGTCAATGAAAAAAAAATTATTTATACTTTTTTTTGGTTTATAGCGAACACTTTTATTCTCAAACGATCTGTGCAACGAGTCTCTGACTCTTTTAATACCTCTATTTTTAGTTTCTCTTTAACATCCAACAGTCGTCCGCCATCATATTTACACCCCACACGCCTTGGTATCTTCTCCATTACTTTCAAATCATGATGAAAACGTTCACCTTGCTCCTCACTGTAATTACCTTTGTTGTCTGGAAAGTACTCCAAATGAGAATGCAAAAAATGCAATTTAATACTCATCAAACAACCTAAACGTTGGTAGTTATCGAGAAAACCATTGACAAGTTCTTCATAGTCGTGACTTTTATGATTTCCTAAAAAGTTTTCAGCAATACTTTTAAAACTCAACCAGGCTGATTTTTCTATCTCATTCATGAGATGTATAAAGTTTTGATCTTTAAACATTTTACGGATTTGCGGTCCATCGAAAATACCTTCTTTTATCTGGCATCACTGAGTTTTTCAAACTGCTTACGTAAATATATGAAACATTGCCCTTGTTTATCCAAAGCTTTTGTGAATTGTTTCATTAGGCCTAGCTTTATATGCAATGGAGGAAGAAAAATTGTTGACCGTTCGATCAATGGTTCTCGAATAATGTTGTGACTACCCGGATTTAGTACATTTCTATTTGGTCATTTTTTCGTTATCAATACTTCACACGATACCTATTATTCCATACGGACAAAAAACATGGGAACATAGTTAATCCTGCCTACTTTCCTAGTATGATAGAAATGATTTTTAAATCCCCGCAAACTTGCCGCTTGTGATCTGCATAATTAATTTTTTCTAAGCCGTATTTCATATTTTCATAAGATTCTTTGAGTTTAGCAGAGTGAGCTATTGGAATGCTCGCGTACTTATTTCCGTTCTGTAACAAAACTGCATTTAAGCTAAGAAGAATCTACGAAAAGTCTCCAGTCATTGGGTTGATATACGTTTGCTTTCATTTCATTTAGCAGACCTCTAACGTCCACACAATACACTAACTCTTTTTTATATTTCCGGAATTCTTTTTCCTGCTCTCTATACATGAAAGATTTAGTTTCTGGTTTAGTCAACCCTCGTCTTATAAGTACTGAGGCCATAAATTCTCCAATATCTTTGGATACACCAGTATTTCGGATAAAATCGCTTAACTCCTTCTGATTAAAGGGTTTTTGATCTCGTTTCTTACCAACTGGAACGTACTCGTAAAAGATATATTGCTTGTACCTGCCATGACGGCTTAAGACTTCCCAGAGATCTTGCCAGAATTTTAAAACAAAACTGAGAAAAAAAAATAAAAAATTTGCAAAAGATACTGTTGCCCGCCGTCACCGCGTGGAGGTACTCTGGGTGGAGATATAAGCAATGTATCTTTCTTTCACACGTTTACAACTTGGCTTGTGTTAGGTACAACGCTACAAAAAGCTTTATCGTAAATTAGAATTGTGATAAAGATCGAAATATTCTTTATTACTTGTGTGGTCAGTTTGAGGTGGAAAAATATCGAAGATTTATTAAAAATGCGAATAAATAGATTTTCTTCAATGCATAGAAATTCTTAGAAAAGACACAACGTGGGCTCCACAAGGCATGTATAGTAGTTGGTTGCAGATGTTCAATCGATGGAAAAAGTTAAAATATTATAAATTTGTTTCATTTTTGTCGCGAACAACAAGCAACAAACACAAACACGCGAAGACTGCTGCTCCTACACGAATGCGGTAAATGGTTTCAATACAAACATTAAGTGAAAGATTTAATTACACAAGCATATCTTCAATGACGAACCCAGTTTTCAAATCACATGTGAATGCGTCCGATAAAGACGAAATGAAAGAAAATTCTTTAAATGGTCATGAATCTATGGAAGTATATAAACAAGGTACAAAGGAAAGAGATTTACACGAAGATGACATTTATTGAGGAATACGAAGAAGACGAAAGCGAGCAAACCCAAATCAGTGCACATGAAATAAATGAAAGCTATGATAAGTACGTTCCACCTGGTGAGAAACGATTTCGAAAATCCTTCAATCAAAAGGAGTTAAGCGATTTTATCCGAGATACTGGTGTATCGAAAGATATTAGATTTACGTCCTTAGTACTTATAAGGTGTGGCTTGGCACATCCAGGGACTAAATCTTTCATATATAGAGAGCAGGAAAAAGAGTTAAGGAAATATTTTACTCTCGATGAAGATAAAAAGTTAGTATATTGTGCGGACGTTAGCGGTCTGCTAAATGAATGAAAACAAACGTATATCAACCCAATGAATGGAGACTTCATAGATTCTTTGCAACGTAGCTTAAAAGCAGTTCTATTACACAGCGGAAATAAGTACGCCAGCATTCCAATACCTTGCTCTACTAAACTCAAGGAATCTTATAAAAAAGTATGAAATACGCCTTAGAAAAAATTAAGGCCGAATCCATCTCAAATCAGACAGCCCGCGTATGCCTATTTCACCTATCATGTTGAAATAAAAATATTTATGTTCTACTCGAAAAAATATTTTACACGTGTTTTTTTATTTTTTTGTTTCATCAAAATTTCATGCGTTCAGCGATGCCGAAAAATTCCGAGAAAATTCTTTCATTGAGAAAAAAAATTTTCAATGTGATTTTCAGACTGCTATTGTTTCAGCAGTTTTTCGAGCTTTTAAACGTGTAACACACAATTTCACTCAGTTTTGAGCCCTCTTTAACGGCCTTAATGTCATTTTCAAAAACAATAAAAATCCACGAGCTATGCACTTTTTACTGAAAAATTCATTTTTTAGGGAAGTGCCTTTTTCTCGAAAACCCCATGTTTTTGTTGCACAATTTTTGTTGTCGTGATAGAGGACGGTAATGCCTAGCTAGCGCTATTTGTGAGATTCGGTATTTTTTGCCTGGGATAGCGATCACTAATGAGATAACACACAAACAAATTTTTCACGCCTAATGCTTATATATAGTCAATGATATTAGAGTCAATGTAAAGGTATTTGTCTTTGTGTGTATGTAATATACAGGTACACATAACTATGTATTTATTTGTTATTTGCGTCTTTTTGATTTTTTATTTTTATACCTTTTTTTCATTTGTATACCTATTTTACTACCTTTGTTTTTCTGCTTCATTGCTCTTAATTCAGTAAGCGGACGATCAGCGGTCTTTGCTGTCAAACAATGTATTTTATCGTCACATGTTTTTTTAACCCATATATGAGTTTTTTGAATTCCAGGATACTTTGGAGTTGTAAGCCAATCAATATTTTTTTCTTTTCTGAATTGTTCTATTTCAGCATCTTGTAAATGTATTATTTTAATAGCATCAGTATATTTTTGAACATGTATTGCAAAATCATTTGCGTTTTGAATAGCTTCTTCAAGGGGCTCTCGAAGATTATGCGAAGTAGCATAATGCTTTATAAGTCCACCCACACCATCTACAGCTCCTTTGCCGTGCCCAGTAGCAGAGAACAACCATTTTATATCACACGGTGCTCGTTTTAGTTCATCTAATTGAAAGCGATTTTTAAAGTGACTCGCAGCGCCGTCTGATACGATGGTAATTTTTTTAATTGAATCACAACAATTTTCTTTCAAGAATTTTATAATTTTTTGTACTGCTAGCAAAGCATACGCTGAATCATGTTTTCGGTCATCACTTATAACTGCGAAACTTTGTGTCGAATCCCCTTGATAAGAGACTGCTGTGAAAATAGAAATTTGATCATTAACCCAATGATTTCCTTGAACAGCTTTATTATGAATCACAGCCCAGTTTTCAGCGAAGTCTATTTGAAGAACTAAATGATGTGAGTCTTTTTTAGCACTTTCTCTTTCTGTTTTTATAGCTTTGCGTTGTATATTTTTTACATACATGTGAGTACTAACCCTCATGGTCCAAACCGAAAGTTCATCTTTAAAAGCAGAAATTGATAGTGTCTTTTTAATCAGGTTTCCATTATCCCACAAAGCATATGTAATTTCTTCTGTGCCTTCTACATCTTGCAGTTTTAAAACATGAAACGTAATTCCCTTAATCCCTGGACATAGTTTACATTCTTGTAAATAACATAAATCAGATGGCTCAGAACACATTGTTGCATTTATTATTTGTGACCGACTTTCATCCAACTCTGTGACGTTACTCCCTCTAAAATTAATTAAGCTCGTAAGAAATAAATCATAATTTGCGCAATAGATACAGAGACAAACTTCTTTGATGGGGCTAAGTAAGACATACTTTGGTCGCAAACTATAAAATTTCGATTTTCCAATTCTCAATTCTGGATAATCATTTTTAAATACTTTATACGTCTCTTTTAAACTTCGAGTAAGAAAACGCTTAACTTTTTTCTCTTTTTTATTGTTAACTTTAATTGTAACAACGTCACATTTATTAGGACTTTGTCTTGAACAATTAAAATCATCATTTAAATAATATTCCATAACAATTTTTTCCATGTTTTCATCAATCGGATGGCCTGAATATGCATCTGGTTCTGAATAAATTCCTTTTTCTTTAACAAGATTTCTCGATTTGTTGATCATATACATTGTTATTTCTGGAAATAAAGATAAAATTTCATGTTTTGTAAAGGATGAAGGTAGCAAAGTCAGAATTTTTATTTTTTCTGATACCGTAGAACACTTTTGCAAGGCTAGACCAAGATTTTGTATCCATTCTGTACAATGGCATACAGTTGATTCATTTGCTGTTATAGAAACGTCATAAACATTGTTCAACTTCACATCAAGGGTATTAGACAATGTTGAAAGTATTTTTTTTTTCTTCTTTGTTACGTAATTTCCAATTGATTTTTCATGTATAAGATTTTTTCTTTTAAGAGGCGATACAGAACCTAAGAAAGATGATGTACTTATTTCATTATTAAATTCTTCAATGCGTTCTGGAGTACTTGGTAAAAAATCTTCATCTCTATCAACTACGTTATCGGTAACTTCATTATCCGTTATAAATTCATTGTCAGTACTACTCACCAATTCTAAAGCACGATTGTAACAATGTTGACACAGATATGTAGAAGGTGTCAAAGGTAAATGAGGATAGAGGTGCTTCAATGGATGAGCAAGATTCTCAAGTTGTTTTAAACGTACGGAACTAGATTTGTAAATAATTTGTTTGTGTTTGTCTAAAAAGTCTGCACATTTGATTCTCTCTGTTGAGTAATATTGAGACATCGTAGTTGAGTTGATAAGGTGTAAATATGTAATAATTTTCCAAAAGATGATGGTTTTAAATAAGACGAGATGTGTGATATATAGCAGAAACCGAACTTTTCTTTGTAAATGTTAAGTCAAACCATATCCATCTAGCGGACAAATGTACTAGTACATATACTCCTATAAGTAGGCGCACGTACATGTATATTACATACGCACAAAGAGAAATACCTTTACATTGACTCTAATATCATTGACTATATATAAGCGTTAAGCGTGAAAAATTTGTTTGTGTGTTATCTCATTAGTGATCGCTATCCCAGGGAAAAAGTACCGAATCTCACAAATACGTCTAGCTAGGCATTACCGTCCTCTATCACGACAACAAAAATTGTGCAAAAAAAACATGGGGTTTTCGAGAAAAAGGCACTTCTCTAAAAAATGAATTTTTCAGTAAAAAGTGCATAGCTCGTGGATTTTTTATTTTTTTTTGAAAATGACATTAAGGCCGTTAAAGAGGGCTCAAAACTGAGTGAAATTATGTGTTACACGTTTAAAAGCTTGAAAAACTGCTGAAACAATAGCAGTCTGAAAATCACATTGAAAATTTTTTTTCTCAATGAAAGAATTTTCTCGGAATTTTTCGGTATCGCTGAACGCATGAAATTTTGATGAAACAAAAAAATAAAAAAACACGTGTAAAATATTTTTTCGAGTAGAACATAAATATTTTTATTTCAACATGATAGGTGAAATAGGCATACACGGGCTGTCTGATTTGAGATGGATTCGGCCTTAATTAATTATGCAGAACACAAGTGGCAGGTTTGCGGGGACATAAAAATCATTTCTATCATACTAGAACAGCAGGCAGGATTCACTGAGTTCCCATGTTTTTATGAGATAGTAGGAATCGTATGAAGCATTACAAACAAACAGAATTCCAAAATGGAAATCGAGCTAATCGCAACGTTATTCCAGAACCATTGATCGAACAGTCAAAAACTCTTCTTCCTCCATTGCATACAAAGCTAGGCCTAATGAAACAATTGACGAAAGCTTTGGACAAACAAGGGCAATGTTTCATACATTTACATAAGCAGTTTGAAAAACTCAGTGATGCCAATATAAAAGAAGGTATTTTCGATGGTCCGCAAATCAGTAAAATGTTTAAAGATCATAACTTTATACATCACACGAATGAGATAGAAAAACCAGCGTGGTTGAGTTTTAAAAGTATTGCTGAAAACTTTTTAGGAAATCATAAAAGTCACGACTATGAAGAACTTGTCAATGGTTTTCTCGATAACTACCAACGTTTAGGTTGTTTGTTGACTACTGTTGGATGTTAAAAAGAGAAACATAAAATAGAGGTATTAAAAGAGTCAGAGACCCATTGCATATATCGTTTGAGAATAAAAGGGTTCGCTATAAACGAAAAAAACTATACATAACTTTTCCTTCATTAAGATTTAAGAAACTGCACGATGGTTTTAAGGCTTAAGGGTTAAGGGTTAAGGGTTTAAGGGTTTAAGGGTTAAAGTTTAAGCGTTAAGGGTTTAAGGGTTAAGGGTTTAGGGTTTAAAGATTAAGGGTTTAAGGGTTAAGGGTTTAAGGGTTAAGGGTTTAAGGGTTTAAGGGTTAAGGGTTTAAGGGTTAATGGTTTAAGGGTTAAGAGTTTAAGGGTTTAATGGTTTAAGGATTTAAGTTTAGGGATACCACTGATGATATTCATGATACCAGTTTTCCATAATTTTCTGCAATTTTCCGCAATTTCAGTCACTTACAGTAATTTGCACAAAATCAGAGGATAAAAGGATCGAATGGACAGTGTATTCTTATTCAGTGAGTCAAAATACATGGAAATATTACTGAACTGGGTTCGAATACCTTCTACTATTCACTGATGGACTTCATAAATCCAGTTTTCCGCAATTTTCCGCTTTTATGGTATAATTTACGCAAAATCAGGGGCTGATGGAACCAAACGGACAGTGGATTCGTATTCAGCACGTTAAAATACATAAGGATATGATAGTCAGTGTTCTGTGACAGACCACGTTTTTTTGTGTGTGCCTTTGTAACTGATTGTAATATTAGCGTCAAACCATTTAAAATTCCTAAATAACCTTTACCTCAAATTATATTTTCTTTGTGAAATTTCACACATAGGGTACTTGTCTCTAGTAGTATGCCTGTCCGTATTTGTGTGCTCTTTCTGGAATTTCCGATATAAGAAAAAGTTTCTAACCTTAAAAATAATAAATGGCTATTACAAAACATAAGCAGGTACACAACACGCGCGCATAGTGCATGTCATTTCCATTATCTAGTATACATAAATGCGTTCCCGAATAATTACCATTTTGTAAGAGGGCTAAAATAGTTTTAACCTCAAATATCTCTGAAATTCATGAACGAATTCTTTTACCCTAAGAACTCTTCTAATAAATAATATACAAACTCTACATCTCCACCAAATATCAAAGAAATTAAAACAATTTTAATGTAGTTATATTGTGCGACAATAAAGAAAGTCATTTTCAATAATAAACTAATTTTATTTTAAATATCAAACATCTAAAAAAATAACCATATCTTCTGAATGAAATTTTATACAGGTATTGCCTATATCGCATACAAAATAGTCTATAAATTTCAAGCTGATACATGAAGTCGTCATTGAGAAATTACGATTTTGAAAAAAACCGTAAAAAAATTTTATCCTTAAATATCTCTAAAAATGAAATGAAGGTAGCTTACATTTGAATATTTTTTTGAAAAATTATTTTTAAATTTTGAATTAAAAGAATAAAAATTCGTTGAAATATTAGATACTTATAAATATTTTTAATATGCTGACGCAAACATGCTGACGCAATATGTAATTTGATTACGTGTATATATCAAATAACCGACTCAAATATACACACACGCACACACACTAGTATCTGTACGGGACTTTTTGACCTTGACTCTAGCTGGCGCATGTGACTGAGGTCAAGTTTTTTGTGACGGCCCATAGTGCGTGGTATACTACTCGTAAATATTCGCCTAGCTACTTAGGAAATCAAATGCACGATGCCTTATTTGATGTGAATATTATTTTCCTTCATGTTTCTAGGTAGTATATTTATGGAAATGAATCAAATAAAGTAATTAAAACAATTAAAACCGTCTATCTCATTCGCACTCACGCTATTTCCCAACGCGATGTCCTTGTCCGATTGCATCAGATAACACTTGAACCGGCATGTAACTATCTAGTTACAAGCTTTCTATGGTACTCATCTGCGCCTATAACTGCACTGCACAAAATTCAAATTTGGTTAATAGGGATTTTATTAATATCAAATCATGATTAGTATCTTATGTAAGCATAATTCGTATATTATTTAATCGAATACTTTTGGTTAGGTATGCATGCGACACATGATTACTAGTGAACAATAAAGATTTGAAATTCAAGACTCCCGCAGTGACCATTATTGGTAGTGCGCTTCTATAAAAACTTTCTACTAAGTGCTTGCTCTATTACCTAGATGGCGCGTCATGTATCGTTTTTGTAGGAACTGCGATTTTTCCTCTCGCTCTCTCCGCGAGAGTGGGAGAAGCAGACATATTGTGTAAGGCGAGAAGCCGCCTGCGAGCAGCAGTCGTTGCTTAAGGATAAGAGCGTGCGGACGTATGCCCGCTGTACTCCTCTCGTTCAACAATAAACCTCATTGTTGCTGTTAAGCCGACTCCTCATTGTGTGTGTGTGAAGTGGGTACACAACCCCACATTGCTTCATGGCGTTTTCGACACCGCCGTCACCGAAGTACGCGCACTTTCGAGTCACGTAAGAGTAGTTTCTACCACGGGTAGCCATGTCGGCACCCGCCTCACCTATGGCAGTCGACTTACGTCGTGTGCGTGCTGGCACGCCGGCGCAGACGCGTAATTATCGAAACCGCTCAACCACGAGGACTGCACCACCATGGAGACGACTTCGTTGCAGTTTCCGTATGCGCGCTGGCACGCCGGCGCATACAGGAATTCTCGACGCCTGGCAACTCTCGTTGAGTATTCTCCGAGGCCGCCCTAGCAGTCAACAGCCACGTCGTCCTCAAGATCATTTTTGCGCCAAGGTATGCGTGCGACATAAATTTCGGTGCGAGCGACAAAGATCACGTACCTTGCGGCATAGTGGTTTTTCGTGCGAAAATAATCGACTTTTTCTAAAGCACAATTTCCGGGGAGTATTTACCTTCTCTCGGCTTTCTGAGAATTTTCATTGCTCGGCGCGCGCTTTTCGTGAACCGCTCGGGGGGCGCCTCTCGCCCTCCGAGGACTGTTGTCGTCCGGCGCATGTTTACTCGCGAGATTTTGAATTCCGCGAAACTCGCGCGCAACGGTCACTCGTTCTAGGAACTTCACAGCCATCTTGGCGGCCATTTTGACTTTCGCGGGCTTTCGTGTATTCAAGTTCGCTCTCGCGCAAGGTGACTCGAAAACTTCTTAGTGTCTTTGTGACACACGTATTTCATTTTTTTATTTCAAGGAACTCACGCGTTGTCCATCACATTCTTTAATAAAATTTCCTTTAAATTTTTTTTTTTTAAGCGGGAAAGTGGCTTCTTTTAGCTTTTCTTGCGGTTTACATAGTTTTAAGTTTTAGCTTAGACTTAACTTTGGAATTATTGTTTGTACCTGCGAGCACTGCCTAGGGAGCTTGTAATACGCAGCGGCGTAAGGTAATTTAGGCGCATTTTAAAACCTCACCGGAGGGGTTAGATCTTCTCTCCTACTTCCTACGTAACCTGCGGGGAGCTTAGGAGTAATTATCTACGTGCTAGGCTTTAGGCTCGCGTACATTCTTTCTCATCAATATGGCCAACGATGAAGCAATACAGGTTCTGCAGCAACAGGTGCAACAGCTCCTGGTGCGTTAGGACGATCCAGAAACCAACCAAGCTCCGCGAGCGGTCAATGCGGTATACCGGCAACCTAAAATCGCTTCCTTTTCTTGCCAGAACCCGGCGGTATGGTTCGCGGAAGCAGACATCACCCTCAGGAACGTAGACATTACGTCGGGCGCGACCAAAGCGGATTTCATTTCCGAAAAGTTAGATATGGAAGCGTTCGCTATCAAAGACATTGTCACCGCTGACCCTCGTCCCGCGGACGTTTTTGAACAAGCTGAAAACCGCCTGATCAATACGTTCGGTGCCTCTGCTGAGACGCACCTGCGTCAGCTCATTAAAGATCAGGTCTCAACAATCGGTAAGCCGTCGCTCATATTGAACCGTCTGCGAGGCCTCAATACAGGCCGGATGATGACATTATACGTTCTGTCTTTTTAGACCAGTTACCCGCCCATTGTAAAGCCACCCTGGTGATTTCGGAGGTAACGGACCTTCATAAGCTCGCGCTGATGGCCGATAAGATTGTTGAAGCTATGGACTCCATTCAGATGCAGATTTCTGATGTCCTCGAGCCTAGAATCAATGCAGTCTCTCCTAATCAGTCGAACGCTGCCACTCTTGAAAGTCTTCTCAAGCGCTTCGATCGCCTTGAACGGAAGGTGGACGCGTTGTCCAAGAAATCAGCTGGTGGCCAGGATAAATCCGATGATTCATCTCGCCCTCAACCTAGAGGAAGATCCAGGGGCGCTCGTTCTTCTAGCCGTGATCCTTCCGGTTTGTGCATTGCTCATCGAAAATATTCGAATAACCCCTTATCATGCCGTGAGTGGTGTTCTAAATTCGGCGAGTGGTAGCAGCAACATCCTCAACAAAAAAACTAACTCAACCTTCTGTTGAGGAGACGTCTTCAGAAGGCCCTCTTTTATCCAAACGTCTTCATGTGCGTGATCGTATTTCGGACAAGTCGTGCCTTATCGACACAGGTGCGGACATTACGCTCATCCCAGCAAATCCTAAGGCATGCGGCAAGCCCAGCTCCTTCCGGCTATTTGCGGCCAATAATTTATGGATCAATACCTATGGTGAGTCAACGTTTACACTCAATTTGGGTCTTAAGCTCCCCATTCGCTGGAGCTTTTGCATAGCGGATGTGCCACATCCTATTATTGGTGCTGATCTTCTGTCGCACTATGGCCTTCTTGTCCACCTAAAAAGGAATCGCCTGGTTGATCCTCTCACCTATATTTACTCTTTCGCGGTTGTAAAGGTAGTTTTGTTGGACTCTGTTTTTGCAGTTGTTCCCGGTTCAGAGTGCACAAAGATTCTCGCTGACTTTCCGGAGATAAAGGGCGTTTCTAAACCCACAATCCCCAGAAACAGCGATGTTTTCCACCACATCTTGACCTCTGGTCCTCCGGTATCGGAGCGTCCTCGTAGACTCGCTCCAGATAAACTAAAAGCGGCGAAAGCCGAATTTGATGCTTGGATTGAGGCAGGAATTTGCCGCCCCTCCAGCAGCCCTTGGGCAAGTCCTCTCCATATGGAGTTGAAAAAGGACAACAGTTGGGGACCTTGTGGCGATTATAGGCGCTTAAATGACTCCATAGTCCCTGATAAATATCCGACTGCTCACATACATGACTGCACGAATAACCTTTACGGTAAGAAAATCTTTTCGGCGCTTGATCTTCATAAAACGTTCAATCAGATCCCTGTAGCTCCTGAAGACATACCGAAAACGGCCATTATTATCCCTTTCGGCCTTTTTTTGAGTTCATGTATATGACCTTCGGGCTTCGCAACGAGAGTCAAACCTTTCAGCGTTACATCAATAGCACGCTAGGTGATCTCGATTTCGTATACCTCTATATTGACGATATTTTGATTGCATCTTCATCTGAAGAAGAGCATTATGTTCACCTTCGCACGGTCTTTGATCGACTTAAGAAGTTTCGTCTTCCATTAAACGTCGAAAAATATACCTTTGCTGCTGAAGAATTAGAGTTTTTAGGCTATCTGGTGAATGGTGAAGACATTCGCCCCATTCCCAGTAGCGTTGAAGCTATTTTAAACTTCCCCAAACCTCAGACTATAGCGGAACTTCGTAGGTTTGTCGGCACCGTAAATTTTTACCACCGTAACATACCTCGTGCTGCTACCTCTCAAGCTCCACTAACGCTCTTTTTAGCGATTCTCGCAAAAATGACAAACGTCCCGTTCCGTGGACGCCTGAAGCTGAAGAGGCTTTTATACGTGTAAAGGAAGAGTTGTCGGCAGCAGCTCTGCTTGTTCACCCCCGCATTCGTGCGGAAATACGCATTGTTTCTGATGCCTCCAATTCTGGTATGGGTGCTGCCCTTGAGCAGCTCTCTCTCTCTATCACTGGAGTTTGGGAACTACTAGGTTTCTTCTCCAAAAAGTTCTCTTTCTCACAGCGGAAGTACAGCGCCTATGACCATTAGCTCACGGCCATATATGAAGCTATTAAATACTTCTCGTCCTTAGTCGGAGGCAGAGACTTCAAGATCTTAACAGATCACAAACCTCTTATCTATGCTTTCATGCAAAAGTCCGATAAGGCGTCACCGCAGCAAATGCGCCAGTTGTCCCTTATCGCACAATATACCACTCAAATCGAGTACATCAAAGGCGCAGAAAATATGTAGCTAACTCACTCTCTCGGGTAGAGTCCATCCGACTCCCTGTAGAGATTAACCTCAACGAGCTTGCTGAAAAACAGGAAGCTGATGAGCCGCTCAAGGCCCTTTGCGAGTCTTCTGACTACCCGCTCTCTTTGAAGCGCATTCTTTGCGAAATCACTGGTGAAGCCATTCGTCCCTACATCCCTGAGTCGCTCCGTGAAACGGTGTTTGATATGTTCCATAAACCTGCTCACCCGGGCCCCAAGGTCACTGATCGACTCATACGGCAGCGTTATGTATGGCCTAACATGCACCGTTATATACCACGCATGTGTAGAAACTGTCTAGACTGTCAACAGTCAAAAATCTCTCGCCATGTCAAACTTCTTCCTGACAAATTCGTCGCACCTGATGGTCGATTCGACCATGTGCACATTGATCTAGTCGGTCCCCTCCCTAATCGCAATGGTTTTGAGTATGTGCTCACCATGATTGATCGTTTTTCGTGTTGGATTCAGGCGGTTCCGTTACGTGAAATGTCGGCACAAAAATGTCGGCACAAACGGTTGCCAGGGCGTTTTATGACACCTGGGTCTCCCGTTATGTTGCGCCAAAGGTCATCACTTCCGATCAGGGTTCGCAATTTGAATCGCCCTTATTTACGGCTCTTCTGTCCCTAATAGGTTGCGAGCATATCCACACTACCGCGTATCACCCTGCGGCGAATGGCCTAATAGAGCGCTGGCACCGTACCTTTAAAGCGGCGATTATGTATCATGTGGACAAGGACTGGACTCGTACGCTGAGTACGGTATTATTAGGTTTACGTTGTCATCTTCGGCAAGACACCAATGTGTCTCTCGCGGAATTCTTATTCGGTACCACTTTGCGTCTTCCAGGTGAGTTTTTCCTCCCTGAAGACTTCACTCCGGATCCAAATTTTCCGCGAATATATGCGTGAAGTCCATCCAGTCCCTGTCACACATAACTACAAAAAGCGTGAATTTTGTTTTAAGGAGTTATATACCTGTACACATGTATTCATGCGTAACATGGCTAAAAAGTCTTTGGAAAGGCCGTATACAGGCCCATATAAAGTATTAAAGCATCCTTCCGATCGCGTCTTCGATATAGATGTTAACGGCGCGTCGCGCAGCATATCGGTGGAACTTCTTAAACCCGCGTATATGATCCGCGATGATTTCCCTTGTTGGAGTTGGTGGATAGGTGTAGTAAAAATACTCTGGGTTATACTTAAAGAAATGACTAGTTTATTAGGTAGTGTGAATATAAAGAGGCGCTTGCCTACGCCATGCGCGAGATGCTACATGCTGGGCGTCCGAGACTAGAGAGAGTATATCGCGTCGCTCGCTGTCGCTCGACGCACCTTCATAGTCGCAGACACACTAAGGAGGGGAGACTTACATGTGTGTATACGTGTGTCGCGCTGTTTATGTCTCATAGCTACGCTCATATACAGAAGGCGAAATATTCACAATATTCAACACGCCTCCTTGAATTTTCGACTTTTATTTATAATCTTCTATAATAATTTCAGCGCGTTTCTATTTTTAATAAATTTATCCTTACATAGACTCTTAGTGAATATGTCCGCTATATTTTTTTCACTTTCTATCTTTACAATATCGATAACACCTTTTTCGTAATTCTCATTTACATAATGACATTGTACTTCAATGTGCTTAGAATTTTTTATTAAGTTACCGAATTTACCTATTGCTACTGCGCCTGAGTTATCCTCGTATATTTTGACAGGACTTGTAAATGTCGTATTGAAGGCGTCTTTCAAGAGATTAATTATAAATAATATTTCTGTTGTCGCTTCAGACAATGCAATGTATTCAGCAAATGTTGAATTTTTAGTCACAGTTTTTTGTTTCTGTGCTTTCCAATATATTATATTTCCATACATTCTTATAACAAATCCGGTGGTTGATTTTCTATCAATGTTATCACCTGCAAAGTCTGAATCGACCATACAATCGAGTTTATCCTTATTTAAGTTACAACCATAAGTTAATTTTAAATTTTTTGTTTTGTATATTTTAATATTCGCATCGCGTATTTAAAATGTGTTGAATCGTAGCAACTCTGAAATCTACTTAAGTAGTTCACGCTGTAAGTTATGTCAGGTCTTGTACCTGTGCTGATATATAATAATTCACCTATTAAATTTCGATATTTTATTGTTTCATCTGCTTTATTAGCCTGTTCGAGTTTTAAATTTGTCTCCATCGGAGTAGCATAAAGTTTCGCATTTTCTAAGTTGTACTTCACAGCCAATGATTCTATATATCTTTGTTGACTTAAGGTCATTATACCTTTCTCGTTATTATAATCAATGTCGATTCCTATATATGATTTAATTTTTCCTAGATCTTTCATTACAAATCTTTTCATTAAAGCAGATTTAACTTCATTGATTCTATCTTTATTTTTACAGCATATTAAGAGATCGTCTACGAATACTAACATGTATATAGTATCATCGTCTGTGTTGTTTACATATAAACAGTAATCGTAATTGCTTCTTATGAACCCAAGTTCACTCACGCATTTATCAAATGTCTCATACCAAGCCTTTGGGCTTTCTCTCAATCCGTATAGTGCTTTTAATAATTTGCAAACTTTATTTTTGCCGGTTTCATAACCTTGTGGTTCATGAATATAAACTTCTGATTTTACTTTTCCATTAAGAAATGCTGTTTCTGCATCCAGTTGTTCTATGAACAGTTTATTTACGCAACAATAACTTAACAAAATTTTTAACGTTTCCATTTTCCCTACTGGCGAATAAACATTTTCCTGACATTCTCTTTGTTGGAAACCTCTAACAACTAACCTAGCCTTCAGAGAGTCATCGCTTTTTCTTTTGTAGACCCACTTTACATCAATAATCTTTTTATTTTGAGGTTTATCAACTACAACCCATGTATTATTTTTCTTTAGACATTTAATTTCTGAATTCATAGCTTTTTGCCATTCTTTGAATTCACTGGAGTTTAACGCCTCCTCAAATGTATTCGGTACATTTGCGTTTACATAATGTATATAAATATAATGTGTTACAGGGTTTCCGTATCTTTGTACCGGACTTTTCTTTCTGTTTGATGTTCTTTTAACTTTTAAATTTTCATTTGAACGATTGAAAGCATTATCGATGTTCTCATTCTCATTTTCAATATTTTCAATTTCATCGTTATTATTAATTAAATTTTCATTGTCATAATTATTTTCAATAATACTGCTTGTATCACTACTTGAATCGTTTGATTCGTCTATATTGAATTCAATAATATTTTCATCGTTAACCTTTTCCAAACAGATTATTTCGGTGCCGTCTTCGACAATGTGTACATGTCTGGCATTTATTACTTTGTTATTCAACAAGACTCTATAACCATTGTGCGTATATCCTACTAATATACCTAATTCAGCTTTATCATCCCATTTTCCTTTTCTCAAAACTTCTGGTTTTCTAACGAAGACTTTACTTCCGTAAATTAAGTTTTGTACATTAGGTTTATTTCCAAAAAGTATTTCAAAAGGGATTTTATTTTCGTTTGAGTTAGCTATTGTACGGTTTTTCAAATAAGAGACTGTTTTAACAATTTCTGGCCAATATTTTAATGGTATTTTGGCCTCTCTTAACAGACATCTTCCTATATCCATAGCTGATCTGTTGAATCTTTCCGCTACTCCATTTAATTGATGGACGTAGGGTGGGCAAGGTAATAATTCTATTCCTTTCTCATTTATAAATTGATAAATTTCCTTATTCAAGTACTCTTTGCCATTATCACAATTTAATTTTTTAACTCTTCTATTAAATTTGTTTTCAACTAAATTTACATATTTTTTAAAACAAATTGCAGTCTCTGATTTGCTTTTAATACAATAAACTTTACTACATTTACTGTAATCATCAATGAAACTTAAAAAAAACTTTTCTCCACCAGAACCTGTTTTTCTGTGTGGACCATTTAGATCAGTGTGAATTAACTCTAAAATTTCTGAAGTTTTACTTCTCTCATTTTTAAACGGTACATTAGCCATTTTACTTTGAATACAATTTGCGCATTTCATTTCATTATTTTCTAATTTATCTGGTAAACCATCTACTAATTTATCTTTTACTAATTTGTTTAAATATTGAAAGTTGACATGGCCTAATGCTCTATGCCACTTTTCTTTTTCAGTTAATTTGACAGAGTTTACGTATAAATCATTTTCAAAATCCTTATATATGTTACTTTTCATGACATACAAATCATTTATTTTGTTTGCTACCGCAACTAATTCTCTGTTATTATTATATATCTTTGCATTTTCATTTTTATAAACAATAGTACTGTTTCTTGTAATTTTTGAAACGCTTAATAGATTTTTATTAATTTCTTTTACAAAATAAACATTTTTTAAGTCTATTAATTTTTCATTATAATAATTTTTGAAATATGTTTTTATATTGCCTACTTTTGTGGCCTTTAAATTTTTACCATCTGGTAACTTTACTTCAATTGGATTTTTTAATACAATAAATTTTTCATACATTCTCTCATCATTCACAACATGATCAGTGCATCCGCTATCTAATAACCAACTGATTTCTTTGAATTTACCATTCTTTTCGCAACTATAATTATAAACATTCGTTATTCTATTTTTATTACCACAATCTTCGCCGAAGCTTGGATTGTGATAATGATAATGCTTAGATTCTACTTCACTATAGAACACATCACTCACAATTTCACTTTTCACTTCGTCGTGTTTGACCTCGATCATCCAGGTCTCAGCTGCTGGGTCTTCGCTGGGTTGACTGGAGTCTTCTTGCCACTGCTGGGCTGCTCCTCTGCCACGACCACGTCCTCTGGAACTGCCTCGTTGATATCCTCGCTGGGATCCTCGTTGACCTCGACCTCTGCTCTGGGATGCTCCTCTGCTTTGGAATGCTCCTCTATTCTGGCTGGTCTGTAGTGGTCTCCAACAGTCCTTCTTGAAATGACCTTCCCGGCCACAGTTATAACACTGTCCCTTTGTCTTGACGTTGAATGTACTTACATTTTTCCTTTTTTCGTTGTCAGGCACTGTCATTATTTTTTCTTGAATTTTGGACTTAACATAGTCTACTGTTTGTTGAGCTTCTGGAACGAGATCAATGAAACTCCCAATAAAGCTGTAGCTTACTGGTAGTGCTCTAATTAAATACCTCATTTTTCCTTTTCTGGTAATGTGCCTCCAGCTGCTTTAAATTTGTTGCAGGCTTGTTCGAAATCTACAAAAAATTCTTCAACTTTCTCATAATTTTTGAGTTTAATGTCTTCTAGTTGACCTCTGCATACTATTTGCAGCGCTGTAGATTTAGTAGAGTACATGCTCTTGAATTTTTCCATCATTTTGTAAGCTGTATCGCATTCACAAACATATTCTAATTGCTTGTCTGAAATAGTGCTTATTAATATATTTCTTGCTTTTAAATCCTTTTTCTTCCATTCATCTGGTTTATCTGTCTCAGCCCGTTCTCTTTCAATTTGCTCTTTGCACTCTTTATACTCTAATAGAGTCATTAAGCGAAATTTCCAACTTGTATAGTTTGTACCATAAAAAATGGGAATTACTATATCTTCGAATTTTGCTTGCTTAGCCATCTCGACTTCTTTTAATTTAATATCTTCATTCACTTTTATTTCTTCTTCTTTGGTTTTCACTTGTCCTTTAGTGTCCATTTCTCACGTGTATAACCTCAAATTCTGCCACGTGCTCTATTCTTGCACCGTGCAGCGTGCTTCACACAAGAAATTTAATCTGCTCGCATCGGCTTGAATTTTCGTAATTTTCCAAAAATTCTTTCTTTTATCACTTGAAGATATGTTTTATTCTTTATTCACACTTCTATTTTTCTTACTTTTGCACTTTTCCTTCAATATTTTTCACTGTCAATTTTCCGCGAGCCATGTGCTTGATTCTGCCACAATACTTGCCGAAGCTTGTATTGAGTCAGTCTTTTTCTTTTTACTTACCAACCACGGACTTCTGCTACCATGTTGGACTTGGTGGATAGGTGTAGTAAAAATACTCTGGGTTATACTTAAAGAAATGACTAGTTTAGTAACAGAAAAATAAACATTGTCAATCTCAAGGACTCATCACCTCTCAGTGTCAATAAAAAAGGAAAAATACTAGAAAAACATAATAATAAAAATAAACAATTTGTTTTTCCAAAAAGCAATAAACAATGACGGCCAAAAGAAAAAAAAAAGGTTCTCTAAAAGTTGACTTCTTCGATGATCAATAGCACATCGTCATCACAACTCTCTGGCATGGGAGAGCACCCCGTGCCACGATTCGTACTCCCGGATTCCTGGCTACGAACGCTTCTCGGAAGTGTGTCCGGTTTCACTCCGCCGGACGGTTGACTTCGTCGGCGTACTCTTTCGCTATCTTGATCCTATGGAAAAGGGCTCTCAGCTCATCCTCCCTTCTCTATCGGCTTATCTCTTGCTCAGCTTCCAACTTCCTTATCTGCTGCTATATCAGGCAGATCTGCTGACCCAATCTCTTACAGATACGGCATCTCTGATTCCGGATGGATATCCTTAAAATAGAGCTTAAGATTAAAACAGTAGAAGACACCCCATGACCTATGTCTCAAGGGGTCCTCGAGAGCAAAAGTGCTCAATCTCCTCTTTTCGAAGGTACGGTACGGTCCCTCATAGAGTACAAGGAAATTTGCGATCAGAAAATCTGACGCACTCGACAGGTTACACGCCTTCATGAGGACCAAATCATCGACGTTATAAATTGTCTACCATGCGGGCGAACGTTTACTTTACTGAATTTTTTTTATTCTTTCCTGCACTAACATAATTTTAATGCCTAGCAGTATTCGGTTCAAGCCCCAATTGCAATTATATCGGGGTGAATTCAGTTGTTTCGTAGCGAATCTCATTTATCCATCCGGGTTTTCCATATGTGGGGATGTAATCATCACATATCTTACGCATCGTCGTCCTCGTATTTGCTTTTCTCATAGGGTACAGTTTCACTAATTTCGTAAACGCATCGATCGTCAACAGGATCAAACATGTCTCTGCCTTTGATATGGGGAGGGTTCCAGAAAATCGATTCATAAAGGGTTTCCGAGACCGGATGGGAAAATAAGTGAGGTAACGGTTGTGTTTGCGTAGGTGTGAACTTCGTTTCGTTGGCACGAGTCACATACCTTGATAGATCTAGCGGTAAAACGTAGGGCTTTTGGGATCCAGAACGCTTCATTAAAGATCTTACGACATTTGTAAACCTCAATATGCCCGTACAGTTCGTGTATCTCGTGGACAACTTCCCCTGCTATCGTTTCACTTAATACGACCCTCGAATTTCCCTCCGTATCATTAACTAACACCGCGTTCTTTAAACGGAAATCGCGATGACTGTCCCCTCCTTCTAACCGAGTAATGATCCCCCTGATATTTATGTTTCGTCTTTGCTCGACCCCTATATTTTTTATTTTTGTTTTTGTAATCCGATATCTGGGTTTCGAGACAGTACTATCGCGATTGATGCTTTATCTGTGGGTTCATCCTGGTGATCGAGTGGTATGCTACTTAACGCGTTCGCGATTTGGTCCCTTGTGCCCAGGATATATGCTATTTCCAGGCGATAATCTTGTATCGCGGGCCGCCACCATATCAATTTTGTGCTTGAATGAATGATTCATGATATTTCTTATATTAGGGTCATCCGGATTATTAAATGAAATTAATTGATTTTCTAAGTCAATCGATAATTTCAATTTTACGTGGGCGTCGACTCCTATAATAAAATACATTCGCGCACTAGCTTTGGTATGATCAGAAAATCTAATTCTCCCATCCATGCACCTAACATTACCGGTGTCCTAAATTTTTTTTTAAGCCTGAATGACTTTTCGCCTATAAAATCCGTTGCTTGTATCCCTACAAGAGAAAAAGGAACACATATCTAAAACTATTTAAATGCTTATTATATGTATCTTCTGAGATGCACGTGATTTTACTCCCGGTGTCTATCAATGCCGTGACCTTACAATTTTCAATCGCGAGGGTGACCTCTGGACATTGAGTTTCTCGTCCTTTTTATCCTGATTCTTCATTCGATAATGTCTGATGTATTGTCAAATATTGTGTTAATTTCATGGTTTAGAGTTGTACCAGGCTATGCAAGGCTGCTAATACAACTGCACCCCGTTTCCGATCTCGTTAGAGTCTATGTCAATTTGATGTATTGTCGGAGGGCTTTGCCCCTGTCGTGTATTCGCCCGCCCCCTCTATTCCTCTGCTGAGTGTTACGTATGTCGCTTGGTCGTTATGGTTGATTTGATTTGCGCCAATTTCCGTTGATGTTTCTGTTTGGATCTTTTCATGAGGATTGTTCTGATTCTGTGGTTGATACTGGTTGTAAGTACTGTTACTGTTATTATTATTGGAATGCAAGGTAGATGTCCGTCCGCCCTCTGGTCTAAATGTGTTCTCGAAAGAGAAGTTTCTCGGTCCCTGATATGTTTGTGGGATTCATTGACATGTTCATGATCTGCACGGCTCTATATGAATTTAAATCCACTATTTGATCAGAGGTGTCTAGCAACTTAATTAACCCATCGATAGTGCGAATTCCACTCGCGAAAACTGCTGCTTGAATCTGCTTTTCAAAATGTCGAGAATCTGTTGACGATTGAATTGATGCTGGGCATATCATCTAACATCCTGACGTTATACAATTTCAAAACGTATTCGCTTCGCGTCATTCCTGAATCCCCACGGTAGTAATCAAATTCCAATTCTCTTCGAACGTGGGATTGCAATGTACTATTCCAACACCGCCACAGAAAAGGATTTTTAAATTGTTCAATGTCATTTACTAATGGCTCTATATGTTCCCACCATTCAAGAGTCGGCCCTTGTAAGGCTTGATTAATCACGTGTTTGAAATTATTATTATTTCCATTAATATAGCCTTCAAATAATTGACGAATGATTTTATAAACCGCGTGGGTTTATCTCCCGTCCCTGCCTTGGATATCGTTATTTCATATCTAGTCTGCGCGATCATAGGACTTTCCTGTATTGGTCCGCTTCACGATATTTTCGATCTCAAACTGATTTTCATCTATCTTTTGTTACAACGCTAGGTATTTTTTCTCTAGCCTGATTATTTTGTCTTTGTTTGTTCTAAAAGTGGCTGCAACGTGCCCAGTTACTTCTTTGTTCACGTAAATATTTTTATTTTCTAGTTCCCTTTTAGGCACGACCGCTTCTCGGGAGAGCCTTATAATTTCACCAGAACGAAAATTGTTTGACTTCAAAAACTAAAAATTTGATACAAGAAAAGTCTTTTCCAGTCAAAATGAGTGCGTTTTAAGCGTTTTCTGTGATGTATGTATGTCTGTACGCCCATATGTACGAAAGTTCCTCGATTATCTCAATGAATTTTCAACCGATTCCATCGGAATGGCGAGAAAATACTCCTCTAATTACACCTAAGTGCTGGTTCTCAATTGAGATAGATCGATGAAAAATTAAAAAAATGCAAGCACAAAGAAATATTTCAAAATATGGATTTTTAAGCTTAATGACTAGAAAAATTAATTTTAAGCTTATATCTACAGATCTATCTGCTAAAACTAATTAAAATACACCTTTTTTCTGTTGGACACTTTTTTCTACGAGCAATATTTGCAAAGATAACTGCGAAAAACGACAAAAAAGGTCAAAAATGGACGATTTTCGGCTATAACTTGACAGGATTTGATTTTACAAAAAAATGTTGAATGTAAAAGTTGTAGATTATAATAAAACAAAACTTTTTCCCATTTAACATTTTCATATAAAATCAACTCCTGATGAGTTACACTTATAAAAACGATTTTAAACGCTAAAATATACATAAAATGGACGATTTTCGGCTATAATTTGTGTTACGTCCGGGTTACGTGACAATACAAGAAGAGAGAAAATGAAACTTCATTAGTCTAATGGCTAAAAGCGCGTAATGTGACTTTTCCCGATTCGGACACAACGTGCATTGCTCCAGGATGGGACGGCAGGTAGGAAAATAACACGGACACGCGGTACGCCTCGAGACAGTGTGCAGAATTTTACTGACTTACCTTAGAATTTCCAACAGCCCTTGTGTGAATCTGTACTCTCGCCGTGACGCTTATAATGATAGTGGACGGTTGCCGCTCTGTGGAAGTTTTGGTGTGAAGAACGGAGATACGGAGAGTTTAGGATTCTTATAATCTCGAAATAATGAATACTTATTATGGATTTAAACACAACTCAAACTTTATTAACTTGTCAGTACAAAACTAAGTAAAAATTACAGTGATGAGAGCTGATGTGAAGTCTACGCGAGTTGGCTTCTGAGTCAGTCATACCAGGAGTCTTCGTCCCCTTTTAAAGGTAAAAAGTTGTAAATCTTCCTGCCGTCGCCTTTTTGATTTGCCTAGGTGTTGCTGCCCCGCTTTTCTCGATGATCTTTGATGATTTCGGCGGCGCACCCTTTGAGAATATTCGGCGAGTTCGGATACATAAATTATTTTAGAATACGCTACGCATATCGGGTAGGAGTGAAGGGAAAGGACAAGAAAACTGACTCTAGCTTGATTCAGTATTGTGCGCTGGAGTACTAATGCTTACTCCTCTAATTGGCGGCGAATCTCTGATGCTTGCGTGGATGTGCGTTTTGGTAATAAAAAACGCATAAAACTGCAGCAGGGGAGTGGCACACACTTAAGAGAGAATGAAAGGAAAACTAAAGGAAACCGCGTCTTCGTGCCTCCGTTCGAGGATCTTTTTGGTAACTATTCTTTCTGGATGGCGGCATCTTTTGAGCGTTTATGCGTATCCCCCTTTTTTATCGTGTGGGAGAATATGAAGCAAGCGGCAATGCAGCAGGTTCGTTGGGAAAGATGAAGAGAGGAAGGAAAACAGCGCACACCAGCAACCACATCGGCAACATCGCACGACGCGACACCTCCCCCCTTGAGCTAGTTCAGACCCGCGGGCTGGATTATCACATTGAATATTGGGATCGTCTCCAGTGTGTTGGCAAGATTTCCGCTTGCGAGTCCATCTGTTGTGGCCTACGTCGTTCATTAGGTACTCCGCAGGGTTCAGCGCACCTTGTAATTGATCTTGATGCCGGCTGAGTTGTTCCACATGAGTATCATTAACTGGTACCATTGGTCCCGAGGATGTGTGCGGAATCCTGGCATTCTGGGTCCATGGCTGAAGAAAGTCTCGTGCCCCTTCCGTAGTTGATAACCATAGCGTATCATTGCTTGACGTACACGTTCATCTAATGTTTGTAATATGTCTTGTTGTTGCTGCGAGGTTTGCTCCATGTTGAAATTCTCCGTGGCCACTTCTCTTCTGACGTCTCTTTCTTTACTGACCCCTCGTCCTTTAATGGAAACTGAAAACGACCTGCATCTTTCCTAGATGTGGTTGGTGGCGTAGCGGGGATAAGAACGTCCAAAAAGATGTGGGTTTTCCCCTTTTTTTTTTATCTGGTAGGGCGTGACACTGAAGGTAAAAGGAAGGTGGTAGTAAAAATGAGTGTCTAGGATAATGTGGGACAAAAAACAAAAATAGGTAGTGACTTAGATATGCGTGCGTAGTTGATACGTATTTTCTTAGTCTTGATTACTTATTAATTATTAATGACCATGGATTACTTGGATTTTAATTTGCTTACTTCATTTGTAGATAACTATCAAGTATTCGCTGTTAATTTCTAGTGGTTAAACACAAAATTATTTCACCATTACACCTGTGGTAAAACACAAATTGTTCGTTGCTACACAGAGTGGTTTAATACAAAATTAGTCGTTGTTATACATAGTGATTAAATGCAAAATTAGTCGTTGTTATAAAAAATTATTTGTCATTACCCGTAGTGGTTAAATACAATTTGTTCGTTATTATACAAATATTTTTTTTTTTTTTTTTTTTTTTTTACATATCTTATTTTAAGTTCACAATACAATGTTGCATTTTTATCTGCAAGTTCTTTTAGGAATATATATATTTTACAACTATTTATTTTAGAAATTATTTACCTAGATTACGACATTTGGTTGTGCTTACTTACTACGTTAATACCTACTGTTTCTATGTTTTGCTTAATTACAGAAATAAATGCTTGATTATACCATGCAAGAAAGTTACCTTGTTCTAAACCCCTTTTTTTTATCTTTTGTTGCTAAAGGATATTGGAACCTGATTGATTACCGTTTGTATTTTCTTGTTGAACTATATATTCTTCTAATTTATTATTTACGTATTCTGCGTCTAGCATATTAAATTCCCTTATCTCTACATTTCGAGACAAAACAGGACTTGGAGGAGGAGCTGGTGGTTCAACTTTAACAGGTGGAAAACTCGGTGGCGAAAGGTTGTATCGAATGGTCTGATTCAATGGCCGCATCGGCACGTATTCCGGCTCCTTCTCCTTCTTTCCAATTTTCTCTCGTTTATGAAGTTCCCCTATCTCTACATTTTGAAACAAAACAGGAGTCGGATGAGGAGCTGGAGGTCCAACTTTAACCGGTGGAAAACTTGGTGTTGCATAAACATGCGGTGGGGGTGAAAAGTTGTATCGAATGGTCTGATTTAATGGTCCTATTAGCGCGTGTACCGGCTCCTTCTTCTCCTTTCCTGTTTTCTTTCGTTTACCCTGATACCACCTTATGGTAATTATAATTATGAGGATTACCGTAAATGTAATAATTATAACACTTAAATATACGTCGACCTTGGTGTTATCAATACTAATTCTATGATAGGTAGATGGGGGTGCGGAATCCTTTTGTTCCCCTTCTATAATAACAAGTTGTAGAGGAGGTAAAATATAAACGTTGGATATCCTCATTAGATCAGAGGTACGGTACAATTTACTTTCAATTTCAACATAACATGGTTCAGGGATTATTATTATTCCCGATCGTCCTAAGGTCATAAATGAAAAATGCTCACCGCAATGTACCCGTACAGTTGTTGGCCGTGGGACTGAAAAGAACCATTGTCTGGGGTGAGCAGTTCTCACCAGCACCGCTTCATTGACCTCCTCATGCTGTATTTTACAAGTCTGATATGTAGTATATTTTGGATCCACGAGCAATTCGCTTTCACATTGAAGTTTTTTAATAATTGGAGTTTTTCGTTCACACAAATAGTTAGACCTTAAACCTATGCATTCCCTTAAATCGTCCCGGTTAAGAAAGACAAACTCCTTTTTATCTTTAGAGACAGCGATATACTCGCTTCTAGGGCGAATGTAAGCCGCTTTCTTTAATTGCGTTAATGATAATTGAAATACTGGTACGGCTATCATTCTGTACAGAAGATATGGCTGTTTTTCGAGTATAGGCACTGTAATCTGTAATATTACTCTTCCTTGTATCACGATTATATCTGTTCGGGTTCCCTCCTCTAGTGTAGCAGCATTTATTTCTTCTATGGTAATTGGCGCTCTTCCTGGAGTTTGATGTTCAGCAATTTTAATCGCCTTTTCCATCACTCTAGTTGGTAAGGTAAATCGACGTGCTTCCATGAATTTGACTATTTCTTTCGCAAGATAAATGTTTTCTCCTACTAGTCGTATTGCCTCGTTCAGAATGTTTTCTATTTGTGATTGTTTAATATCCGTTACTCCAAATTCCTGCTGTATAATTGTCAAATTACTTTTAAGTAATAACACGTCTGTTGAAAATTGTCGTCTAGCACGGTCTATTGCGTTGTCAGTTATTATTTTTCGTGTTTTATTTAGTACCATGCTTTCCTGATTCTTACGCCGCAATTGTTCGATATCCTGAAGAGTTTCGGCTGCTGTGTTGTTGCTTAGGTAGTCTTCGTTTTCTCCCTCCTGGAATGGCACTACCCATGGTGCATAAGAGTGTGCTAGATTCACATAGGCTATTTGTAACTGAGTCAGCTCTTCAATTTTCTCCTGGAAGACGTATTTTTGTTCAATCAGCACTGGATCCGACAATCTTGTATAAGAATCTGTTTCAGAGATATTTTTCATTGCTTTAATAAAAAAATCTGTTGTAGAAAATACTACTCGGGCGTTTACTGATGTTATTATCTTCCATTCTTGCTTAATGAAATCCAAACCCCTGTCTTGATTAAAAATAATGCCTGGATTGTTGCGCTCAAGGATACGCACTTCTGGTGATTTTATGGCTGCTATTAAAGCAAGGGTCATCATGAAGAACACTGTCTTTGTCATCATTCTTAAAAAGAAAAAATAAAAAATGATTGCATATTATGTTTTACTCAGTACTCTCTCGAGGGCGTTTATGTGTCGTGGAAAGGTCGCAAGGCGGGGGTTCCATTGACTCTGAGGCATTTTCTAAAGCTCCTATTATTTCATTTAATATATCCTCGTCAGGGATATTGAGTTCTTCTAACGGGCTTATAACTGCATGGTTTCGAGTACTCTGCCTATCCGTAATAATCTCTCTCCCTGCATTCTATATTCTCCGCGTTTCCTCTTATTAGATATGGATGCTTCTCGCCCCGGTGGTAGTTCATATAAATTTTCGCCAAGCTGGTGACGTACAAAATTAAATAAGGTAGTGTTGGCAGTATCCACCATATCATCGCTTAAAAATGCAACCACCGCGTTTCCTTCTGGAATCTTTAAACCCTTGATTTTTTCTATTGCGCAGCCTTGTATCTCTACATCCAATCTCCCTTTATTTACAAATGTTTGTTTTACGTTTTGTTTCAGAAAAGTTATTGGGATGCGACATAGTGAACATATTTTTACGTTGATTTTTATGCATGTGGCAATGGTAGCCCGTACCACTACTTGATTGTACAAGATGCGAGTGTATGGTCCAATTCTGAACTTGTAGCAATAGAGACATATTCTTGCTCCCACATGTTCATAATATACTAATTCGCGGTTCCTTAGTGGTATCTCATTGTAGTTGGCTCCTTCCATTCTTTTAGAGGTGATGGGTTAAAAGTAACTAAAGAAGAAAGAAAAAATAAAAAAATAGCGGATAAATGATAATGTTAATCAAAGATGTATGGAATATCTATGTTTAATTTTTCGTAAGTCTTCTAAACTGGAATGAATACGTTTCGCGTGTCCCATCGCTTGATGTAGAGAAACGTAAATGTGCGGTTTACATATATAACGCTTAATCTCCGGACGCAGTCCGCGTAAAAATGTTTCGATAGCCATTTTTTCTCTAACTAACGAGGAATCGCATACCTCCCTAAACTCAACCTGTGATATTTTTCCTAAATTGTTGTATTCATGCAACATTTTTTCCATTCTACCGCAAAATTCATAAAAATCCTCATCACTTCTTTGAGCTGCCCATGCAAGTTTCATTCTTAAAGTCATTAGATTAGAAAACATGTTATGTTTTTCGGAGGGAGTTAGAGGCATTTTCCTTTATGAAAATAAAAACAAAAGTAATAAAAATGAAAAAATCTTGCTTACAAGACGGCTCAATCTACTTATTACTACGGTAATTACCCTCTTCTTTTTTTATTAAACTATTATTACAAAAGAATTAAACAAAATTACATTTAATAGATTTACATAAGCGCTACCATTAATCTAATTTCTTATTATTTATTTACTTTAATCAATTATTCATCGTCATTTGTACGATTATTCCGCGGTGGTAAGGATGGGATATCTGGGTCAGTTGCTAAAGTTGGATAAATTCTTGGTATTGTTGGAGTAGTACAGTTTACTTGTACTCCCTCCCCTCTCGCCGGAACCTGCACCACCGCGTGCTGGCTTCGAAATTTCGAAAAATCAGAAAATGACGGAGGCGGGGCTAGTGGTGTTGTTGGTGGAGCGCTCGGTGGTTTTTTTACAGAGCTATATTCTTCTTGAGCCCGCTTCTTTTCTTCCTTTCGAGTGGGCTTATGCCGTGCAGTGTGCAATAGCAATTGCGTTACCGAATTCCAAATGGCTCCTATAATATGAATTGACCAGCCATATAAACTATATAATGCATATCCATGCAGAATTGTATCAATTAAAAATTTTATTACACGACCTATCATAATTATTCCTATTATTCCTGCACTTATAGAACCGAAAGATAGAAATTGACCCCATATTTTTTTCCATGTATCGTTCGCAAGTGCAGTTAATGCTTCCTCATCGAACAAGCGTGCTATAGACATACCATTTTTGTCCGTTGATCTGCCTGACATACCCATGGCTAAAGAATTCAACATTGCACCTCGCTCGACTGGAAACATTAAATGATGTCTTAACGCTTGTATGTCTGACTGTGTGTAAATACCGCTTTTTGCTAATTCGAGAGGTTCAGTATAATTCCAATTGTTTTTTGTGGCTGGTTTGAGGATAGCGGGTTTAATTCCTTTTGTGGTACCATGAGGCAGTACCGTGTACCAATCTTCGCCTAGTAGAAACATAGGTGGGATCAATGGGTTGCAAGTAGTTTCAGTACCGAATTGCTTTAAAATATGTGTTTTAGGAGATAAAAAATAATTTTTTTCGTCTTTTACTACAGGCAACTCTTGATAGCACCTTGGTGTTTCTCGTCTTTGAACATCTATTTGCACACATTTCATTAAATGAACTACTTCCCCCGCTACCAAACCCATATAACCACTTCTTTTCATTATTTGATAGGCGAACAGATCTGGTTCGGTACTTGCGATACTTAATGCGTTCGCTATAACTCTTTTTTCTAATTCGCATTTTTGCATAATTAAATCTCGATATAAGCGCTTTAATTCCCCTTTTATGTGTTTTTCGACATAAACAAATTTAGAATTAACATATGCAAAGATATCCAAGTTATGTACTGTAGGATATTTAATCTTTCCAAATGCTTCTATAGCAGGACCCTCAAAGAAAAATAATTTAGGATGTTCTGTGCGTATTAAGTCATATGAGCAAACTGAAATAGTACCGACTGCCGTAAATGCAAAAGTTATTTCGCTTGACTCCATTACATAAACTGGATGTCTCTCATTTCCTTCCTCTATTATTTTATTTACATACCCCGCGTATAATTCTGAATACTTATGTTCTTCGCATGATGACACCGGTAATGGTTCCCAGAAAGCGTACCCTGCTTCAATATCTATACATATGTCTTCATTAAATTTGCAACGAGTACCTGATTTTAGTATAACCTCATTAGCATTTAAATTCACAGGAGTATAATCTTGTAAGGTTATTGTGACATAACCCATGACTACCGTATCATCGAATACTCCATACGGGTCGGAGCATGTACCTGGATTACTACAATCTCCCGCCTGATCTATTTTCCTCACAAAAGTCATTGGATAAACGATAGTCCCATTATGTTTTAAATTTGAGATAAGCTCGTCGCGAACTCTATGGCTGCGATGCACATGCATTCGCCGACATTCTTCATTAGTAATTTCGTCTAGAAACTTAACTTCCCCCCTATTCTTGTCTTTTCGATGCGAGAATGCCCCACAATATGTAACTGAACGCTTAATTTCTACCTTACATAGTCTTACATGAGTGCTTCCGAAATCGTTCAATTGTAATAATCTAACATAAACCTTGGTAGTATTGACCACGGGCTCCGCTATGTCACATTCCCCGACGTTTATTAATGAAAATGTGGTGAGGTTCGAGACTTGCTGAGAGCAGTCGTAACCAATTATGGTATTAACTGTTTTTGATGTTAGCAGCAATGCTAGTACACAAAAAACGATTTTCATCTGCAAACATTACAAAGTATTAATCTTTTTGATTTCAAGAAAAGAAAATGGCAAAAATGCTCTATTTATCATAAAGAAAAAGAGAACATCATAGAAACTGCACTAATGTTAAAACAGTAACATATATCAAAATTAACTTAAAAAAAAAAATAGTTGGTTTAAAATAATAAAATTAATAGTATTACTAGTTTTCTCTTTTTCGCATTTTTGCTATTTATTAGTTATAATATATTTTGCGTTATATTTATAGTTATAATAATATTTTTATAGTTATAATAATATATTTTGCGTAGTAAATAGTAACCTACTACAACGTGCCATTATCAAAGAAATCGTGCTTATTATCCTTATTTATATATAATGTAACTTAGAAAGCAAGCGTAGGATTAGGTATGTTAAAGCAACGATTTAAGCTTGTTTTTGCTCTACATGTGATTTGCGCAGGCGATTAATGTGCACTATTTTACTTTTAGTACTACTTAATTGTATCCTCACATTTCCATTTACAGAAACGTCTAAAACTAAATACGGCCCCGTATATTGACTATCAAATTTGTGTGGTTTCGGTCCCTTTTGCAACCACACGTAGTCCCCAATTTTTAATGTTAAATGATTTACTTTTCTGTCATAGTATTTTTTTGATCTTATTTTGGCTCGCAATAAATTTTCTCTTGCTATATTTTGCAAGTAGTTTATTCGTGTTATGAGAGTTTTCATATAGCCCTTATAAGTAGGCGCTAGATCCTCACTTTCTATCGGCTCACTACCTGGCGTTCGAGCTAAACGACCAAATACTAATTCGAAAGGTGAGTGCCATGTTGCCTCACTTATGCCTGTGTTAAAATTAAATGTTGCTAACTCTATATAGTCATCCCAATCCGACTTATTTTCTTGCACGAAAAATTTTAAAAACTCGATAAGACTTGAATGTGATCTCTCCAAGGACCCATTTGTTTGTGGATGAAAAGCCGTAGTGTTGACTTGTTTGATTCTAAATCTTTTTGCCACTCGTTTCATTAATTTGCTCATAAAATTAGTGCCCTGATCCGTTAAAATAACTCGCGGTGCCCCGAACACACATATGACCCTCTTAATTAGACTGTTTGAAACGTCTATTGCTGTAGTTTGTGCTAATGGTTCCGCTATTGCAAATTTCGTAAATAAATCTTGGAAGGTTAATATATACTCATTGCCTTTATTAGATCTAGGCAATGGCCCTACAATATCCATACTAATGCGATCCATCGCATGTGCCCCAGAGTTAGTAATAATCATTGGCACACGTGTTTTTACCCTGACTAATTTTTTTAATTGACACTGCACATTTTCGAATAAAATCCTGTACATCTTCTTTTAAATTTTCCCAGTTGTAAGCTTGTTTAATTCTTTTGTATGTCTTAGTAACTCCCCTATGTCCGCCTATTACCGAGCTGTGTGCTTCTTGCATAATGGGGTCCCTTTCCTCGAGGGGAGGATACCTGACTATCCCTAAACACACTACTAGTTTGATGGTACTCTTAGAAAATGGATCTCTTAATTTTCTTATTACTTGTTCCCATTCTAAATTTTCTATTATTTCCGTTTTTGCTATACTTATCGACCGCGCGTCGATTTTGTTTAAGATTGGTAGTAAATTAGTACAAAGTAAACTTAAATTATTGTTTATTATGCTCAAGCCTACTCTGTTTGCGTACGTAGTGGCATGACTATGTGTATTTTAGAATTTGTTTTTATAACTTCTGGTATTCCTATTGTTAAATTTTTAAAACGTGGGAGCTTGTTCTGTAATTTTAATTGCATGGCACCGTCGTCGCATGGTTCACCTTCGGATGTAACAAAATACAAATAATTATCTTTTCTCATAAATAATTTTTCACGACAGAAAATAGTTGAATGAGTCGGGTTTAAATTTTCCAACATAATTTCATCTTCCATCTCCCCGTTTTCTTTCGATAGTTTGTCTCTCTCCTCTTCCTCCGAGAGAAGGTTACTCTTATTCATGTTGGTCTGTGGGTCACCCCTACTTCGTGTTTCGTTCAGTATGCTATTGTCTTCCTCGCCTTCGGTTCCCGCTGATGCGGTAATATGTTGTGCATCTCTACCGCTGACCTTTTCCTTTTCTATTACGCATTTATTTTTATCGTTTTTCGGCAGTTTTTTCTTTTCTGCTTCAATGTTTTCTTTGTTCCGCTCACGGGCTATGCGTCCCCTCGTGACCATATTATGAACGCACTCCTCCCCGTTTGTTCGGTGACCGCCTCTTTTTCTTGCTCTTGCTCTTTTAGTTTTTAGCCAGGGCAGCACTTCTTGTGACAATTAACACTCGATCCACCGGATTTCGAGAGAGAGCATCCGCTACATTCATTCTCCCTGGTCTGTATATCACCTCAAAATCATATTCGGCCAGTGTTAAACGCCACCTCATAACACGTGAATTTGGATCTTTATGTGTCTGCATCCATACTAGAGGGCGATGGTCAGTAATTACATAGAATTTTCTCCCAAAAAGATAAGGTCTAAAATGTTTTATAGAAAATACCAACGCTAGTCCCTCTTTATTGAATGTATCCCATCTTCCCTCTACCTCTGATAACACACGTGAGACATATGCAACTGGTTGATCATAGCCTATTTTACCCTGAGATAAAATTCCTCCTATCGCATAACCCGATGCGTCTGTAGTTAGGTTAAAAGGTAGTTCGAAATTTGGAAAAGCTAATATAGGTTCTTTACATAATTTATCACGTAGAATTTCAAAAGCATACTGCGTATCATCGGTCCATTTAAATTCCATTTCTTTTTTTAATAAGTTTGTGAGAGGTTTAGCTATTTTTGAAAATTGATGAATGAAGCGTCTGTAATAGCCTGCTAAACCTAAAAATTGTTTAATATTTTTTGCGTTTTTTGGCACTGGATAATTCCGAACAGCTTCCAGCTTCCTTGGATCTGGCCTTACGCCCTCTGCGCTTATTAAATGCCCTAAATAAGTTACTTCTTTTTTGAAAAATTCACATTTTTCCGGTTGTACTTTTAATACCGCCTTTCGTAATCTGATGAATAATCTTTCTAATCTTTGTATGTGTTCAGCAAACGTGCGTGAGTAAACAATTATATCGTCAATAAAACAAAATAACTCCTTATTAACTAAACCCGCGAGCGCTATAGATAGTGCTCTTGAAAATGTCGCCGGCATAGTTCTTAGCCCAAAACTACCTCGATTAAAGTGATAGAGCCCACCATTTGTCACAAAAGCTGTTTTGTGGCGGTCGCGCTCATCGATTTCTAACTGATGGTAGCCTGATGCGAGATCGAACACAGAGAAGTATTTTGATCCTCCCAACTGGTCAAGTATTTCGTTAATATTTGGAAGAGGAAATTGATCATCATCGAGTGTTTTTTCGTTTAATTTTCGATAATCAATTACCATTCTGTACTTTCTATTGCCATGTATATCTTCTTTCTTTGGTACTAAAAAACAAGGACTAGAGTATGAAGATGTAGAAGGCTCAATTATGCCATTTGCCAATAACTCTGCAACTTGTCTTTCTATCTCGTTTTTATGCACTGGTGGCAATCGAAACTGTTTTGAAGTAACTGGCACTTCATCTACGGTTGGGATAGTTAATTTTAATATAGGTGTAGCCGTTAATTTTTCACCCGGAATGTGAAAAATATCGCTAAATCTTTCTATTAATTTTGTTATCTCTGTACGCTCTTCTGACCGCAAATGTTCAAAACGCAATAAAGATTTAATCTGACCGACGCGTTCGTTTGACAAAACTCTTTCTACCCGACAAATTACATGTTTCTCAATTTTTGAATTTGTAGATTTCCCTTTAAGAAGTTTTTTCCACTTTTCTATTACTTCTAAACAATCATCAATCAGATATATGTGCACGATGAGTCGTCGAATGATCTGAGCTCAAAATGCGTTTTTAAATCGCGAAACATTTTGTAGTGCTCGTTAAAAAACTCATTCTTATTTATTATCTTCAACAATATTTCAATTAATATTTCTATATCTTCGGCATTATCATATAAAATACTGTAATTTGCTTGGCTTTGATTGAGTAACTTTTGTAACATTATCAATCTTTCAAAAATGAACTCCTCATTAATTCCTTGATTGTTACTTGTATTAAAATTTGCTTTGTCTTTCTTTTTCTTAGAATTATCTCCAGAATTTAATTTAGCATTTATATCCAAACTTGATTCCTCTTTCCCTTTTGAGTTAGAATTTTTATTTTGTTCTGAATTTCTTTTCGAATTTTCGTTTGCACTC
The DNA here is from genome assembly GCA_036365515.1 of Torymus aiolomorphi. Taxonomy (NCBI): domain Eukaryota; kingdom Metazoa; phylum Arthropoda; class Insecta; order Hymenoptera; family Torymidae; genus Torymus; species Torymus aiolomorphi. Next base: position 27,537,903 of record CM070874.1, read on the forward strand.
GAGTTTGTTTTAATCCAAGACGAAAAATTTTCTTTAGAGTTTGATTTCAAATTTTCTTTTGAATTTGAAAAATTTTTATTAGAATTTGGATTTGAGCTAGGATTTTTATTAGAGTTCGCACTCGAGTTAGGATTTTGATAAAAATTCGCAATTGAGTTAGAATTTTGACAAGAATTTGCATTTAAGTTAAAATTTTGATAAGAATTTGTAATTGGGTTAGCGTTTTTACAAGAATTTGTACTTGTATTGAGATTTTGACAAGAGTTTGTACTTGAGTTAGGATTTTGACAAGAATTTTTATTCAAGTTAGAATTTTGATAAGAATTTATGATTGAGTTAGAATTTTGACAAGAATTTGTTCTTGCATTAGGATTTTGACAAGAGTTTGTAACTGAGTTAGAATTTTGATTTACTTTGTGATTTTCTTTTGAATTTAATAAATTAACGTCTTCATTAGAATTTGATATAAAAGTAGAATTTGATTTAGAATTTTCATTTGAATTTGATCTAAAAGTAGAATTTGTTTTCGAATTTTCGTTTGAATTTAACAAACTAAATTTCACATCTCTCAAGTGGAGATTTTCGTCAGCGTTTGAGCTAACTCCAATAATTATTTTTAAATTTTTATAAGAGTCCAATTTTAATGTGACATTTTGATTTGCAAAATTTATTTCTTTTATATTATGTAAACTTAAAATCTCTTCTGTTTCAAGTTTAGCTTGCTCCCGGTTGCTGGTGACCGTTCCTATTTCGATAAAGTTACTTTTGACCTGTGTTGGAGTTTGGGGTTCCACGGGAAAATTTATGAGTCGAAAAACTTCCTCTTTATTCTGACTTAGAATTTTTTTTCTAGCTTCAGCCGTATCTTCAGTTTTCTTTTCACTCCTATTTTTATGTTTTATAATTTCCGAGTATACTTCCTCCGCTGTATCATTCTGGTCTACTTTGTGTGCGTAATTAATGCGTTTACTAGAATTTACTAAAGTTTTTTCATTTTTTTCATAGAACGGAATAGACAAATCACCAATGATCAGTTGTTTAGTTCCATAGTCGATTTTTGTTCCTAACTGAGAGAAAAAATCACTCCCTAGTAATCCATCTTCGTTTATTGGAAAATTGTTATTCACAATATGAAATTCAATGGCGAATTTAAAAAAATATAGTTTTATTTTACCTAAAGTAAAAATGCTACTGTCTGTTATGCCTTTCAATTCCAAAATTTCATTTTTATTAATTGCTGTTTTTTCAGCTAAATTGTTCTTTTTTAACAGATTTGGTCCCGCGCCTGAATCTAATATTAAAAACATTTCTCTGTTATTACTCGGATTACTAAAGGAAATTATTGGTGATTTGCTATTTTCGCTTAACCGAACGTGTCTTTGGATGATTGCGGATTGTTCTGCTTTTCGTCTGGGCGCTTTACTAAGTCCGTCTCCCGTCTCGCGCCTTGTTGACGGGGACTCTGACTGTTTCCCGCCTGTACTTGTGTATTTCTCTGACTATTGTTGTATGCGAGTTTTCGACAGTTTATTATTTCATGCCCCTCTTTTTTACAATATCGACAAAATAATTTCGTTAGTTCATTATTTGAAAATGTGGCGTTCTGTCTTTGTACATATTGGTCCCCGTATTTCGTGGAGCCTGCGCGGGTCTATCCTGTGTCCATTGTGTCGGCGCGCCCGATCTCCGCGGGTCCACCCAGGTAGGTAATGGTTGCCTATTTTGGAAGTTTGGTGGTTTCCTGTGTATTGCCAGCAGTTTAAAGCAATATGACCTCTTCTGTTACATATTTGACACGTTTCTATAGTTTTACTATCCACTAAATATATTTTATCTTCTCTTGAAGAATTAGTTTTCTTTTCTGTAATTATTTTAATAGTGTCATTTAATTCTTCTGGCTCATAACACGCGAAGTCCCTTTCGATTTCTATTGCTTCCGCAGTGGCCTTTTCTAAAGTTCTTGCTTCTCCCATGCGTGCTTTAATTACCCAATGTAGACCTCGAATAAAAAATTTTACCAAGTCTTTTTCCAATGCTTTTTGAGAATCTCGCGTAGATCTCTTCTCACGATGTTCTGACTCAGTAATTTCGTGTCCTATCGCACGCACTCTATTTGAAAAAACTACTACGCTTTCATCGCGTTTTTGTTTTACACTAGCTAATTCCCCGTGTAGTTGGTGATACGTTTTAGCCGAACCGAAAATATTGTCGAAAAAATTCGCTATATCATTTATTGATTCAAATATCTTTTTTGCTGCACTTTTTAGTGCCTCGCCGTATAAACGTAATTTTATTAATTTTGCTAAATCTACCTCAAATTGTTCTGGGATAATGCTACATGCTTCCCGACAACCTTGTATAAATTGTGTTAAAGGAATATTTACTCCATTATATTTCGGAATTAATTCTAACGCGTCCTTAATTGACAACGGCCTAACTTGCCCTAGGGTACTGTTTCCGGAAAAATTATTCATCCTTTGTGACAAGTTATACTTTGGATTTATCAAATATGTATCCGAATTAAATGGTGTGCTGTATTTAAGCTGATCGTTAAGTAAAAAAAATTTTCGCCGTTTCCTGAACTTATTTTATTTTTTTCCTCGTCTGATGATTTTTGTAAAGATGTTTTATTATTTTTTAATATGGAATAAAATTTTGTGTTGTCGGCCGTAATTTCTGGATTATCGAAACTTATGTTGTTGATTATTAATTCCGATTTTGCTGTTACAGCCCCCGTGATATATTCGATAATATATTTTGGATCGATTCTTTGATTTATTAAATCTCCGAGCGCTTCAATTAAATATTTATCTTTACAACATTCTATTATATCGTCTTTACTAACATGATCTGTTAAAATTTCAATAAGTGATTCTATTCTTTTATCCTTTGTTTGCACTTCCGCGTCTAGAAAACCGCTTTCGTTACGGCTTTTAAAGAAATCTAAAATATTTGTTAGCGTTTGTCCCTCTGGTAAGTTAGGTTTTAGTTTTAACGCCTGTTTTAGCAGAATAGCCTCTGCTTCTTCATTACGCCTATCGTCACCTTCCTTGGCTACCGACATATCATTCAAGCCCGCAAAACAAAAACTATCTGCCTAATCCTTTCTAAGGAGGGGCCCCCAATTGTTACGTCCGGGTTACGTGACAATACAAGAAGAGAGAAAATGAAACTTCATTAGTCTAATGGCTAAAAGCGCGTAATGTGACTTTTCCCGATTCGGACACAACGTGCATTGCTCCAGGATGGGACGGCAGGTAGGAAAATAACACGGACACGCGGTACGCCTCGAGACAGTGTGCAGAATTTTACTGACTTACCTTAGAATTTCCAACAGCCCTTGTGTGAATCTGTACTCCCGCCGTGACGCTTATAATGATAGTGGACGGTTGCCGCTCTGTGGAAGTTTTGGTGTGAAGAACGGAGATACGGAGAGTTTAGGATTCTTATAATCTCGAAATAATGAATACTTATTATGGATTTAAACACAACTCAAACTTTATTAACTTGTCAGTACAAAACTAAGTAAAAATTACAGTGATGAGAGCTGATGTGAAGTCTACGCGAGTTGGCTTCTGAGTCAGTCATACCAGGAGTCCTCGTCCCCTTTTAAAGGTAAAAAGTTGTAAATCTTCCTGCCGTCGCCTTTTTGATTTGCCTAGGTGTTGCTGCCCCGCTTTTCTCGATGATCTTTGGTGATTTCGGCGGCGCACCCTTTGAGAATATTCGGCGAGTTCGGATACATAAATTATTTTAGAATACGCTACGCATATCGGGTAGGAGTGAAGGGAAAGGACAAGAAAACTGACTCTAGCTTGATTCAGTATTGTGCGCTGGAGTACTAATGCTTACTCCTCTAATTGGCGGCGAATCTCTGATGCTTGCGTGGATGTGCGTTTTGGTAATAAAAAACGCATAAAACTGCAGCAGAGGAGTGGCACACACTTAAGAGAGAATGAAAGGAAAACTAAAGGAAACCGCGTCTTCGTGCCTCCGTTCGAGGATCTTTTTGGTAACTATTCTTTCTGGATGGCGGCATCTTTTGAGCGTTTATGCGTATCCCCCCTTTTTTTATCGTGTGGGAGAATATGAAGCAAGCGGCAATGCAGCAGGTTCGTTGGGAAAGATGAAGAGAGGAAGGAAAACAGCGCACACCAGCAACCACATCGGCAACGTCACACGACGCGACATTTGACAGAATCTTGCTTAACACAAATTATAAATGTAACAATTGTAGACTATAACAAAACAAAACGTTTTCCTGTTTAACATTTCATGTACAATCAATTCCTAATGAGATAAGGCGATAAAATCAATTTTAAACGCCTAAATATACATAAAATCAACATGATGAAGTATTGTCGGCTATAGCGTCTGAGGATGTAACTTAACGGAAATATGGTAATGTAAAAATGTAAAAATTGTTAATTATAATGTAAAACAAAACTTTTTTCCATTTAACATTTTCATGTACAATTATTTCTGAATCATCTAAACGTATAAACATGATTTTTTAAAGCTTCAATACACTTAATATAGTCAAGTTTCGCTTATTATTTAACAGAATACGATTTGACACAAATATTAAATACAGTAGCTGTAAATAAGGTCAAAAAAATCAATAAAACATTCGAAAGTTCATGTAATTATAAACAAGGATTTGACTTTCAATAAAACTGTTAAATACGAAGGATATAGATAACGTTTAAACAAAACTTATTCTCAATTGATATTTTTATACACAGTCATATCTGAATCATGTAAACCTATAAACACGATTTTTAAGGTCTCAATACAACCAGTATAGTGAATTTTCACTTATTATTTAACAGAATTCGATTTGACACGGAAATATTGACACAATAGCTGTAAATAAGATCGGAAAAATCGACATGACATTCCAAAGATAATATAATTACAAAAACGTAATAATAAGATACAAAATTACATTTGATTACAATATTCAATGGGATCAACACATTGGAAGAATAATTGAAGAAACGAAAGATCTACTTTCCTTGTTTTACAGAAAAGGAAAATATTATGCAAACTAAAACGTTTTTGATACTATATTACACTCTTTTGAATAACATTAAAAATTATGTGACAATAGCTTAGGGTGGTTTATACATGAATAGCCTAAGACCATTACAAAATTGACAAAAATAGAATCTTTAAAATTAAATAAAAAAAAAATACTTTTGTGATTGAAAAATGCTCTAATATTGAATAATTATTTTGCGATGAGTCCGTTTTCTATGATTATGAAAAATAAAAAGTATAAGATATCAGAGAATTATACAGATACCAATAAAAAAAATAAAACAATAACTAACAAAAACTTCTACATAGAAGCTGCCAGAACTTATAATTCCTTGTCAAATGATTTAGAGAACTTAGTATGTAGTAGAATTAACATTAGAAAAATGTATAAAAATTGGGTTAGTAAATATATATAAAATTATGTTATCTTACTGTTTTGATAACAAATTTGAGAAATTTGATATAAGATTATACAGCTTAACCTGTTAACTATGTTCACAGGACCTAAGCGATTAAACTAAAAGAATCAAAATTGTCTAATATTATATAAGAACTATAACGAGATGTGATACAGCGCATCCGGCACAAGAGTAGGGACCTGTGTTACCGGCACCTGCGGTTAGCACACCAGATAGAGGGCCAGGGAGCAGTGCGTTGGTAGTCTCGCGGTAGAGACACTCGCCTCCGCTCCGGACGGCTCGGGTTCGATTCCCGATGCCGGCGCGTATTTTTTACTCTTCTCCTCCGTATCCATCCCATTACATGGCGCCCAACGAAATAATCCACGTTTCCTTTGAAACTCCACGATCCGAAAGAAGTCCGATCGAAATTCTTCCTTCCACCCACACGCGCGACTTGAGTCGCAAGAACCGAGCGGGGTTTTTCACTCAAGTCTGATCGCGCGAGGGCCGCATGTTTTCAGTCAAAGAAATGAGAGGATTTCTCTTGTACTGATCCATCCTCCACGTAGAATAGAGTCTACGAGACTCCCGTAGAAGCATTCAGTTGAGATTACTCCTGAATGGCGGTTGAGCATGGAGAAGCCTTCTTAGGGTATAACACTCCCTCGAGGACGTTAACGCTCGCAATTTGGGTGGAGGATATAACGAGATGTGATACAGCGCTAGCCGGCGCAAGAATAGGGCCCTGTGTTACCGGCACCTGCGGTTAGCACACCAGATAGAGGGCCAGGGAGCAGTGCGTTGGTAGTCTCGCGGTAGAGACACTCGCCTCCGGTCCGGACGGCTCGGGTTCGATTCCCGATGCCGGCGCGTATTTTTTACTCTTCTCCTCCGTATACACCCCGTTACAGAACATGTTAAAGTAATATCATATTTACAAAAAAAAAACTTGTGTAATGTATGTGCTATAGATTTTGTAATATGGTAAATTTCAATGTATCTAGCTGACTCTGTCAGTCTTAGTGTGGTAGAAAACTATTAAATAGGCAAGTGTCACTGAGAAGTCTGCGAAATACATAATGATGTATTTTAATACAACAGACACCCTGAGGCGAGTTCTTACACCCTGACCAAACTTAGAAATTAATCAGACGAGCTAATATTACCAGCGACAACTACCTACCCGTATCTCATTTAACCACACATTTAACACATTTAACACATTTATCACATTTAACCACACCCAGCACTTTCATGATATCCCCCAGTTCCTTATTACTTATACCTATCCCCTCACAGTCTAGAGCACTAACACCCGAAGGTCACTGATAGAGCTGCAGAAGTAGCAAAATATGGCTAGACGGTCTAGGCTGGCACTACTCCACGGATGCCAGTCTGCTGAGAATCATCTAACTAACAGCCATCCACTATATCAGTAACTCCACCATCTGGGAGGAAGGTACTGACAGAGACCGTCAATTGCGTCTCAATGTCAGGGACTGCCTCAGCCTACGAAGCACATTAATAGCAGATCAGCCACTACTCTGGAAGGCAAGTGAGAAGAGTTGGCACCTAAAAACCACATATGACTAGTAAATAGATGACACATTACCATAAACCATTAACATAAAAAAGAAACGTCTGTAGAAATGGTTGTAGTTCACTCGCTGCACCAGCTATCTGTAACAACCAGAGGGGAAGGACTAGTGGAAACCTTCACTCGTTTCACTGCTGGAAATAGCTCCAGCCTGAGAGTGGCTGAAGACACAAGCAGCAAATTCACCGTACACATAGTCATTCGAATAAAAGCCAAACATGGAAAGTTGCGCAACTAAAAACCACATATAGCTAATAAATAGATGAGCCAGACAACATTTCCACACCCAAGAAATAGTCTGTAGCAGTGCTCGTTGTTTATACTCCTCCTGCTGCCAGATACCCGCAACAAGAGAAAGTACTATCAGCTCACCCATCAGAGAGGTTAGGAACGAGAAAAGGCTTACTAATAAATCTACTCTGGCTGTTGACACACTGCATTCCTGTCTTCGACAAATTATCACCAACCGGCGATTGGCGAACATGATGAAAGGAACAAAATTCACCACGGCGGCATACTACAGCAGCCGCTGTCATCGCTGGGAACGCCGGGAGCTAGACGATGCGATTATTGACATCACACACGTACCATGGACACACGCACGCACGCGCCACGCCGCAGTCCGCACTACTTATAGGGCTAGAGTAGTAGCAGAAAGCGCACGCGATCCATTATACCTATAGGTATAAACATGTCAATATATATCTTAGATATATACACAGGGAGCGCTCGCGGTCAAGCGGGTCGCATGCGTTTTTCCAATGTCGCGCAGCCTATATAGTCGCGGTAGCCGTTACGGCTGCTGCAATAGTACTCATGCACGCAGCGCTATATGCCAGACTGCCGTTGCCGAATGCATGAGTGTTGAGCTTTTTTCTTCTGTTTTTCTCCTTTTCGCGGTATTAGTGTATGTATGCATGATGTGCCGCGAGTATTTTTTCGTAATTGAGATTATAAAGGTATATGCAGTTAGGAACACCCGTGAGCAGCTATGAGTCCCCACCTTTCGTTAGAACAGTATGAAATTCAACTTTAATGTTCTTTTATTAATTGAGAGCAATAAAACAATAGTTTTCCTTATATAATTCAACAGGATTTGACTATACACAAAAATTTCAAAGTTACATAAGTTGGGGATAACATTGAAAAAAAATTTTTTTCTATTTAACGTTTTCATAAATAAAAATAAAAAGAATTTTATAATTTCGATATAAATTATGAAAACAATGTTTTTTAATTTTAAATATACCTGCAATCATGATACTTATATTCAATATTTCTATATAAACTTGAATCATATCAATTAGTAAATATTAAATTTATATACATCATAGACTAACTTTAATAAAAATTTATCTAAATATACTTATACATGCAGAATTAAAATGCAAACCTTCTACAAAATAGAAGAAATAAATGTGTAAAAGTAAATGGACAATTTTTATTTCAACTTTACTGTAGATGTATTTATGTTTATTTTAATGATGAGAATGATAAATAAAGTATTACCATTTTTGCAATAATGAAAGTATAAGGTTCTTCTGAGCACTGCGGTCGTGCCTATTATGTAAAAACGAAGTTTTTACATAGGGAGAGGGCGGGCGACGAGCGAAGCGAGGAGCAGGTGTATGTGAAGGCGGGGGGGATGGCGTGCCGAAGGCACGCTGGGGGGCGCAGCCCCCCTAGTTTTATTTTCTTAAGCCTATGCTCGAAATCCATTAACGCATAAACTAATCTTGACTCCTCACGTACGATGGACAACCCTGGTACCATGGTCCGCTATCGATAGAAGATTAGAGATTTAATAAACATTAAAAAAAATGTCTTTACTTAACTCGTAATGGTTAGGCTAGTGAACAATTTCTTAAATCGCAAATATTATCTCTTATTTACTAAGATTTCAAAAAGAAAAAGGGAAAATTTTACTACTTAATTGGATAGATCTTAAAATTCTAATAATCTAGCACTATTATTTTAAAAAAATTAGAGGGACTTATTAACTATCGAATTATTCGAAATGTATATTTTTCAATAATAATCCAAGATAATTAAGTGCACTTGAAGTATAAATTAATTATATTTTAAAAAGACGGGTTTCTATTTCGTAGGTAATATTTCGACGTAAACAACTTTAATCTAACATCTGTATCGTCAACAAGTCAATCTCGCGTTTCGTTCAGTCTAGACGTCGTTCAATTTCCATTTTATATTATACATAAAGCCGTTCTCCAGAAATTACGATATGAAATGAGGTCTAAAACAATTTTAACCTGAAATATCTCTGAAATTCATAAACAAATTCCGAGACCAATTCTTTTACCACAAAAACTCATAAAATAAATAATATACAAACTCTACATGACTACCACATTTCAAATCAATCAAAACAATTTTGCTCCAGTTATTGTAATACGAAGTCCTTTTAGAAATACCAAAATTTTAAATATCAAATATCTCAAAAACTAATCGAACGATCTTTATGAAAATTCACGCACATATTATCTATATCACATAAAAAATTATTTATAAATTTGGAGTTGATACACTGAGTCGTTCTCAAGAAATTACGATATGAAGTGAGGTCTAAAACAATTTTAACCTCAAATATGTCTGAAATTCATAAACGAATTCCGAGACGAATTCTTTTACCACACAAGCTCATAAAATAAATAATGTACAAACTCTACATCTCTACCACATTTCAAAGCAACCAAAACAATTTGACTCCAGTTATTGTAATACAAAGAAAGTCATTTTTAGAAATACCAAATTTTAAATATCAAATATCTCAAAAATCAATCGAACGATCTTTATGAAAATTCACGCACATATTATCTATATCACATGAAAAAATTGGCTATAAATTTTGAGCTGATAAATCGAGCTGTTCTCGAGAATTTACGATTTGAAAAAAAGGTTAAAAAAAAGTTAACCTCAAATATCTCTGAAATTTATGGACTAATCATTTTAGCCAAAGAACTCAGCCGAAAGATATCTAAAATGTACCACTTAAAACAATTTCAAAGCGATAAAGGCAATTTTACTTGAGTTATCGTGCGACATACAAAACTCATTTTTTCCGGTTTTCAATTTTTTACTCAAAAACTAGTCGACAGAGTGGATTAAAATTTTTTGCATTTAAAACATTCTGCATTATCATGATTTTTTTCGAAACATTTTACTATTTAGTTAGTGAGTTGCAACAACACAATAGGTGTAAGCCTGAGTGCTGGGCAGCACGTTTCTTAAATAGATACATGGTGAGTTGCAACCTTTTTTTAAAAAATACATTTTTGTTAAAAAATAAAAGAACCGTCATAGGTAATGAAAATTTTTTTTTTGAAAATGTAGGTATTTTTATTCTGTTTGAGCTGGTATGTGGCGGGTACCGGGTGGCGGGTACCGGGTGGCGGGTACCGGGTGGTTGATGCCAGGTGTTGATACCGGGTGATTGGTACCGGGTGGTTGGTATTGGGTGATTCGTATTGGGTGATTGGTACAGTGTGGTTGGTGGAGAGAGTGAGGGAGCGAGAGAAAGAGGTGGAAGGAAGGTGGGAGGGAGAGAGAGGCGAATAATAATTTTAGAGAAATGACTAATAATTATATTTTTGTTTTTCAAATTCGAAGTATATACCGTAGTAGGTATGCACTTTACTGTTAACGATTGGACATTCCTAATACGTGTAATTATTTGTATTCAACTTAATCAATAGTTTTGTACCAAAAGCGTTATTTTCATTTTTGTTAAATTTCACTTTCACAAAATCGAATTATGTTCATGATATTTGTCAAAGTAAAATATAAAATAAAAAATATTGAATGTAATTACATACATAAACATATATACTTTTCTAATAATTTATATTGAAAAATCCATTAACATTTAGTGAATTCACATTAAATTTATAATTACGGCTCCTGAATAATTATTATTATTATATTATTGATTGAATATTCGTGATTACTATTGCAAATTTACTGCGATTTTTGAAAACTTCATTTGAATCATTGAGAACTTAATATGAATATTGAAAACTTATCACAAAAATATTGAAATCTTATCACGAACATTGAGGACTTACCATGAACATTGAGAACTTACCTTAAACATTGAGAACTTACTACGAACATCGGAAATATAAAAATTTAACATTGTGGCGTTGGAATTCCAACATCAAACACATATTGCATTACTGTTAAGAATTTATCATTATTATAGAATTTTGTTACTACTATTACTACTGTTGAAAATTTATCATTATATCATTGACTTAAATTAATCTTCAGCTCTATTATTAAATATAAGCCTATATGGTTGCACATAATATGTGATTATTGTTCAATTTACTAGAATTAACGATCATTGTTTAATATTTCTTATTTTAAGTACCATTTTAAGGACTGTTACGAGTTATAAGTACTGTTATAAGTTAATGTATATATTTATTTTGAATTGAAAATTTTTATTAAATTCTTTCTTTTAATCTTTTCACTACTTCATTGTAAAATAATAAATTTGAATGAGTTAGTGAAATATAAAATAGATATTGTTAAAAGAATTACTGCTAAAGATGGAACTTCAGCAACATGAAGAGCTGAATAATAGTCGACCTAATGGACGTGGAAGGCCTAGAATTAGATGATCATCAGATGAGGTACCATTTATTAGACAACAGCAAGCAGCTGAGAGAGCCAGAATGTACAGGGAGCGTATTCGAACGACATTCTGTTCGCGAATGCACATTCTGTTGAAATTGGTGTGGATATTTTCGATTCTCAAAGTGCGTTTGAATCTATTAGAAATGATTCGAATTTATCCAATCTCAGAAGTAGATCACGCGTAAGACAAACATCAGGACAGAGATCGGTTAGTACAGAAAGAAAGCGTAATCAAGCAGCTGAGAGAGCCAGAAGGTATAGGGAGCGTAAGCGTATTAACCGCAATACGAATTCACATTCTGCTGAAATTGGTGTGGATATTTCCGATTCTCAAAATGCGTCTGAATCTATTGGAAATGATTCGAATTTATCCAATCGCAGAAGTAGATCACGCGTAAGACAAAAATCAGGACAGAGATCGGTTAATACTGAAGGTAATCAAGAAGGAAATCAAGAAGGAAAGAGCAACGCAATTTAGAATTAGATATCGTGAACAAATAGGTGATAATGAAGTATTTGAATTCGGACGTCGACGACGTGAACGAAATATTGATAATCAACGATTGCTGGAAGAAAACATAAATATTTTATAAAATGACAATGTCAATGAATATTATTTAGGTGTAATGGATATTTTATGTAAATATTGTAATGCGAAATATTTTGCAGCTGAAAAGGTGTTTAATAAGGGAAACTCATCTAATGATTTTTGTGGGCATGGATCAGTTGAATTAGAATCCATTCCACATTATCCAGATGAATTAGGTTTATTATTTGAAAATCTCCATTTGGAAAGTAAGGTATTCTTGACACGTATTCGGAATTACAATAGTTCATTTTCATTTTCATCTTTTAATGTAAATTTAGTTAATTTTCCTACAATAGGAAGAGCTCCGTATTGTTTTAAGATACAAGGACAAGTTTATTACCAAATAAATGAGGCTTTATATCCATCGGAAAATGAGAATCCTCAATGTGTTCAACTTTTTATTGCTGATCCTCAAGAGGCTGTTGATTACAGGATGGCAACTAATTTAGGATCCGATAGAGAAATTATGAATAATTTAGATCAAATGTTAAGAGAATGTAATATATTTGCAAAGTCATATGTAATGATGAAAGAAGAAATTAACCATCAACGTAAATTATCAGCTGATGGTAATATTACTGAATCATATGTGACTGTTTGCAATAAAGACACACGAGTATTGCGATCAATAAGTTCTATGGAACCTATGGTTTATCCATTATTCTATCCTCATGGATCGCAAGGTTGGCACAAAAATATAATGAAAAAAAATAGTAATAGAAATGTAGAGGCAGATGATGCAAATAGTGACCAATGTGAACGACAAGATCGTCGTGTAACTAGGTGTTCTTATATCAAGTATAGACTGAGTGTAAGACCTGATATATTTAATGCATTTCTATTAGGTCGTAGATTATTCCAACAATGGATAGTTGATAGCTATATTAAAGTAGAGAAAGATCGAATTGAATATGTTCGTAAGAATTAAAAACAGTTGCGAGTTCAATCATATCAAGGATTAGTCGATCATTTAAGTAATAATGTGAGTAACCTGAATTGTCAAATAGGTAAAATGATTATTTTACCATCAACATTTGTTGGTTCTCCTAGATGATGCAAAATTATCAAGACGCTATGGCTATAGTGCGTAGTCAAGGAAAACCTGAATGATGCAATCCCAATTGGCGTGAGATTAGTGATTATTTGTTTTCAGGTCAACAAGCCTCTGATCGCCCTGATATCTGTGCAAAGGTATTTCATTTAAAGAAAGAACGGTTACTGTGGCTTATTACAAAGAAAAAATATTTTGGTGATTCCGCAGCTCATGTGCATGTTGTTGAGTTTCAGAAGCGAGTTTTGCCTCATGCACATATACAAATATTGATGGTATAAATAAATTCATATCTGCAGAAATCCCTGATGCTCAAAATGATCCCGTATTATATGATATTGTAGTTCGTAATATGATACACGGTCCATATGATAGAAGATGTATAGTTGACAAAAAGTGCTGAAAACACTACCTGAAAGAGTTTAAATAGGAAACGGTATTATCAGCTAATGGTTATCCTTATTACAGACAAAGAAATGATGGACGTATAGTAGTGCGTCATAATCAAAATGTATAAAATCGGTTTCTAGTACCATATTGTCCAGAATTGTTACGTATGTTTAATTGTCATATAAATGTAGAAGTTGTATACAGCGTACGATCCGTAAAATTCTTATATAAATATCTATATAAAGGTCATGACGCTGCGAATATAATATTTAAGGGAACTTATAATGAGAGTAATCAAACATGATGAAATTCGTAGTTACGTAGTAACACGATATGTCAGTCCAGTTGAAGCATGTTATCGTATTTTGATTAAACCTTTGCAAGGTAAAAGTCACAGCATCGTACGCTTATCTGTTCATTTACCTGAACAACAATCGATAGTAATTGAAGATTTAAATGATAAAGAGAGTGCAGAAGCTGCATTAAATCGATCTAGCACATTCTTAGCTTATTTTGAACTCATTAAAAGTGATTCTACAACTCGGCATTATACCTATACTGAATTCATGCTCATTATTTCTAAGAAGCTAGTGAGTTAAGTCGCTCTGATGGAGGCGAGGATTAGAAATCAAAAATTCAACGATTTCATTAGAAAAGGCAACGTTTCGTTGCTTGGTCTGCCAACCTCTTCAGGCTACAATTTTTTATTAAACAGAAAAAAACAATTAATACAATGTAATTAATAGAAACTAAATACACTCGCGTAATACAATAATTAATACCTTAAATTATAACGTGTGTTACGTAGTACACATGAAGTCGATGTTAACGCAAAACATGAGATTGGTCAGTATTTATAGTATACACAGTAAAGGGTTGGTGTCTGTGTTTACAAGCAAAACGCAGATACATATAGAAAGAAAAATCAAACGACAACAAATTTAATTTAAAAGTCTCAATAAAGGGAAATAAGACGTATTTAAAAATTTAAAGTCTTCTTTCTTATTTATGTTATTACTGTTGCACTTAATGTGGATCATTTCTGACAATATACGTTTTTTGTAATTAGCTTCCTGATCTATAATTTTGGTATTGTCCCAGTCAAAATCATGGAGAAATTTATTCCTATGTTGTGGAACTACTGATTCTATGTTGTTATTTTTTTGATGTTCGTTAATTCTGATTTTTATTGTACGTTTAGTTTCTCCTACATATGACGCAGGACACGATTTACAAAAGAACTTATACACTACGTTGGTCTTATCCCACTTTTTTGTAGGGTCTTTACCTAATTTTATTACAGAACTTAGACTCTTATTAACAAGAGGCAAAACACGGAAGTTATAAGGTTTGAGAATGGTTACAATTTTTTCAAAAATGTCATTGAACGGTAATGAAATATGGGGTACAAATTCGTTTTGTACAATATTGTCTTTTTGGTTGTTCTCATATTTAATTTTGTAAAATCTTTTGTATGCATATTGTTTGATGAATCTCCGAGGGTAATTATTATTTTTGAGTAATGTAGTAACAATATTTAGATTTTTCCTATGAAATTTTTTATTTCATAATAAAATTGCTCTGTCAACAAGGTTGTACACAATATTGATCTTCTGTTGTGGTGGATGATAGGAATGATAATTAATAAGTCTGCCGGAAGAAGTGGGTTTATTATACCAATCTGTAATAATCGTATTATTATGGTGGATTAAAAGAATATCTAGAAAATTGATTTTTTTGTCCTGTTCTAATTCATAAGTAAATTGTAACTTGTTATTATAGGAATTGAACGTATTTATTACGGTATTGATATGTTTTTTGTCGATACACATAATCGTGTCATGAACGTAGCGGAAATAAAAAAGTGGAAGAATATCATGGTTTTCTTTCAAAATTTTTAGACAGTCAGTTTCCAAATCGTCCATCACAATATCTGCAAATAATGGCGATATCGGGGAACCCATAGGTGTACCATCAATTTGTCTATAAAATTTGTTATTAAAAGAAAAAAAGGTATTCGAAAATAGAAATTTTATACATGTAATAATTTCGTTGAATGGGATTTTGCATCCATTATGTATGGAATCAAATCTTCGATCTATACTGTCTAATACTAGTTGTAGTGGAATGTTTGTAAATAGAGAAATAACGTCTAAAGAGAGTAATACATAGTCATCTGGTATGATAACTGAATTTAATTTTTGTTTCAAATGAAAACTGTTGTCGATATGCGACTCTGGGATTTTTATGGACGATTTGATTTCATTGTAAATAATTTTAGCTAAAAAGTGGCTCGGACTATTGACTAATGAGATTATGGGACGGAATGGTATATCTTTTTTATGTATTTTTGGAAGACCGTAACATTTTGCCAGTGTAGTATTTGAACAAGAGAGAGAGTTATTATGAAACTTTGTGCACAAATAGTTATTATTATTTAAGTTCTTAAGAATCGTCGACGTCTCAGATTGTTAATTTTTTAGGGGATTCTTTTTAATATTTTCGTAAACAGTTGGGTCAGATAGTAACAAGTGCATTTTTGAGTTGTATTCAGTCTTGCTTAAGCAGACTTGTTAATAAGAGTCTAAGTTCTGTAATAAAATTAGGTAAAGATCCTACAAAAAAGTGGGATAAGACCAACGTAGTGTATAAGTTCTTTTGTAAATCGTGTCCTGCGTCATATGTAGGAGAAACTAAACGTACAATAAAAATCAGAATTAACGAACATCAAAAAAATAACAACATAGCATCAGTAGTTCCACAACATAGGAATAAATTTCTCCATGATTTTGACTGGGACAATAACAAAATTCTAGATCAGGAAGCTAATTACAGAAAACGTATATTGTCAGAAATGATCCACATTAAGTGCAACAGTAATAACATAAATAAGAAAGAAGACGTTAAATTTTTAAATACGTCTTATTTTCCTTTATTGAGACTTTTAAATTAAATTTGTTGTCGTTTGATTTTTCTTTCTATATGTATCTGCGTTTTGTTTGTAAACACAGACACCAACCCTTTACTGTGTATACTATAAATACTGACCAATCTCATGTTTTGCGTTAACATCGACTTCATGTGTACTACGTAACACACGTTATAATTTAAGGTATTAATTATTGTATTACGCGAGTGTTTTTAGTTTCTATTAATTACATTGTATTAATTGTTTTTTTCTGTTTAATAAAAAATTGTAGCCTGAAGAGGTTGGCAGACCAAGCCAACGAAACGTTGCCTTTTCTAATGAAATCGTTGAATTTTTGATTTCTAATCCTCGCCTCCGTCAGATCGACTTAACTCACTAGCTTCTTAGAAAAAATTTGGGAGTGCGATATTTTACTCATATTCTACTCATGCTCATTATGTTTTTAAACAAGATAACCTAACTGGCAATAAAATGAATTGATGGTGTAAACGAAAATCTCGCTCCAATTTTATTGGACGTATGTATTCTGTTAGTCCAAGTAAAATACAGTAATTTCGTTTAAGATTACTTTTATAAAATTGTAAGGGTGGAATAAGTTTTTCTGATTTAATGACGGTATAATGCTACGATGCGATGCGGTGTATCGTTTTGGATACCATTTGTTGCAAGTCATTTTCAATACTGTATTATTTTTTAACGTGTAATAAATGACAAATAAATAAGAGTTTGCACTATTTATGGTTTGTTTACTCTACTTTAAATTTGATATATTACATTAAGGGGGTACTAGAATTAAATTGTGTTTTTTTATTTACCTAAAAAATATAAATTTTGATCTGTAATGATATTATATATATATATATATATATATATATATATATATATATATATATATATATATATATGGGAGCGTCCAGCAGAAACGGGCCACCGAGCGCGCGCGGTGCCTTTTTTCACGTAAAAGGCGCTCTGTTTAACTCGTTCATAATCGTATGCTGCGTCTTTGAAAAAAAAACCAAGGACCTATATCGATAGATTTTTTCCTGCTCTTTCCAATGGTGCCATTGTTTTTATTGCAAAACGCTTTCTTCCGGACGAAAACTCGAATTGAATATTGAAAGCCATTTTTCTCAAAGTATATCATGTTTTTTTCAAAATAAACTACACCATTGGAAAGTACAACTCTTAAGCTTCAAAATCCTATCTTGGAGAAGTTGGAGAAATAAAGGGTTTAAAAGTAACAGCATGAAAAAGACAGCGCCGAGGGTCCGCGCGAGCCCCTCGCGCCCGTGCCTACGTCACGTTTAAATGCACGCTCTATTCAATTCGCTAATAATCGTGTACCAAGTCTCCGAAAAAAGAACTAAGGCCATATATCGATAGATTTTTTCCTGCTCTTTCCAATGATGCTATTATTTTTATTCTTCAAAATGAATTATATTCTTCAAAAGTACAAGTCTTAAACTATAAAATATTATATTTTTAAGTTGAAACATGAAAAGTTCAAAAATTTACTGAATCCTATTTTCGATCCAGGATACTGTTGCTTATATTTTAAATATAGTTCTCGAAGATTGTATAAAACAAGCCGTTTCTGGATGTAAGTTTTTGTGCCATCATTGATTTTTATACATTTGTTATCTTTATAGCCTGGCATAATTCTACTATTCTCATCACTTTCATAGAAGAGCTTTGCTTGATCTAAAGTATCACTTGATATTTTTTTATTTCTTCTGTTGTCATTTAATTGGGCTGGGTTATCAAATAATTTACATTTCGATGAAATCGACGAGAGAAGTTCGAAAATCTAGCTACTTTACGAGTGCTCCAGTTTTTAGGAAGTAATTTCAAAAGTAATATCTTTTCCATTTTTGTCAAATTTTGGTCATTCAACAATTTTTTCAAATTAAAAGTAATTTCTTTAGAATCTTCTATTGAAATCTCACTCTCTTCTTCAATCTGAGCATTAGATTTTATTCGACAAGAATCGCATATTTTGTCTCTATCAGTTAAATGCGGATAACAAGCTCTAAGTTTATCGGAAACAAACCTAAGTTTCGATGAATGCTTCATTTCATCAAATGGATTACAGCAACGATTTAAAATGTTAGACATTTTATTATGCTTTTTTTTATTAAGACAATAAGACAAAGGGGCAAAGTAATAATGCATGTGCATAAAGCACCTGGCTAGTGGGCGACGTAGGCCTCTATTTAAGCCCGCGGGGTGATGTTTTTCATTGAAGGTAGTGCGCTTGGTGCTTGCCATCTAGCGGGCACTTCGGGTACTAATCCCGAACAGAAGCATTTCGGAATAAAAATAATAGCACCATTGGAAAGAGCAGGAAAAAATCTATCGATATATGTCTTTAGTTCTTTTTTCAGAGACTTGGTACACGATTATTAGCGAATTGAATAGAGCGTTCACTTAAACATGCCGTACGCACGGGCGCGAGGGGCCCGCGCGGACCCTCGGCGCTGTTTTTTCATGTTGTTACTTTTAAACCCTTTATTTCTCCAACTTCTCCAAGATAGGATTTTGAAGCTTAAGAGTTGTACTTTCCAATGGTGTGGTTTATTTTGAAAAAAACATGATATACTTTGAGAAAAATGGCTTTCAATATTCAACTCGAGTTTTCGTCCGGAATAGAGCGTTTCGCAATAAAAACAATGGCACCATTGGAAAGAGCAGGAAAAAATCTATCGATATAGGTCCTTGGTTTTTTTTTTCGAAGACGCAGCATACGATTATGAACGAGTTAAACAGAGCACCTTTTACGCGAAAAAAGGCACCGCGCGCGCTCGGTGGCCTGTTTCTGCTGGACGCTCTCATATATATATATATATATATATATATATATATATATATATATATATATATATATATATATATATATATATATATATATATATATATTTCTGTTCACCGCTATGTTTCAGGACATTTGCATGTTTTCAGGACTGTACTGAATTAGGAATATGTTTACCGCTACCTTTCAGGACATTTTTGTATTATTCTTTCACAACGTTTTTTTCTGTAAAATTTTTCCGAAATCAACGTAAAATACTGCGGAACTGAAAGGAGGCGCCGCAGGCGTCGGGGTGTTAGTCAACACCCTGAGGGATATTATTTCTTTAGTCACTTATATACTGTTTAACGGTTTATACCTACTTCTATTGCAGAAAACCTGTAGGTGTCCTGGATGGTAGCGGTGTACTAAGTTATATATATATATATATATATATATATATATATATATATATATATATATATATATATATATATATATATATATATATATATATATATATATATATATATATATATATATATATATATATATATATATATATATATATATATATATATATATATATATATATATATATATATATATATATATATATATATATATATATATATATATATATATATATATATATATATATATATATATATATATATATATATATATATATATATATATATATATATATATATATATATATATGAAACAGGACTTATGTTGACATCGTGTGTTAATACTTATGTAAAATTAATACGTAAAAATTATGCGTCCGCATAAGTACCGCAAAGTCAGCATAAGTCTCGCACCAGTTCAGAAATTGTCTGCATAAGTCACGTTCCATACAAATATATATATATCGGTGCTCGCTCCGCTCGTCAACCCCCCAACTTTGAAAAATAAGACCTTGAAGACTTTGAACCTATTTATTTTCAAGGTAGTGGTTTTTTTGAATATATAAGAGTACATTTACGCTATCAATTTTGATTTAAAAATCTTTTTTGTATTTTATTTTTATTATTTTATGTATAAACTGAAACTTAAATAAATTTCGTGTAACGATATCATTTAGCTATTGATTTAGAACTCTTATAATATCGTTTAAACAATTTCTCATTTATTTTATACTATTATTGCGTATATTTTATATTGTGAAATTTGTTTTTTGAAAATATAAGAGCATAATCACTTTAAAAAGTTTGATTTAAAAATCTTTTCTTTGATTTTATTTGTATTTTTATATGGATCAAATCGAAACTTAATTAAATTTTATATACAATTTTCATTTAGTTAATTATTAAAATCTCTTATCATTCAAATAAATTCTCCTTTATTTTATACTTTTATTGCGTATATTTTATATTGAGAAATTTGGTTTTTGAATATATATGAACATATTTTTTAATAAATATATGCAATACAAATATATACATACTTACTTATATAACTAATTGTTTTTTTTTAATTATCAAGAATTTCTTCCCAAACAATATTTTCAATTTCTAATGAATTTTCTAAATTATTTTGTATATATGCGACGTTTCACGTCAAATCGATCAAGGCTCTCGCCAAAATTTGGGGACACTTACAAAACTGATTTTTTGCTGAAAAAATTTGTCTTTCCAAGTACTTTAAGATGCTATATGCCAGAATTCATAAATCCAACATGGCGGCCCAATATGGCGCCTGGAAGTGTAAAAAAAATCAAGATTCATCCAATAAACTACCGCCAGTGAACATATTATTGATGAATCCCCCTCCAAATGACCTTAATAGGGCTTTCGAGATCGCTCTTCATAAATCTTGTTATTTTCAGACGATTCAAGATTTTTATATAACTGCTTAGTAAACCATAAATCACAAAATTTTTATGCAAACAAAGATCAATGGTCGATTTTACAGACAAAACAAGTTTGGGTAGTCATTTCGTATGTTTTTAAAGTCAATTAATCATAAATTTAATTCAGTTCGACAGTATCGTATCACTTTGTGATCCTAACCTCAAAAGATATTGAGAAATCAGGACTTATATTCATATCGCGAATTAAATCTACTTACGATAAGACTACACTGAAAAAACTCTGGCACATAAGACGCACAAAACGAGGGACGTATTTCGTCCCTTCGGTTCGGCACGGCTGTTGTCCCGTAACTACTACTGATTCCCCCTGGCGGCGCGTATACCATATCTTAAGGCGAATTTAGGTTAGGTTTTAAAAGTATCGGCAATATTTGGTATGTATTACGTGCCAGAAGGGGAGATGTGCTGTGCCGAATCCAGGGACGAAATAAGCCACTCGTTTTGTGCGTCTTGCGTGCCAGAGTTTTTTCAGTGTACTTATTTCTCATATTTTTGGGATTGCTAAATCGTAATTTAAAATAGGTTCGATAGTAACATGCCACGTTCTGATACTAACCTCAAAAAGATTTTTTTAATCCTCGTAATGCTCGACATTCTTAATGGTTGGACTCTGATTAAATCAAGCTGTTAAATTGTTACACGATTTAGTAGGAATAATAGCTACTGTCAAGTCTTTTTGGTGTTAGGTTAAGAATGTCGAGCATTACGAGGATTAAAAAAATCTTTTTGAGGTTAGTATCAGAACGTGGCTTGTTACTATTGAACCTACGGGGGGGGGGGGGGGTCCAGAGTTTCGACGATTCACTATAAAATTGAAGTCAACTATAGATGTTTTTCAGTTCCACAAATGATAATGCAGATTGTTCTTAATTTCGAAATTCTAAATTACGAAAATCATATTTACAAAGGTAACACTTCACCTACTGTCCAAAACATCGAATTTCATTAATACGACTTCAAAGCAAATATAAGCTGTTTCTAATGATTTATTTCGAAGTATCTATATTGTACCCCTATTAAAATTCTATTAATGAAATTCGATGTTTTGGACAGTAGGTGAATTGTTACATTTGTAAATATGATTTTCGTAATTTAGAATTTCGAAGTTAAGAACAATCTGCATTATCATTTGTGGAACTGAAAAACATCTATAGTTGACTTCAATTTTATAGTGAATCGTCGAAACTCTGGATGCCCCCCCCCCCCCGAACCTACTTTAAATTACGATTTAGCAGTCCCACAAATATGAGAAATAAGTAGTGTCTAATGATTTAATTCGCGATATGAATATAAAGTCCTGATTTCTCAATATCTTTTGAGGTTAGGATCAGAAAGTGATACGATACTATCGAACTGATTTAAATTTATGATTAATTGACTTTAAAAACATACGAAATGACTACCCTAACTTGTTTTGTCTGTAAAATCGACCATTGATCTTTGCATAAAAATTTTGTGAGTTATGGTTTACTAAGCAGTTATATAAAAATCTTGAATCGTCTGAAAATAACAAGATTTATGAACAGCGATTTCGAAAGCCCTATTAAGGTCATTTGGAGGGGGATTCATCAATAATATGTTCACTGGCGGTAGTTTATCGGATGAATCTTGATTTTTTTTACACTTCCAGGCGCCATATTGGGCCGCCATATTGGATTTATGAATTCTGCCATATAACATCTTAAAGTACTTGGAAAGACAAATTTTTTCAGCAAAAAATCAGTTTTGTAAGTGTCCCCAAATTTTGGCGAGAGACTTGATCGATTTGACGTGAAACGTCTCATATATATGTTATCTGGATTTCTACATCGTGATAAAGCAACATATAATTGACCGTGTGAGAATAATTGCCTTTTGATGTATAACCCTACATAATCAAAACTTTGTTCCTGAGATTTATTAATGGTCATGCAAAATGCTAATGTTAATGGAAACTGTTTTCTATAAAGAATAAATGGTAATGAAGAAGATTCTCCTATAATTAATGTAATTCTTGGAATAAAAAATCTATTACCTACTTTTTCTCCTGTTAATATTTCTGCTTCAATATTATATCTAAATAATTTGGTTATTTTAAGTCTAGTACCGTTACACAAACCTTTGTGTACACTCAAATTTCTAATTAATATAACAATAGCATTAAATTTTAAATCTAATTTATGAGATGGCAAACCTTCATAAATATTGTTTAATATTTCTATTGGAAAAAGTAGATGAATGTTGTCATCACTTTGATCAACACCTTTATGAGTCGCATAATCTGTACTATAATAAGTCTTCTTATCACCATTTAATAACATTAAAATTTTTTTATTCAAAAATTGAATGTCTTCATTATGAGGTGCTAAAATAACACGATCATAATCATTTATTTTATTAATATTTTTATAAATTTGTAAGAAAGCATCGTTAGTTCTCCTATTATTAGGTATTATAAAAGGATTTATATTATCGTCTCCAATTTGTAATAATAATTTTGAGAATTCATTATTCTGAGAACGAATATTGTGTTTTAATTTGAAAATTTTAAATAAATGCCAAAGTTCAGAATATTTAATAGTGTCTTCAATTATAGCACTTCTAAATCCGTTTTTCATTACTGGGAGTATTTGTCGAAAATCGCCGCCTAAAATTATTAATTCTCCTCCAAAAGGTAAATCGTTTGTACATAAATCTCTTAAAGTTCTGTCAATAATTTCTAAAGCTTTTTTGGGTATCATAGATGCTTCATCCCAGATTATGACTTCTGTTTCTTTTAATTTCTTTTTATCTGATTCTAATTTTAAAAAAGGATTTTCAATACTATTTAAATCTAATGGTAATCTAAAGATTCTATGAGTAGTCATTCCTTTGGGTAATAGAATAGACGCTATACCAGTCCAAGCCATTGATATAATATTTTTTCCTTTTGATAGAAAATAATAAATTAAAGTTTTATATAAAAATGTTTTACCCGAACCTCCAGGATCGCCTATAAAATTTATTTTATTTATATTTTTTATAAGTTGTTTGAAAATAAATTTTTGATCTTCATTTAATTTTGTAAACATATCTTCGAATATTTCCTCACTAATTGAAATTATTTTACTATCAAGGAACGTGGCAGCGTTCCGAAGGCAAGTATAGACGAAGCCTTAGGGACGAGACCGCGTGATAATATACTTTGAAATGGTTGCCCGAGAATTTCAAATATTTTCTGCAATATTTAACGCTTTTATATTAACCCAAATAAAATACCAACATGCTTTCAATTGTTGTACTAAGTTGCTAAAAAAATTTCATGTAGAAAGATGTTCTCATATTAGAGATATTAAATAGCGAAAAATTTTATGTATGGTTTCCGATTCTAAAATTTCTTCATGTTTGTCCGTTCGATCTGACTTCCGGTTATATATATATATATATATATATATATATATATATATATATATATATATATCGTTTTCTTCCGATTTCCGGTTATATATATATATATATATATATATATATATATATATAACTCGTAGCTTATCGTCTGCTTCATGAGAGATCTAACCTTTATTTTATAAATTATTTTTTATATTATAAATTATTTTTTTTTATTACTTTTAAGTATTAAATGTATATACACTTCACTTTATCTCTGCGACAACAAGGTAGGTTAGGAATTATATTGAAGCTTCAAAAACTTTCTTATTGGTATTTGACTTCAATGTTTAAAATTTTATTTATAGTTATGTATATACACTAATCACGGATTAATACTTAAAATTATCAAAGCTCTCAGAAAGTGGACTGATGAAAAGAATTTATTTATTTACGAGCATCATCAATGGGACAATAACTTTTTAGATAAATATTTTAAAATGACTAGGTATATGTTAAATAGTAATTTTTAAAGTTTTTAAAGAATTGATACTTTGTGAAAATTTTTTATTTACAGATAGTCAAGATTTTTTTCGCAGTCATTAAAATTTGATGAGATGGAGAGAATATTTATAAGATGTTCAAATGATAGTATATATGTGTATGTGAATACAATACAAATTTTCATGTTGGATAGTGTAATATTATTATCATAAACAATGGCCTCTGAAGAAATGGAAATCTTCAAGTGCAGTGTTCAAGAAAATTATAATACATAATTATCATAAATAATGGCCTAATGAAATGGAAATATTTTGTGTATTTGATAAGTGTCATTAAGTGAAAAGTATAATATTAATCAAAAGACTATATTCAAATCTGTCAAAGCACGCTATTTCCTGTAGTAGAGGCAGAAATACTGTGGCAGATATCCCGTTAGAAGAGTCTCGTTCTACTTTAAGTTGTTGGAATGCTTTACTGGCCCTACGATATCATTGATAAGGTAAACGAGCAAGTCTTCCAAAGGGACTAGAAGTGCAAGAATCTGAGAAGTATTACAATGCAATACTAAGTCAGAACCGGGTTATAATCTAGAAATATTGAACATCAGTGTTAGTGTGCTTATATACAATGAAGAAGGAAGATGTAATAATAATATGGTAACATAAACAATGGAAATTTTTTTAGTACATATACAGAAAGAAATATCGGCTATGCATGAAATAACTTGTTTTTGTTACATAAAAGCCATGAGGTTTTTCAGTGAAATATATTTATCGGCTGTTATAGACCATTTTTCATAATTGTTCATGAAAGTGTTGTTTAAGACAGAAATTGAAGAAAATAAAAGAAGTGGATAAATAAGTGATTTCAGAATAAATTCATGTGTGTCATATATAAACAGTATATCAGTGAATGAATATCTTCACAGTTTTTTTTCCAAGGAATAGATTGTGCAATATCATGTATATTAAGCAATGAAACAGAACATGTTTGCGATATTTGCAAAACACGACTGTGGATATTTATTAAATCATTATGCATTACGGCCACCAAAAGATTATGTTCAAGTCAAAGTTCGCCCAGGACCTATAACTTTAGTTATGAAGGTAGCTATAGAGGTATTCATCTATCAGATCTAGAAGTGCAAGAATCTTAGAAGTATCACAATGTAATATAGGGCACTGAATAAGAAACAGTTCTTCACAGTTATTTTTGCAGTTGTTTGCATGTAATTGGCACAGAGTATTTATTATTAAATATCAAAAATCAGTTTCAAATGTTTTGAGAATCGAACAAACGTGTATTAAGAAATAATTACATATTATGAGATTCGTAAACATCATAATAAAGTTTTACATAGAAGATAATATTGCTGAATAACACAGGATATAAATATACAATATAATTTTCAGTGTTTTATGTAATGATAAATAAACTATCGTACTGGTATGGCATGTTACATGAAGTGTTTATAATGAAATTTTAAATATTAAAAATCAGTTTCAAATGTTTTGAGAATCGAACAAGCGTGAATTAAGAAATAATAACATGTTATTAGATTCATCAACATCATAATAAAGTTTTGCATAGAAGATAATATTGATGAATGACACAGGATATAATAAATATATACAATATAATTTTCAGTGGTTTACGTAATAATAAATAAAAAATCGTATTGGTATGACATGTTACATGGAGTGTTTATTACCAAATTTTAAATATCAAAAATCAGTTTCAAATGTTTTGAGAATCGAACAAGCGTGTCTTAAAAAATAATTACATGTTATGAGACCCATTAACATTATAATAAGTAAAGTTTTGCATAAAAGATAATATTGATGAATGACACGAGATATAAATACTTATACATACAATATAATTTTCAGTGTTCTATGTAATAATAAAATATCGTACTGGTATGACATGTTACATGAAGTATTTGTTACCAAATTTTAAATATCAAAAATCAGTTTCAGATGTTTTGAAAATCAAACAAGCATGTATTAAGAACATCATAATAAGTGAAATTTTGCATAGAAGATAATATTGATGAATGACACAGGATATAACTATATACAATATAATTTTCAGTGGTTTACGTAATAATTATTAAAATATCGTACTGGTATGACATGTTACATGAAGTGTTTATAATCAAATTTTAAATATTAAAAATCAGTTTCAATTATTTGGAGAATCGAACAAGTGTGTTTTAATAAATAATTACATGTTATGAGATTCGTAAACATCATAATGAAATTTTGCATACAAGATAACATTACTGTATGACACGGAATATAAATATACAATATAACTTTCAATGTTTTGTGTTTTATCACAAAAAAATAATGTTCTAGTGTGATGTGTTAGAACAAATGAGTTTTATAAACGGATTAATTATTAAAATAGAACCTTTGTTAATACAGGAAAGCTATAGTAGCATTAAACATCGACTGCTCTCACTATGATAAAATTGACATTTTATTTACTGAATTTGAAACACTTATGCACTGCAATCAATTTATAAGTCATGTGAAGTATTGCTGCTATAAACATTTTTATTTAGCATTTGGCCATACTGCTACTGGTTTGGTAACATATATTCTGGAGTTTGGATTGCTCAACATATTCTACATTTATCCCTGTATATACACAGAGAAAAATTATGTACCAAAAATTTTTTCTATAGTAACTATGGGACAGATTCATATTTTCATGAAAATGACTACAATTTCTAGTGAAAATGGATATTTTTGTAGTGAAAGTTACAAAATAGCTATTTTTATTGGTATTTGATATTGGTAACAGAAATATTTTTGTTTAGAAAAGTTAAAAACTGTTAATAAAAGTTTAAACTGTTAAAAATAGTTATAAAATGTAGGATTACGGACGTTACTAATTGTTTATAACTGTCATGTAACATTCTTTATAATAACTATTAAATATTTATTTACATTGAAATGGGTACCCAAGAATTTGAAATATTTACTGCAATTTACAATCTTTATTTCACTCAAATTTATAATAATAAACTGCGTTTGAAACTGTTTGACACTATTACAAACTATAATCTGTATAATCTATAGAATAATAAGAATCCTTAAAAATTAATTATGTTTATGTTTTAATGTAAAATGTAAGAAAGTGTAGAGGAAATGCAGTTTAATACTGAATTTCGGACATATATTTTATACATCCTTTTACACTTATTTATCAAGGAGCGCGGGAGCGCTCCGAAGGCAAGTATAGAAGAGCCTTAGGAGTGACCGCGCGATGATATACATTGAAATGGATGTACGAGAAAAAAAATCAATGCACTTTACCTATTGCGTTAGTTTCAATATATACATATCCTCTTAATCGAAAGCCATTTCATTGCTCTACTCAAATCAAAAGATTTTATTTAAAAAGATTATCTCATTTAAAAGATATAGAGAGCTGAATTTTTTTTATGTCCACTTTCCGATTCTAAATTTTCTCCATAGTTTCAGACTCTCATCCGGTGTTGCGACTTCCTGTCACGTGATATTTTATATATATATATATATATATATATATATATATATATATATATATATATATATATATATATATATATATATATATATATATATATATATATATATATATATATATATATATATATATATATATATATTCGTTTCAATAATCATCAAAGATCTGAGGAAGTCGACTGACGAAAAGAATAAAAGATTTATTTACGAGCATCAATGAGGCAACAACATTTTTTAGATAAGTATTAAAATGACTAAATATTAAATAGTAATTTTTTTAAAGAATTGATACTTTGTGAAAATTTTTATTTACAGATAAGTAGTCAAGAAAATTTTTTCGGAGTCATTAAAATTTGATGAGCAGCTGATGTATCAAACTATGAGGAGAAAAATTTAATCTTATAAGGTAAGGTAAAACAGCATTATGTCAACAATTTTTTTTGTTTAATTAAAATTATAAAGTTAATTTTATTTTTTTTATTCTAGGTTAGATTGTGTTATTTATATAAATCTAAGTGAAATAGAATAGGACTGTGCCATTAATATTACTATACCAATTATAGAAACAGTGATTTTATTGAAATACAAAGAGCAAGAGTTATTGAAGAACAGAAGTACTGGTTATAGAAAAAAGAATAGTAAATGCGAAAGATGAATTATGGCGTACGAAATTTCTAAATGAAATATATAAAAAATACAGTTTTCAATGGAGTAGAAGTATAGTAGATATATATTTTTTATATATACTACAATATAATTTATGATGCCGATTTGAAATTATATACTACAATATAATTTATGATGCCGATTTGAAATATTGGTCTGAGCGTTGGTTTAGAAAGCATCGTGTCATCTTTAAAAAACTTAGCCGATATCAGTGTTGTGCATATTTATTCAAGTGCCAATGAAAAAATTATGTCTAATGAACATGGAAATACGAAAAAGGGTAAAAATGATGTGTTATTGTGAAAATTTCAAGGAATGAAAGTGCTCAGTTAATCTGTTTTATGATTTTCTCACGGTAGGAGATGTCAAAATGTTTCAGAGACGTTTTAGTATATATTTATTTTTTCTATACAAGATTCAGATAATAATAATGCTTAATTCATCAACTGGTTGTGTTTGTTTTTAATTTTACAAGATTATGTTAAAATATAGTAGCGGTATGATGTGTTAAATGAAGTGTGTAATTTAGAACCTCTACTTAAAATCAGAATTTAAAATATTGGTCAAAGCCTTGGTTAAAAAACAGGATTTTTGTCTATACTTCAAGAAACTTAGTCGATATTAGTGCTGTTCTGTTGTAAATATTTACTTAAACACCAATTAAAAGATTATGCCAAATGAACATTAAAATACAAAAAAAGAAAAAATAATAGGTTATTGTTGTGAAAATTTCAACAAATAAAAATGCTCAGTTAATCTAATGTTATAATTTTCTCACGATGGGAGACGTCAAAATGTTTCAGAGAAGTTCTCAGCAATTCTTAGTTCATAAACTGATTGTTTTTAATTTTACAAGATGTGTGGCAATCATGGATAATTCAATGAATAATTATATTAAGATGTTTTACATTTTCTACTATAAAAGAATGTCGAGAAACCTTTTTGGCTCAATGATTCTTAGTTCATAAACTTTTGTTTTTAATTTTGTAAGATGTGTCTGATCGGTTCTTAATTCAAGTGGTTTATATTGAAAACTTCAACGAATCCAAGTTTTGAAAATTATTATTTTATAACTAATGATTGGCTTATGGTGAGGGGCGCCAAATGTTTCAGTGGAGCCATCTGTTCTGTGAATATATGAGCAAGATATTGTTATTGAAGAACAGAAGTACTGGTTATGGAAAAAAAAGTGAATTGTACAATGCTAAAGATGAATTATGGCGTATGAAATTCATTTCTAATACAGTTGTCAAAGTCGAATAGAAGTCTAGATATTTTATATTAACTTTATGTCACAAGTGCACGTAGTGTATTTGGAACGGCTGATCAGAGGAACATAATATTAAATAGAATTAGAATATATGATATATGCCATTATTATAATATTTGAATAAAACATGAGAAGAATAATGATTTAAAAATGTGTTAAAAGTTTGAAATCAGTCTGATCAGTTGAAAATAATCTCAAATATGAAATAAGACTGCCATATATTTTATTTTATCATGATAATTTTTTAAAAGATTTGAAACAGATGATTGAAAATAATAAAGATAAATACAATAAGATTGCTCGTCAAAGTGAAATAGAAGTTTAAATATTTTTTAAAATACATATTCCGAACAACATTTTTATTGATATTTTTATGTTTATGGGTTATTTTCATGAATTTGTCAAAATTAAATCGAACAAGTATGCTACATTAGAAAGTTTTATTAAATATAATTTTTTAAAATCTAATTTCTTAAGTACGTTTTAACAATACAATTTTTCTAGTCCTTTTAATTCTTCTAGTCTAATCTATTCAATAAGCTCTCTATACAAATGATAATAATTTTTTTCATGACTACAAATAATAATTTTTGTTAGTATAAAACTTTCTACGAAAGTATAAAATAAGGCAAGTATAAACATTTTTCCTTTATAATCTACTCTCCCTCCCACTCTTCGCCCGCCCTCTTCGCCCACCCCCCCCGCCTCTCTCTCCCTCTCTCTTTCCCTCTCTCTCTCTCTCTCTCTCTCTCTCTCTCTCTCTCTCTCTCTCTCTCTCTCTCTCTCTCTCTCTCTCTCTCTCTCTCTCTCTCTCTCTCTCTCTCTCTCTCTCTCTCTCTCTCTCTCTCTCTCTCTCTCTCTTTATCTCTCTCTCCTCTCTCTCCCTCTCTCTCTCTCTCTCTCTCTCTCTCTCCCCTCTCTCTCAATATCCGTCAAAATCTGTATCAAAAACTTTAATGAGAGCTTAAATATTTTTTTAATACAATTAACACGTTTAAAAAAAATTCTTTTTTAAGTACGTTTTAACAACACAATTTTTGTCTAGTCTTTTTTATTTCTTCCAATCTCATCTATTCAATAAGCACTCTCTGCAAATGATAATAATTTTTTTCATGACTGTACAAATAATAATATTGTTAATATAAAACTTTCTACGAAAGTATAAAATAAGGCAAGTATAGACGTTTTTTCTGTATAATATCTATTAAATAATAATATTTATGATTTTGTAAAAAAATCAAAAAATACCAGTGAAAAAGTCTTTTACTTCTTTGAGTCATTGTATAATGAACAAATTATATGTAAGTAAGTACATTCAAATTGTTCACTGCAAATCAGACAAATGAAAGTTGTGAAATCAATTATCGATAGTCAAGTAATGCAAACCACTCTCGGAAACTACTGTATGACTGTTCTCAGAAATGTATTCAAATTTGTTAATCTTTCTGTACAAATTAAACACAAGAAAGTACTGAAATCAATTTATTGTAGTCAAGTACCCATAAGTTAACTTGACTGACATAATACAACTTTTCGTACCTACTCATCAAACATATTCAGCCAGCGAGCATAAATTACTACTTAACGCCCAAGGGGCGTAATAGCTCATATATACAGCTCTTACAAAACTTTATAGAACCTACGCACTTTACGTCCATGTGGGAAAAATTATTTGAATTGTATAATATTATATATAAGTACATTCAAATTATTCATTGTAAATCAAACAAACGAAAGTTGTGAAATCAATTACCGATAGTCAAGTAATGCAAACAACTCTGCGAAACAATTGTATAACTGTTCTCAGAAATGTATTCAAATTTGTTCATTCTTCTATACAAATTAAACACAAGGAAGTTCTGGAATCAGTTTATTGTAGTCAAGTACCCATAGGTTAACTTGACTGACATAATACAACTTTTAGTACCTACTCATCAAACATATTCAGCCTGCGAGGATAAAGTACTACTTAACGCTTAACAGGCGCAATAGCTCACATACTCCTACAAAACTTTATAGAACCTACGCACTTTACGCCCATATGGGCGAAAAATTATTTTAATCATATAACTACTATGCCTTCTTTTATTTCTAAAATTCATAAGAATTCAGATATTTACGAAAAGTCAAAGCCTATATAAAAAAATTACATAGTTACCACCATATCACCATTTTTCATTATTCTTTCTCAATTTTGAAATTTCTATAATATTACGCATCTTGGGAGGGCAATAGAAGTCTATAGAGCTGCTCTAGCAGGGGTGGTCTTCCAATCTCCCATACATACTTGGCGGGCCCGACGGTTTGCAGTTTAAGGTGTAGACATGATCATTTTCATATAAATATTCATATGTTTACAGATCAGATAAAATGAATAAATAGGTTGCTTCTACATATTAAATACTAATACGTATTGAATGTATTACTCTGTTTTTAAATAGAAAGTGCAAACCCGCATGAAAATATCATATGAGATCTCATATAAGATCTCATGAGATCCCATAATATGTAAAATTGCAGATGACATCACATATATCATACCTCATATGAGATCTGATGTCTGAAATACTCATATAAAATCTCACATGATATTTACACGTTGGAAAAGGATAAAAAATTAGTGGCTTATACAATGGTTAGTAAAATCTAAAGCACTTTTGAGTAGACTATAAATTTGATGTATTTTTTATATCAGATTCCCGCTTAAAAAAAACGGACACAAGGAAAAATATTTTGGGTAATGGAAGTACATCATGAGATTTTGCACATGTAGGGATATTATATTTAAACGGTATAAATTCAAAATTAGAGCCAATGTAATTATTTATAGTGGACTTATAAGTATAAACATTGTTAATGAATTTATGCAATAATATAGTATTCTACATTTACAAAGCCCACCGGTAAACTGCAAACCGTCGGGCCCGCCAAGTATGTATGGGAGATTGAAGACCACCCCTGCTAGAGCAGCTCTATAGACTTCTATTGCCCTCCCAAGATGCGTAATATTATAGAAATTTCAAAATTGAGAAAGAATAATGAAAAATGGTGATGGTGGTAACTATGTAATTTTTTTATATAGGCTTTGACTTTTCGTAAATATCTGAATTCTTATGAATTTTAGAAATAAAAAGAAGGCATAGTAGTTATATGATTAAAATAATTTTCGCCCATATGGGCGTAAAGTGCGTAGGTTCTATAAAGTTTTGTAGGAGTATGTGAGCTATTGCGCCTGTTAAGCGTTAAGTAGTACTTTATCCTCGCTGGCTGAATATGTTTGATGAGTAGGTACTAAAAGTTGTATTATGTCAGTCAAGTTAACCTATGGGTACTTGACTACAATAAACTGATTCCAGAACTTCCTTGTGTTTAATTTGTATAGAAGAATGAACAAATTTGAATACATTTCTGAGAACAGTTATACAATTGTTTCGCAGAGTTGTTTGCATTACTTGACTATCGGTAATTGATTTCACAACTTTCGTTTGTTTGATTTACAATGAATAATTTGAATGTACTTATATATAATATTATACAATTCAAATAATTTTTCCCACATGGACGTAAAGTGCGTAGGTTCTATAAAGTTTTGTAAGAGCTGTATATATGAGCTATTACGCCCCTTGGGCGTTAAGTAGTAATTTATGCTCGCTGGCTGAATATGTTTGATGAGTAGGTACGAAAAGTTGTATTATGTCAGTCAAGTTAACTTATGGGTACTTGACTACAATAAATTGATTTCAGTACTTTCTTGTGTTTAATTTGTACAGAAAGATTAACAAATTTGAATACATTTCTGAGAACAGTCATACAGTAGTTTCCGAGAGTGGTTTGCATTACTTGACTATCGATAATTGATTTCACAACTTTCATTTGTCTGATTTGCAGTGAACAATTTGAATGTACTTACTTACATATAATTTGTTCATTATACAATGACTCAAAGAAGTAAAAGACTTTTTCACTGGTATTTTTTTGATTTTTTTTACAAAATCATAAATATTATTATTTAATAGATATTATACAGAAATATGCACTTTCTTTACATTTTCGAACACTTTTGTACATTTCATAAAATTTCTAAAAATCCGTAAAAATTGAGTTTTCTATATTTCTTTTTACACTTTCTCTATCGTAAATTATAAATGTTAATAACAGTTAATAATTCTTAAAAATTATTTAAAATTTTTCAGAACTGTTTAGAACTATTTGTAAATGTTACGAAATGTAGGATTTTGGACACATTTTTTCTAATTATAATAGTTTGTAACAGTTTCGAACAGTATCAAATAATTTTAAATAGTTTCAAATAATTCTGAATTTTTCCATATCTATGCAAATAATTATGTTTTATTATGTTTTAATATAAAACTTTCTACTAAAGTATAAAATAAGGCAAGTATAGAATTTTTTCTTTATAATCTAGCCCCACCCCCCGCTCGGTATGTATTTCTTGAAAGTATGACTTTTTTCTTTTACTCTTGAAAAGTTGTGAAATCGCTCTAAAAGAATTTTACAAAAAAGTAAAGGCTTAGGCAATTGCATGCAATGTAATTATTGTCCATATCCTTCTCTCCCTTCTCTTATTCGCTCTCACCCTCCTTCTCAGTACTCTCTCAACATCTGCCACACTCTGTACCACAAACTATAATGAGAAGCTAAATATTTTTTTAAACAATCAGTAAAACAAATAGTATTGTTATAAAACTTTCTACGAAAGTATAAAATAAGGCAAGTATAAGTGTTTTCTGTACAATCTGTAAAATAATAATCAGTGCCAATTAAACAATCAAAATTTGTGAAATCAATTATCAATAGTCAAGTAACGCGAACAACTCTTCGAAACAAATGTGCTACTGTTGTCAGAATAATGTATTTTGAAAGACCTGTAGAATCATTGAAAAATGTTTTCTCTTATAAAAAGAAAGCATTAACATTTTTTTCTCAAAATAATATTTGATTTCTAAATGTATCTAAATTAAAGTAGAAATAATAAAACTTTCTACAATCCCTAGTGGAAATAAACTCTCTACAAATGCAGTAATTTTAATTTTTTTCATGACTGTACATAATATTTAATAAAATATAGTAGGTAATAAAACTTTCTACGAAAGTATAAAATAAGGCAAGTATAGACGCTTTTTTTGTATAATCTATGAAATAATAATATTATAATTGTTTAAAAGAAATCAAATAAATACTAGGGGAATAGTCTTTTACTTCTTTGAGTTAATGTATGCTCAACAAATTATATGTAACTACATTCACATTGTTCACCGTAAATCAAACACATGAAAGTTGTGAAATCAATTTTTAATAGTCAAAAAAGCTCTCCGAAACCATTACTATATGACTGCTCTCAGAAATTTATTCAAATTGGTTCATCCTTCTATACAAATTAAACACAAGAAAGTACTGAAATCAATTTATTGTAGTCAAGTACCGACATAAAACCTTTTGTATTAATTGGATGTAAAATTTCACTTACAGTACTTCTACAAAACTATATAACAGATACTCACTTTACATACGCGTGGGCGAAAATTATTCTAATTATATATAACTATATTCTACAACGTCATCTTTTTATTTTATAAAATTCATACAAATTTTTTTAAATATTTACAAAAAGTCAAAGCTTATATAAAACCATCACATAATTAACATTACATCCTATTGAAAAAAATTCTATAACAACAGAAGTCTAGAGATGCTCTAGCAAGGGGTGGTCCTATGATGTCCCATACATACTTGGCGGGCCCGACCGTGACGATTGGTAGCTTACTGGTGAGCTATTTAAATGTAGAATACTCAATTTTTGTTTGAATTCACAAACAATGTTTATTTATATAAGTCCACTATAAATAATTACGCTAGCTTCAACTTTTAATTGACCATTTACATTCTATTATACAATATATTTAAAATCAGGATTAACTTTCACTAAAAATATTTTCCCTGGATACGACTTTTTTCTAAAGGGGATAAAATAAAAATGCATATAAATTTATAATGTACTGAAAAGATCTTTACATTTTTACCTACCGTGCTATATATAAGTAACTTATATTTTGTATTCTATGGCACTTCTACTTAAAAATGAGGAATAGATTTACAAACCAGCATTTAATTTGTAGAAGAAATTCATTAACACATTTTGACCGATCTTTTTACCGACCTTCTTTTTCTGGGCCCGCCAAGTATGTATGGGACATCATAGGACCACCCCTTGCTAGAGCATCTCTAGACTTCTGTTGTTATGGAATTTTTTTCAATAGGATGTAATGTTAATTATGTGATGGTTTTATATAAGCTTTGACTTTTTGTAAATATTTGAAAAGTTTTTATGAATTTTATAAAATAAAAAGGTGACGTTGTAGAATATAGTTATATATAATTAGAATAATTTTCGCCCACGCGTATGTAAAGTGAGTATCTGTCCTATAGTTTTGTAGAAGTACTGTAAGTGAAATTTTACATCCAATTAATACAAAAGGTTTTATGTCGGTACTTGATTACAATAAATTGATTTCAGTACTTTCTTGTGTTTAATTTGTATAGAAGGATGAACCAATTTGAATAAATTTCTGAGAGCAGTCATATAGTAATGGTTTCGGAGAGCTTTTTACATTACTTGACTATTAAAAATAGATTTCACAACTTTCATGTGTTTGATTTACGGTGAACAATGTGAATGTAGTTACATATAATTTGTTGAACATACATTAACTCAAAGAAGTAAAAGACTGTTCCCCTAGTATTTATTTGATTTCTTTTAAACAATTATAATATTATTATTTCATAGATTATACAAAAAAAGCGTCTATACTTGCCTTATTTTATACTTTCGTAGAAAGTTTTATTACCTACTATATTTTATTAAATATTATGTACAGTCATGAAAAAAAATTAAAATTATTGCATTTGTAGAGAGTTTATTTCCACTAGGGATTGTAGAAAGTTTTATTATTTCTACTTTAATTTAGATACATTTAGAAATCAAATATTATTTTGAGAAAAAAATGTTAATGCTTTCTTTTTATAAGAGAAAACATTTTTCAATGATTCTACAGGTCTTTCAAAATACATTATTCTGACAACAGTAGCACATTTGTTTCGAAGAGTTGTTCGCGTTACTTGACTATTGATAATTGATTTCACAAATTTTGATTGTTTAATTGGCACTGATTATTATTTTACAGATTGTACAGAAAACACTTATACTTGCCTTATTTTATACTTTCGTAGAAAGTTTTATAACAATACTATTTGATTTACTGATTGTTTAAAAAAAATATTTAGCTTCTCTTTATAGTTTGTGGTACAGAGTGTGGCAGATGTTGAGAGAATACTGAGAAGGAGGGTGAGAGCGAATAAGAGAAGGGAGAGAAGGATGTGGACAATAATTACATTGCATGCAATTGCCTAAGCTTTTACTTTTTTGTAAAATTCTTTTAGAGAGATTTCACAACTTTTCAAGAGTAAAAGAAAAAAGTCATACTTTCAAGAAATACATACCGAGCGGGGGGTGGGGCTAGATTATAAAGAAAAAATTCTATACTTGCCTTATTTTATACTTTAGTAGAAAGTTTTATATTAAAACATAATCGTATTTTATATCATTTATGATGGGATCAGTACAAGATAAATCTTCCAACAATAATAATTTATTTATATGATCTAAAGCTAAGTTATCTTTATTTTCATGAAAATCTTCACTAAAGTGTTTTTAAAAATTTTCCCAAATAATATTGGCTTGAATATTTTCTGTTAGTAGAAACGAAGTAAAAAATTTACGTAATTGAAAAGGTAACATGATACGACATGCTTCTTCAAAAATTTTTATATTTATAAATCATTTTCTATTAAATCCATTGCAGTCGCACCTTCTTTATGAATATTATACGTTACATTTTTATATGTACGTAAATTTTTAAAAGATGTAGCGCCTTTTATACCACTTAATATTAATTTTAAAGCGAATCTTTCAGAATATTTTGGAGATACTATATTTAAACGTCCAATAGCATAATGTTTTTGTTCACGTTCACGTTTTACCCAAACATTTTTTGCGTTAAATATATAATAATGCGGTATATTAACGTATTTTATATTATTTGGGAATTTATCATTTTTATTCAAATCAAACCACGCTGTTAAAGTTTTTTCCAATTATCAAGAGCATCTATTTCATAATTTTCTTCAAAAACAATTTTTTGTTGATTTTCTGTATGAACTGCTAAAGGGATAACAGTATGACTCCTTCCACATAAGGGAAATTTTTGTAACCGCCATGCTGCTTCCATTGGGCTAAAGTACCGGCCATCAATATATTCAGTAATTTCATCATATATTCCATTTCTTTTGTCATCATTTTTTTTAATGTACAAAAAGCTCTATCACTACCTTTATGTATATAATCAAAAATATATTTGATGCTTTGAATTGAAGCACAATATTCAACATTAATATGACATTTATATTTTTCTAATAAAAATTTATTGTAAGGAACTACCATTGAATTATCTACTGGAATAATTTTTTTACTTCTTTTAAGTCGATATGTGTAATTATCAGAAGAATTATTTGTTCGTTTATATTGAGGATAATCATTTTTTTTAAATGTTGTTGACGATTGAAAAGGTTTAAGAAAATTTTTTTTACAAAGGTCTTTACATTTATCGTAACACGGAGAATTTTCACTATGTGGTCCATGTAACATATGTTTTACAACTAATTTTTGTAATTTTTTATCATTATTAGAAAGTATCTCAGCGGAAATGTGTTTATTAATAGCTTCTGGTGTCATTAATTTATTTTTATGATCTAATGTTACTACAAGATGTGCATGCGGTAATCCTCTTTTCTGAAATTCAATAGTATACACATAAGCTAAAGCATTTCCAAAAATTTGATGGTTTTCTATATCGTTAAGTAAACACTTAAATTTTGTATAAAATAATCTAACTGTAATATTTGGTATATTATTGGGCGTAGTTCCAATAGGAAATGTCGTTAATACATTTTTTGGACTCGTTAGTCTCCCTCCAAATAAAAGTGGATTGAAATTTTCTGAATTTGGTCTGTAAGCTAATCTATAAGAATAGTGCTGTAATATTGTTAGAAGGTTTTCTTTTGAATCATATGGTTTTTTAGTATAACCAATACTCCAGCCTAAATCTCCTGAAGGAAAAAATAATAGAAATACCATTGGGTCAAAATGATGTGATAATTTACTTAAATATGTGTATTCTTTTTCATTAGAACTATTTTTTGGGTAAACGCATAGATCATAATTATGAGGGATTCCTGATTTGGAAATAATTATAGCTCCACATTCCGACGTTAATGATTGAGTATAATTATTTTTTTGATTATTATTCTTACGAACAAAATATAATTTATAATTTGAAAGTTTCTCTGTATTAGTTATTTCGTGTAAATATTTATACTGTTTAGCATAAGGATTTATACTATCTACAACTTCAGTCAATAATTTTAAATGTTCTTGAGTTAAATCTTTATGACTCTTTATTTTTATTTCAATTGCAGTATTGTCATCATATATATATATATATATATATATATATATATATATATATATTTTTTTGTAAATTGGTACTTTTGAGGAGATGTGAACCTTTCGTTCAGAGTTCGGACAATGTGACTAAAGAAATAATGACCTTCAGGTTACCGACTCTGGGAAAAGGGGGTATAGATTTCTCCTCAAAAATCGCAATTCTTGCTTTGAGAAATTTGAGGAGTCTCTTCAAAATGCCGACATCTCTTCAAAATTACCGATCTATACGTTGATATCTCTTCAAATATACCAATTCCCATAGTTATATATATATATATATATATATATATATATATATATATATATATATATATATATATATATATATATATATATTACCATATTACTGTATACCTATACGTGACTAAAGAAATAATGTCTCTTATGGGGGCCGATGTCCTCAAAACTGACGTTAAACATATGTAGATTCAGGGACTATCCCCAAAACTAACAAATGTCCCCGAAACCAACGTTAAACATCTGGAATGTCCTGGAAACTAACATAAAATATATATATATAATTGCCCACACGAAGGTTCTGCATTTTTTTTTGGTAATAAAGTATTTGGCGTTATATGACAAACTTGTCTTTGAAGTTTTAAATTATAAATAGCTTTTTTCTTTTCGTATTTT
This sequence comes from Torymus aiolomorphi, assembly GCA_036365515.1. Taxonomy (NCBI): domain Eukaryota; kingdom Metazoa; phylum Arthropoda; class Insecta; order Hymenoptera; family Torymidae; genus Torymus; species Torymus aiolomorphi. Next base: position 27,578,745 of record CM070874.1, read on the forward strand.
ACGTTTGCACTAAATGTAGCAAAGCAAAATAAGTTATTATAATATCTGATTAAAGTTCGAAAATTATTATCATATAATAATAGATTCTTTAGTGTTTTATTATATATACTTAGCGAAGACAAAATTATTTTACCCTCACGACAACAAATTAATTTATGATTTTCTTCTTTCCAATATACTGCCGAACAAAATTTACAAACATAACTCATATTACCAAAATATGATTCATACTCTAAATTTTTATTTTTATTACATTTCTGTTTATTTACTTTTAACGTAGAAAAGGATGATGACGCAAGATGTTCGAGGACGAGCTCGGCAACGCCTCGCCTACACTATATGTGACGCGATCCGAGAAAAGGGACCTTCTATCCAAAAACAAAAGTTTACAGGGCGAGCGGTTGAAGAAATCAAAACAAACTCGAGCATTCGAGGCCACGGAGCGGAGGAGAAGTCTCGGAGAGAAACCCTACCCCCACTTCGCTTAGTTCCCCTACATTCCCGTAACACTCTTCTCTGTTCGTTCGAGCTCCGTAACCGAGCGCAGAGCGTGCGGGCGGTCGAGTTCATTATGAAAGGTTCCCAATAGATGCGCGGAGACAGATAATCGGACATCGAAATTGTTATTTGACGTTAATACACAATTTGGTCTTTGCACATAAATTTGATTCAAATTTTGACAATTGCAAACTGTAGCACATTAAAAAAAAATGATATGTACTGTTTTATTTTCTTGAAAAAGATTTACTGCAAAAGTAACGCGAGTTTCCAATTTTTTATCTATAGATATACTGTGCATGTTTAAGACGTCACAAATTAACGGATACGTCACAACTTACTACTTCATAAACGTTATATTTTCGTCAATTTTTGAGATTTAACAAAAAGCAAATATACGTGCTCATTGATTTTATATTGGCTATTAAAATCAGCAATAAAAAAACCGTTGAAATTCTGAATTACAGTTATGTATTTCAAATGAAGTTAATACTTTGAAAAACCATTTATAAACATAAAACAATTTGAGTAATAGAAAATATAGATTTAGACAGTCAAATGTTTCATTTCTGTTTTAAAATCATAAATGTTTCTACAAGTCTTTTCGAGTTAGAAAATAACTATTGATTGCGTAAAATTATCCAGTGTTTTGATCTAAATGTCCGGAAAATTGCGATGAAATGCTTTAAAATTAAAATTCTGCATTTGCATGAATTCAGAAATACTTTAATCCAGTTGTAATCGAGAATGTCGATTTTCTTTTCATTCTTGGAACTGAATTTTCTTTTGAATAATTCAATCTCGTTTGTCCGAACACAAAAACGTGTTCAGAGACTAATGTATTCAGTTTAGATTTTTTTATGCAAAAAGACACGAAATAAGGTATTTGCATGAAAAATAAAATCGATTCTTTCTTATCGCATACTGACGAGAAACGAAAAATATTACATACGTATTTTTTTATTTCTCCCCAAAAAAATTATTTTCAAAGTTACGCGGGTTTTAATTTTTATATATATATAGATATACTGCCCATGATTATGAGGTAGTAATACTTTACTGACGTCATACTACGCCACTTTTAAAAACTCTATATCTCCGCCAATTTTGAAGATATGGCGAAAAGAAAAAATACGTGTCTACTAATTTTTCATTGACTATCATAACCAGCAATAAAAAAAATCGATGCAAGTAGCCTATTATGAATAGAGCTATGCATGTATAATAAACAGAGTAACTTAATTATCACTTACATGAAATAATAAATGAATTAATATAATACAGAACGTTAACATGACTCACGAAATTAAAATAGCTTAAGATAAGTGCACAAGTTTGCATCCCTCTAATATATTTCTATCGCAATTTAACAGCGATTAAATGTATTTTAATTCAAGTTAGACATTCGAAATAATTTTTATAGCCTCTCTGATACTTTTTGGTTGTTAAAAAACATTCTCATTTGTAACCAAAAGTAATTTTTTCTTTTTTTCTGATTTTTTCTGTAAACCATCCCACGAAGAACACATTTCTAGACCCTTTCTAGACGTTTTCTAGAAATGTGTTCTTCGTGGGATGTCGTTGCCCCCATGAACCAGTTTGCAGTTTGGACTGCTCCAGTTTGCGGTCCCTGAGTTTTTGTTCGTATCAATTAGATACCAAAGACACATTTCAGTTTCTAGTTATTCCAAATCATGGTACAATTATTATTTTTTCAACTTTTCGTTACTTGATTGTTTCATATAAGTTATATTCAACATGTAGTTCATGGAAATGATGTTCTTACTATCCATTGGAGTAGATAAGGTTGTAACAAATAATTAATTATTATACGCATCCAGAAAATAGCATTTATAATATTCTGAGCGGTTTAAAATTAATCTGTAAGAAACGACGAAATATTATGGAAGAAATGTTCAAAAGCTAATAAATGCAAACAGGCACATGCATATATCTTTATCACGTACCAGTTTGTATTCCATAAAATTTCATTGAAAATATGTATGTAGGGGAGATTTTGGTTTTTCGTGTTCTTGAACATAACAATGTTCTCCCGATCTTTGTTATTGTTGTCACTATTCCTTGTTCGAAAGATGATTCACTTTCAAAATACTTTTTGTCGCTGAATTTCTAATGTATCAAAACAAGCAATTACATCAGCTTTACATTTCGTTAATCACTTTGCCGACAAATTATTTCATACCTTGTTCATAAGTTCCTTGTTAATAAGTGCCTTCTTAATGTTAACCCATTTAATGAGTGACACCGTGAGAGATGAATTTATCTCCACCACAGTGCTTCGAATAATAATAGTTAATGAGTACAGACGAGTAAATCTTACTTGAACGTAAAATTTTTATTGTTTTGTGGCTTCGAATTTCAACTTTTGAATAATTTAGAGTAGACAATTTACCGATTAATAGAAAATAAATTTATAGACCTTTGCACCTCTTGGACAACATGAAAATTGTTAGTTATTGTATTTTTACTAAGTCATCTGCATGTCTTTTATGTTATTTATCTCTTTATTAGTCTAAACATTATGTATTTATTAATTGACATCGTTAAACTTTCTAGAACAATGTTAAATTTATGACTTTTTATAGCTGAAAGAAAATCTGACTCAGATCAAAAGCTTTGCGCAATTTCATAAAACTGCCTTCACAGAATAGTTTGCACAAAATTTGTACAAATTTCATGCAAACGCGTTTGCATTAAACACTTTCCATGTGAGTTTGTTCAAAATTTGCCTGAAGTCTGATCATGGATACGTTCACACGTTTGGGCAAACGCATATACGTGATTTAGCACGGCGTTTGCATTAAATTTCTTTATAGATTGCACAATATATTTGCATTGCAACCTGTCATATATTTGCATTGCAACCTGTCATATATTTGCATTGCAACCTGTCATATATTTGCATTGCAACCTGTTCTGTCGAAGTGATTGACTTTTTTATTTGCTTAAACTACTCTGATCAATTAATAATGTTTCGATCATACAATGACATATGTATAACTATATATTAATTCATCGTCTACTTAAAATTTTATGACGATGGGAAGTTGAAGAACAGTAATCATTACTTATGACCTTTTATTCCTTAGAATATACAATACTGGTCGAACAAATTCTAGAGCCCTATTGATATAATTGATATCAGGTCATGTCATATATTTGGGGCAATATTTATATTATTACATAGAAACACAAAATAAATAATAATACTAATAATAGAAATAATAAAAATACACAATGTTTGTACATTAATTTGTCTCTAAAAGTTATCGACGCTCAATACAAAATGATACATTTCTTATTCTTTAGTCAGACGGTTTTCGCTTCCTCTTGGTTTTTGCAATCTGCGGTTTTGGAGCAACTAAATCTTTACTCTCGTCTTTTATACATAGATTGCGAATCTGATCGTAAAGGTACCATGCTCTTTCATTAGTAAGGCCTGTCGGAGTTATTTTTTTGAAAACGATGTCTTGTATGTTGGAAGGCAGCTTAAATTCGTGGATAATAACTCCCGGAGAGTCCACAAAAATTCGACCCTTGACGACGTGCGACTCCGAATCGATACAGAAGTGATGGTATTTGGTAATTCCTGGGATTGGTTTAAAATGACTACGTAGAAAAGAATCCCACTCGTACCATTCAAAATTTCGACTTTTCGTGTTTGGGTCAATACTTGGAAGTGCAATGTTAAAACCATTAGGAGATGATTTATTGACGACCTCAATTAGATCCTGGGTGCAATCAACATTGGCACTGGAGTATTTAGCCTTGAGTATCCCAAAATTCCTGTCGGGGCTAAACTTAGTATGTCCTGTCAGTAGAAAATTTAGCGATATTTTTTTATTTCGTCCACTCAAAACGCGCCACACTAGGTACTGAATCATCGCGTTGTTCTTGTTTTGCCCGACACAATTGTCGGCGAACAAAACTAAGTTTTCCGCCGATGGCATGTTTTCCAAATAGCAGTGTAGCATGCTTATCACCGCATTTGCACCTTTTCCTGTAGCGTCTTCCTCGTCAATCAAAAAGTTGGTTTGAATTTGCGTTGCCTCATTTTGGACTCCAAAAATGCTGCATTTCCTAAGCGCTTTGAAGTAAGAGGATCGAACTTGCTGCGGACTGCTAGGAAATGAAACATTTTGGGCGAAATCGAATGATAAAACAGCTAGTTTTTCCGGTTCAGAGGATTTTGCTTGTTTTCTCCAAAAATTATAGTATTCTCTTTGAATTTTGGCTGCATTTAGGTGGTCCATAGCCTTGCCTAGTTCAGTTTCTTTCAATCCATCATCAAGATTAGATGATCTGACTATGCTCAGATTGTTTAGGCGGCATACGTCACACAGATCATCAGCTGGCTTCATCGTGGTTACGTACGGGCAATAATCTCTCCAACTTTTCGAAATGAAACGAGTGATATAATACCAGTATCCGGCGTTTCAGTTTTTGCTTTCAGATATTGCTGATAAACAGAGGTTTTTGTAAGTGAAGATGGTAATTTTATGACTTTGAAATCTCTGAATTGAGGTAAGCGTCCTGGAAGCGGAAGTGCTGTTTTTTCGGCAAGAGTGGTGATGAAGGAAGTAATATTTTTAATTTCGTCTTCTTGAATGATATTGCTCCTCCTTGCAACTTTCTGAGAAGACTTATGTTGCCTTGGAACAAGACCTTGACTCTCGTAAGAACTCAACAAATTTTTGTAACGCTTTATCCCTAAATTGTACATAAAAAAATACATTTCGCGACATATCGGGATGTCTGCGAAGTAATGTGAGACGTGTAGATAATCCTTCTAAGCTTTTGGATTAATTCTTGACTCTCCCCTTTTCGTATATTTTCCGTATTCTGAAAGTAGTTCTTGAATGCGTCGATGAGCTTGAAAGTGTGAAAGAATTATAAGGTCCTGCTCTTTCTTGTCCAGCTCCATGAAATCGTATCTATAAAGCATTTAGTAACTGAAGAAAACCAGATAATCACTGCCCAAATTATCCCTTGTGACTACGATTAAAATTATTTCAACTTTATGATTACGATGTTCCCCAAGTAAAAAAGGGCCATATATGGGCCATATATGGTCAAAACGGAAAAGCACGAAAACATACATCAAATTAAGTTATTTGTTACTTTTTAATTTTCCCAGTACATTGCGTTTGATGAAAAGAATGTATGCATGCAATATTATTCTTTACACGACACCGTATAATAGAGATAACATCAGAAAACGTAAAAAGACCATACATGAAAGCCATATATGGCCCATATATGACTTCCATGTATGGTCTTTTTACGTTTTCTGATGTTATCTCTATTCTACAGTGTCTTGTCAAGAATAATATTCCATGCATTCATTCTTTTTATCAAATGCATCGTCGTTGAAAAATTAAAAAGTAACAAATAATTCAATTTGAGGTATTTTTCGTGTTTTTCAGTTTTGACCATATATGGCCTATGTATGGCCCATATATGGCCCTTTTTTACTAGGGTCGACGATTTTTTTTATTAATATTAACAAAACCACCAGATTCTACACTGAGATAAAGGATTGTTTGTAGTTGAAGAATATACGTTATAAAAAATTCGAACTTTATAGAGTAAACTCGGATACATCTCATCTTATTCAAACTTTCAACAGCAAATATGTAATAGTTTCAAATAACTGGAACTGCAATAAGCGGGTGAGGTGCAAATCGACTTAAGTGAAGGTGTTGCAAACAAAATATTATTAACTGACAAATTGAAGATGATTCAGAATCATATTCAACGTTGAATAGCAAGACACATCGATTTTTAGTGATCCGTTTTACGATATCTGGCTCATATCTCTGTTGCTCACATTCTAAACAATTTGTACGCATAATAAAATTTTTAAAACTATTTTGGAAAATACTATATTTCAATATTTCTAGTTTAATTGTCAATGGAATGCGCTACTTGCTCAAATGCAGTTGATTACAAAGATTCTTTCGACACGAATAAAGATTGATTTGGCACGAACAAAGGGTTATTTGGCCTTATTCAAGCAAGCGATTTGCTAGAATTCAACAAATTGTCTTGAATATGAGTAGACCTTTTTCTCAGTGTATCAAATCACAAATCAGGACCATAAAAATTCGTAGTCAAGTACCGGTGCTTTATAGCTATATCCTTAGGTATAATCTTGTTACATCTGTTTACGCAACAATCGTCTGTTACAACATCGTGGTAGAATTTTTTTATATCGCTTAAATCATCCTCGTCTTCTTTACTTTGATCTACGGTGTGCGAATGCTATACAAAGTAAGTGCGAAAAAAAAGTTATTCAATTTTGTCGCTCGAATTATCACAACGCTCCTTGATTTTTTAATAATTATGCACTAATTTTTATTGATTCTTGAAAGAGAAAAAAATGAGAAACATTTGTGACGCGCTTAGAGGAAAAGGACCTAAAAAGCATCAGACATAAGGATGTTTAGATTAATAATAACCAAAAAATGACCCTTATGCCAGATGCTTTTTAGGTCCCTTTCCTCGGAGCGCGTTATGTTTACACACAAATTTGTTTTTGTCTAATTCCAGTCTTGCAAATTTATCATAAGGTACGGTTAATCTGATCAATTGCGACTATATATCGTTTTTTTATTACTGATTTCAATGGCCAATCAAATAAATTGACACGTACTTTTGCTTTACGTCTTATCTCGAAAACCGACGGAAATACAATGTTTTAAAAATGTAGCTAATATTGACTTATTTTCTATGTTGTGACTTAATAAACGTGCATAGTATATCTATATATGTAAAATTAAAGATTCGCGTAACTTTGCAATAACTTGTTTTGAAGGAAATAAAAAATAAGTAAAGATTATTTTTTACAATCAGTTTGCAATTTTCAATTATTATATTTTACAATAAAATTCAAATTAATTTTTTGTGCAAAAACCGGATTGTTTGAATATTTCATTAGCGATTTGAACGTTAAGACATCAAGTTCTCGAATAAGCGTTATAGCATTTATAAACCGAGATTCAGTGCGATAATAGTAAAGTAATAATAAAAATATTTAATATCATTGCATATTTATATAATATTATTTTTATAATATCCATTTCATATTTAATATCAGTCTCAAATTTTCTAAACGACAAATTTTGTTATTATAAATTTCTTCGTTACAGTTTACATAAACAAGTGGGATTTGCAAATATTTTTTGTAAACGATTTAACGGCCAAAGTTTCATTATGTCAATATTTTAACGCTTAGACTCTTTGTGGATATTCAATTTCCACAAGAATGACGCTTGATTTTATGTATGTATACGCATTGTCCACTTTAATCGTTTATTAAACATGGAAATTCAGTCGTTCTGTAAAGATTTTCAATAATAATACCTGTTCTTCTTCATCGTCTGAAACCCAGTCGTACACTGAAGTTCCAACGATTTTTTCATGCTCTTCATCAGCATCCATTTCTTATTAAAACGATTTTTCTGTGAGGAATTCTCAAACGCCGAAAACATTGTTCGTCTCCATCAAAACAATAGCAGGTTCTAGCATGCATATGCGTGCATCGGAATTCGGAGCGCTGAGCGGAGCGCCCGTCCCGCGGGGGAAGCGACGCGTGGTGGGGGAAGCCGTAGGAGGCGAGTGAAAGCAAGCGCATGGACTGTCGGTCGGAACGATTCCAAAGACACTTTTTCAAAAATTCATATCTTTAAAACTAATGCAGATAAGAAAATTCTAATTGCACCTTATGAAAGATCGATTCATTAACTAACAGAATCATTCATAATCCAAAAAATGAATTTTTGGATAGAAGGTCCCTTGTCTCGGATCGCGTCACATATGTATATAAGAGAAGAAGAGAGAAGAAGAGAGAGATAGAGAGAGGGGGAGAGAAAGAACTAACGAAGGCACTCAATCCGTCTCTCGCCGTTTTCTCATGCTCTGTTTGCAGTTGCTGCAATTTTCTTTGGAAAGAAAAAATACGGACAGCGTTCAACTTGTAATTGAACTGTCAAATGAATGCGCATACGCCGCGCTGCACTCGCGTGAGTTTGGCGTTATCCTTAATTTGAATAATTAAGAAGTTTCCTTTCAAAAAGTTGGTCTGTAATTAATTGGTCTCGTTAATTGCGGAGAAAAGGCGCGCATTATAATATATGCGCGAACGCGCTTCTTGCGCTAATGGCAGGAGGGAGGCATAGTTTGTTTTCAGAAAGGAGCCTGTTATTTGTGTACCGAGGTGAAGAACTGACAACGGAGCGATGCAAAAGGTGTCGACAGAAGTGTCTTCTGCATCACAGAGAGTTGTCATTAGAAGGATAATGCGGAGCCGCAATGCGGAGGGACAATGCGGAGGGACGCGGAGGGACGCGGAGGGACACGAAGGGATGCGGAGGGATGCGGAGGGACGCGGAGGGACATGCGGAGGGACGCGGAGAGACGCGGAGGGACGCGGAGGGACATGCGAAGGGACAATGCAAACCCAAAGTAACGCAAAAAACAGTGAATTTTACGTTATTTTGTGGAGGGCACTTTGCGGAGGGACGCGAAGGGACGTGGAGGGACGCGCAGGGACGCGGAGGGACGCGCAGGGACGCGGAGGGTTAACGACTCAATTCAGCTTACAACTATATAGTATAGTAAGATATATATATATATATATATATATATATATATATATATATATATATATATGTATATTATATGTTTCACCTAACCCCTTTATGGAGTCCATCTCTGATATTAGTACCTACGCCCAGAGTTCCCGTATACAAATGGCTAAAGAAATAATCCCTCTCTGCGTATAGAAACTCTAGGTCGGGCTCCATAAACCGGGATGTATTGGATGTTTATGGAGCCCGGGCTCCATAAAAGAATTCGGGCTCCATAAAGCTATCTATCTTTAAAAAAGGGCTCCATAAACATAGTTAACGAGATGTATATATATATATATATATATATATATATATATATATATATATATATATATATATATATATATATATATTATCATATTATCAAGAATTTCTTCCCAAACAATATTTTCAATTTCTATTGAATTTTCTAAATTATTTTGTATATATATGTTATCTGGATTTCTACATCGTGGTAAAGCAACATATAATTGTCCGTGTGAGAATAATTACCTTTTGACGTATAACCCTACATAATCAAAACTCTGTCCCTGAGATTTATTAATGGTCATGCAAAATGCTAATGTTAATGGAATCTGTTTTTTATAAAGAATAAACGGTAATGAAGAAGATTCTCCTGTATTTAATTCTTGGAATAAAAAATCTATTACCTACTTTTTCTCCTGTTAATATTTCTGCTTCAATATTATATCTAAATAATTTGGTTATTTTAAGTCTAGTACCGTTACACAAACCTTCGTGTATACTCAATTTCTAATTAACATAACAATAGCATTAACTTTTAAATCTAATTTATAAGGTGGCAAACCTTCATAAATATTGTTTAATGTTTCTATTGGAAAAAGTAGATGAATGTTGTCATCACTTTGATCAACACCTTTATGAGTCGCATAATCTGTACTATAATAAGTCTTCTTATCACCATTTAATAACATTAAAATTTTTTTATTCAAAAATTTAATGTCTTCATTATGAGGTGCTAAAATAACACGATCATAATCATTTATTTTATTAATATTTTTATAAATTTGTAAGCAAACATCGTTAGTTCTTCAATTATTAGGTATTATAAAAGGATTTATATTACCGTTTCTAATTTATAATAATAATTTTGAGAATTCATTATTCTGAGAACGAATATTGTGTTTTAATTTGAAAATTTTAAATAAATGCCAAAGTTCAGAATATTTAATAGTGTCTTCAATTATAGCACTTCTAAATCCGTTTTTCATTACTGGGAGTATTTGTCGAAAATCACCTCCTAAAATTATTAATTATCTCCCAAAAGGTAAATCGTTTGTACATAAATCTCTTAAAGTTCTGTCAATAATTTCCAAAGCTTTTTTTGGGTATCATAGATGCTTCATCCCAGATTATGACTTCTGTTTCTTTAATTTCTTTTTATCTGATTCTAATTTTAAAAAAGCATTTTCAATTAAGATAGAAGATTTTAATACTCGTGCATGGAATTTCTAAATACAATAATGAATTTAGTTATCTCAATGAGTCATTTTTCTTATAGAACTTTTTTTTCCTACCTTTCGGAAACGTCAAGTTTCCCTTATTCAAGGACTCCAAAACCCATACAGATATTTACAATTATTTACACAAGTATTAAAATTATTTACATGTTAATAACAATAAAACTATTACTTTTTACTTGCAAGTTGTGACAAGAACAAAACAAGAACGTAACCCAAGGAAACTAACTAATGTCCACACTAAAAAATTATTATACAACAATAAATTAAAATTTTGTTTCTTTGCAAACACTTGTCTAAAAAAGGACAACTTACTGGTACTACAAGAGTTCCCTCGCTTCGGATGTAAGAGGAGGATCGCGGAGTGTTAATGCGTTCTCACTCTAATGTCAGGTGGATGTGACTAAATTTCAAAATTTTCGCGAAGCCGAGAATAATGCCCTAACGACGTATGTATGTGTGTCTCGAACTTACGGAGGAGAGGGAAGGCCTAGCGGATATCGGAAAAAACAGAAGCGATGAAAGAGCAAAAGCCATCAAGGTGGGGTAGTAAATGTGTAATGAACAGGGAGGGGACATACCTATGTGACTATACAAGATTGGTAGAATATTATTGCTAGAAAATTAACTAATTTATTGTTGTATAATAATTTTTTAGTGTGGACATTAGTTAGCTTCCTCGGGTTACGTTCTTGTTTTGTTCTTGTCACAAGTTGTAAGTAAAAAGTAATAGTTTTATTGTTATTAACATGTAAATAATTTTAATACTTTTATAAATAATTGTAATTTTCTGTATGGATTTTAGAGTCCTTGAATAAAGGAAACTTGACGTTTCCGAAACGTAGGAAAATAAAGTTCTATAAGACAAATGACTCGTTGAGATGACTAAATTCATTATTGCATTAAGGATTTTCAATACTATTTAAATCTAATGGTAATCTAAAGGTTCTATGAGTAGTCATTCCTTTGGGTAATAGAATAGACGCTATACCAGTCCAAGCCATTCATATAATATTTTTTCCTTTTGATAGAAAATAATACATTAATGTTTTACATAAAAATGTTTTATCCGAACCTCCAGGACCGTCTATAAAATTTATTTTATTTATATTTTTTATAAGTTGTTTGGAAATAAATTTTTGATCTTCATTTAATTTTGTAAACATATCTTCTAATATTTCTTTACTAATTGAAATTATTTTACTATCGTATTTCATATAATTTCTGATGGGATCAGGTTCAGGTAATCCAAAATCTGTACAAGATAAATCTTCCAACAATAATAATTTATTTATATGATCTAAAGCTAAGTTGTCTTCATTTTCATGAAAATCTTTACTAAAGTATTTTTTTTAATTTTTCCAAATAATATTGGCTTGAATATTTTCTGTTAGTAGAAACGAAGTAAAAAATTTACGTAATTGAAAAGGTAACATGATAAGACATGCTTCTTCAAAAGTTTTTAAAATTTGTAAATCGTTTTCTATTAAATCCATTGCAGTATCAGCTTCTTTATGAGTATTACACGTTACATTTTTATATGTACTGTCACGGGGTGGATTTTCGGGCTAAGGCACGTTTCACCTGCGTACCTTAGCGGTTCAATTCCATATCTCTCGGTTCAACTCCCTGAGATAAAGTAGCCAGATTAGGTAACAGACGCTACAACGTCGTGCAATGTTAACCTAACCTGGTGACTTACCGGGCAACACGCAAGTCGACGACTTGCGCTTTGTTTCTCACCAGTGACTCGAACTCTCCTTTCGTTCACTGGCTCGTGTGCCGGCTTCTCAGATGAAACGATCCGTATTCCCTTACGTAACGATCGCGGAGGCGGTGGCGAACGGGGAATGACTAGGTCGCGAAATAAAAACTCGAGCAGTTAAAGTTAATAATAAAAGACTATGATTTATTAAATAAAAGAAGTTGTGGTTTGATAATAGATCAGAAATATAAAAGAATTGAATTTCGATTAGCGTATTCCCTATCTGAACGGTGCGCCAGCACGTTACCACTGACGTCAGCTGCCTCGGAGACTGACGTCACGCTCGCGATAATTTACGCCGCGCACGTGAGGTATAATACGCCTCACGTGTGCGGTACTCTACGCGCGCGCTCACCGAGTAAAGCGACGAAGTGTGAGAGCAGTCGCGATCGCCGCGCGACGCACACACGTATAAGTGTGAGAGAGAGGGTAGACGATGGGTTTACACGTGTGCGCACCTGTTGTGCGCACTCACCGGCTTTGAAAAAGCCGGTGGTTTGACCTCGCTTTAACCTTGATGAAGTGCGAGCCCGATGCCTACACTCTCTCCTAGCACTTGCTCTCACCGCACGAGAACGCCTACTCGAAGCCGATGTCCAGGTGCGACGAGCCTAGACAAGCGGTTACGCGGAGCTAATACGCGGCGCGGAAGAATGCGTGCACGCTTACCTTTGATGCGGTTTAACGACGACTCAGTAATGTGATCAGTCTTGGACGCGTCGTGTCTTACTCCCTGGAAAATATTGAGACCTCCATGTTACTGTGGAGTGGACACGAGAAGTGCTACTGCTTCCTCGAAACAACCTATTAGTTTGAGTGCGGCAGGTGATACTAGCCTGTTGCACTTGTACTTTACGCTTTAACCTTTAGAGGACGGGGATTTGGGTTTACTGTTTTCTCTCACTTTTCTATAGAAATCGAGTTTTTGTGATGTCTCACATCTCAAAACTAACACATGTAAAGGGTCGATCATGGGCATGGCCCGTATAGGGGCCATCCCGTCCTCTAAAGGTTAACGCGCGAAAACCGCCGAAGTACTTCGATACACGATTTCCGAAAATCACGAGCAAAACTCTCGTGATTCGCGCTCTGACACGGTACTTCTCTTCAGAAAAAACGGACGAGTCTTCTTTTAATAAAGGGCGAAACAAAGTGGAGCGAAAAGGAGAAGCGCTTGCACACTACTATAGCGAACTATAAGATGGCTGTTCCCTCTCGCCGGGGTCTGCTAGTCATCACGTCGATACAGCTCAGATTCTGCATCAACGCGCCATCTCGCGTTCATGCGCATGAGTTACTTCGACTACGAATTATACGCGACGTCGGTACGGCGGGCCGTGACACCCCCCACCCAAATGTCACTTATCTCTGGATATGGGACTCTGCAATTTTAATCCGGCGTCGCGAAGACCTGAAAAGGGTTCGAGGGTCTGGAAGTACTCAAGCGAACGTGAATTTTATAGAAAAAATAAAAAGATTTTATTGATGAAAACAATAACAAAAAAACAACAAAAGAAACAATCAGCACCGCCTCGTCACCCGAACTTTTGCTGGTGTTTCTGCCGATAATAAAATGGCTTGAGTGGGTCGTGATTCGCGGCTCCAGGGCAGGTAGCTGGGTTGCAAACGTTGAGGTGCCCGCAAAAGAAGCACCGTCTTGGTTGTCGCGGTTCTCCGGGCAGACGCCGGCCAGAAGAAACGAACCTCGGGGACCCGGTAGGTACCGCAGGAGCGGGTGCCTGTACTTGAGGGGGACCCCTCGAGGGCCTTCTCCTAGATTTGCTCCTCTGGCGGCTCTTCGGTCTGCTCGGACGGTACTCTTTTACGGGTCCTGTTGTCGCACTAGGGCAGGCCTCCTCCTACCCCTGGCTACTTCTTCTTCTGCCCTGGCTCTCGTGAGTTCGGCCTGTCCAAGGTAATTGTCCAAGATTCATCCTGTGGACAGAGGAGAAGATAGCGTTTATCCTCGGAAACCTTAGTTTGGATTCGCACGTGTTCTCCGAGGGGACGTCGAAACGGGGTCGCAGGTTAGTACGCGATTCCGCGAACCTTTTGGTCGGCCACGAGGTCGTTTTGAGATCTCGCACGCTACAGGAACGGGGTTGGTTAGTGCAGGAGAAGTTTCGCCTGTGACTATCGCAGTCTTTCTCGGCCTACCTCTCCGGCGAGCTTGCGTTGTTACGCCAACCTCGTCCTGACCTTGCCCAGCGCCCGCTGGGCTGAGTTTTCGCAAGTGGCGGGTCGCTCTTCGCCGTTTCTTCTTTTTCCTCCGATGGTCGGGCCACGTCATCCTCTCCTTCGGTTATATCGCGCTCGGGTGTTTCCTCGTTATCCTCGGGTTCTTTTCCTGCGAAGTATGGCTTCAAGTGTTCTGCATGGACCAGGTCTTCAACATCTCCTTCCTGATCCACCAGTTTATACGTGTCGGGCCCTTTCTTCTCCAAAATCTCGTAAGGGCCGACGTATTTCGGTGCCAACTTCGCCATCACTCCTTGAGCTGCCGAGGATAACACGCGATTCTTCTTCCACACGCGATCTCCGACCTTGAACTTCGGTTCTCTGCCTGGCGTTATATATCTCAGCATACCTCTCTTGTTCTTCTCTTGAACGGTGATCAGCATCATCTAGCATGTTGCTGAGATTTTTCATTCTTTCTAACCAGGCGTTCTCGTCGTCTTCAACAGCAGTCTCTTCAACTACCTGATCTTGTTCCCTCCTCTTAGTCCCGGGAGGCACTGGCTCTCTGCCATAATTTAACATGGCTGGTGACTTACCAGTGGCGCTATGGGGTGCATTATTTAGCGCGGATACTAGTTCAGGTAGCTTCTCATCCCAAGTATTATGGTTTCCTTCCACAAATGCCATAATACTGACCTTAAGGGTTCTATTAACTCTTTCCACCGGATTCGCTTGAGGGTGGTAAGGTGTAGTATGAGAGTGATGAAACCCTATCTCGTCTAGATATTGGTCTACTATCCTGTTTTTAAATTCGGTTCCGTTATCGGAAAGGAAGACCTCGGGTGCGCCATACCGTAAAACTATCCTATTCTTCAACTCTTTTCGAATAGTGTTACCGTTGGCTTTCCGGATAGGAATACACTCTACACATCGAGTAAATAAATCCTGGAGGACCAAGATATACTCAAATCCGGTCTTGCTCCGGATAAAAGGACCCGTTATATCCGCCGCAACGACTTTCCAAGGCTTATGAATAACTCGCCGCCCCATCAATCCAAGGGGTGGCCTCTGCTCTACCTTGCACTGCTGATATATCAAACACGTTCTCACATGTTCTTTTACTGACTGGTAATATCTTGGCCAGTAGTAATATCGAGCTACTCTCGTGAAGGTCTTCTTCCTTCCGAGATGTCCAGCAGTAGGGTCGTCGTGACATTCCGAGAGTACTTTCTTGCTTTCCTCGCTAGGAACTACCAGTTTCCATGCATCGTCGTCTACGCCTAAATCCTCTTCGATATCTTGATTTGGACGATATTTGTAGAGCTGGCCGCCTAATACTTTCCACCTAGGATAAGTATTAGGTTCTTCTAATACTTTTTTCTGCCAGCCGAGGTACCACTCGTCTTTCGTGGTTACTGCCCACGAGACGGCGCCTACGGCTGGTTGTTTTTCGTCCTCGTCTTCTTCATACATTCTCGATAATGCATCCGGTACGCAGTTGAGACTCCCTTTGCGATGCTCAACTTCAAAGTTGTGCATCTGCAGCCTAAGCGACCATCTTGCTAGTCTACCTGTCGGGCTACGCAGTGATCGAATCCAACGCAAGCTGCTATGGTCGGTCACTACGAGGAAATTATATCCCTCTACGTATGCCCGAAACTTCTCGATAGCCCATAACACAGCAAGACACTCTCTTTCTGTTACTGAGTAATTTCGCTGAGCTTTAGAGAGCGAACGGCTCGCGAACTCCAAGACTCGCTCCTGGCCGTCTATCACCTGGAACAACACTGCTCCCAAATCAGAGTCACTTGCGTCAGTTTGTATTACAAAGCGCGAAGCGAAATCCGGACGGTGTAGGACCGGAGCTGAGGCTATGAGTGCCTTGATGTGGTCGAAGGCTTGTTGTTGTTCCTCTTCCCACACGTACCTGAAGTTTTTCTTCGTTAGGCGTGTGAGAGGGTCTGCGATCATGGCGAAGTCGGGAAGAAACTTCCGATACCACGATGCCATACCGAGGAATCGCCTTAACTGTTTTAGGTTCTTAGGCGCAGGGTATTGCATAATCGGAGCTATCTTTTCTAGATCTGGTCTAAACCCATCTCGGTTGACGAGAACACCAAGATATTTTACCTCAGATCTACCGAATACGCTCTTCTCTCGGTTGATCGTGAGGCCTGCCCCATTGATTCTTACCAATACGCGTTCTAACATCGCTAGATGCTCTTCAAAAGTCTCTGTTACGATAATGATGTCATCTAAATAAGAGAACGCGTATGGCTCTAGTTCGGGCCCTATGACTCTGTCAATCATGCGCTGAAAGGTGACTCCTGCATTCGACAATCCGTATGGCATTCTTTTAAATTGAAATAACCCCAGAGCGGGTATTGAGAATGCCGTAATCTCCCGCGATTCTTCTTTCAAAGGGATTTGATGGTATGCGCTGCTCAGATCTAAGGTTGATATATAGAGGGCGGCTTGGAGCTTCCGTAGGATCTGATCCATATTTGGCAGCGGATACGTATCTCCCTTTGCGGCGGCATTTACCTTTCTCATGTCGATCACCATACGATGTTTATTGCCAGCTTTCGGCACCATGAAAGCAGGACTGGCCCAGGGGTTCGACGAAGGCTCGATCAATCAGGCTGCAAGAATCTCTCGAACTTGTCGATGCATTTCCTCTTCCAATTTTCTGGAAATTGGATATTGTTTCTGCCGGATTGGTCGAGTTTTGCCAACGTCTATCTCGTGCTCGGCATAATTAGTGCAGCCGAGTGGAGCGTCTGCTGCTGGTAGTACTCTTGTTAAAAGGGCTTGTAAGCGCTGGTGCTCTTCCAACGTGATATCAGCGAGACCCGCTGAAAAAGCTGTCATCGTGTCGATGGAGGCGATCCTGATCTTTGTCGGATCTTTTGGATCTGACGTGGAGACACAGGCTAGTTCTAGTCCGACACTCTTTCCGGATTTTCCCACTATCAACCTGTTCTCCACGGGATCATGCATTGTCTCGAACGCACGGACGAAATTGGAGCCGACATAGCAGTCAACCTCCAAATCTGGTATTATGGATACCAGAACGTCCTTTTTGATCCCGCTCAACTCGAACGGAAGCTCTACGTGTCCTGTTACGCGGAGCAAATTATTACCAGCACCTCTGGCTCCTGCACCAGAGGCTGGTCGGAACGTACGTCCCCATTCTGTTGCTAACTGTAACCCGAGCGATCCCATCACTGTTCTCGATGCTCCGGTATCATACAGCGCGCGAATGCGGAATCTTCCGATTCCCACTTGTACCCACCAACGCAACTCGTCGGGTTGTACTGGGATCTGATTGGAGCTGAGTTCGAGCTCCTTCACGGAAGTGTTCCTTTGCTCGACTTTCACTTCGTCTGAGCATTGCTCGGCTTTGACCTGGCTAGCGGTCACAACCAGGTCAGTTGATCGCTCTACCTTCTAACACTTTCGGGGCCTTTTTCATGGTCTCGGCGGATTCGGACCCATTTAATCTCGCCGGTTCTCGTTTCCCGAACACTCGGGGCAAAACGAGCGGCGATATCCTAACCTACCGCAGCCCCAGCACTTAATCTGCTCGGCAGGTCCGCTGGGTTTGTGGCTCGTCTCTCCGCCACCTTCACTTTTCTTGCCGCCACCAGTTGGGGGTCTTTTTCCTTCATCTCTTGGAATTCGTCGATGTCACCGAAGTCAGCTCTTCTCACCAGCTTCTGAATTTCCGGCCTTAAATTCCTGTGCAGCATGTCGAGCTGCATTTCTTGGCTCGGAATTGGCTCCATCTTCCTGATTATTACCAGGAGGCAAGTTATGAAATCTCTCGATAATTCATCTTCTCCTTGCGTCCTGGCTGTCGCATCGGCTAGTAACCGCTGTTGGTAACCCCTTCCGGTTCCATACCAACGACGAGCTGCTGAACGAAAGTCTGACCATGTGTTCCATCTGTGTTTCTCTACTTGGAACTACATGGCTGCTACTCCTTTCAAGAGTTCAGGCAGGGCTTGAAACACCTCACTTTCCGTCAGATTAGTAGATCCACAACATGCTTCTACTTTTTCGAGAAAAACTTCTATACTCTGACCTCTTTCACCGGAGAAAGACACGTTCCATTTTCGGACGGTGACTCCGACGTCAACAATGGGGAAGGTTCGCCTTCTTAACGACGAATCGTCGACTCCACTGGCGCCGAGGTTCTCGGAGGTTTCATTCCTCGAGAATCCTCCCCCCTCCCCCCAGGTTCTGCCATGGTTACCCAACAGTGGCTCGGTCCTGTCACCTAAATGCGCCTGGGGGGTCGATGCTCCGTCTCGATGCGGATCGACGGGGTACTGACACGTGTATGTGTCTTGTAGGCGCACGTGTTCCTTCCGTTGTCTGGTCCGGTCGTCTTCCATCCTGGTGCTAGATGCTGCTTCTTGCGTTGCGCAGGTTGCACGCAAGGTTTTGTTTTCCTACATCATGTTACCGCAGAACTCTAAAAATGCTTCTGGCACCAGAAACTTCATGCCGGATGCGGATGTCATCGCTGCCATCGGCTCAGAAAACTGTGCCAGCGTCGTGTCGTCTACCACAGAACTCTGGTTTACTAAATTCCCAGAGTCCTGTTGACTCGGTATTTCTGTGGATTGTCAGACTGTTAGTTCTTTTTCTGTCCTTTGTGGCGGCGCGGTTTCTTTTATTGCCAACCTTGTTGCCTCAAGGTTGGCCCTTGTCGTATTGTCCTCTGCCAGCATGGTTAACGGGTGTGGTTCGTCCATAGATTCACCCGTTATGTTCTCCTATGCTGGTGGAAGTCTTCGGTGCTGTGTTCTTGAATGAACCTGGTCCGGAGGTTTTCTCTCTTTATGAGCAGGGAATATTCATCCTGCCCTTCTTCCATTTGAAAATCCTCCGGTTCGTATATTCCAAGCAGCCACTGCGACATCCTGTTCATCTTTATAAATTTGGAGCCGCTGGTTTTTAAATTCAGTGTCTGTAGATGATCGTCTACTTCTTTTGCCGTCAAACATTGGCACCAATTTCCGATGGCTTCCTCTATATTCTGCGCCATTTTGAATTCTTGTTTCGCTTGTAGTCTTCTTTGCACGCGCTTGAATGTGTATTTCAGAGTGTGGTTGTATGTGCGGTTTCTATTTAAGGGATCGTTCCCTAAGGCGCACCTCTTAATTTACATATAAATAAATAAATAAATATATATAAATAATTGTTAGAATACGTGTACATTTATGTCAGCGTGCGAAATAGAGAGCGCATGCGTGGCGCCATCACGCGAGCATAGCTGGAGAGCTAGCGAGAGCGAGCGGCCGAAGCGGGCACTCACTCGTTCGCCGTCCTCTGCCGAGAGCAGTTGTAATCAGAGAGAGAGAGCTGTACTGTAATTGAATAAAACGTTGTTGCTGTTAACCAGAGTGGGTTATTTGAAGAACCCTGCCTTCCACATCCTAAATTAACATGGTAGCAGTGTGTCTGGTTTATTTTTAGTGCGGTACTGTTTCTCTTTACGAGAGCAGTAACACACTTTAAATTCCACGAAAAGGAAAAGTGATTTTAAGTTTAGCGCATGGTAAGCGCAAGAACAAAGGAAAACACATGAGTGTAAAAGAAGAACCAAAAGTAAAAATTGAAAAGTCAAGTGAAACTGAAAGTGAAGAAAAATTTTACAATATTGAAAATAAGGAAGTTAAAAAGGAAATTCCTGTTGAAAGCGAGATGGCATCGGAGAACAAAGGATTCACGTTACAAGTATTTGATGGGACACACTATGATAAATGGAAGTACAAGTTAAAATTATTCTTGAAATTTAAAGAGTGCAGTGAAGTTATCGAAAATGATGAAAGACCGGAAGCAATAACAGAAGTTGAGTGGAAAAAGAAAGAGATAAAAGCTAAAAACTATATAGTGAACAGCATGACAAATACACAACTAGAATTAATTATTTCAGAAGAAACAGCAAAGAAAATGGTTGCTAAGTTGGATGAAAATTACTTAGTTAAAAGTAGTGCTGTGAAATTATTGTGTAAAAGAAGACTGCTCGATTTGAAAATGGGAGAAAGTGAGAACCCGACAGACTTTTATAATAACTTTGAAAAATTAATGAACGAATTAAAAATGCTGGAGAAAATGTGACGAAAGAAGATAAATTGAATTACTTCTTATTAACGCTACCAGAAAGTATGTCACACATGGTTGATATTGTGGACGCATTAGCTGAAAAGGACAAAACAGTGGAATTTGTGAAGTCAAAATTGGAATTCGAATTTAAGAAAAAACATGGTGAAAGTGAGAATTCGAGATCAAACGCGTTTACGTTTGAGAAAAGAAGAGAGGATAAAAGGACATGTTATGTATGTGGTGGTGTAGGACACATACAATACGATTGCCCGACGAAAAACAATTCCGGGAATCGCGCGCCACAGCAAGGAGGCGGCAGAGGAAGCCGTGCGCCACAGAGAGGAGGGGGCAACGGCAGAGGCTACACACAGCAGCGAGGAACGAGTTCCAACCGGCGTGGAAGGAGCGGATACCGACAGCATGGCCGAGGCGCGAGAGGCAGTGACAACAACAGCAGCGGTCATCAAAATACCGAGAAGAGCGAAGTGTTGAGCACTTCAGTAGAAATAATGTCTGCGAATAAAAGTAACGGTAAAGTAAACGAAAATAAGGTAGATTGGATTTTAGATAGCGGTTGTACAGACCACGTGATAAATAACGAAAATTATTTTAATGATGCAATTGTATTGAAAGAACCGATTAATGTAAAAGTAGGAGACGATAGAATTTTGAAAGCAACAAAAGTAGGTCATGTAAAAAGTAAATTCAAAACGTTTAATGAAGAGATAGATATAGAATTAGAAAATGTATTTTACGTAAAAGATATGGACAGAAATTTAATGAGTTTTGCTAAAGTAACTGATAAATGTAAAGTGGTATGTATCGGTGATAGTGCTAAAATTTATAATAAAAATAATAAATTAATTGCGATAGCTGGGAAAAAAGATAGATAGTAATGAGTCTAGTTTTTGGGTAGAAGCTATGAACAAAGAAATGAATAGTTTAGAGAAAAATAAAACATGGGTATTAGTTGAAAAACCAAAGAATGAAAAGATATTAGATTTAAAATGGATTTATACTAAAAAAGGTGAAAATATATATAAAGCGAGAATAGTGGTAAGAGGTTACCAACAAACAGATGTATTGGATGACATTTATTCACCTGTTGCGAAAACACAAACTTTGAAAGTATTGTTATCGTATTGCTGCCAAAACGGATTGTTAATTGAGCAAATGGATGTAGAAACAGCGTTTTTAAATGGTAAAGTTAAATCAAAAGTATTTGTTAAACAGCCTGAAGGTTATGAGGATGGAACAGAAAGGGTTTGTAAATTAAATAAAGCGTTGTATGGTTTGCGAGAAAGCCCAAGAGCTTGGTATGAGTGTCTTGATAATTATTTAAGTTCTTTAGTATTTGTAAGAAGCGAACATGATTATTGTTTGTATACTTTAAGAGAAAGAGATGAGATTATATATTTAATTATATTTGTGGATGATTTGTTAATATGTTGTAAGAAAAGACAAAATTTGAATTACATAAAAGGAATGTTAGAAGAAAGATTTCAGATGAAAGATTTAGATAAAGTGAGTATGTATTTAGGTATTAATATTGAATATGATGAAAACAAAAATGAGATGTCCTTAGATCAGGAAAAGTATATTGAATCGTTAGCTAGAAAATATCAGATTGAACAAGCAAAATTGTATGAGACTCCAATGGAACAAAATTTAAAGTTAGAACCCGCTGAAGAGATAGATGAGAAAATAAAGTATAGAAATTTGATAGGAGCACTTTTGTATATTAGCTCAGGAACAAGACTAGATATAAGTTATAGCGTAAATTATTTGAGTAGATTTCAGAATTGTTATGATGAGACACATTATAAATATGCTTTAAGAATTTTAAAATATTTATATTTAACTAAAAGTTTAAAATTAAGATTTAAGAAAAACAATAATGTAGATATTCTTGAATGTCATGTAGATGCCGATTGGGCAGGAGACTGTATAGACAGAAAGTCGACAACTGGATATATTGTTAAGTTGTATGGAAATGTAATATATTGGAAATCGAGGAAACAAGGAAGTGTAACTAAGTCTTCGACAGCTGCTGAATATGTCGCACTGTCTGAAGCAGTAAGTGAAGTAATATAACTAAAAGACTTGTTAAGTGACTTTAAAGTAGAAATTAAGAAACCTGTAAATATTTATGAAGACAATTCTGGCGCTGTGAGCATTGCGAAATTTGGTAATTTTACAAAGAAATCAAAGTACATAGAAGTACATTATCATTTTGTAAATGAGAATTATGTTAATGGATTAATTGATATTGTTAAGGTCAGTACAGAGAAAAATGTTGCAGATATTTTGACAAAGGCTCTTGGACGAGTAAGGTTTGAAAACTTGAGAAGTTTATTGAATTTGATTTAAAGAATATTGTAATTGCGAGAAACATAAATGTAAGGAGGCGTGTTAGAATACATGTACATTTATGTCAGCGTGCGAAATAGAGAGCGCATGCGTGGCGCCATCACGCGAGCATAGCTGGAGAGCTAGCGAGAGCGAGCGGCCGAAGCGGGCACTCACTCGTTCGCCGTCCTCTGCCGAGAGCAGTTGTAATCAGAGAGAGAAAGCTGTACTGTAATTGAATAAAACGTTGTTGCTGTTAACCAGAGTGGGTTATTTGAAGAACCCTGCCTTCCACATCCTAAATTAACAATAATTTATAATATATTATAGTTCTACCTAACCTCCACACTCTGAATTTCACTTCGAGTTGCAGAGGGTTAGGTACCAGTCGCTCGGTTTCAAAACGCCCTGGCTGGTTTTCTTTTTAATTTGCCAGTAATTGGTGCTTCATTCCAATTTAGCACGAATTACTGGTTTGTCGCTGCTTTTCAGCTGCTTTAAAATTTTTACCCTGTAAAAAAAATTAAATGCCAGCCAGGTCACCGCGGGTTCGAATCTACCCCTCAGTTCGATTCTTTGCCTCTGGTTCGAATCCCCTGAGGGTATTGCCTATACTAGCCTTCACTAGGCTAGCAACTGGTATCGATTGAACGCTCGTCACAAATTTAGTCGAGTGTTCAATCCCCTGATGTTTCTCCTCACAAATTTTTATTATTGTTTAAACGAATTGTAATTATTGTTTAAACAAACAAAAGTTTCGCTCGCAATTTAATTTCGCCTAGGCGCACCGTATCTGACTATTTGACACGATAATCTATAAAAAAAAAAATAGCAACTTTGTAGCCTACAGCAATTTATCTTGATTTTTCTCAAAAATCTTCGAACTTCTATCCCCAGAGGGTTAGCTGTAGGTTGGTTGTTATACTTTAGTCACTTCCTAACTAAAAATCTAAAAAAAATCGGAAAAACGCAAAAAGAAATTTTTGGGATTCGAACTTGGCTCCTTCGAAGTCAAAATTTCGCAATATTCCCAAGCACACACACGTTTAAGGCGCCAGTTGTCACGGGGTGGATTTTCCGGCTACGGCACGTTTCACCTGCGTACCTTAGCGGTTCAATTCCATATCTCTCGGTTCAACTCCCTGAGATTAAGTAGCCAGATTAGGTAACAGACGCTACAACGTCGTGCAATGCTAACCTAACCTGGTGACTTACCATGCAACACGCAAGTCGACGACTTGCACGTTGTTTCTCACCAGTGAGTCGAACTCTCCTCTCGTTCACTGGTTCGTGTGCCGGCTGCTCAGATGAAACGATATGTATTCCCTTACGTAACGACCGCGGAGGCGGCGGGGAAAGGGGAATGACTTTTATTTATTTATTTATTTATTTATTTAAACCAGAGTAGTACATGTTGTATTACATGTTATTGCTTACTTCAGGACATAGTTACATGTCTGAAGCAGCAAACATCCTATAGAGGTAGACATAGCTACCTGTACATAGGTCCGGTGTACTTAAAACTAAAAAAACTTAAGTAACTTATAAACTAGGCATGGAATCAAAGATTCCACTATAAATAATATATTTTGTCCACATTGATTATCTCACCCATACTGGAAGGTTAAATTTTTATTTATTTATTTATTTAATTTATTTATTTATTTATTTATTTTTTAAATTCTAGAATATATTAGTACCAATCCAAATTTTTAGCTTTTTCTTATTATAATATTTGCGATATCTAGAACTTTAAGATTTGGATTAGATTTCGGAAGACAATTAAATACTTGTATCGCTCTGACATAGTTATCTTTATCACTAACAGTTTTCGAACACTTTGGTGGTATTATAAGTTTATTTCTAGTTTTGCTAATTGATGTTAAGTATAAATTTCTAAGTTCATTATAATGATACGTTACACATTCGTAAGCAAAAATTTGTTTTAGATTCAAGCAGTTGTCTCGATTGAAAATATTTTTGTTTATAATTTTAAAATCCTATTTTGGATGTTTTGTAGTAATTTTAAGTTGTTTTTATATGCACCACCCCATGCAATATTTCCATAGCTAATGACACTATGAAAAAATGCATAATATATTATCTTAAGTGTGTCAGATTGCATATATGTTGATAACTTGTACAGTATATATATTATATATTTAGTTTTTTTTATTATATATTCAAT
Source organism: Torymus aiolomorphi (assembly GCA_036365515.1). Classification (NCBI taxonomy): domain Eukaryota; kingdom Metazoa; phylum Arthropoda; class Insecta; order Hymenoptera; family Torymidae; genus Torymus; species Torymus aiolomorphi. The sequence continues at coordinate 27,603,975 of CM070874.1, forward strand.
ATGTTTATCCCACTTTAGCCTATAATCAATAATTATACCTAGATATTTACAGTATTCAACCCTGCTCAATTTAGTACCCTGTATGCGTATGTTCATATCTTCGGGAACACTATCACAATAGTTACCAGAAGTTATGTACTGTAACGGGTGCAGGCAATAAAGGCGAAACAGCCGCGTGTACCGCGCCGCGAGGTTTGAATCGCGCGCGCTTGCACGTACAGCGGCTCGCTGCGCGCCAAGCGGGACGCGCGGGAGGCGAAGCAAGAAGAAGAAGAAGACGCCGCCGTGGCGCTCCGAAGGAACGCCGCGGCCATTGATGGGCAGTCTAGTCCTGTAGCGCAACAGGTGCGCACGTGTTCTCCCGCCATATACGAGTGCTGTGCTTCGGAGTGCCCCGCCAGTGCCGCATCCCGCCCTGCGGAACAGCCCTTGCGCCTCCGATCCGCCGCCAGCCCCGCAGCGACGCATCACCGGCTGCCTCGCCGGCCGGGCCACTCCGCCACCCAGAAAGCGAGAGCGCGGGAGCGTGAGAGAGAGAGAGAGAGAGAGAGGTAGACTTCGAGCGACGCGCTGGCCAGCGCTAAAGTAAGTGTGCGCTTCATTTGTATTTTTGCCGCGTAGGTTTTGCGTGCGAGCGGCCACGCGTAAGAAGTGTTACGCGGCTATCCGACGCCGCCTGCGTAGAGGCAAGCGGCCTCGTGTGCGAGAGCGCGGCGGCCATTTTGTGGCGTCTCGCGGCGCGGTGACGCCGGCCGTGCGACCGGCCGGCTCCGCGTAAGTCTCGGCCTGCGCGTTCGTTTTTGTAGGAGATGTTCGGGCTTCGCGCCCCTTAGCGCGATTCCGTTTGACCAATAAACTTTATTTATTTTACTTTTTCATTATTCGTGTCGAGTCTGTCATTTCGCGAGTAACCGTTCCCTATCCCCCCGAATACCGCCCTCTACCTTTTCAGCAGCTGCAGCTAGTCGGAGGCTTCACCTCCTAGAGGAGCAACGTCAACGGGGAAATTGTAAGTGAAAGTCGCTCAGGTTAACCTGAGCGACGTTGTACGGGAACACCGGCGAGAGTAGGTCAGGCTAGTGCATATCTAGCCGCCGGTGGATTGTGCGCCGAAGTCAGCGGCAGCGGCAGAGCGCAGCGCCGGGTCTAGTAGAAGGCGGCCTAAGCTTTCTACAGCGAAAGCCGGGCGCGCTTGTTCTGAGCCTGCGCCAACGCGCTCCGGCCGGCCGACGGGTCCGTCTACAACGGCGCGCTGCTCTGGGCGTAGTAGACGCCCGTTTATCGCCTGGCGCATCCCAGAGAGGGATTAATACCCTCTTTTAAATTCACCCCGTTACAGTACACAGTTTTCTTTATATTTAGTGATAGTTTGTTAAGTGCTAGCCAGATATTTATATCTTCTAAGTACTTGTTCATTTTATTTTCAACTTTCTCCCAGTTATCATCTGTTGAAATAATAGCTGTATCATCCGCATATGAGATGGTACTATCTGTTCTGTTTGTTAGTAAATCGTTTACGTAAATTATGAATAAGAGTGGCCCTAGTATAGTACCTTGCGCACGACTAGGTCGCAAAATAAAAACCCGAGCAGTTAAAGTTAATAATAAAAGGCTATGATTTATTAAATAAAAGAAGATGTGGTTTGATAATAGATCAGAAATATAAAAGAATTGAATTTTGATTCGCGTATTCCCTATCTAAACGGTGCGCCAGCACGTTACCTCTGACGTCAGCTGCCTCGAAGACTGACGTCACGCTCGCGGTAATTTACGCCGCGCACGTGAGGTATAATACGCCTCACGTGTGCGGTACTCTACGCGCGCGCTCACCGAGTAAAGCGATGAAGTGTGAGAGCAGTCGCGATCGCCGCGCGACGCACACACGTATAAGTGAGAGAGAGAGGGTAGACGGCGGGTTTACACGTGTGCGCACCTGTTGTGCGCACTCACCGGCTTTGAAAAAGCCGGTGGTGTGACCTCGCGTTCAACCTTGATGAAGTGCGAGACCGCTGCCTACACTCTCTCCTCGCACTTGCTCTCACCGCACGAGAACGCCTACTCGAAGCCGATGTCCAGGTGCGACGAGCCTGGGCAAGCGGTTACGCGGAGCTAATACGCGGCGCGGAACAATGCGTGCACGCTTACCTTTGATGCGGTTTAACTACGGCTCAGTAATGTGATCAGTCTTGGACGCGTCGTATCTTACTCCCTGGAAAATATTGAGACCTCGATGTTACTGTGGAGTGGACACGAGAAGTGCTACTGCTTCCTCGAAACAACCTAGTAGTTTGAGTGCGGCAGGTGATACTAGCCTGTCGCACTTGCACTTTACGCTTTAACGCGCGAAAACCGCCGAAGTACTTCGATACACGATTTCCGAAAATCACGAGCAAAACTCTCGTGATTCGCGCTCTGACACGGTACTTCTCGTCAGAAAAAACGGACGAGTCTTCTTTTAATAAAGGGCGAAAAGAAGGGGAGCAAAAAGGAGAACTATAAGATGACTGTTCCCTCTCGCCGGGGTCTGCTAGTCATCACGTCGATACAGCTCAGATTCTGCATCGACGCGCCATCTCGCGTTTGCGCGCATGAGTTACTTCGACTACGAATTATACGCGACGTCGATACGGCGGGCCGTGACAGTACGTAAATCTTTAAAGGAAGTAGCGCCTTTTATACGACTTAATATTAATTTTAAAGCGAATCTTTCAGAATCTTTTGGAGATACTATATTTAAACGTCCAATAGCATAATGTTTTTGTTCACGTTCACGTTTTACCCAAACTTTTTTTGCGTTAAATATATAATAATGCGGTATATTAACGTATTTTATTTTATTTGCAAATTTATCATTTTTATTCAAGTCAAACCACGCTGTTAAAGTTGTTTTCCAATTATCAAGAGCATCTATTTCATAATTTTCTTCAAAAACAATTTTTTGTTGATTTTTTGTATGAACTGCTAAACGGATAACAGTATGACTCCTTCCACATAAGGGAAATTTTTGTAACCGCCATGCTGCTTCCATTGGGCTCAAGTACCGGCCATCAATATATTCAGTAATTTCATCATATATTCCATTTCTTTTGTCATCATTTTTTTTTTAATGTACAAAAAGCTCTATCACTAACTTTATGTATATAATCAAAAATATATTTGATGCTTTGAATTAAAGCACAATATTCAACATTAATATGACATTTATATTTTTCTAATAAAAATTTATTGTAAGGAACTACCATTGAATTATCTACTGGAATAATTTTTTTACTTCTTTGAAGTCGATATGTGTAATAATTAGAAGAATTATTTGTTCGTTTATATTGAGGATAACCATTTTTTTTAAATGTTGTTGACGATTGAAAAGGTTTAGGAAAATTTTTTTTACAAACATCTTTACATTTATCGTAACACGGAGAATTTTCACTATTTGGTCCATGTAACATATGTTTTAAAACTAATTTTTGTAATTTTTTATCATTATTAGAAGGTATCTCAGCAGAAATCTGATTATTAATAGCTTCTGGTGTCATTAATTTATTTTTATGATCTAATGTTACTACAAGATGTGCATACGGTAATCCTCTTTTCTGAAATTCAATAGTATACACATAAGATAAAGCATTTCCAAAAATTTGATGGTTTCTATATCATTAAGTAAACACTTAAATTTTGTATAAAATAATCTAACTGCAATATTTAGTATATCATTGGGCATAGTTCCGATAGGAAATGTCGTTAATACATTTTTTAATTCTTTCCACTTAGGCTTACACGTCATAGTTATAAATAAATCAGGTCGACCAATATTTCTTACTATTGCCATTGCATCTTGATAATGTTGCTGCATATATCTAGAACTACCTATGTAAGTTGCTGGCAGTACAAAAATATTTCCTAGTCTTTCTTTTTTTTCAAAATTTTCTGATATATTTAATACACTATTTATAACATGATCCCTCAAACCTTGATAACATTCAGTACGTAATTTTTTTTTGTTTCTGCCTAAAATAATTCATTCTATTGTTTTCTATCATAATATAGGCATGTAAAAAGAATAGTTGGGTTAGTCTCCCTCCAAATAAAAGTGGATTGAAATTTTCTGAATTTCGTCTGTAAACTAATCTATAAGAATAGTGCTGTAATATTGTTAGAAGGTTTTCTTTTGAATCATATGGTTTTTTAGTATAACCAATACTCCAGCCTAAATCTCCTGAAGGAAAAAATAATGGAAATACCATTGGGTCAACATGATGTGATAATTTACTTAAATATGTGTATTCTTTTTCATTAGAATTATTTTTCGGATAAACGCATAGATCATAATTATGAGGGATTCCTGATTTGGAAATAATTATAGCTGCACATTCCGACGTTAATGGTTTAGTATAATTATTATTCTTACGAACAAAATATAATTTATAATTTGAAAGTTTCTCTGTATTAGTTATTTCGTGTAAATATTTATACTGTTTAGCATAAGGATTACTATTTAAAACTTCAGTAAATAATTTTAAATGTTCTTGAGTTAAATCTTTATGACTCTTTATTTTCATTTCAATTGCAGTATTGTCATCATATATATATATATATATATATATATATATATATATATATATATATATATATATATATATATATATATATATATATATATATATATATATATATATATATATATATATATATATATATATATATATATATATATATATATATATATATATATATATATATATATATATATATATATATATCATTGACCACACGAAGGTTCTGCACTTTTCTTGGTAATAAAGTATTTGGCGTTATATGACAAACTTGTCTTTGAATTTTTAAATTATAAATAGCTTTTTTCTTTTCGTCTTTTACGTTTGCACTAAATGTAGCAAAGCAAAATAAGTTATTATAATATCTGATTAAAGATCGAAAATTGTTATCATATAATAATAGATTCTTTAGTGTTTTATTATATATACTTAGCGGAGATAAAATTATTTTACCCTTACTACAACAAATTGATTTATTATTTTCTTCTTCCCAATATACTGCCGAACAAAATTTAGAAACATGACTCATATTACCAAAATATGATTCATACTCTAAATTTTTATTTTTACTACATTTCTGTTTATTTACTTTTAACGTAGAAAAGGATGATGACTCGAGATGTTCGAGGACGAGCTCGGCAACACCTCTCCTACATTATATATATATATATATATATATATATATATATATATATATATATATATATATATATATATATATATATATATATATATATATATATATATATATATATATATATATATATATATATATATATATATATATATATATATATAAGAGAAAGAGAGAAGGAGAGAGAAATGTGAGAGGGGGAGAGAAAGAACTAACGAGGGCACTCAATCCGTGTCTCGCCGTTTTCTCATGCTCTGTTTGCAGTTGCTGCAATTTTCTTTGGGAAGAAAAAATACGGATAGCTTTAGACTTGTAATTGAACTGTCAAATGAATGCGCATACGCCGCGCTACGCTCGCGTGAGTTTGGCGTTATCCTTGATTTGAATAATTCAGAAGTTTCCTTTCAAAAAGTTGCTCTGTAATTAATTGGTCTCGTTATTTGCGGAGAAAAGGCGCGCATTATAATAAATGCGCGAACGCGCTTCTTGCGCTGATGGCAGGAGGGTGGCATAGTTTGTTTTTAGAAAGCAGCCTGTTATTTGTGTATCGAGGTGAAGAACTGACAACGGAGCGATGCAAAAGTTGTCGACAGAAGTGTCTTCTGCATCACAGATAGTTGTCATTAGAGGGACAATGCGGTGGGACAATGCGGAGGGACGCAAAGGGATGCGGAGGGACGCGGTGGGATGCGGAGGGACGTGGTGGGATGCGGAGGGACGCAGAGGGACGCGGAGGGACATGCGAATGGACACGGAGGGACGCGGAGCGCTGCGAAGGGACGCGGAGAGACGTGGAGGGACGTGGAGGGACGCGGAGAGTTAACGACTCAATTCAGCTTACAACTATATAGTATAGTAAGATATATTGGGTACTTGAATTAATTTCCGCCCTTTTCGTATAGATGTCGTAAGTAGTATTATTTCAACATCATATACACAGTTGGTTACGCACATGAAAGTACTATCTATAACCTCGAAAATTTAATAGGTATCATTAATCCAAGGTGTATAAAACATTGTTTTTTATTTCATCGAAAATGTCAAATTTTTTGCCTACAAAGCAACACTTGTGGGAAGTGCTACTTTTTGCTTTAATTTGAAGAAATCTGCTGCTGAAAGTTATCATTTACTTGTAGAGGCTTACGGTGAACATGCTCTGTCTGAAACCACTTGTAAAGAATGGTTTAGACGATTTAAAAGTGGTGTTTTTGATGTCAGGGACAAAGAACGCCCTGGTCAGCCCAAAAAGTTTGAAGACGAAGAGTTGGAAGCATTACTGGATCAAGATCCATCTTTAACCTATTAATGCGCAAAACGCTAAATTTGTACATGAAACTTCGAGCCCACTGTGCTGTTAGAAAAACAAATCCGTTTTTTTTCAAAATCCTACATAAGTGGTTTTCGGGAATGCTCTTTCAGAATCTGGCACTTATTTTGTAAAAAAAATCAAAATCATTATTTTTTTTGCATTTAAAAAAAAAGTCACGAATTTTTAACGTTTTTTTTTAAATCAATTTTTACTAACGTTGCTGCATTCAAATAAACAAATTATTACCAGAAATCGCGTCCTTGATGTCTGAGGTTTTCAAAACCCTGGTTGATAACTTTTTTTTCCCGCTTAGTTTTTCCAAAATGGCGGTTTTTGTGAAACAGCATGACCTTAAACTTCATGATTTTTTTCTTGACAGCTTTGAACCTTACGAAAAAAAGTTATAGAACAAAAAATGTTTAGAATCATCCAAAAAACATGTGTGAATTTTTTTAAAAATTTTTGAGCGATTTTAGAATTTTTCAAAAATAGGCCATTTTGAAAAATTTGAAATTCACTCAAAAACTTCTGGAAAAATTTATAAATATTCTTTAGATGATTCTGAGCACTTTTTGTTCTATAACTTCTTTTCGTAAAGCTAATGCTTTTCAATAAAAAAATTATTAAAGTATTTTTCGGTTTGATAACAGTATAATCGCCACTTTGCCACCAGACGTATATAATATGATATAGCGTTGCCCAGTTATCACCACGAGGAGGTAGACGATAACAGATAATAGATTTTTTTTGTTTTTTTTGTTTTTTTTTATTTTTTTTTTATTTTTTTTATTATTTTTTAATTTTTTTTTCTTTTTAGAATGTTGTTTTCTATTTTGGGTATTTTTATATGAAGCATACAACGTTGTATAATTTGCAGTAATGAAATAACGATTATGCCCTGTCTTCAAACCATTGTAACTTTTTATTCATTACGTAATAAATACTTTGATAATTTTTTTATTGAAAAGCATCAGCTTTACGAAAAAAAGTTATAGAACAAAAAGTGCTTGGAATCATCTAGAGAATATTTATAAATTTTTCCAGAAGTTTTTGAGTGAATTTCAAATTTTTTAAAATGGCCATTTTTGAAAAATTCTAAAATGGGTCAAAAATTTTTGAAAAAATTCATACATGTTTTCTGGACGATTCTAAACATTTTTTGTTATATAAATTTTTTTCGTAAGGTTCAAAGCTGTGAAGAAAAAAAATCATGAAGTTTAAGGTCATGATGTTTCACAAAAATCGCCATTTTGGAAAAACTAAGGGGGAAAAAAAAGATCTCAACCAGGGTTTTGAAAACCTCAGACGTCGAGAACACGATTTCTGGCAATAATTTGCTTATTTGAATGCAGCAACGTTAGTAAAAATTGATTTAAAAAAAAAAACGTTAAAAATTCGTGACTTTTTTTTTTAAAATGCAAAAAAAAATAATGATTTTGATTGTTTTTTACAAAATAAGTCCCGGATTCTGAAAGAGCATCCCCGAAAACCTCCTATATAGGATTTTGGACAAAAATGGATTCGTTTTTCTAACAGCACAGTGGGCTCGAAGTTTCATGTCCAAATTTAGGGTTTTGCGCATTAATGGGTTAACACCGAAAAACTTGGCACAATCATTAAGTGTTGACCAATCAACCGTTAGTAAACGGTTAAAGTCAATAAGATATATTCATAAGCAAGGAAATTGGGTACTACACTTATTGAAAGAAAAAGACGTGGAAAGACGTTCAATGATCTGCGAAATCCTTCTTCAAAGACACAAAAGAAAAGAATTTTTGCATCGAATAGTGATTGGCGACAAAAAGTGGATTTATTTTAACAATCCTCAACGCAAAAAAGTGTGTACTAAACCTGGCGAATTATTACCATGAACGTCAACATCAACGCCAAAGCGTGACATCCATAGTTCAAAGGTTATGCTCTGCATTTGGTGGGATCAGAAAGGTGTCGTCTACTATGAACTTCTAAAACCGGGTGAAACAGTCACTGGCGAACGATATCGAGAATAATTGATGAGTTTGAGCCGAGCTTTGAAAGAAAAACGACCAGAATGGGCTAGAAGACATGATAAAGTGATTTTCCTGCATGACAATGCTCGGCTGCATGTTCCTAACTCCGTTAAGGAAACATTGGAAGCACTTTATTGGGATGTCTTACCACACCCGCCGTATTCACCAGATATTGCGCCTACAGATTATCACTTATTTAAATCGATCGCACATAGCCTTGCTGATGAGCACTTCCCATCTTACGAAGATATCGAAAAATGGCTTAACAAATGGATTCAGTCCAAAGACGAGGGCTTCTTTCGTGATGGCATTCATGCTTTACCCAACAGATGGGGAATGGTGATAGCTAACGATGGACAGTACTTTGAATGACATGTAATTAATTATTTAATAAAAAATAAATATTCCTTTTCTTCGCAAAAAAGGCGGAAATTAATTCAAGTACCCAATATATATATATAATTATATATATATATATATATATATATATATATATATATATATATATATATATATATATATATATATATATCGCGTCACGGCCTGCCGTACCGACGCACAGTGTTCTATTTTGAAAAAAAATGGACAAAATGAAATATCTCGCGAACGGATATCGATAGCCGGATGAATCCAACTGCATTTTAAAGTTGAAGTAATGTACAATAAAGGAAAAATAGTCCAGTACTGATCATTTGACCCTTTGACCTTAGAAATGAAAAATGAAAGTCGAATAAATAACGAATTTTCGGCTTTTTCATTGTAGACTTTGTGGCTATCAATTTTTTCGATCAAAAAAATATGTACTCCTGTAGTGTTTGATGCAAGGAATCCGAATTTGATGTCAGAAAATATATTCATATATGCACCTACAAATTTGTGTACTTGTATTTATGTACCCATGTATTTTGATTCGCTGAATCCGAATTTGAAGTCGAAATTACTCAATAATGCTCCATTTTTTCAGGGTGAATTTTTCGTAGTTTTTATGGAGTTTTTAGATTTAAAAATAAATTGGTGTGCGATAGGACAATTCTGATATCAAATTCGGATTCCTTGCATCAAACACTACAGGAGTACATATTTTTTTTATCTAAAAAATTGATAGCCAGAAAGTCTACAATGAAAAAGCCGAAAATACGTTATTTATTCGACTTTCATTTTTCATTTCCAAGGTCACAGGGTCAAATGATCAGTACTGGACTATTTTTCCTTTATTGTACATTACTTCAACTTTAAAATGCAGTTGGATTCATCCGGCTATCGATATCTGTTCGCGAGATATTTCATTTTGTCCATTTTTTTTCAAAATAGAACACTGTGCGACGTCGAGTATAAGCCGTAGTTCAAGTAACTCATGCGCGCGAACGCGAGATGGCGCGTCGATGCAGAATCTGAGCTGCATCGACGTGATGACTAGCGGACTGCGGCGAGCCGGCGACGGCCATCTTATAGTTCGCTACGGTATTCTGCAACCGCTTTTCGTTTCGCTCCACCTTGTTTCGCCTATTATTAAAAGAAGACTCGTTCGTTCTTTTGAAAAGAAGTACCGTGTCAGAGCGCGAATCACGAGAGTTTTGCTCGTGATATACAAAAATAGTGTATTGAAGTACTTCTGCGGTTTTCGCGCGTTAAAGTGCAAAGTTCAAGTGCGACAGGCTAGTATCACCTGCCGCACTCAAACCACTTAGTGTCTGGAGGAAATAATAGCACTTTTCGTGTCCGCTCCCCCGCAGCACCAAGATTTTTATACCACTCAGGAAGTAAGACCAGACACGTCCGAGACCGATCAACTACTTGAGCCGTTACTAAATTGGGTAAAAGGTAAGCGTGCACGCATTCTTCCGCGCCTCGTATTAGCTCTGCGTAACCGCTTGTCCAGGCTCGTCGTACCTGGACATCGGCTTCGAGTAGGCGTTCTCGTGCGGTGAGAGCAAGTGCGAGGAGAGAGTGTAGGCATCGGGCTCGCACTTCATCAAGGTTAAACGCGAGGTCAAACCACCGGCTTTTTCAAAGCCGGTGAGTGCGCACAACAGGTGCGCACACGTGTAAACACGCTGTCTGCGCTGTCTCTCACACTTATACGTGTGTGCGTCACGCGGCGATCGTGACTGCTCTCACACTTCGTCGTTTTACTCGGTGAGCGCGCGCGTAGAGTACCGCACACGTAAGGCGTATTATACCTCACGTGCGCGGCGTAAATTACCGCGAGCGTGACGTCAGTCTCCGAGGCAGCTGACGTCAGAGGTAACGTGCTGGTGCACCGTTTAGATAGGGAATACGCAAATCTAAATTCATTTCTTTTATATTTCTGATCCATTATCACACCACAACTTCTTTTATTTAATAAACAATAGTCTTTTATTATTAACATTTAACCTCTCGAGTTATTATTTCGCGACCTAGTCATTCCCCGTTCCCCGCCGCCTCCGCGGTAGTTACGTAAGAGAAAACGTATCGTTTCATCCGAGCAGCCGGCACACGAACCAGTGAACGAGAGGAGAGTTCGAGTCACTGGTGAGAAACAAAGCGCAAATCTTCGACTTGCGTGTTGTACGGTAAGTAACCAGATTAGGTGAACATTGCACGACGTTGTAGCGTCCGTTGCATAATCTGGCTATTACATCTCCGGGAGTTGAACCGAGAGATATGGAATTGAACCGCTAAGGTACGCAGGTGAAATGTGCCTTAGCCCAAAAATCCACCCTGTGACATATATATATATATATATATATATATATATATATATATATATATATATATATATATATATATATATATATATATATATATATATATATATATATATGTATATATATATTTCGGAAACCGGTACTTTTGAGGATCTATAGTTTTTTTCTCCAGAGTTCGTATATGCTTGACTAAAGAAATAACTCCCTCTCTGCGTTGAAGGTATTAATATAAATCCTCAAAAGTACCATTTCATACCGAAGAAATTTTGAGGATGTCCTCAAAAGTCCGAAAAATCCTCAAAGTATCGAATCCGTGCTGACATAGATCCTCAAAAGCTGCATTTGATATATATATATATATATGTGTATATATATATGTATATTATACAAACATAGTTTATTTTTTATTTAATAGGCCCTACCAGTGGTCTGTAAGCCCATTTGATCCAAAGATATTGAGATTTTAAAATTTGTATCATGCCGTAAACTACAGACTAACCATTTGATATTTTTTAATGGGATACGGGCCAAAATCTTTGATTTTTATATCTCCTTTGACTGAAGCTATTCGCATTCCTTAATTTTTCCAATTAATATTTTTAAAGTCAAAAAATTGATTTAAAATCCACCATTTGGAAGGAATTTTTAAAAAATGGCTAATTTTAACTCAAATTTTTAACTTTAAAAATATTCATTGGAAAAATTAAGGGATGCAAACAGCTTCAGTGAAATGAAATAAAAAAATCGAAGATTTTGGTCATTATCCCATTAAAAAATATCAAATGGTTTATTTTTTAACTGTAGTACCCCCTTAAATAAGTAAAATTCATTAAATGTAAGTAGTACACACAGCACTCGTGCTAGAGCCCTCTCTACTGTCGGCTCTTTCCTAAATCTATGCTTTTTATTTCCTATGCTCTCCTCTATTAACCATATTTGAGATCTATTTGCCTTTATTTTTAAGTTATAACGAAATTTGAGAACATGGAATTTCCAAAATTGGTTTGTTGCATCATGTACCGAGAATTAACAACACGTTAACAAAATGAAGTAGCAGAATACATTAACAAATCCATTTCCGTTATGAATTACGTTATGATTTATTTTACATAATTATCGCAGTCGATTCAAGATATTGGAATTACATTAAAGGCGCCCGTTGCGCGCCCAACATTCTAGTAGCTAAAAAAACTAAATTTATATAACTGCAAATATCTCTAAATAACAGTAAATAACTAAATAACTGTAAATAACTGAAAATAACTGTAACTAACTGTAAATAACTGTAAATAACAGCAAAGAACTGTAAATGATTGTTAATAACTGTTGTTAGTACTTTCTTTTCTACAATTATTAATTCACAAAAGTGTAAATAACTTTAAGTAATTGTAAATATCTGTGAATAACTGTAAGTAACTGTGGTATAACTGAAAATAACCATTATTTACGTCTCAAAGCAAACAATTATTTTCAGTTATTTTCAGTTATTTTCAGTTATTTTCAGTTATTTTCAGTTATTTTCAGTTATTTACAGTTATTCACAAAATCGATTTCCACTAGGATAGTAGAATATTCTAAAACTTAAGGAGGCCAACTTCTTATTTCACATATTTTAAAGCATTTGTTTCTATACAGCCTTCGAACTGTGAACTTTACTCGGCTGATAACAGTTTACGTGTAGCATCTCTTAACCTCTTAGATATCAAATTGTATGGGGGCACATTTACCTCTCTTATATAATAATTGTACCATACCTTAAGTTATATATGTATGGTTTATATACATTTATACATAACACACTTTATTAGAGTTAATTGAAGTTCGGTAATTTTTGTTGTAGTTAAAATTATACCTGCGTCTGTGGCCATATCGTCAACAACAAGATTTAATCATCAGCTGCTGTTTTCTGTCATCTCATTCCTGTTCCTGTTGTGCCAGATTCATCAGATGGTTCCTCTATAAACGTCAATTATTATAAGCTACTAACACGTAATGATTTCACTGTAAAGAAAATAACAATAATTTAGTATTATCCAACATAAATTACCTTTATTATTTCTCATGACCCTTCATTCATAATATAGCTGATGTCAGAGGTTATGAAATATATCATATTAATGAAAAAATGGAGATTTTAATTTATTATCAAACCCATGTCAATAATAAAAAATTACACGAATGGATCAAGAACATCCAACATTAAAATTTATTGCTTATGCTTGAGCAATGATTATGAATCTTAAAGAACACTGATAAACTGCTTATGTTTAAAATATTTTTTTATAACTGAGTGCGTAAAACTCGACTTTAGATGCCTGTTTAGCGTGCGTAAAGTATCCCCTTTTTCCACTAGTGCCTAAAGTGAGTTCTTTACGCACTCAGTGCGTAAAGTGACCCTACTGAAAAATCTCACGTGAGATCTCAGGTGAGAACTCACATGAGATCTTACGTGAGATCTCATATGAGTTCTTACCTGAGATCTCACGTGAGATTTTTCAGTAGGGGAGTTCTTCACGCACTCAGTGCATAAAGTATTCACTTTATGCACTCGTGAAAGAAATCCGGATACTTTACGCACGCTGAACAGGCATTTAACGTAGAGTTTTACGCGTTCAGTCATAAAAAATAGTAAACGGAACACGTGCGAAAGCCAGTAATCTTTGCACGAGTATTGTTTGTCACCCGAGCGAAGCTGTGCAAAAATGACTCGTTTTGCGCACTAGTTGCGTAATGTACTATTTTGTAACTCCGTATAAAAAGTTTGGCCTTCGATGTCTACCAAGGTGCGTGAAGTACGCCATTGACGCATCCAGTGCAAGAAGTGAAATTCTTATAAAAAAATTGAAAAATTGTGTGCGTCTTGTCAAAAAATACTGTTCGATACACAAAAACATGATTTTAAACCAATATGATCTTTTTACCATCACTTCGCTCCGGAAGCAAACGATATAGAAACGTACTGGTTTGATACAGGATGCGTAAAGTTGGACTTTTCGCATTTTGCAAACATTTCAAGTTTAATTGTATGCACGCTAACATACAAAATCAACCTCTCCTATTCATATAATGCTAACTCGCACGACCACTCTATAAAACTCCAATTTAAAATCGTGTGCAGTATAATTCCAACTCGAAAATCCATGCAACAAAGATAATGTCAAGTCGCGCGCCAGTGCAATATCATTCCAAGTCACACGTCAGTGCGATGTGATTACAATATGACCGAATCCATCTTAAATCAAGCAGCCATAGTATGCCTACATCGCCGATCATTTTGGAATTTAAGTATTGCTGTTCTTTTCTAAAAATGATTCGACTCGTATTTTTTCATTTTTCGGTTGCACTAAAATTGAGGATCCGAAAACGAAAAGAGCGTATGCGACAAAATTCCCGTAAAACCATTGTCCATCAGATAAAATAAAAAAACCGCTGCCAATTCATTGGCCCGTGGCTTCCTCAAACTTAATTTGCTTATTCCTTTAATTAAGTTTTAATAAAAAAATTTATAATTTTTGCAACCATTTATGAAGATTAAAAGGTATTAATTGTTAAATTATGTATAAAATATGAATAAAATAATAGGTATGATTTTTTTTTAAATTATGTGTGAAAAATAAATAAAATAATTGATTGTAATATTATCGTCAAAACCTTTTAAAATTCCTAAATAACCTTTACTTCAAATTATATTTTCTTTGTGAAATTTCACATATAGGATACTTGCCTCTAGTAGTATGCCTGTCCGTATTTGTGTGCTCTTTCTGGAATTTCCGATGTAAGAAAAAGGTTCTAAACTTAAAAATAATAAATGGCTATTACAAAACAAAAGCAGGTACATAAAATGGGCATTTAGCGCATAGCGCATGTCATTTCCATTTTCTAGTATACATTAATGCGTTCCCGAATAATTACGATTTTAAAAGAGGGCTAAAATAGTTTTAATCTCAAATATCTCTGAAATTCATAAACGAATTCTTTTACCCTAAGAACTCTTCTAATAAATAATATACAAACTCTACATCTCCACCAAATATCAAAGAAATTAAAACAATTTAATGCAGTTAATTCTCGCAAATGGCAGTCATAGTAGAAAGTTAAGTAAGTTAGGAAGCTGATGGTTCTACTGCCTAGGTAGTAATTAAATAAAAACAAAAGTTTTTAAAAAATTTATTCCGACGTTTCGGACGGTTTATTTCCGTCCCTTTTCAAGGTCTGTGAAAATACACACGAAATACAAGTTTATTAACATAAAAAAAGACACTAAAATTGATAAACACTCGCTTAACAACACTTACCAAAAAACTATATATACAAATATAAATAAGTGGACACAATAAGAGACCACTAGTCAAAGTGAGACGGCGCACGCAATTTCCCAGTATTTATCATCTCTAGAGTATGTATAGGAGGGGTAAGAACTACGAAACACTTTAGCCATAAATACACAATAAGATATGTAAACCTATAATAGTAAGCCTTGTTTATATCAACTTATTATTATTAATAAAAATTTTATAATCTGACTTCAAAAAATTAGTGTCAAATTGTCTATTCAAACTATTGCATTGGCAATGGATATGTAGCATTTCAGATAGTAATCTTTTCTGTAAATTAGGCTCTTGATCTAAAATTTTAATATTTTTGAAATCGATTTTATGATTAGTATTCGCTATATGTCCGTGTAAAACTGACTTGTCTCTCTTAAATTTACAATCGCTAACATGTTCTTTGCTTCTTACAATCAATTTTCGAGAAGTTTGTCCCACGTACGACGCATCACAATCGCAACAATTAATTTTGTATACAACTTGAGATTTTTCATTTTTATGGTATCTATCTTTTCCTAGTCTAATTATATGATTGAATTTATTGGAGATTGAATTAATCATAATTAAGTTGTAACACTTATATTTAATAAATGGGAAAACTAAAATGCTATTAAAATTTATGTTCTTAGAATTACAAGTATTTTTATTATTATTTTTAATGTGTAATATACGTTTATTGATATGTTTATTAATGAAATCCATAGGATAATCATTCTCCAATAATAAATCTCTAATTAGATTAAGATTCTTATCATGGAAGTGTGTATCAGCTAAATTAATACATTTGTCAACTAAAGAACATATTATACCAATCTTATTACTAATCGGGTGGTGAGAATTAAAATTTAGAAATCTACCAGAAAAAGTTGGTTTCCTATACCAATCCGTGGAAATTTTTTGTTCGTTATGAATAATAAGAAGATCTAGAAAACTTATTTTATTGTTGCTTGGTGTCTCGACTGTAAATTGTAAATTCTTATCAAAACTATTAAATAAATTTGCTGTATAATCTATCATATTCGCAGGAACACATACAATAATATCATCAACATATCTATAGTAAAACGGTGCAGGAAAGCAAATTTTTGATAAGGCTTGATTTTCTAAGTCTTCCATGACAATATCAGCTAAGATTGGACTTAAGGGGTTGCCCATGGCAGCTCCAAATATTTGTTTGTAAAAAGTGTGATTAAATACAAAGTAATTGTTGTGTAGGATAAACCTAAGAACATTTATGAATTCGCTACAGTTAAGTTCGCAAAGATTATACAATTGATTCCAACGTTTTTCTATTGAGTCGAAAATTAAATAATCCGCAACATTTGTAAACAAACTAACAACGTCTAAGCTGATAATGGTATATCCAGCCGGTATAACTATGTTTTCAATTTTTTGTTTTAAGTCTAAACTATTAGTAACGTGTGAATTAGGCCTTTTTAAATTGTTAAAGAGAAACTTAGCAAGCATTTTGGATAAATAATATGTAGGAGTATTAATAGCAGAGATTATCGGTCTAACAGGAAAATTGATCTTATGTATTTTAACGAGACCGTAAGCTCTGGCTATTGTACATTTATTCGAAATAGGTTGTAATTTTTGAAAAAATGTTATTTGTCTTAGGTTTTTTATAAGTGCGTCTGTGTTTTTTTCCAAAGAAGGGAGAGGATTTTTCTTAACCATACAATAACATTTAGAGTCAGATAATAAATTAATCATTTTTTCACAGTATTTTCGTTTATCAATAACAACAGTACTATTTCCTTTATCTGCTCGTGTTACTAAAAGATTATTGTCGTTCTTTAGAAATTCTTTTGTTCTTTTTAAATCGATCTTGAGCCTTTTATCGAAAAGATCTAAACTAAATTTTTTATTCTGATGTTTACTTAAAATATTCATAATCTTATTCCTTATATTCTTAGAAACCTCCATAAGAGATTTCTTATAAATAAAATATATTTAAATATATTTAATATATTTAAAAAGAACAAAAGAATTTCTAAAGAACGACAATAATCTTTTAGTAACACGAGCAGATAAAGGAAATAGTACTGTTGTTATTGATAAACGAAAATACTGTGAAAAAATGATTAATTTATTATCTGACTCTAAATATTATTGTATGGTTAAGAAAAATCCTCTCCCTTCTTTGGAAAAAAACACAGACGCACTTATAAAAAACCTAAGACAAATAACATTTTTTCAAAAATTACAACCTATTTCGAATAAATGTACAATAGCCAGAGCTTACGGTCTCGTTAAA
Source organism: Torymus aiolomorphi (assembly GCA_036365515.1). Classification (NCBI taxonomy): domain Eukaryota; kingdom Metazoa; phylum Arthropoda; class Insecta; order Hymenoptera; family Torymidae; genus Torymus; species Torymus aiolomorphi. The sequence continues at coordinate 27,621,755 of CM070874.1, forward strand.
ATACATAAGATCAATTTTCCTGTTAGACCGATAATCTCTGCTATTAACACTCCTACATATTATTTATCCAAAATGCTTGCTAAGTTTCTCTTTAACAATTTAAAAAGGCCTAATTCACACGTTACTAATAGTTTAGACTTAAAACAAAAAATTGAAAACATAGTTATACCGGCTGGATATACCATTATCAGCTTAGACGTTGTTAGTTTGTTTACAAATGTTGCGGATTATTTAATTTTCGACTCAATAGAAAAACGTTGTAATCAATTGTATAATCTTTGGGAACTTAACTGTAGCAAATTCATAAATGTTCTTAGGTTTATCCTACACAACAATTACTTTGTATTTAATCACACTTTTTACAAACAAATATTTGGAGCTGCCATGGGCAACCCCTTAAGTCCAATCTTAGCTGATATTGTCATGGAAGACTTAGAAAATCAAGCCTTATCAAAAATTTGCTTTCCTGTACCGTTTTACTATAGATATGTTGATGATATTATTGTATGTGTTCCTGCGAATATGATAGATTATACAGCAAATTTATTTAATAGTTTTGATAAGAATTTACAATTTACAGTCGAGACACCAAGCAACAATAAAATAAGTTTTCTAGATCTTCTTATTATTCATAACGAACAAAAAATTTCCACGGATTGGTATAGGAAACCAACTTTTTCTGGTAGATTTCTAAATTTTAATTCTCACCACAAAGAAGTTACAAACAATCAATGATAGCGTAAGAAAATGATTAAAAATAAGATCCATTTAATCGCTGAAAATGACGACAAATTTTTAACCATTTTCTTACGCTATCTTTCATTGCTTGTAACTTGGTGAAAAATCAATATTTTTTAATGAATCAGGACTTAAGTTTTAGCTTTTACTGCCTACTTTTATAATTCTTTAGCTCGTTTTCGTATAATAAATATTTGCAATGTGACACTCAATAGAAGAGATATCATATTTTAACGAAATAGAGGATATTTGAGATTAAATTGCTCAAATCTGAAGAAAAAGGGCCCATTGGACGAAATTGTCAGCACGAGGCTTCATTTTTAGGTACTAGAAATCGACTCTCAAATGACTCGCTAAAATCCGTTTTCCGCAGGTTAGACCCTCTCCTTGCCAATGTAGAGAGATTGATTGATTTATTGATCTTTATTAACATCTTGGGGTAAAACCCTATCTGGCGCTTATATTAAAAAAAAAAAAAAAATACAAAATAAAATATCAAAATAACGTAAAATATTATGATACAAAGATTAGTTCGATGGACGAGAACTTATATAAAAGAGGGTGGCGATGTAAAGTAGTGCTTTGCAGGAGGTAATATAGGTGGCGCATAAAATGGGGTATTTATAACGTGGTATTAATAAAACAAAATACGTGGTGTTATTATAGAAAAATGAGAAGCGATAACAATATACAATAAGATATAATAAGAAAATATAAAATAACATAGACGGAATGTAATAACGAGCAGCTACAAACTAAAGATGCGCATGAGGGGCGGCTAAAGGGAGCACAGGCCGAAAAGACGGGCGAGGTGATCTATCTTCGTCTCTGACGCGCTTGTTCCAGTCGGCCACATTGCGGGTGAAAAGCGCGTGATGCAGTGAACGCTTGAAAGGTGCGATATAGGCAGTGAAAAAATTACTGCCATATGAACCGAGTTGAGTATGATTATGGCCTCGAGGGCTAACGAATGTTTAAAGGCCTCAGTCGGCGTTGATGGCTCAAAGGGTTACGGTGGGTGACTCAAAGGGTTGGAGCGGTGAAGACCAAGATCAACATGAACCCTGCAGATAAGCAGCTCGACAAGGTATTGGTGGTAAACAAGGTGTGCAATTACTTTAAAAGCCGGACGATGAATAAAATATTCACGTCTCCTGCGGACAGAAAGCCAGCCAAGTTCAAGTATGTGGGGCATACTTTTACCTCCAATGAAAGTTATTCTTGCCACCCAAAAAGATAAATTAAAAAAAATAATAGCAGGTGTACGTAAGGTCTACGCAACCAAGGGAGTTACGAGGACGTGTAATAGTAAGAAAGTCGATTTTATAAGAGAAGTCTTTAACCCAAACGGCCAGGAGACGTAAGATCTAAAGTAAAAGTATCATAGGTAAAAAAAGAAGGCACGCACACATGAAACTGTAATCGAATCAATTATTTTAAAAAATCTGTAATCCAAAGAAACTATGGATGCGAGAATCACGCAAAAACGGGATGTAGGTTCCACGTCGAAAAGGTACGATAGTAAGATAGACGTACGATAGTAAGGGGATCGATTTTGATATAAAATAGTCTTACACCAAGGACGCGTGGTCCACTTACAATAAGAGAGTAACGAAGAAATGCGACACTAAGTGAGTCAATAATAAAAAAGTCTTAAACCCTAATACTTGACGGGCACAAAGTCCGAGTTGGAAAGGTATGTAAGCAGACGTGCGATGGTAAGCAGATGGATTATAAAAGTCTAAAACTGTACTGATAAAATACACTTCCACGCATCCCCTCCGCCGCCACTATGGGCCAAATAGCATCTTCTTAACGGAAATCTGAAATCTCCGCTAAAAATAGAGATATCAATACAATTTTTATTTAATTTCAAGCTAAGCTAATAGGGATTAAGGAAAAATTATTTAAAATGACATAATCTCTTTTTTTAGGGGTTGCAATGAGGGATAAAAGGGTGCATATTTCAAAAATCGATATTATTTATCTTTTGTTTATGGTTAATCGCAAAGAAAATAGAGGTATTAATAAAGCGATTAATGCTGCTGCTGCTGCTACTGCTGCTGCTGCGTCTTTTGATGGTGTATCCGCTGCTTGCCTTCACCGATACTTCAATCTATCCGACGCTAGGCGATCCGGGTGTGTCTATTCCTATAAGGCACTTACACGTGCTGTTAAACACTGAGTAGAGTCGCGACTTGGCCGCGTTGGTGGGGAGGCCTCTGTGGTGGGGAGCGACTGTGGAGTGCTAGCGCCTGATAGCAGAGCTCTCCGAAGCGCTGATCCTTGAGCACAGGCCCACGCTTCTACCCCCGCTTTGCGCTCCTTAGGCCATACGTTCAAAAGTAAAGTAATCTCTTCGTGACATTTAGCCAAACCTTTGCTACGAATGCAAATATATTTACATATCTTATTTAATAACCGTCGGTCAGCGGGTCCGTCAAAGTCGCGCTGTATGCGGTTTTCTATGTTGGCCGCGTCGCTCTCAGCCCTTGCTATCTGTTTGGTCTCTCGTTGTGCGTAATAGCAGAGTTCACACAGAACCGCTACTATAAGCTGAAAACCCGCACAGCTAGATTCCATGGTGAAGTCTGAACCGGCGTGTGTGTGTGGTCAATCTCATCCCCTCGGTCACGTGGAAGAAGCGGTGATGGTAGGGATGCACGAGTGGTGGACGTTTTGCGCGGTACAGTCGTCGAATTTTTATGACTCAACCGTTCCGGCCAATATTATTGCCGGGAATTCCACATCAACGGGTTAGGAAGAAAGTGGCCTGCGTCCGTGCTGGAAATATTTTCACCCAAGGGTAGTTAACCAGAGAGAAATTTTTTATACACCCGGCTAGCGAGTGTTTGTCAAGTCATTTTTCAGTGGCATTTACAACACTGCGCTCCTGCACTCTTCAATTTTTTATCATAGCTCTTTCCATTTTGGCATCACTGCATTTAACGTCAGCTACGACGCGGCACAGGGGTTTGACCCGTGCTGTCGAAAGTAATAAACTATGTTTTTTGTAGAACAATATTTCATGACCATTAGCTGTGCGTTGTAAATTTTTATCTCGCATGCATGTGTTCTTTTTCCACAGATGCGTCACAAATGTTTTGGTTTCGAGAGCCATGAAACTCTATCCCTTTTCAGTGTCGATGTTCGAGTATAGAAGGCTCATTGTTTTTTTATCGTTCATCTTAGACCTCCTTTGGAAAAGCGCTGTTTCGTGCCACATGACGATTTTTATCAAACAGTCGTCACGGGCACCGTTATTGTTTTTCGTGCGTACAGAGAGGCATTTTTATACTACGGGCATCTCGGGTCCTAGGAAAATGCGACTGGACGTTCCGAGGAAAAATAAGTTTGACGAACGTCACGTGACGAGATGCTGATTTTTTTTTTATCGCTCATTCTTTTAACTGCGCTTGTATAAGAGCTCTAAGCGACGCTGCAGCGGCATCAGTCTGTTCGAAACTCCGAGATGGATACGTTCATAAAAATTTCGCTGCGAAAAGCCATACTGCGGCTCTTTGGTAGAGAGAGGTATAGTAGAGGTAGTGCGTGGTTGCAGCGCTTACGCGGGATGACTCGCGACGAGTTGATCTGTCAATTACAGAGGACCCTTAGGACGATGGGGTATCGCACAATCGCGCGCTTATATCGAGGCTCTAGACGTTCCGGCGAGGTTTTACGGATAATCGAAGAGTTTGTTTTTAATCATGGATTAAGTGGTCTGCCAGTTTTTAGTGACATAATCGAAGGAAGGTCGGAGCGGCTTGGTAAGTTTAAAATATTTCAAAATATTTATAAAATTTATAATCATTGACATGCTATTTTTCAGCTCTGAAGAGTCTACTAAATGACGATGATTCGAGCGATGCTATATATTTTTCCGGCGCGGAAGACAGCACGCCTACATACTCGCGGCGCGCCGCGGGGACGTTTAATCCAGTCGCACGCACTCTGAGTTTTGATACCAGTGATGATGATGATGAAGACGCTGAGCCTGTTGTTATTATAGCCGATGTGCATGCTGGCGACGAGGAGAGTGAAGAACCTCCACGAGAGGTAGAAAGCCCTGCACTAATTGTAGGGGATATCCCTAATCGCATGGAGGAGGAGGAGTTGAAGGAGGAGGAGGAGGAGGAGGAGGAGGCTGTAAGAGAAGCGCGAGAAGTAGCGAACGAGATCGAGCTTCAAGAAGAAGCCATAGGCGAGTATATTGCTGCGTACGATCGTCTACCTCCCATCGATGAGGACTTTCGGCTTCTGGAAAGTCAACCACCTGGTGTAGAGGCTGACGACCATTCCACCACTGCTGAGAGTGCGCGCAGAGAAAGACGGCACATACTGGATGTGCTGTGTGCTACCGCCAACAAATCGGCAATAAATATTTATTCTTATATTTTAAAATATGTGCCCTTTTTAAAAATATTTTTCCGTGCGTAGTTGTGCGAAGTCGCGATCGGTCTTTAACGCAGATTGTGGCATCGCTCCCCGAGCTTGCTCGTTTGCGGGAGGTATACGAGAGCGTATCAGACAATCGCCAAGCACGGCTCCAGCGATGGTTTCGCGACCAAGCCCAAGACGAATCCTCGCCTTTGTATACAGAAAGCAATCTGCGGGATTTGGTCAATAGAGTATTAGAAAGCTTTGCGGGTATCGCAGAACCTTAAAGTAAATCCCTCACCGTAAAACCATTAATCTATTTTAATATATTTTAATAAAAGGCATCATTTGTTTTGTTACAGCTGAGGTTCGCTCACCCGTGCAGGTAGGCGGTGGTGGCAGTGAGGACGTTTATGATGCCGAAGACTACGACAGCATACAGCTTCACTTCTGTGGTTGAGGGACAGCAGTACCTGCGACGCTTCGGAGTGCAGGGCCATAGAGTGAGATTTTCAATTATAGAGCCACGCGCAGATATAAATCCCGTATTATGGGTAGAGGCCGCGATTAGGGACATGCACGATTATATAACGACACGCGTTCCAGGACATACATTAATCGCGATTACAATTTGTAATGAGCGATTTTCACGTGGTACGGGCAGGCTGTCGTTCAGGCCTGTTGCGAACTTTAATTAAGCTGATTTATGGAATTTAATAAGTTCCATAAGTCAGAATAACGAAATTTTGGGTATCGGAGAGGGACTCGAGTTACAGGTGTGCTATGTAGTAATGCCCGTGGGTGCGGGTGGTGGCTTAAAGTTGAGCGATTTGCGAAAGCGCTCAATCGTTGTTATTAACAATGCCGATAATTTATGTTTACCACGTGCGCTTGCGGTCGGAAGGGTATACATGGCTCTCAAGTCGCAGTCTTGCGATGAGGTGCACGCAGAATGCCATGCGATTCGCGACGAGAGTCGAAAATTGCAAAAAGAGCGCGCGGAAAGTCTCGTGGACGCCGCTGGGGTAAATATTCCGGGTGATGGCTGTGGTTTGGAAGAGCTCGTGAGCTTTCAAAATTTTTTTCTCGCAAGTGGCGTAGCACTCGTTGTTTTCGAGAAACAAAATTTTGGAAGCGGTGAACCCCCGCTCCTTGATGGACGAAACACTCTCCGGGAATTAAATGCCCCACTAGCCGGTATTATTTATTTGATGTTTGAAGAGCGTGCACGACATTTTAATTTAATTACTAATTTATTCGGAGCGGCGGAATCGCGTTTTTTCTGTTCTTATTATAATAAGGCATTCCGCTGCGTAAATCAGCACAAATGTACGCGAACATGCGCGTGCTGTTACGTTTCACCGTCATGCAGAAGCGATCGAGTCGAAATGATAAAGTGTGTGGATTGTGGGCGACAATTTTTCGGTCACGAGTGTTTCGCGAATCACAAGCATGCAGGCTCTTACAAAAAAAAATAATAAAAAAGTGTGCGACGTTGTGCGGTTGTGTGAGAATTGCATGCGCATTGTAAACGTGTATCCGCGGAAACACGAGTGTGGTATCAGTTTTTGTAGGCACTGTCAAAAGCAGCATGCCTTTAACGACTTGTGCTTCATGCAGCCAATCAGCGTTGTCGTCCCGGGTAAAAAAAAAGAAATATCTTTATATCTTTTATGATTTCGAGACAACACAAGACACTCCGTATGGCGAAAATGCGCGCGTTCATATACCTAATTTGTGCGTTGCGCACCAAGTATGCTCGGATTGCATCGGCGTGGATGACATACAAATAGAATGCCCCACTTGCGGGGTGCGCGAATTCATTTTCACTCGCGATCCCGTTAAACAACTCTTGGAGCTATGTGTACGAGAAAAGACAGATTTTGCCGAAATTATGTGTATAGTGCACAATGCTCGGGCATTCGACTCTCAATTTATATTGAAAGAGTTGGCGGAAAGTTCCAAGTGTGGCACGCCGCGCGTAATATTAAATGCCCACAATATTACGCAGCTAAAGTACGGGAGCACAAAGTTTATTGATAGTATCAATTACTTTCAATTGAAACTGAGTGCTTTGCCTGCGACATTTGGACTGCTCGAGAGCGCTAAGAAAGGTTCTTTCCCCCACCTTTTCAATACCAGTGAGAATGAGCACTATAGGGGCCCTCTATCCGCACCCGAGTTTTATTGCCCAGGTACTATATCTGTGGCTGAACGTGCCGCTTTTCTAGTGTGGTATGAGAATACAGCCCCAAACTACGTATTCGACTTTCAAAAAAAGATTGTCGAATACTGTAAAATGGACGTGGAAATATTGAGACGCGCGTGCATACGGTTTCGCGAAATTTTCATAGAAGTCGCTCAAACAGACCCGTTCGTCTCCGCGTGTACAATTGCATCCACATGTATGTATGTTTTTAAAAAAAAATTTTTGCAGCCAAAAACTATTGGCCTGATTCCGCCAAATGGATATAGGAGCGGGGATAAGCACTCGCAGCAATCTATAGAGTGGCTGCTATACTGCGAGCGCGAGTTCGGGCGTGAAATTATACACGCGGGGCGATCGCGCGAGTTTCGTTTACGCGAGGGGTTTCTCGTAGACGGGTATCTACCGCCAATCGGAGGAGGAGAGCCTGCCTCAACAGCCAAAGGAATTGTTTTTGAATACCAAGGCTGTTACGTGCATGGCTGTCCGCGCTGTTTCAGCGATAATCGTACTGTGAGAAAAAATAAATATGGCCAAACATACGCACAGGCGTAGGAGGGCACGGTGGCAAAAGTCGCAGCAATGAGGCGGTTCGGATACGACGTGCGTGAGATGTGGGAATGCGATTTCACGCGCGTGAAAAGTCAGCAACCGGAAATTACGAAATATTTAGCGACTCATCCGGTCATGAGCAAAATATCCTTAAACCCGCCTGACGCTTTTTTCGGTGGCCGCACGGAAAATATCGTCACTTCTCGCAGTACCGCGCCGGACGAAGAGATCAAATATACCGATATTTGCTCTCTTTACCCATATATCTCAAGAGGGGACGTTATCCCATTGGGCACCCGCGCATTTACATCGGCGGAGAATGCACGGAGTTGACTGGCGGACGAAAAAATGATCTCTCGCGCGTGGAAGAGCTGATAAAGTGCAAGGTTTTACCACCTCGTAGTTTGATGCTGCCTGTGTTACCCATAAAAATGCACTCTCGGCTGATTTTCGGACTCTGCCGCTCGTGCTGCGAGGAATTGCGAGAGGACGACTGTAATCACGACCAAGCCGCTGAGCGTGAATTTACAGGCACATGGGTTGTCGGCGAGTTACAGAAGGCGATCGAACTTGGCTACTGCGTCACAGAAATATTTGTTATTTGGCAGTATGAGACCACGCAGTTCGATCCTGTCACGGGTGCGGGTGGGCTCTTTGCCCCGTATGTCAATACCTTTCTCCGATTGAAGCAGCAGGCAAGCGGTTGGCCTGCTTGGTGTACAGACGAAGAGAGTAGAAAACGGTATGTCGACGAGTACGAGCGTGACGAGGGGATAAGGTTAGACTCGGAAAAAATAGAAAAAAATTCGGGGCTGCGTTCTGTCGCGAAATTGTGTTTGAATTCGCTGTGGGGAAAATTCGGCCAATGCTCAAATATGAAACAAAGGACTATTATAAAAACGCGTGAGGGACTATTAAAACTTCTTACAGCGGCGGAAAAAGAAGTATTCGATGTTCTTATGGTCAACGAGAATCTTTTATACACGAATTGGCGCTTTCGCGAAGATGCCGTCGATGTTTCGGGTAATACAAATGTGGCAATAGCTGCGTATACAACCGCGCAGGCGCGTCTCGAGTTGTATTCTTATATTGAAAAACTCACCGCAGTGCGTGTTCTATACATGGACACAGACTCGTGTATTTTCACATGTAAGAAAAACGACCCTACTGAGTATACTCCGTCTCTGGGTGCTTTACTCGGCAACATGACAGACGAGTTAAAGGCCTACGGCGAGAGGGTACCTATATTACAAAGTTTCTCTCAACGGATCCAAAATTTTATGGCTTCCAAGCTGTCGCACCCTCTACCGGGGAAACTGTCGAGTGCTGTAAGATTAAGGGTATTAGTCTCAATAGCGCCAATTCATGTATAATAAATTTCGAGAGCATCGCGCGTTTGATTGCAGCGTATTTTGAAAACGAAAGAGAACCCATCGTTTTGAAATATAAACCGATCAGGCGCACTTGCACTCACGAAGTCATCACTCGCGACGAAAGAAAGTCGTGTTCCGTAGTACGTAAGAAGCGTAGATACTTTCGCGATGCAGTATCACTACCTTTTGGTTATAAGAGCGACGCATAGTATGTATATTTTATAAAAAACTTGTAACTGCGTGTATTTATGTAAAATAAAAAATTGTCCTTTTTAATAAAATTATTTACCTGTCAAAATTATTTCTACCTATATCCATCACTTTCCTCGCATTAGTACGCTGAAAAAAAAAAGCATGCTGTGATAATAGGCCGTTATATCTTCTTAACAAAGTAATATACAGAATGTTTTATAGCGTTTTCATGTTAAATATACTAAGAAGGTATTGAATTGTAATATTTAGCGACGTTTCGATGGCTGGTCTGACAACCTCTTCAGGCTAATTTTTATTGAAAAAAACCGATGTTAGTTTTTTTTTTACACTTAATTATACAACACATAATATAATTTAACGCAACAATACCTTCAAAAGTTATAATGTTAACACATGTTAACAAGTCAGTGATCGAATTTTATTTCGTCAATAATGAATTTTAAAAATACGACAAAATACACATAGGAACCGGCGTTTATATACCCTGTTGAGCTGAGTATACACACAGAAACCAAAACAATAACAAGTCACAGCTAGCATTTATATTTCCTCAATACCGGAAAGTACGTTTTATTCCGTGTGAAAATATCTTCTTTCTTATTTATGCTATTCAAATGACATTTAATATGTATCATTTCGGCTGTGAGTCTCTTTTTATAATTGCTCTCGTTATCCAAAATTTGAACATTCTCCCAATCGAAGTGGTGATTAAACTCATCTTGGTGTGAGACCACCACTGACTTTGAGTTTTTGTTATTTTTATGCTCCTTAATGCGCTTTTTTAAGGTTCTTTTGGTTTCACCTATACATGTCGCCGGAAACTCTTTACATGTGAATTTATATACAATATTCGTTCGATCCCATTTATTCGTAACGTCTTTTCCCAATTTTATAATCGAGTTAAGAGTTTTTTTCACTAGTGGAATCGACATAATATTATGTGTTTTAAGAATGGCCGACAATTTTTTGTAATTATTAATAAGAAATGGCATCTGAACTCTGGGAAGATATTTAAACTTGTTATTGTTACTGTTCTGTTTATATTTAAGAGAAATTCTACGATTGCGTATGTTCGGTTAATGAATTCTAGCGGATAATCATTAGTGAGTAACATGGTTTTAATCTTACGTAGGTTAACTTTATGGAAACTTTTTTGTGACAACAATAATGCTCGGTCTACCAAATTATAAATGATGTTCCTCTTTTGCTGTATTGGATGATGTGAGAAATAGTTTATGACTCTGCCAGAAGAGGTCGGTTTTTTAAACCAATTAGTGATAATCGAATTATTCTTTTTTATGATGGTTTGATCTAAAAAGTTTATGCTGTTATTGTTTTCTAATTCATGCGTGAACTGTAAACTATTGTGATATGAATTGAATGTTTTTATAACCTGATCAATATGTTCCTTTTTTACACAGAAAAGGGAGTGTACAATTATGGTTACTTTTCAAACTGTCTAAACATGTTTTTTCCAGATCATCCATTACAATGTCAGCAAAAAATGGGGAAATCGGAGAACCCATCGGTGTACCGAATGTTTGTCTATAATATTCATTATTAAATGTAAAATATGTATTGTCGTACAGAAAATGAACGCAGTTTTTTATTACGTCTACTGGAATCATGTAATTCGGAACAATAGAGTGTGCTCGCCTATCTATGCTATGGCACACTAATTCAACCGGAATGTTGGTAAACAGGGATTTTACATCTAGTGATAATAACACATGATCGTTGTCTAATTGCATATTTTAAAGTTTGTTTTGAATAGCATAAATAAGAAAGAAGATATTTTCACACTGAATAAAACGTACTTTCCGGTATTGAGGAAATTTAAATGCTAGCTGTGACTTGTTATTGTTTTGGTTTCTGTGTGTATACTCAGCTCAACGGGGTATATAAAGGCCGGTTCTTATGTGTATTTTGTCGTATTTTTAAAATTCTTTATTGACGAAATAAAATTCGATCACTGACTTGTTAACATGTGTTAACATTATAACTTTTGAAGGTATTGTTGCGTTAAATTATATTATGTGTTGTATAATTAAGTATAAAAAAAAAAAACTAACATCGGTTTTTTTCAATAAAAATTAGCCTGAAGAGGTTGGCAGATCAGCCAACGAAACGTCGCTAAATATTCGCCAGAAATAAAAACTTGTTTTATTTCTAAATAACCCCCGCCTGATCGAGAAAAAAATTCTATCAACAACTAAGAAGGTATTGTAGTTACAAAGTCGCGTCATGTTTCATAGTTAACTATATCGCTGGCTTGTGCATGCTAGTCGTCGCGGTAGTCCTGCTCATTCTCACGGCAGGGGACAGCCTAGTCAACGCGCGCGCGCGCGTGAATCAGCTAGTCACCGCGGATCAGCCCATCCCCCCGCACGACCAGCTTGTCGCCACGTCATCTCATCACCGCGGTAAAGATGCTAGTCCCCGCGCGCGGCCGCCCGCCGCCCCGTCCGCGCGTCATGCAGACGATTATGTTTCGCGCGAATGGAAAAAAGGGTATAAAATGATTGGGAAAGCGTGAGACAGTCTCATTCGGTGGCTAGAGGTCGTAAAAAAATGGATACACGCTTGAAACATCCGTTTACCTGCTATGTGTGTGGACCCACAGGCTATAGAAAAACACGCTTTGTTCAGCGATTTCTCGCCCATTTACCGGCCATGTGTATCGCACGCTTCGACCGTTTACTGTTTTATTACGCTGAATGGCAAGAGGCTTACAGAACAGCTTTTAAGTCCAATGGACCTATCATTGAGTTTCGAGAGGGACTCCCGCAGGTAGGCGACTATTCCTCGGACAACGAGAAGAAAAAATTACTCATTCTCGATGATCCTATGCGAGAATCCTCGAGCGACGTTATTTTAGACTTGTTTACGAAAGGTAGTCATCACAAAAATATCAGCGTGATATTCATAACGCAAAATGTTTTCCACAAGGGAAAGGCGCAGCGTGACATAAGTTTAAATACAAAGTACCTAGTGCTGTTCAAAAATCCGCGCGACAAGGCACAAATACAGCATCTCGCGCGCCAAATCCATCCCAAAGACTCGGGTTTTCTCCGCGAAGCCTACATAGACGCTACGCGAGCGCCACACTCTTATCTCTTTATAGATCCCGCAAGACTGTCTCGATGAGTTTAGATTTCGCGCAAACATATTTCCCGGTGATAGTGCACATTACGCATACGTGCCCAAATACTTTAAATCACGCTGATTTGCCCACCGAACGTCAGTCGAGAAATAACTATGGCCCCGTACGGATGAACTACCTCTTGTCGCGGCACGTTACCGCGCGGCAAAAATTTTTCCAAGAAAAATCTCGCGCTACTCGGCGTGCTCTGCCACGGCGATAAGAAACATCGCACAACCATAGCCCGAGCGGCTGACAAACCCCTTGTCAAGTGCATATGCGAGTGCGTGTTGAACGTTTTACACGGTGTCGTAAAATTATCGGATAGCGAGAAGCGACGATTGAGCAAGCATAAACACACGTTGCGCAAGTTATCGCACCCGAGTGGTAACACCGATTGGCGCACAAAGAAACGAGCGATTATTCAGAACGGGGGATCATTCCTGCCTATCTTATTAGCTCCAATCGTGAGTACTCTCATTTCGAAAATATTTGGCTCGCGTGACATGTAATAAGATGGAACACGCGCGTAAAATGATTCTCGTGCCTGAAGGTTCGATGGCCGCGAGCCCGACCGCGGATGTCGAGGAAAAAAGTTTACAAACGCATGGCGATAATTTTTCTCGCTTGCACACCGAAATGTACGACGTTTTACGCTCGAAGGCAGCGCGTGATGATTACGAAAAATGTCTGAATTATTTGCAGATTTTACGTCGCTATCTTTTCTTGCGCGACAACGAGCGTATCGCCGAGCGGCGCGAGACGAATCACGAGGCAGACGAAATCGAAGAGAGTCTCTTGCCGCTCAGCGAGGAGACCATTCTCCGAGGTATACCCAAAGTACTCGCGCCAAAAGCGCGACTCTTGCTTCGGCACTGGAGGACAACGGTTCCCGAGCGTCTACATTGGGACAATGCAGGCACTGTGAGCATCGATGGCCGACAAGTGGCGCGCTCGAGCATAATTGAGTTACTTCTCGACACACTGCAAAAGAGCCCGCGTGTGGAGGAGGAAGAACCGCCTGTCGGGCGCTTTGAGTTTGCAAAATTTCTCAAAACTAGCGAGACGCCCGTTAATCTCATCGAAAATCCCAAAGTTTTGAAATTGGGCGGATTTTGACTGCAACAGCGAATGCGGCCAAACGACGTTTGCCGCGGCAACAGACTATAGAGGCCGGAGAAAATAATGCACCCTCGCCCATGCTAACTCGCAGTAAAAAGCAGACCAAGAAAAAATGGATGCACTTTGATATATAAGCGATAAGATGCCATACGGAAAACAATACTACGATCTCGAGCATGAGGCGGGTTACGCGGGTGCGCGAAACCTTCTTCGCATAAATGCCAAGAAGGAGAAGAAAAAAATTTACGCATGGCTGAGCAATCAAGATGCCTATACGCTTCATCACCCGATAAAAAGAAGATTCCCGCGCCTGTCGTACAATGTAACGAACGCCGATGACGTGTGGGAGTGCGATCTACTTCAGCTGACATCGATAAAGGATTACAACGACGGTTACTGCTATATTCTCGTGGTCATCGATGTACTCGGTAAGTTTGCCTGGGTTGAACCACTGAAGGATAAAACTGCGCGCAACGTTGCCGACGCTTTTGAGCGAATTACCGACAGAGCGAAGCCGGGCTTGCCCATGTGCGTGCAGTCCGATCGTGGCAAGGAATTTCTTGGCGCCGCTTTTCAAAATCTTCTCAAGCGCATGGAGATCGGCTTTCGTGTCGCTAGAAATCCAGATGTCAAGGCAGCGGTGGTCGACCGGCTCAACAGAACGCTGCGCGAGCGCATATGGAGATATTTCTCACATCGAAACACCAAGCGATACATCGATGTTCTGCAAAAAATTGTGTACGCGTACAATCATTCTCGGCACAGCGGTACGCGAATGCGCCCAGCAGAGGTCAACCTTTACAACGCTGTGCGAGCGCGCGAAAATCTGGCCAAGCGCGCGCGCTCCAATTATCGCCGCCCCGCCGTATCCTACCGTAAATTTGCTGTGAGTGACCTCGTCCGTGTCAGTCGAACAAAGAACACCTTCGAGCGCGGATACGAAAAAAATTTCAGTGAGGAGATTTTCAAGATTATACGCGTATCTCCGCGGCAAGGGCTGTACACATACGTATTGGCAGGCTTAAACGGAGAAATAATTAACGGATTCTTTTATAACGAAGAGCTCGTTTTGGTCGGGCACGATCGACTGACTGGCGATAAGAGCTTCAAAATCGAGCGTATTGGGCGCACGAAAGTTCGCGGCGCCAACAAACAAGTGCTCGTCAAGTGGCTAGGCTATCCCGATAAATTTAATTCTTGGGTGAAAGCGAGTCAACTCGAGAGCATTTCGTAGAAAACCACGAGCAGACATGGACGCGAACGAAGATTTTTACATGGTACTGCCTAGCAACAGCAGTATGGCTTACTTTCTCGATAACACAACCAGCTGTTTCAGCACCCATTTGCCACGCGAGATCAAATTACACGGAGAGTGGCACGTCGGACTGGTGAAAATTCACGTACCATGTAGTATCGTGCATTTTCAAGACAATGATGCCTTTTACACTTTTAGTTTGTTCGCCATGGACGACGACGAACAGAGTGAGAAAACATTCTGCCATTTTCCAGTCGGTATTTACGACTCTCTCCAACAGCTGGCAGACGCCGTAAATAACTCGAATGACACTTATAAGCATCACATGCTTGAACCCGAAAAGGAGAGCAATGGCTATTATGCCATCAGACGCAAGTGCGCCTGTCAAGAGCCACATGCGACTCATTTCAACGAAAAAATTCTGCGCAGTTTTGGGTTCGATGACGAGCCCGGGAAAAAAATTCTGTTTACGACCTTTAACCATGGTGCGCTGCGGGAAATTGTAGCCGCGAGACCAACCTCGCTCTCTCGTGCCATTCCCGACCAACTGTACGTTTATACAGATATTTGTGAACCCTACACAGTGGGGGACACACAGGCCTCGCTCTTGCGCATCGTTTCCTTGGATAACTCAAAATTCAGATACGGCTGCAGTGCTGTGCAGCGTTTCACGCCCGCCCACTACATACCGCTTCTCTATCACAATTTTCACAATATTATCATCGATATAAGAGACCAGCTCGGACAGCGCATTCCATTCGAGTACGGTACGCTGACCGTGACACTCCATTTCAGACGAAGTCACTGAGATGTCTCATTATACTAGATACTACGATGAGCAGATAGATCGCGGGAGTGGAGTAAGAAGCGTTTTCGCTGGCTCGGCCTTTCAGAGAGAACGCGGTGTTGGTTCTTGGTTGGGGGGCCTCTTTCGCCGCATTCTGCCATACGTCAGGAGTGGCGCTAAGGCCGTCGGGAAAGAGACCTTGCGCGCAGGTATGAAAATCATAGACGATGTCACAAACAATGGTGTCAATTTCAAGGAGGCCATAAAATCGAGAGCCGGAGAATCGGGACGCCATCTCAAAAGAAAAGCGGGAGAGAAAATTAGCGAAATCATGAAGGGGTCAGGTCAGGGTATAAAACTACCAGGCGCGTCAAACGGCAATGGCAGTCGACAAAGGCACGTGCAAGCGCCCGTACCTCGCGGACCAAGCGTAAGAAAAAATTGACAGCCGCACCGCGCAAGACTCGTAAAGCGAGCAGGAGAACGCGGAAAACCCCCGCTTTTCGGGACATTAACGATATTTTCGGTCCAAAATAAATCTTGAAAATGTCTTTCTTGCACTCTCACTCGTCAGAGTGTATGTCGAGCGAACTCGATCTTTTCGAAATCGACTCCACTTGACAAATTTTAACGGATTTCAGCGCCTAAGCGCAAGAGCAGAAGACGACGGGCCTGCAGAGGTGCTACACTTCGCTTTTTCTCTTACACGCGAACACGCGTCTCTACACAAAATGGACTACGTAATCGATATTCAAGGTTTTCGTGATTCGGAAACAAAGTTTCTGCCCAAGGAAGTAGCTATCACGTGCCTGCAAAAGAAAATTAGTGATCATTGGATAGTGCAAGCGCCGCATAGTTTTGCGACTTGCCGAACGATGTCAAAGAGACAAACACCTTTCTAGCCGTCGAAATTCACGGTGTTCGTTGGTTTGACGGCGAAGTAACGCTTCGTCAACTACATCAGCAACTTTACAACATTGCCAGAGTATCGCGAACAATTTTTGTGCGCGGCGAGGAGAAGGCCCGATACATCGAAGCGCTTTTCGGACGCAATGTCATCAACTTGGAAAAATTTAATTCACCATCGTTTAAAAAGCTCAACAAAATGTTCCCAGACAATACACTGTGCGCCACGCATTCAACCAAAATCTTTTTGGCCAAAAAAGAGTTTTGTGCTCTTTACAAAGTTCATCAGCTAAAAAAGTGGCTGCGCTCGATACTTCCTGCGAAATGGAAAGCGCTGCCTATAGAAAAAGTGGAAAGTGAAATGTTCCTTGCAGCAGTTTACGAGCAAAGAGATACAAATAGTGACAGCAGCGATAATAATGACATATACTACTCAGCCATCTAGGGCGACACATCCTCTGACTGAAAAAAAATGAACACGAATGAAATAACGCGAGCCATCTGCGGCCTCTCTGCTAATTCGCTCGGAGTTTATGCAGCCAATCACATAGCAAGCCGGTTGAGCCGTCCATCGGCGGTCATTGCAAATCTCGACACAGCGGACAAGCCCGGCTCTCATTGGGTAGCTTTCTACATAGACAGTCATGCAAGAGGTACCTATTTCGAAAGCTATGGTCTACCACCATCGTCGCGACATCATCTCGATCGACTCAGAAGAAATTGTAAGTGGTTCAGGTGGAACAAGAAGAAGTTGCAAAGTTTCGATTCTAAAGTGTGCGGTGAATATTGTGTCATGTTTTTGCATTTTATGTGTAGTGGGTTTACTTTACGAAAATTTTGTAACATCTTTACGACGGATGCTCGCGCCAACGACAAAATAGCTACTAAATTTTATAACATTATAAAGAACAAAAAATTAAAAAAAGAAGGACGTGCATACAATTTCCCGCGTGCTACTTCACAAGGGTGCGGCTCGTGCACTCAGGCATGTAGGCCAATGACTCATTATTAATCTCTCTCTCTAACTTTAAGATATATTTTGCATTGTTGGGCCTAGATTTGTAAGCTAATATATGTATGCGTGATTGTTCATTACTTGTAATATCTTAATTCTGAAATAAATCAGCCCTGGTTCAAATGCGATTTTATGTATTCGTAGTTAATTTTAAGCATCGCTTGTGTCTGTCTCGGTTAAACCATATGTATTCGTAGTTTGTAAGTTTTTGTCTCTTTTCAAAATTTATATATTCATAGTTTGTAAGTTTATGTATTCATAGTATGTAAGTTTATGTATTCATAGTTTGTAAGTTTGATCGAATAAACAAAAAAATATATAAATCATGTTTTCATTTACAGACCTTTCATTTTCCCACTCCTGAAAAAAAAAAAAAAATCAGTTGAATTCATTTTCCTCCCGCGAGAGAGTATTCAAAACGTTTTCTTTTATTACGAAATACTTACGCGTAAAAAATTTTATCATCATATACACATTTTCTTCACGCGTAACTTAAAAACCGTTGAACAAAGAACGCATTTATGGCG
Source organism: Torymus aiolomorphi (assembly GCA_036365515.1). Taxonomy (NCBI): domain Eukaryota; kingdom Metazoa; phylum Arthropoda; class Insecta; order Hymenoptera; family Torymidae; genus Torymus; species Torymus aiolomorphi. The sequence goes on from CM070874.1 coordinate 27,639,971, forward strand.
GGGGTGAAGTGTTCTTAGAACCACTTAACGCAGTTATCGGGTACAACCATAAATAGTTACATGTCGCGGCACACATTTCCTTCTCACAAAACAAAGAATGCATTCATCTGAAAAATTTATCATGTATACGCTTTGACTCGTAATCAGTTAAACACACACACACATATCGTAAAATCGAGAGCAGACTCTTGAAACTGTCCCTTAAATTCGTTGAACAATTGACGCATTGATGGCCAGGGTGAACTGTGCTTAGAACCACTTAACGGTGTTATCGGGTACGTGCCACAGTACGCATTTCCTTCTCACGAAAATCTTTGTCGAGAGTACGTGATTGAAAACGCTAAACAATGGACGCATTCATAACGACAATTATTGGAAACGCTTTCCACAGTCATTGGGTACAACTATAAACCTAATATTTTTCTCGCCACCTTTCCCCACCACCGGGTACGTTGCGCCATACACGTGCTCTCATTGGCTGCGCCGACATCCCCCACTGTCGGCGTCCCCTACTACCTCTCGAGGCGCACACCCAAACGAATAGCGCAACCGACGACGTTACGTCAGTCTAGTAGAACACGCAGCACCAGCAGCACCAGCAGTCAAATCAGCTGTAGAAAGCACGCCTCAGTATTTCTTTACACACACACACACACAAAGTGCACTCGTACAACGACATTGCTTCAGCCACGAGCATTAGTATTTCTTTTTTAAAACAAGTTTGTAACAGCCATTTTAAAATGAATCAAGACGATCTTCCGCAAAACTTGCTTTTTAACACAAGTTACGCGCTCAATAAATCTCACTCGAAATTTGCATACCTTGGATTGCAATATTACGGTGGGCATTTCCGTGCAGTGATTCAATTCGGTGGCGATACTTCGCCACGCAAATACGTAACAATGGGAATCACCGCGTGGGAGGAATTCACCACGCATTTTCCTGCAGTAATGTATCATCTGTACGGGCACAAGCAGGAGTTTACAAAAATCGACCTAACTGAGCACGAGATTAATTTGACTACCGCTTATAACTCGAGAGTACTGGGAATCAATCAGAAAAAGAAAACAGTGGAGCCTGTGTCATTACGGAGCCGGCGCCGGTATCAGCATGAGGCGCAAGAGTGGGATACCAACGACGGATTGCGCATCGATACAGAGTCAATCATCACGGCCGTCGACGCAGATGACAACGACGACGACAGTGCACCGGCGCGAAAGAAGAGAAAAGTTGAGAGTCTTCCAAGTGTTGTGATCATTCAACGTACTTTTCTAATATTAAAAAGCATGCACGAGTGTATAGAGTTTCGTCTTCGCGAGTTAGAGGATATGTCCACGTACGTTAATGTCATGTATGATGTAATGATAGACAGTTTGAAAATGCACGAGAACAGTCGCGAACTTGATAAATGTTTCGACGGGTCCACATTTCTTAAACTTTTCAACGACCACAAAGACGAATTAATATCTAATGTAAAAAACCGGATGATTTATTCAAACTTTGGTATTTCGAATGTGGACAGACTATTTGTAGAAATAAAATGTCTTTATTTACCGACACTAGAAAAAGATGTATACGAAGCTGTTAATAATTAATCAATAAATACAAATTTTAATTGAATTGCCTTCTTCTTCATTATTTCATAGCCCCTACTCTTCCGCTCTATCCCCATCCACCATCAATCACTTGGCCTTACATATAAGCTAATAGTAGCATCGGCGCGAGAGCAGAAGGACTGCAACCTTCACAGAGCACACATCATGGGTCCGCCATTTAGCAAGCAGATATCAGAGGATAAACAGCCTCTCATCGATAAAGAAAAGAAAGATTATTCGTCGACGGATAAAGATTCATCGCAATATAAATCTTTTTCCACCAATACCAATTCCTTTCCCAAAAAACAAGGTTATTCACGATGTAATTAAAACTTAACACAAAAACGGCCCTTTTCAGAGCCATAAACTCATTATTACGTAGACAAAACTATTTCTTATACTTTGACCACTTGGGACTCCCGCTGCGCAGTTCGACGGACCAACGATGGAGTAGGGATGCTGACGCATACCTGTGCCACACAAAGGAACTCTCTCTCTCTCTCTCTCTCTCTCTCTCTCTCTCTCTCTCTCTCTCTCTCTCTCTCTCTCTCTCTCTCTCTCTCTCTCTCTCTCTCTCTCTCTCTCTCTAATAATAATACATACATACATACATACATTAAAGATACTATTTATTATAAAATTTCTTTAAAAACGTAATTTTTTACTTTATTATTAATTCGATTAGAACCTAAATAGAATTTTAATCCACTCCAAGAACGGACACGCGAAATTGCAACGTATAAATGTTCATGACTAAAAACATCTTTTTGTAAATCAATTCATACATTTGAAAATGTTTGGCCCTGAGCTTTTTTGATAGTCATTGCAAATGCCAATTTTATTGGAAACTGTCTTCTTTTGAAAGTAAAAGGATACTCATTATCAGAATATAAAGTAATGCGATTTAAAAAAATAACTTGACCCTTTTTATCCCCCGCTAAAATTTTACATTTCAATAAATTATTATTTAAATCTAAAATCCTTAATCGTGTTCCATTACATAATCCTTCATGGATACTAATATTTCTGCTAAGCATAACAATAGAATTTATTCGTAAATGCAATTCGTGAGGTGGTAAATTTTGTGGATTCAATGAATTAAGATATTATGGTAAAATTCCTTCACCCATTAAACCATTATCATCACAATGATCAGCGGAATCAACACTCGTATATGTACGTTCATTATAACTATCTAATAAGGACACGACAGTTTTATTAATTTCGTTTACGTCTATATTTCATGCAGCTAATATAACCGATGAGCTCATTTCATCATAAAGGTGATTTCTTATCAAATGTCCATACATACAATTGATGAAATTAGAATCAGTAGTTATAGATCGTTTAGGAATATCAATATTATCATTGTTGTCATTTAAATCACCGTTTCCCACATCGAAAACAAATTTTGAAAATGTAATATCTTCATCTATAGCTCTCATATTAGTCGTTAACTTAAATTTATGAAACACATTCCACAAAATACTACTTTTCATAGATAAATTTATAACTTCACTTCGAATGCTTCGTGGTAATATAGGTAATAATTGTCTAAAATCTCCACCTAAAATGACAATTTTACCACCAAACAATAAATCATTACTCATAATATCTTCTGAAGTCCTGTCCATGATTTCGAATGCGTATTCCGGAGCCATTGGGGCCTCATCCCAAATAAACACATCTGTTTGCCTCAAAAATTGCTCTTCCTTTGATTGCACAGCGATATTAGATGAAGAATCTGATAATAAAGGTACAGGCAAACCTAGTACTTTGTGAACCGTCATTCCTTTAGGTAGTAACGTTGCAGCGATTCCAGTAAAAGCCATACAACAAACATTTTTGCTTTGACTATTTAGTAAATTATATAATGTTGTATATACAAACGTTTTCCCAGATCCACCAGGGCCATCGATATAAAAACACCGAGAGCTGTTATAATCAATAACATTTGATACTCTTAAAATCTTATCAACAATTTCTTTTTGATTCCTGTTTAACATGGAATACTGTCTATTTCCCATATCTGCCAAGTTACCACGCAATTCATTACTATCCTCAATATGGTTATTCACTACTAATTGAGGCATCAATGAAAAGTTCGCAATATCATTGCCTCCAACTATCAACATTTCACAAATATTGGAATAAGCTAAATTGTAAGCTCTGGTATGATCTCCATATAATCTTAGGAAGTCTTCTGATAAAACATCTCTAAAATTTTCCCAAAGTTCGTCCGGATACACAAGTCGACAATAAATCAAAATACGTACAAATAACAGACGTATACTACCTGGCATCATCCAACTTACAGCTTCCTGCATAGCTCGACTCCATTCCTCATCATCATCTATAAGACCTAACGCTAAGCAAGCTTCCGAAAACGTCATACACTGAACACCGTTTACATTTTTTAATTAATCAAAACTTTTTGCGCCTATACAATTTAATAAAAGTAATCTTAATCGAAATAACTCTACCTGACTTGGACTGACGGAATACATACGTCCGATATAATTATAATGTGATTTCCGTTTTGAACAACTAAAAACTTTCTGACCATTATCATTATGTTCTTTAAAAACAGAGTGAGCTGGAATTTCAGCATAAGTGTATTGTCTAGCTGAAAAATCTGGTTTATTCAAATCAAAATAAGCTAATAATGTAGTGGTTCGATTTAATGCAGCCTCCACAGCAACATCATCATCAATATCATCAATTATAATTGACTGTTGTTGAGGTAAATGAACTGCTAAGCGTATGATACTATGACTTTTACACTGTAATAGTTTACTTAAAATACGATAACATGCTTCAACTGGGCTAACATATCGCGTTTCTATAAAACTACGAACTTTATCGTGATTAATTACCCTCTTATTATTTAACTCTTCAACTATGATATTAGCTGCATCGTAACCTTTATAAACATATTTATACAAATATTTCACGGACGTTACGCTGGACACTACTTCAACGTTTATATGACAATTGAATATGCGTAATAACCCAGGACAATATGGTACTACAAATCGATTGTCTACAGTTTGATTACGGCGCATAATTTTTTTCCCATCATTTCTTCGTTTATAATACGGATATCCATCAGGCGACATTATAGTTTCCTCTCGAAATTCTCTTGGGTAATGTTTCGAACATTGACCATCAATGATACATCTATTATCACATGGACCATGTATCATATTATTAACTACAGTGTTATACAATATTGGATCTATCTCAGAATCAAGAATTTCAGCAGAAATATATTTATCGATATCATTCACGGTAGATAATTTAAAACCATGTTTTAAAGTAACTAAAATGTGTGCATGAGGTAAACCTCGTTTCTGAAATTCTACAACATGTACGTGAGCTGAAACTTCGCCAAAATATTTATTTTTTGTTATTAACGAGATTAAATATTCTTTTTTTAAATGGAAAACACGAGCACAGATGTCAGGACAATCTGAAGCCTGTTGACCCGGTAATAAAGTATCTTTAATTTCACGTCAGTTAGGATTACACGTCATGGTTATAAACAGATCAGGTTTTCCTTTCATACGAACTATAGCCATTGCATCTTGATAATTTTGCATCATATATGAGGCGTTTCACGTCAGCTCTCCAGGCGCGTCGCGCGAGCGCGAAATCATGCTGTTTTCAGCTTGTGTTTGAAGGGCTAAGATGTATCTAAAAAAAATAATCCCCAAGTGATTTCGATGTATTTTTTCCTCAGCTTTCCGATGGTGCTATTAGTTTCTCAAAATTTTTCAATTCTAAGTATTTCTTGAATAATATCTCGAAAAAATCAAAAAACCCCTATGTAGAAAAAGGCTATATCCATGTAAAATTTCCTCCTCTTACGATCTAGCAGGTCAAAAAAAATATTAAAAATATAGTTTTTGAGATATAACACGTTTTATGTTTTTTTGAGGTTAGAATTGAAAATTTTTGAGAAACTAATAGCACCATCGGAAAGCTGAGGAAAAAATACATCAAAATCACTTGGGGATTATTTTTTTTAGATACATCTTAGCCCTTCAAACACAAGCTGAAAACAGCATGATTTCGCGCTCGCGCGCCGCGCCTGGAGAGCTGACGCGAAACGCCTCATATCTAGGAGAACCAACAAAAGTTGATGGCAATATAACTATTTTATCTACTTAACAATTCATATCATTTGCAGTATTATTTAAATGCTCAACTAATCCTCGGTATGATTCCACACGCAATTGTTTTTGATTGCGCCGAATATATTCAATACGATCCCTCTCCATTTTAACGTAACTATCAACAATCCATTGTTGAAATAATCTCCGGCCTAACAAAAATGCATTGAATGTATCAGATCTTATGCCTATTCTATATTTAACATAAGATCCCCTAGTTACTCGACGATTACTTTGTTCACCTTGTGCATCATCATTATCTACTACGAATGTCCTATTATTTATTTTCGCTATATTTTTATGCCAACCTTGCGATTCATGAGGATAAAACAGTGGATATACCATAGGTTCTACGTTTGGATCCAGCGAACTTATGTAAGTTCTCTTTGTCCACGAACGCACCGAAAAAACTCTGGCCCGACAGACGTTCCAAAACGATAACAGTACTCGGCTCGACGATTGATTATGTCTGTTGTTCCTGCTAAGGGAGCTCTCACGTCCCTGTCGGAGTAAGAGCAGCGCCGAGACGAGTGCGCCGCGCGGCGGTTGAGCAGACGACCCGAAAAAGGGACGGCAGAGCCCTCTTGCCGCACAACAGACTTGCCGCGCGGGACAACAGACGTACATAACCTTAAGACGACCTCCGTAAAGGAATAAAGACGTCTCTCGTGCCAGAGTTTTTTCAGTGCGTGAGCGCGCGCGCACTCACGCCGCTCCATGTAAAGCCGCCTTGTCCCGAGATTACCGCGAGTCCATACCGGCGCGCGCACACCGCGACCGACGTGACTTCCCGGCTGAAAAAACTCATATGAGACTCACTTGAAAATCATCTGATTCTCAGGTGAGTCTCATGCCAAATTCTCATGTGATTCTCAGGTGATTCTCAGGCGAGTTTCATGCGATTCTCATATGAGTCTATGAAGTACACGAACAGCTCATGGTATACGCATTGATTCACATTTCCCCATTCATAAACACGAGAGCGAAAAATCAACAAACACGATGCATATTTGTGTACAAACATACGATCGCGTGCGCCAGAGAAAATCTTACTCACTCATTCACACAGCGCCTCTGACGTCAGAGTATAAACAAAAATATTGTCATGCGCAAGAGAGAAGACCAGACGATCGACTGGTATATAAAGGGCTCCGATTCTCGGAATCGGCACGCACTTGTGTCCGAGCTCTCGCCTATTCAGGATACCGATAAGCATTGCGCTTAGGTAACTGAAGCTAGCCACTCCTTTGCGCTCGTAAAAACTTATGTCAAATAGTTCATTTTGAGTATATTAATAAACATACCTATAATTCTAGATTTTGATTAATGATTTTTTTTTTCTTCTTCAAATAAACTCTCTCGATAACAACCGAATCCTAACCTACCTACCTCCCACGGCACGATAGTCGGCCCTCTGCGCCGACTATTTACCCGGCTCCTCTCTTCTCACACGGCACGGTAGTTGGCCCTCTGCGCCGACTACTTACCTGTATCACCTAAGCAGCACGGTCGCAGCCACTCAGCGCTAACGACTTACCTGCACCTACCACCTCTCTGTATCGACGGCACGGACTCCGGCACATTGCGCGCCGGTATCTAACCCTGAGATCGGGGCTACTCCCATCCCGATTGTATGCTCGAGTCCGGTACACGAACTCTTAAAAAATTGTTAATAACTACCAAGTAACGACATCTAGTTTCATACAAGTTAACTCAATTATTAAGGTATAGATTAAAATCTGAGAGCTGTCATTACTTCGGTACGTTACAGCTGGCGCCCGAACAGGGACTCGAGCAAACTAAAAATCGCATAGTGGGAATCTTCGAAAAAGGGATTATGATACCCGATCGACATAATATATTTTTAGAGAGTCGCATAGAAGCACGGATAATAGACTTAACGACACGGGTCGACGAAGTTGAGGAAGCCAATCAGCAATATCACGCGGCGACGCAATATTTAATGAGTCAAATAAAAGAATTACGCGCTGTCGTAAGTAGGCAAGGCCACGCATTATTAACAATGTCGGAAGATCTGGCAGAAGCTAGGCAACGGGTAAATGAGCTGGACGAGGAAAACGAGAAACTGGGATATATGGTAAAAGTAGTTGCGAGTAAAACTGGTAAAAGCGAGAGAATGTTAAATTCGAGGATGGATCGTATCGAGAACAGAGTTCGGGATATAGCCGAATTATTTAAAAGGCTGTCGATTAACGATAATTAAAAAGCCGATAATTCTATATTAAAGTATTGAACGTTCGTATACATTAGTTTTTTATAAATACATTAGAGTCAACTTTCAACGTTGTGAATTCAATTAAGTTCAATCAAATTCTTTTTCACCACTTTCCGTATCAACGTTTTTTTTTCGAAGCACGTGTTCTATTAAAAGTTAAAATGGCAAAAGACCGCAAATCGGGAGCGTTTATGCGCGAAATACAAGACTCCTTTGACGAGGGAGTAGAGAACGCGAAGGAACAAAAACGTTTCAAATGGGAACGGGCGGTAACTGATGAATTACGATTTTTGGATGAACGGCAAAATGAGCTCGAAAATATGCTCGAAGGCCAAGACGAGGAAAATGACACGTCGAAATCACCAAAATTAAGGGCAACGTTAGTCGCGATAATTCGAAATGAGATAAAAGAGAAATATGACGCGTTAACACAGTCAGTCGAGAAAACTCGTATGGAAAAAAAAGCAGAATGCGCGGAATTAGTTACCGAAATAAATAAACTAAGAGGTCGGGTTCAGTTATTAGAAACCGAGAACGACAGTCTAATCGACAAAATATCCGCGCTGTCACAAAACGATGATCAATCGGAAAGTAAGCGCGAGCTAGATTCTAGGCTCGCAGAGTTGAAAAGAAACCTTTCACGAGAAGTTGATCAAATAAAATCAAACTTCGAGAAAGAAATTCTAGAATTGAAAAATACGATTAAAGACTTAAAAAAATCACCGATGAAGAAAGGCAATTCTGGGAGCGAAGCATCTCAAAAAATAAAGTTAGACATCCCCAAGTATCGAGGACTTGAGAATGAAAGGCCAGTTAAATTCTTATCAGAGTTCGAGAAATATATAAACGTGGTTAAACCTAATTTCGATCAACTCTTATGCCTTATCTCTCAAGCACTCGAGGGTGATGCCAGGGATTGGTGGTACCTACAAGAGTCGGAAATCGACTCGTACGACCAATTCACAGAACGGTTTCGCGAACGGTACTGGAGCGCGAACACACAAAGAACCGCGAAGCGGAAGATAGAATTCGGTCAGCACCAGCTGGGGGGCAGTCTTAATCGTGTTGAATACGCAACAAATTTGTTCGGTTTAGGCAAAGAGCTGGATCTCGACTATACGGAGACTGAGTTTGTTGTGCGCGTTAGCGAACATTTCGAAAGAAATATTCGATACGCGGTTTTAGGACGGCAAGCCAAAGATAAAAATATGTTGTTAAAAATATTAGCTGATTATGACGGGGACGACCAACGTCACCGAAAACACGACAAAATGGGCCACAACAAACCCAGTCCTCCTTCAGATACGGCTAACATACAAAATAAATCATATAACAAGCCATCCCATTGGCAGTCGAAAACCGTGAACGTAAACGAGTTACAGACAGCGACGCCGCCGGAGATAAAGGAGAAAACTCCATCACAAACGAATCAAACAAACGAGAAAAAGTCAGCTCGGAAGCAGAAAAACGAACGGAACAAAGAATTAATCCGAAGTTACGACGAGGTTGACGTAAATAATATAAGTTTAGGAAATGCTAATACCGAAAACTCGGGAAACGCATAACAGTTGCTTGCTGCATGTCAAAAAATAAACCGCAACAAGCAACTCGATCGGAGAATAAAAATTGTAATAAAGATATCTCTTCTATACTGGAGGACCCGCGAGAAAATCTTTTGTATGATGTAGAACCAAAAGGTCTAAATACGAAAGAAACGCGTTGTCCGGAGGTAAATATCAAAGTCGAAGACATAGAGGTAAAAGCCCTAATTGATACGGGAAGTGAGATCACTTGCATCTCCGAGGAATTTTACTACGCTAATGCGAAAATATTCGGGATGCGACCTAAGCTACCGATAAGTGGAAAATTCATAAAGGGACCAACGGGCGCAAAGTCGTCGCGAATAAAACTCCAAGTTCTTCTAAATGTCGAAATTGCAAAAATAAAACTAGATATTATATTTATAGTAGCGCCGAAACTGGTCAAACCATGCATTATTGGATATGATACGCAAAAGGCTCTTAGTATGCTAATAGATACCGGCAAGGAAGAAATTCTCTTAACCATTAACGATCAATATGTTCATTGTTCTTATAAGGAGGCCATAATGTACTCAGAAGAGTATGCGTCTCTTAGAATCGAACGATCGTATGAGTCCGAATGCGGAAACGCTGACTCATACGATGATCTCATTGCTTACGATCTTTCTTACGAAGTTTCGATAGAAGAAATCGAAGGAAAGATTAAATCATGCAAAAATCTAAAAAATTTCCAAAGGGATAAACTTAAGTGCTTAATAGTACAATACAAAGAGGTGTTTCAGAAACGCCCAGGTCTATTATCTAACTATGAGTATACTTTTAAAATAAAAGATGATGCACCCTTTTATTCAAAGCCGTATCCCATCCCTATAAATTATAGAGATAAAGTTAAAATCGAAATCGACAAATGGCAAGAGCTTGGAATAATTCGGCGTTCAACGAGTCCATATATAAACCCTCTCGTGGTTGTGATAAAAAAAGACGGATCAATCCGCCTATGCTTAGATGTACGCAAACTAAACGAAAAATTGATAAATGATTATGAATCCCCTCCGGGTGTAGAGGAGATATTTTTAAGATGTAGAAACGTAAACTTTTTATCCAGCTTTGATTTAACGAGTAGTTTCCATCAAATAAAACTTTCAGAAGAAAGTAGGAAATATACTGCGTTCATCTGCGACAATAAAGTTTACGAATTTAATGTAGTACCATTCGGTATAAAAACGAGTAGCGCCGCGCTAATAAGAGGTCTAGACCTAGCCGTTGCGGGACTCGAAGATTTTCTTATAACTTTTGTAGACGACTTACTATGTATTTCAGAAGATTTCGATAGTTATTTACAAAATATAAAATCATTATTTGAGAATTTATTAAAAAACAACCTAAGGATTAGTTTTAAAAAATCAAAGCTAGTACAGGAAGAAATAAAATTCCTGGGTCATATTTTAACGCCTGAAGGAGTAAAACCGGACCCGGAGAAAATTAGAACAATTAAAAACTTAGAAATGTCAGGGAATTGCAGGGATTTCTCGGGTTTGTTAATTTCTATACAAAATTCGCGAGAAATTACTCGGCGCATACCGTTCCGCTTCTAAACTTGTTAAAACAAGGTAAGAAGTATGAATGGACAGACGAGCACGAAAAAGCTTTCAATGATATTAAAAATATATTCGATGAGTATATCATATTAAAATACGCGGACCCACAACGTCCATTCATACTCACTACCGACGCGAGCGACTACGCGATAGCTGCGGTGCTATCGCAGGTAAACGATCCAAACGAAGAACAAATTGTCACGTTCGTTAGCCGTACGCTGAAGGGGAGTGAATGCTCTTACTTTACGACTGAGAAAGAGATGTTAGCTATAGTTTGGGCGTTAACACGTTTAGATACGTACTTACGGGAATCGGAGGAATCGGATCGGGAAAATGAAATCATAATCGCTTCGATACTCGCGCAAAAACAGAGTCGCGAATTGATGAATAACTTAAAGAATTTGAAGACATTATAGGAAAATGACCCTTATATCAATAAATTAATTACGGAGATTCCAAATGACGAAAAAATGCAAAAGCGCTTTGTGCTCAAAGATGGTTTAATGCAAAAAATTGCATTAAATCATAATAGACTCATGTTGCCCGAAAGCCTTCTGGATAGTTTGATACGGGAAGCCCATGAGATACATGGCCACATTGGTTCATCAAAGATTTATAAAATGATAAACGAACATTTCTCTGCGCCGAAACTAAGACAAAAAATTTATACAATACTTCGTACATGCGATACTTGTCAACGAACGAAATATTTAACATATAAACTTAATGAACACGTCCAACCAATATTAACCGAAGAACCAAATGACACACTGTCAATAGATTTTTTTGGGCCTTTATCAACGTCAAAGGGGGGCGTTAAATACCTCTTAACTACGGTAGACGTATTCAGTAAGTACGTGGTCATGTATCCTATAAAAAAAGCGAACACCGCGACTGTGATCAGAAAAATCTTCGGTGATTACATTGGCAAATACGGTAAACCGAAAGCAATACTTTCTGACCACGGGACGCAGTTTACTTCAAGTAAATGGGAAAAAAAACTCATGGATGAAGGAATACAACCGGTATTCTCCTCCATCAGACACCCACAAAGTAACCCGGTCGAACGGGTACATCGAGAACTCGGGCGTTTTTTCCGAACATTCGTAAGGGACCGACATACCAGCTGGGCTAGATACGTTGAGATTATATAAAACATTATTAACGTGACGCATCATGAGACCACGGGGTTTACACCGATGGAGCTCCATTTTAATATCAAGCCTACGCGGGTATGGGAAAAGTGGTTGCCTATAGTAGATTCAGATAAAATCACGCATGAACGAAAATTGTTTCTCGCTCGCGAACGAGCACATTCATTCTTAAAGAGGCGAGCGTTCCGAAAAAACGTCCGAACGCGACATTTTGAGTTTAAGGTAGGCGATAGAGTTTTAGTGAAATCACTAAACGTGTCAGATGCGGCTGAAAGAAAGATCGCGAAGTTTTTTCACGTATACGAGGGACCATACACGATTACGCAAAAAATCGGGCCCGATACGTATGTATTGTTAGATATAGAAGCAAATAGGGAACGCGGAAAGTTCCATGTACAAAATCTAAAGCCTTATTTTTAAGTATTTATTGTTCACTAAGGGTCTCGGTGAAGGTAAACATACACCGAAACTCTTAGTAGTATAGATGTAAATAGTAATTTAAGGAAAATTAAAATCGAGCCACAGGACGTCAGTCGCTTCACAACCATGCCTGAGCAAGGTACAAATCGTGAGAACTTTTACAAACGCGATGCCGCGGTCCAAAGTGGAAGGGTGATATGGCCACCCTTTAATATAGAGTGCGTAGCAGTAAAGGCGGCGTCAGGGAGACCCTGGGCTCCAACCCGCGGTGCATACCGGGGCGGACGAGCGGTACAGGCGAGGCCACATATGGTCAGCCGGTCCGTCCAAACCACCAGGGAGAGCGAGGAAACGCCACCACCACCAACTCCATCTACCTCTCGGCATGGATTAAAACAATACGTGCCAACGCCGATTCGCCGACCGCCGATCGAGGACTTTTTAAAGCTGCGGCAGATTGCACGCCGCATGAGGTATGTGCCGCGCCCATTGAGCCCGTTGGCACCAGACTGGTCTCCACCCGCACCACCTACCACGCCACCATCAGCCACCTAGTCATCTCTAACACCACAGCCACCACCGGCAAAGCAGCAAAGCGAGGAGGCCTACGTAAATGCGATTACGTTTTAAATTTTTGTAAATAGCCCAAACCAATAAAAGGCGTTAAAATTAAATGTTTCAATGTATTTAATTGCGAGCAGAACCATTTAATTTGGGGGGCGATGTGGCGTACACGAACAGCTCATGGTATACGCATCGATTCACATTTCCCCATTCATAAACACGAGAGCGAAAAATCAACAAACACAATGCATATTTGTGTACAAACATACGATCGCGTGCGCCAGAGAAAATCTTACTCACTCATTCACACAGCGCCTCTGACGTCAGAGTATAAACAAAAATATTGTCATGCGCAAGAGAGAAGGCCAGACGATCGACTGGTATATAAAGGGCTCCGATTCTCGGAATCGGCACGCACTTGTGTCCGAGCTCTCGCCTATTCAGGATACCGATAAGCATTGCGCTTAGGTAACTGAAGCTGGCCACTCCTTTGCGCTCGTAAAAACTTATGTCAAATAGTTCATTTTGAGTATATTAATAAACATACCTATAATTCTAGATTTTGATTAATGATTTTTTTTTTCTTCTTCAAATAAACTCTCTCGATAACAACCGAATCCTAACCTACCTACCTCCCACGGCACGATAGTCGGCCCTCTGCGCCGACTATTTACCCGGCTCCTCTCTTCTCACACGGCACGGTAGTTGGCCCTCTGCGCCGACTACTTACCTGTATCACCTAAGCAGCACGGTCGCAGCTAACGACTTACCTGCACCTACCACCTCTCTGTATCGACAGCACGGACTCCGGCACATTGCGCGCCGGTATCTAACCCTGAGATCGGGGCTACTCCCATCCCGATTGTATGCTCGAGTCCGGTACACGAACTCTTAAAAAATTGTTAATAACTACCAAGTAACGACATCTAGTTTCATACAAGTTAACTCAATTATTAAGGTATAGATTAAAATCTGAGAGCTGTCATTACTTCGGTACGTTACAGCTCATGCGATTCTCATGTGAGTCTCATGTAACGTTTTTATTTCAAAATTATTTTTTAAGCATTTGTTTTGAATTCATGAAATAATACGATTTTTTTTCTTTTTTCAATTAAAATTAAATATAACACTTTAATTGTAATTATAACTACAACAAAACAAGTATGTTTTTTTACATAATATAATTTTATGAATTGGAAAATGAATTTTATAAAAACAAATTTTACAATCCAATTATAAAAGGGAGAATACGATATTATCGAATTGAAGCTTAGAGGGGCAACTTCACAGCGTTAGGTGGATAAAGTGCACTTTCATGGGCTTAAAAATCAAGATGGCAGTGTCCACAGGGCACGTAGCTCGCTAAGCTTAGAGGACTAGTAATATTAGTAATGGCAATAACAATTTAAAAATAAATTTTAATACATTTTTTTACTTATTGATATTTATTTTTTTATAAAAGAACAGAAAACTTTAAATTTATAAACTTAATCATATTTCACATTTTTAATACTTTATCTTTCATTTGTACGGTGATTAACTTTGATTATCTCATTAATTATTCTAGTTCGCTCGTCTCTTATATGCATCCCTGTTGAAAATATCCACGCAGATTTCCATGTAAATGATCCACGTGGATATCCACGTGAATTGACATGGATTCCACGTGGATTGGAATAGATATCCGCGTGAATCATCCACGTGGATATCCGTGATGAAAATTCGATGTGGTTTATTAAAAATCCACGTGGAGTAAAATCCATGTAGATAATTTAGAATCCACGTGGATTATTTAAAATCGATGTGGATTCCAAGAAACGAGCGATTTTAAAAAATCTACATGGATCAACGAAATCTAAATGGATTATAATAAATCCACATGGGTTCCAACCAATCTACATGGATCCCAAAAAATCCACGTGGATTATTTAAAATCCATGCGGATTACTTTAAATCCATAGATTCTGTTGTTTCACGTACATCCCTACCAAAAAATCAGCTGATAAATTAGATAGAATTTATAACTTCATTTATTTATTATTTAGCAGTTTAACACTGCTTATAAATTACAAACAATAGTTTAATAAAATATTTGCATGATAATATAATTATTTCGAACTATGTTACATTTATATAGATAATTAATTTAATTGAAAATATATAGACAACATTATTGTTATTACAATTATAATGTTCCGACACAAATGAAGAATGGAACAAGATAAAAACTTCTAAACACATTCTGCCCTATTGAAACGATGGGATATTTGGTACATTGCAATTTATATACGATAAATGGGCCCTACGGGTTTTCCTATTGCGTGTCCCATATGACTGAAAACATTTTATTCGAATAATAATCAGTATTACCCCTTAAACTACTTTGATAAAAAAATATTATTATAAATTAAGGCTACAACTGTAAGCAAACTACAAAGACATGTATAACATACCGGTATATAGGAAATAAGATTATCATAAATGGTATTGTTCTTAATTTGAAGAAAGGATAAATGATGTTTAATGAGCTACGTGCTCGCGCTACTCGACACCGACCCGTATTAGCAAATTCTCACGAGGCCGGAACCGAGCGCGCCCATGTGTACTCGATATTAGTAGCTACCATGAACACTTGCGACGACGTCGGCCACAGTGCGAGGAGGCGATATCTTGGCGATGATATTGCTATTAAAAGAACAGAGAAGATATTTCACATGGGGTCAGCAGAAAAATACATTAAATATCTATTTTCAACAATATTTTCAACTTGTAAGTAATAATACTTATATTTACTTTCCTAAATGTTCAATGGGAGCCGCTTACACTGTTAATAAACTCTCTTCGTAATCTTCATATCTATTCCAAATTCAATTTCACAAGTAATCTATTATTATATGTGCCAAAGCTAAAAGTAAATTACTATGTATAAAAGTTGCAATCAAAGTAGTTGAAAAACGATTTAGCAATTGTATGCTCCAATGCACAGACCAATACTTCTTTCACATGAAGCGAAAGCTTAATAAGAACACCATATTTTATTTGAAAATTATTGAGTAAGAAATATTTGTCTGCGTATTTGAGTATACAATTGCTAAATTGTTTTTCAACTACTTTGATTGTAACTTTTTTACACTAATTTACTTTTAGCTTTGACTAAAAATGTGGCTTGTTATTTGTAGCATTGGGAAAAAATTTACTTTTTATTTGTAGAATATGGTTATATTTATTTTATGATCCATTTGCAAAGTTTGAGGATTTTGTTGCTGAATATTGTCATAAAATGAAAAATACATTAAATATTTATTTTCAACAATATTTTTGAAAGGCTTGTAAGTAATAAAATTTATATTTACTTTCCTACATTTTCAATGGAAGACGCTTACACTGTTAATAAACTCTATATGTATTCTTGATATCTACTCGAAACTGAATTTTATAAGTAATCTATTATTATGTGTGCCAAAGCTAAAAGTAAATTACTATGTAAAAAAGTTGCAATCAACGTAGTTGAAAAATAATTTAGAAATTGTATATTCCAATGCCCAGACAAGAACTTCTTACTCAATAATTTTCAAGTAAAATTTGGTTTTCTTATCAAACCTTCGCATCATGAAATTTCATAAACTATTCAGTGTGAATTGCAATTAAATAATTGAATTATGAATCTTAATGATTTATAAGATTGTAAATTACATAATTTATGAAATTTCACATGAAGCGAAGACTTACTAAGAACACCATATTTTATTAGAAAATTATTGAGTAAGAAGTATTTGTCTGCGCATTGGAGTATACAATTGCTAAATCGTTTTTCAACTACTTTGATTGCAACTTTTTTACATATTAATTTACTTTTGGCTTTGGCACATATAATAATAGATTACTTATGAAATTGAATTTGGAATAGATATGAAGATTACAAAGAGGCTTTATTAACAGTGTAAACGGCTCCCATTGAAAATTTAGGAAAGTAAATATAAGTGTTATTACTTATAAGTCTGTTGAAAATATTGTTGAAAATAGATGTTTAATGGATTTTTCATGCTTGGAGAAAATTCAGCGGCAAGATCCATAACATGAGATATATGAATAATATTATGATCTGAAATCCAGCGGGTTGACAAGAATACCAATTATTGGTTTCTATTGACATTTAAAAAAAATAGAATTCTTTTCAAGAGGTTAATTAATAAATGAAGCTAATGGCTATTACGGGCAATCGATAAAGGATAAGGAAGGTGCCTAACTTATCAATCATCGATTTTATTCTTTTTACATGTGTATACTTACACATCTCTAATTATTCTAAGCTATTAGAGTAAAGCAGTCAAGGATATTAATGCACAATTATTTTAATAATTTTAAAGTGCAGTCAAGAATTTTTAAAGGATGAGGAAAGGAAAGGTAAACGTATAGGATGAAAAAATGAGAACGAAAAAATAACGGCCCAGGTCGGGATCGAACCGACAACCTTCTGCATACCGGGCAGCTACGCTACCATTTGCGCTACTGGGATGACGATTCTATCAGGACCCTAACCGGTTCTTAATCGTTCTCAATTTTTTATTTCCCCAAAACCCCCCCGTCTGCGTTATTATTATTGACTGCTTTACTCTAATAGCTTAGAATAATTAGAGATGTGTAAGTATACACATGTAAAAAGAATAAAATCGATGATTGATAAGTTAGGCACCTTCCTTATCCTTTATCGATTGCCCGTAATAGCCATTAGCTTCATTTATTAATTAACATAAAAATATTCGGGCATTAGCTTCAATTGATAAATTAACATTGTCTGCTTTGGCTTAATAACGCAGACGGGGGGGTTTTGGGGAAATAAAAAATTGAGAACGATTAAGAACCGATTAGGGTCCTGATAGAATCGTCATCCCAGTGGCGCAAATGCTAGGGTAGCTGCCAGGTATGCAGAAGGTTGTCGGTTCGATCCCGACCTGGGCCGTTATTTTTTCGTTCTCATTTTTTCATCCTATACGTTTACCTTTCCTTTCCTCATCCTTTAAAAATTCTTGACTGCACTTTAAAATTATTAAAATAATTGTGCATTAATATCCTTGACTGCTTTACTCTAATAGCTTAGAATAATTAGAGATGTGTAAGTAAGAATAAAATCGATGATTGATAAGTTAGGCACCTTCCTTATCCTTTATCGATTGCCCGTAATAGCCATTAGCTTCATTTATTAATTAACATAAAAATATCGGGCATTAGCTTCAATTGATAAAAAAAATATAAAAAAATCTTTTCAAGAGGGTTTACCATTATCGTTCCTGGGCACATTTTAAATAGTTTTTAATAAAGAATCAGAAAAATTTTTGTTGAATAAAAATTATTATAGTTATAACTCACAAAGCCTAAACGATTCTAAAATTTGATCTGCTGACCCCATGTGAAATATCTCCTCTGTTCTTTTAATGGCAATATCATCGCCAAGACATCGCCTCCTCGCTCTGTGGCCAACGTCGTCGCAACTGTTCATGGAAGCTGCTAATATCGAGTGCACGTGGGCGCGCTCGGCTCCGGCCTCGTATGAATTTGCTAGCACGGGTCGGTATCGAGCAGCGCGAGCACGTGACTCATTAAACATCATTTATCCTTTCTTCAAATTAAGAACAACACTATTTATGATAATCTTATTTCCTATATACCGGTATGTTATACATGTCTTTGTAGTTTACTTACAGTTGTAGCCTTAATTTATAATAATATATTTTATCAAAGTAGTTTAAGAAGTAATATTGATTATTATTCGAATAAAATGTTTCCGATCCAAAAAAAATTTGGATTATTTTTATATCAGTCATGTGGGACACGCAATAGGGAAACCCGTAGGGCCCATTTATCGTATGTAAATTGCAATGTACCAAATATCCCATCGTATCATTAGGGCAGAATTTATTTAGAAGTTTTTGTCTTGTTCCATTCTTGAGTTGTGTCGGAATATTATAATTGAAATAACAATAAAGTAGTCTACATATCTTTAATTAAATTAATTATCTATATATAAATGTAACATAGTTCGAAATAATTATATTATCATGCAAATATTTTATTATAAACTGTTATTTGTATTTTATAAGCAGTATTAAACTGTTAAATAATAAATAAATGAAGTCATAAATTCTATCTAATTTATCAGCTGATTTTTTTTGGTAGGGATGTACATGGATCAACAGAATCTACATGGATTTTAAACAATTGAAATGGATTTAAAGTAATCCACATGGATTTTAAATAATCCACGTGGATTTTTTGGGATCCATGTAGATTTGTTGGAATCCATGTGGATTTATTAAAATCAATGTAGATTTTTTTAAATCGCTCGTTCCTTGGAATCCTCATCGATTTTAAATAATCCACGTGGATTTTAAGTTATCTACATGGATTTTACTCTACGTGGATTTTTAATAAACCACATCGAATTTTCATCACGGATATCCACGTGGATGATCCACGCGGTTCTCCATTTCAATCCACATGGAATCCATGTCAATTCACTTGGATATCCACGTGGATCATCCACATGGAAATCCGCGTGGATATTTTCAACAGGATATACTAGTATACCTACAAATGATATTGCAAGAGTGTGCAACTTCATTCAGGTAGAAGAGAACACACACACACACACACAAACACACACACACACACACACACACACACACACAAAATACTATGTGTACTACACGAAAATACTATTTGTACCGAAATACATATTTTTATACTTATATAAAATAAAACATTTTAATATATATATATACACATTTCTCGAAAGGGGTTTATAAAGCCCATTTTTTTATATATAGGGGTTTATTGAGCCCGATTTTGATTATGCAGCCCGGGCTTCATAATATTTCTAAATATAGGGGTTTATGCGGCCCGACCTAGAGTCTATAACCCCAGGGTCCATTATTTCTTTAGTCACTTGCCATAGGGAACTCTCGGCTGTAGGTACTAATATACAGGGTTGGGCTCCATAAACCCCGATAAGTGTGTCTATATATATATATATATATATTATTGTAAAATTTGTTTTTATAAAATTTATTTTCCAATTCATAAAATTATATTATGTAAAACAACATACTTGTTTTGTTCTAGTTATAATTACAATTAAAGTGTTATATTTAATTTTACTTGAAAAAAGAAAAAAATCGAATTATTTCATGAATTCAAACCAAATGCTTAAAAAAGAATTTTTAAATAAAAACGTTACATGAGAATCGCATGAGACTCACCTGAGAATCACATGAGAATTTGGCATGAGACTCAGATGATTCTCAAGTGAGTCTCATATGAGTTTTTTCAGCCGGGTTCAGACCGGCGCGCGCATCTTATTACCGAATCTACCCTATATAAGCAGCTAATACACCGGCGACAGAGAGACCGTGATCTACCGCCTTCCGCTCGTGGGCACACGTGAGGAATTCGGTATCGCCAGCCATCGGACACCACCGATCACCAAGACACCTGCTGTTACTGCTATCGTGGGCACACGAGGTAGTCACAGGCCGTGTACCCGGAACCGTTGTCCCTTAGTCGTCGTGCACACACGTGACTAGGGGAACACGAACTACCACTTCCTCGCATACTGACCCCCGGCACACCTGCTGTTACTACCGTCGTGGGCACACGAGGTAGTCACAGGCCGTGTACCCGGAACCGCTGTTCCTTAGTCGTGTTGCGCACATGTGACTAGGGGAACACGAACTACCGCTTCCTCGCATACTGACCCCCGGCACACCTGCTGTTACTGCTGTCGTAGGCAGACGACGTAGTCACAGGCCGTGTATCCGGAACCGTTGTTCCTTAGTCGTCGTGCGCACACGTGACTAGAGGCACACGAACTACTCCTGCCTGTGCCTGGAATACTGGAGCAACCCCGCCTCTACCGTCGTGAGCACACGAAGTAGCCGCGAGGCGTATTCCTAGAGTTGCCGAGCCTCTAGTCTGTGTGAGCACACGTGACTAGCGGAACGCGGACTAATTGGACCTGTGCCAGTAAAAACCGGAACGAGCCCTGGTTCTACCGTCGTGAGCGCACGAGATAGACACAGGCTGCGTGCCCGAGGCTACCGCTCCCTTAGTCGGCGTGGACACACGTGACTAAAGGAAAGGGGGCATTCACGGACCGGAGATACCGGGACTGGAATCGGAACGAGACCTGATCCTACCATCGTGAGTTCACGAGGTAGGCCCAGACCGAGTTCTAGTCCTGGCACAGCCCATAAGTGGCCGTGGGACATTGATGTCCAAGATTTCACCAGGGCTTTTCCTATGTATTTTGACCCCCTGAATCCGAATCCGCAAGGTGTTTTACGATAAAGTGGGACATTAATTAGTTATAAACAATTTTATCAATTATTACGCGAATTTCACATTTTCACATGAAGGTAAGTGTCATTGTAATTTTTTTGTAGTATTTTGAAGCATAATGTATCACAAAATATATACCTAGTCTAAAATTAACAATAATAATAAATATAAAATACATAAACAATTGATATATCATAAACAAGACAACTCTTATAATGATATGGTAATGTAAGCCGTAGCTTTAAAATATTAACTTTAAACAATGTTATGACGTTTTTAAAATAATTTTAATAACGACAAATAAATATATAAATTAATTAAATAGTAAAAAGAAATTATAATTTATGGAATTTTTATAAACTTTCTTTTTCAAACGTTTCAATACAGTGAATATTATATTTATTTTTACATGTTTTTTCACTTTGGCAAAAACAGAATGAACAACATTAAATTTCAGCAGCGACACAATAGCACCTTTTTCTTGTGCAAACTTTACAATTACAGCTAGGTACCAACTTATCTGCTGGTGGTAATAACTGTAACAGAGACTCGCAACATGTTTAGCGCGAATTACTCTTTAATTTGAATTTAAAAAATATTTATGTCAAGTAAATGCATAAAAGTTATTTATGTAAACTTACTAGTTAAAGTATTGACACGACCCGAAAACTAATAAATTGAAATAATTTAAATTTTATATATTACTTTATTTATAATTATTAATAATTAATTATATCTTACAACTTTATTTAAATGTAATTTTTACTATCCCTAGAAAAAATCACCAAGAAATGACAATGGTTTTCATCCATATATCTTTATTGAAGTTTTCTAATATTTTAATTGTTTATGAATTTTATATTAATTATTATTGTTAACTTTGTATTACTTATGTATTTTGTGACACATTGTGGCTCAAAATACTATAAAAATACTATTACAACGGCACTTACCTAGTTGTAAAAATCTGAAATTCTCGTAATTATTGATAAAATTGTTTATAACTAATTAATGTCCCACTTTATCGAAAAACGCCTTACGAATTCGTATTCAGGGGGTCAAAATACAAAGAAAAACTTTGGTAGAGCCTTGGACATCGATGGCCCACGGCCACCATGGAGCTGCGCCAGGACTGTTCCCAAGGCTACCATCCCCTTAATCGGAGTGTGCACACGCGACTAAGGGTAAGGGTGGGCATTCACGTACCGTAGACACCGGAACAGGACCCCGGACTTTACGACTTTGACACCGACTCACCGCACCGACGCCACCATGACTCGACGTACGCGTTATATCGAGGTTTAGCATAACCGAGGCCCTCCTGCGAGAGGGTGCTGCGATAGCATCTAGTCTTTAAGTTTCGCGGACTTGGTCGTACGCCGAAGTAAGCACGATTGTTTTGGTTTACATGTTTCAGGTGGCGAACTAAGGTGACTTCAGCCAATTGGTGGCGAATATTGTTGCAGTTTATTTTCATCATTGTTATTTAGTATTTTCATCTTTCTCATTTAGTCGAATAAACAGCATTTCTATATTCAAATATATATCTATGCATTTTGTCTCTTAAGCCACTTGACACTCCCTTCTCCCCCTTTCCACATCCTGGTAAACTCCTGAGCGTCCGGCAGGGGAGGAGCAACCGTTACTAACCAAAGAGTGACTTGGGCAACTTCAACGCGCATTTTTTGCCATGGCGCCAACTCTCAGTTGTGTCATTGGAGACACTGTCGATTCTTTTTAACTCTTGGTGACTTTCTGTTCCAGTCTCACAAGAAATTATAATTACCAAAATTTCTAATACGCATTCAACAGCGATAATAAATCCCAAGACTTCACTCTTAATTTAGGTTCTAAAATCGACCAAATGTGTCATAATCATTTTCTGCATCCAGCACTTATTTTTCATTCACCTTTCCTAATAAGATACATGTATCATCACCATATTTATTGTAAATCTGTTTATTATTCTGTTTTTCCATACCATTTGTCACATGACATTTTGAGTACTCTTCCATTTTTTAATCCAAACTTTTTCCTCTGCTTAACTTCTAGCTGCGCTGCATCATTTTCCAGAATTTGAAGAGCCTCTTTATTTGCTTTATCAAAAATTCCTGGTAATGTCGAAGTTAAAGCTGATTCTATACTATCCAGTAGATCCCTGATAGTTTTGCACGTTCAATAAAAGCATTTTTAAAGTATAGCTGCCTAGCTGGCCTGCTCCGTTTCAATGATCACATGTGTTATTCCACCTTTTCGAAAACAAAATTGAAGCGACGCGCCGGAGATAACCTGCAAAGGGCCGTACACATACAGACACACACACACACACACCTCGCTTGTGCTCACCTGTCGTCTCGTCGTCCTCGTAATTGCCAAGTGGGCATCGGTGCCTGTAAAATTTCCCCGTCGTTATTGACAATAAAAGCACATACACATCATGAGTGCGTGCGCAGATCTAACCTACAAACTCTCAGCTACTCCGCAACTCTGTGACGACGACAGGTGATGATCCACCGCGGGACAAGTTGAGCCTGATCCGGAGGCAATAGTTATATTTTGTTTTCTTCGTTGTAGAGGATATTGTGCACAGATGCAATAGCTATAGAGTGTACACACGCGAACTGCGGTACATTCTTTCTTGGCGAGACGGCGAGGGCGCGAGGGCGAGCGAGCGGGCGCAGACTCGTGACGGTCGTCTAGTCGTCTAAGAATATTACTCAAGCGCCCTCTATAATCACTGCTCGTCAATCTCATCCGTGTGTCACCTCGTGCAGTAGTTCAAAGTTTTTGAAAAATTTACGTACTATTTATTGCCAGGATATGATATAAAAAGTTCTTTAGTGTAATAGTGAGCGGGAATAGCTATTCTTTTACACAAGAATTATCGATATTTTGTATCCCAAGCGAAATTAGGAGATATGGATAGGCGTCGTCTGCTCCACGATTTCAGTCAAGCGGCGTAATCACCTCGTCAGTAGTTCAAGGTTTTTATAATTTTGAATCAACTAAAAGGTATGCCACAAATTTGTAAACATTCTTTATTGTCTAACTGAGCGGGAACAAGTGCGCGTTTGTTTCAAAATGTTCAGTATTACCTATAAAAATATTGCAAAAGGGGAGGCATAGCCTACACACTGCTATGTTGATACGCGGTCGGTAAGCAATAAATAATAGAAAAAATATTTTTTGCTTATTTCGATGAAATAATCCTTGTCCCCCCTTCATTTCTTTATTTAAATTCACTTCCCAAAGTTTCACATCAATTGGTATTTTGGTTTTCGAGAAAACTTTGAACTACTAAAATAGAGGGTAAAACAGGAATCTTTGTTTCCATATACGACGTCCTCTTAATATTATCCGATTGGGCCGACCAAAATATGGATTGATAGGTAATTTCAAGACCTTTCAGAAAATGGGCCTACTTCCGGCCGATATCCAAACCCAGAACCAAAAAAATTATTTTGATTTTTCCATATTTTTCTTTATTTTTTTTAACCGACTTAATAATATCCCTGGTAAAAATGATCTTCAAGATTCGGAAATATCCAGATCTAAGGTACCTTTCCGATCCTTTCCGGTTTTTGGAACCAATTTCTTCCGAACTCTTCCGAACTGTCATGGAGGTAAACTGTTAAGAATGTTGGTGATCTCTTTAGAACATTTCTGATCTATTAAGATTTGTTACGAAATAATTTGGTATATTTATTCAGGATTGGTTGGTTCGTTCCGA
Organism: Torymus aiolomorphi; assembly: GCA_036365515.1. Classification (NCBI taxonomy): domain Eukaryota; kingdom Metazoa; phylum Arthropoda; class Insecta; order Hymenoptera; family Torymidae; genus Torymus; species Torymus aiolomorphi. The sequence continues at coordinate 27,665,318 of CM070874.1, forward strand.
ACCTGGTTGAAGTGTAATGAATTATTAGGATCAATTCAGGACTTTAATGAACCATAATGTTTCTGGCTATTATTAACCGTGGAATCGTTCGGAACTGTCATGAAATAAGCCCCGTGTAGGGAAAGCTACATAAACATTTATTTAGTGCTGTAAAAATTGAAGCTGATGGCCAATACTACCAGGGTTTGTTAATAAATAACACAAAATTTTTTTACGACGTTTCGGACATTTTAATAAGTCCCTCTTCAGGTTCTAAACACATACAAAAATATACAAAATTATATAAAAACTGGCTGACATTGTCATGGTAGATTTGGATATTCAGTCGTTAAATAACCTTAATATGAAACCTCTGTTTTATTCCCGTTATGTTGACGACATTATTTTATGTATACAAAAAGACACGATTGAACACACTGTAAATATTTTTAATTCTTATGATCAAAACCTATAGTTTACGGTAGAACTGCCACAAAACAATTGTATTAGTTTTCTTGATATTAAAATAATTATTAATGATCAACAACGCATTATCACAGATTGGTACCATAAACAAACCTTTTCCGGAAGATATCTAAATTATTTATCACAACACCCCCATAGCAATAAAATAGCCATTATTTATAGTTTAGTTGACCAAGCATTTAAATTATCACATTACAGTTGTAATACAACAAAAATATAACTTTTATCAAAGAACTATTACGATATAATAATTATCCACCTGAATTATCGGAATGTTACATAAAAAAACGTTTAAAAAAATTAAGAAGCAATAATAACAATATATGTAATGAGAAAAATAAAAAAATGTTTATTACGCTCCCATATGTGAAAGAATTAGAAAGATCTATGAACATTATTTTTAAACAACACAATACAAATATTATCTACAGTACTACGAATAAACTTAACGATATTGTTAAATTAGATAAGGATAAGACAAAAATCTATGATAAATCTAATGCTGTTTATAAAATTAAGTGCTAAGATTGTGAGGCTTCATACGTTGACCAGACAGATACACGATTAAATGTGCGACTCAAAGAACATTCTAAAAAATACACCATGAAAGATGACAATTCTTCATTATATTTACATACAAAAAACAATAATCATATGATAGATTTTAATAATGTGCAAATTCTTGATACAGAAATTAATAAAGGAAAAAGACTGTTTTCCGAAGCCGTATTCATACACACACAAGAAAAATATATGAATAAACAATTTGAAATTAATAGTTTATCTAAGGAATATACTACGCTAATAAAAAATTGTCAATTCATGTATATACAAGAGTATGATCACCGAAGGTAGCAAGCGACTGAAACCAGGAGAGCATGTCGATGTAGAGTTATCACTCCCACCTTGGTGTATGAAGGAAGTCGAGAGCATTATAGCATTGGTTTTGGGGTGCCCCCTCTACTAATACGTGCTGTCCTGATACCACACCCGCTGTGTCGCTTCTCAATTGTCTACCGCATCTCCACCATTTGTACGCGTCTTACTTACATCACACACACACACATATGCGCCATTTTATTGTATAAAAAGGAGAAATTGTCAAAAGTGTAAGCATTGACGCACGGAACACTTTCCGCATTAGAACTAATTGACTACACGTTTCATTGTAAGTTTTAATTATTGTTGCGAGTATAATTTGTAAGTTTGTGAATTGTAAAAAAACAGTTTTTATATAATTTTGTATATTTTTGTATGTGTTTAGAACCTGAAGAGGGACTTATTAAAATGTCCGAAACGTCGTAAAAAATTTTTGTGTTATTTATTAACAAACCCTGGTAGTATTGACCATCAGCTTCAATTTTTACAACTTTAATTTCAACCTACCATTCGCTACATAAAACCAATTTATTTAGTGGTGTTAATTAATTTCTCATGAAAAAAAAAGTTGTTTGTTTAAAATAAATTTATATTTATATTAATGACAATTATTTATTAATAAATAATAGTTGTTAATAAATAATATTAGGGATACAGAAAAAAAACCGCTGCCAATTCATTGGCACGTAGCTTCCTCAAAATAATTTTTTGATTCCTTTTATTAAATTAAAATTCGAAAAATAAATTTTTCACGAAAAAAATTGGAAAAATTTTATGGAAAATATTAACTTGTAATTTTTTCATGGCTATTCATTGAGGTTCCATTTGCAATTTATTTGTTTGTGATTTTAATTCTTATATGAATGGAAAACAATCTTCTTCAAGTTCTATTCTTCATCAAATTTTTCTTCTTCAAGTGCACTGTCAACGGCTTCTCGTCGTACATTGGTTCGAAATAAAAAAAATATTCTAAAGTTGTTCTTTGATTGTGTTTACCTCAAATATTTCTGAAATTTATGAACCAATCATTTTGCCAAAAGAACTCATCCGAGAACTATTAATAATATACCTCTACAATGAATTTTGAAGCGAATAAGACAATTTTACTCTTGTAATAGTTGAACATATAAAACTCATTTTTTTTCATTTTTCAATTTTTACGTTTTTGTTAATAACAAAAGAACCGTGATAGCTAGAGAATTAATTTTTTTTAGAAAATATAGGTAATTTAATTCTCTTTCGAATACCATCCACCCCATTTAGATACATAGAGCCGTTCTCGAGAAATTACGATATAAAAAAAAATTGAAACAAATTTTAACCTCAAATATCTCCGAAATTTATGGATCAATCCTTTGAACGACAAAAAAAATCACTTTTTTTTATAAATTATTTTTTTTCTCAAAAAATAATGAATAAAAAAACCTAAAAATTTAGTAAGTTATAGTACTTAATATCCTTTATAACCAAAAAAATATTCATGTTAATATCTTTTTTTAATTTCGAAATATAACCTATTTACAAAAAATTACGTTTTCATCAATAACTTATGACGAAATATAGCTACCGACTTTTTTTTTTTAAATTGTAGATAATTTTATCCTACATACAGAGAATTCATGATATATAAACAATATTTGTTCTAAATATTAAAAAATCGAAAATAAAAATTTTGAAAATTAAAAAATGGCTATAAAAAAAAAAATTAAATTTTACAAAAATAGAATATTGACCCCAATTGTGGAAGCAAAATCTAAAAAAATGATCAGTCTTCCGTTAAAATCGGTCGAGTAGATCATGAGATATCAGCGTATACGGACATACATACACACACACACACACACACACATCCATACGGACATTTTCTAAAAATAGTGTATTTCGATTCCAAATTTGCTAAATAACATTTCTAACATTAGGAGTTTACATTCCTCCTCATAAACCCAACGTCGCAAAATCACTATAAAATACAATTAGAGTTTTTATTAATAACATTAAGGAATTAAAATACATTACGTGTATAAAAGAATATTTGTTAAAAAATGAAGTTATGATAAGAACTTACAAAGTTTATGACGTTCAGCACACATTATCACTTTTGGAATTGCCCAACTGTGTTAGGCAAACTCCAAAATGACACTAACGATAAATTAAAATTAAGGAGTAATGAATAACTGTTAGGATAGACAGGAAAGAGGTGGTGGGGGTCGGGAAAGGGAAATGGTGAGGGATAGCGGTTGCCTCGCTCGCGCCGGTGGAACAGGAGCGCAAGCGGTGAGGAGTAGTGGACAAAACCTATACGATAAGAATACGGAGACTCTAGCGTATTAGGTATGCCACCTCTCCAATCGCATGCTTACCTGATCCTACAGTACGAAACAAGACAGTAAAGTGATGGAGAAAAGAGGTTGTAAACACGTAGAAGGCAATTGTAAATGTTATGAATTTAGATGATTTGCTTCTTGATAGTATCTATTGTTTTTTTATATGCGTTTTTTAAGAAATGGGTATCTTCCATATGGTTGAGTGTATTATTGTAGAAGTGTATGTGCATCATCTCAGAAAAAGTGCGTTTGAAATAGTTCGGTTCTTTGTCTAGTATTCTGATCTTATTGAAATTTATGGAATGTCCTGTGTCCTGTGTGTGGCCAGCGAGTGCAGAATTTTCAGAGCCTAATTTGACTGCTCTTTTATGTTCGTACACACGTTTCGTTAATTTTCGTTTACTCATGCCGATGTATGTGGCCGAGCAGTTATTGCAGTTGATCTTGAAAACGATCCCATTAGTGTTTAATAAATCGAGACGGTCTTTTCCGAGTCTAATCAAATGATTAAACTTGTTTATGGTTTTATATATAGGAATTATATTGTGTGTACGGAGGATACGGTCAATTTTTGGTGTTAAATTTTTATGTATGGCAGTATCATTTTTGTTTTAGAGACTATTGATTTAGTATTGTTGTATGTGTTGTAAGTTGCGACGTTACTATTGTGTTTACGGATCTGGTCGAGTCTAATGCCAATATATTTTTTAATAATATCTAAAGGGTAATTATTACATTGAAGGTAATAAATACTAAATCAATAGTCTCTAAAATGCATTTTTATGTATTTTATTTTTCTATCATCATCTCTTCTATCTTTATAATAATAGATAAAATTTCCTAAAAGATCGTTAAGGATCACATTATAGGTTAATTTTTCAAGGTTCGCATGAAACCGGAAAGATTCAAAAAATCTATAAATTGTTGAGTATATTGAAATTATTTTCATCTTAAATATTTCGAAAAGGAACTGGATGGATCGGATAAGTTTACAATTTTTTAAATAGAGAAATAAATCGTTTAAAAAATTATTGTAGACAAAAGACTTTCGTAATTCGGCGATTCATAGCACTGAAAGTAAAAATCTATTTTTAACAAGGTTCGGAAAGGTTCACCATTTTCCGGATATTCCACTCCACATAGGTTCGGAAACGTCCTTAATGGATCTGAAAGGATCGGAAAAAAACCCATTCCGATTCATTCAGAACCTTAACGGGCATTTTAACCAGGGATCCGATCAGGCCAAAAAAAATATGGATAGATAGGAAATTTCAAGACCTTTCAGAAAATGGGCATACTTCGGACTGATATCCAAGCCCAGAGCAAAAAAAAAATTATTTTCGATTTTTCCATATTTTTCTTTATTTTTTTTTTAACCGACTTAATAATATCTGATTGGGCCGAAAAAAATATGAGTAGATAGGAAATTTCAAGACCTTTCAGAAAATGGGCCTACTTCCGACCGATATATAAACCCAGAGCCCAGAGCAAAAAAAAATTATTTTCGATTTTTCATATTTTTCTTTATTTTTTTTTTTAATCGACTTAATAATATTCGATCGGACCGAAAAAAATATGGGCAGATAGGATATTTCCAGATCTTTCAGAAAATGAGCCTAGTTCAGACCGTTATCCAAATCCAGAACCAAAAAAAATTATTTTCGAATTTTCCATATTTTTCTTTATTTTTTTAACAGACTTAATAATATCCGATTGGGCCGACAAAAATATGGATTGATAGGTAACTTCAAGACCTTTCAGAAAATGGGCCTAATTCCCACCGATATCCAAACACAGCCGCAAAAAATTATTTTCGATTTTCCTATATTTTTCTTTATTTATTTTAAACAACTTAATATTATCCGATCAGGCCGACAAAAATATGGATTGATAGGTAATTATAAGGCCTTTCAGAAAATGGGCCTACTTCCCACCGATATCCAAATTCGGCGATAAAAAAAAATTCGATTTTTCGATATTTTGCTTTATTTTTTTTAACCGACTTAATATTATCCGATCAACTATGTAATTGAACTTGCACATCTTCAAAATAAGCTTTAAATACCTGCCAAAGATAAACTTGATATCTCTGGCCAGTTTCGAGTTATGCTGTGAACAAATTTATAACACACCACCGCTGCTATTGAATCCTGCCAACATGGCGGATCTGGCACCCCCCCCCCTTTTTATCGATTTAACAGTGCGTTTACAACTGAGACCCGACAAATCAAAGCACGTGCGTTTGTTTACATTAAAATGTATGTTGGAATACTTTCTCAAAAGAACGACAAAAATTGTAATGTCGAATCGATGAAACTCTAATAGAAATAATGAAGTATATTTCTTACTAAGTTTCTTAAAATCGCATTTTTTAATATTTAGAACATGCATAACATTTTTGATACCATTTTAATTTAAGATATAACTATACTATTAACTATTAACTATTAAGTTATTTATAAAATTCAAGTTTCTGAAGGCACTTAAATAAGGTCATCCAGATATACCTGTCGATAGAAAATTTTCGATCATACGTGCAAAATTTATGTAGGGTGACTTCACCAGTGAATGAACGAGTAAGGAAATTTCAATTTTTGTTACTTAGTTAAGAGAATTAAAAATGGATTAAAAATATCTTTTTTAATTTGTATTTTAAAATCTTCAAACTTTACGTCAGTGACAAAATTTTAGATAAAGAATAAAAGTAGAAATTTTGTAAAAGAAATCTATAAATATCTCCTAAAAATCAGTAAATGAACACGCGATCTTAGTATCTAAATACGTTTCGGCAGTGAATGAATACTTCGCCAGTGTATAAGGGTCATTCCATATTAGATTTACATTGATGTTTTTTTTTATGAATGAAATATTTTTTTTTATGAATCTTCATAAAAAAATATTCGATACGTATTTTTTTATTTTTATTTTAACCTCATAATTTTAGGCTTATGATTTTTCGAAATTTAGAGTTATAACAAAGGAAATTTTTTTGAAACGCTTGCATTTCAATAAATTAATTATCATTGTAAAAAATTCTTTCAGGAGAGGAAAAGTTAGGATTTTTTCTCAACTTTTCAGAAATTCAAACAAAAATTTGTTAAGAATTTTCGCTCTATTAAAATCTTATGAAATAAAGGAAAAAAGTGATTTTTTAATTACTTGGGCATTTTTTATATTCATATTTAACGAAAAATAATAATCTTTGAAGTTTTAAGGATCTTTTTTGTTAGGCACGACCGCTACTCGGGAGAGCCTTATAATTTCACCAGAGCGAAAATTGTAAGAATTCAAATACTGAAAAATTAATGTGTAAAAACCATGTTCCACTCAGAGCGAGTGCGTTTTAAGCGTTTTCTGAGATGTATGTATGTCTGTACGTCCGTATGTACTCAAGTTTCTCGATTATCTCAATGAATTTTCGACCGATTTCATCGGGATTGCGGGAAAATACTCCTCTAATTATACCTAGGTGCTGGTTCTATATTGAGATAGATCGATGAAAAATTTTTCAAATACAAGCACAAAGAAATATCTCAAAAAATCGATTTTTAAGCCTAATGTCTAGAAAAAATAATTTTAAGCTAATATGTACAGGTTTATCTGCTAAAACTAATTAAAATACAGCTTTTTTATGTTGAACACTTTTTTGTACGAGCAATATTTGCCCAGATAACTGCGAAAAACGGCCAAAAATGGTAAAAAATGAATGATTTTCGGCTATAACTTCTAAGGATTTTACACAAAAATGTTAAATACAAAAGTTGTAGATAATATTGAAACAAAACTTTTTCCCATTTAACATTTTTTGTAAAATCAACTCCTGACGAGCTAGACTTATAAAAACGATTTTAAACGCTAAAATACACATAAAATGGACGATTTTCGGCTACAACTTGACAGAATTTTATTTTTCACAAAAATGATTAATACAAAAGTTGTAGATAATATTGAAATAAAACTTTTTTCCATTTAACATTTTTGTGTAAAACCACTTCCTGACGAATTAGACTTATAAAAACGTTTTTAAACGCCTAAATATACATAAAATGGACGATTTTTGGCTACAACTTGACAGAATTTTATTTTACACAAAAATGTTAAATGTAGAAGTTGTAGATTATAAAAAACAAAACTTTTTTCCATTTAACATATTCATGTAAAATTAATACCTTACGAGTTAAACATATAAAAACGATTTTAAACGCCTAAATATACATAAAATAAACGATTTTCGGCTATAACTTTACAGAGTCTTACTTCACACAAATTATAAATATAACAAGGATTCGTCTTTCAATAAAACTTAAGTACAAAGCATATAGATAACGTTGAAACAAAACTTACTCCCAAGTAACACTTATGTATACAATCATTTCTAGATCATCTAAATGTATTAACATAATTTTTAATGCTTCAATAACCCCGTAGATTCACTTTTCGATTATTATTTAATAGAATTCGATTTGACACAGAAATATTCGATACAACAGATATAAATAAGACCAGAAAAGCGATATAACATTCCAAAGTCAACATAATTACAAAAATATAATAATAAAATACGAAATTACATTTGGTTAAAACATTTAATGGGATAAACACATTGGAACAATAAGTTAAGGAACGAAATATCTATGTCCCTGTTTTCTACAAAAAGACAAAGATTACGCAAACTAAAACATTGTTGATATTATATAATGCCCTTTTTAATAATATTAAAAATTATGGGATAATACCTTGAGATGCTTTATACCTATACGAATAGTACAAAATTATTAAATAATCTATAAAATAAAATCATTAAACTTAAATACTAAAATATTTTTGTATTTGAAGAATATCCTTTAAATATTAAATAATTATTTTGTTTTGAATCGATTTTCTATCATTATGAGAAATTAAATATTAGAGAAAAAGAATTAATATAAGAAATAGAAGTGTATAGATGCCAATAAAAAAGTAAAACAATAATTAACAAAAACTGTTACATAGAAGCTGTCAAAACTTATAATTTCTTGTCAAATGATCTAGAGAACTTAGAATGTAATAGAATAAAAATTAGAAAAATGTATAAAAATTGGGTTGGTAAAATTATATAATTATGTTATGTTACTGTTTTGATAATAAATTTAAGAAATTTAAAAATAAGATTATACTGGTTAACCCATTAACTATGTCCCCAAGACCTAAGCGATTGAACCAAAATAATAAAAATTGTGTAATATTATATAAGTACATGTTAAAATAATATCATATTTACAAAACAAACTTTTGTGTAATGTATAAGCTATAAATTTTGTAATTTGGTTATTTTCAGTGCATAAAGAATGCAATGTTTTAGCTAATTCTGTCAGTTGTACAGTGTATAGAAAACTATTAAATAGGCAAGTCTCACCTGGTGAAAATCTGTGAAATACATAATCATGTATTTTAATACAACAGATACCCTCAGATGAGTTCTTACACCCTGACCAAACATGATAATTAGCCAGATGAGCACATACAGCACTTTTATAATATCCCCCAGTTCCTAATTACACCCTACACTGAAAAAAATTTCGTAAATTCAACTAAATAAATTTATTTGAATTCCATTCAGTCAATTTAAATAAATATGTACTTGAAATAAATACTAAATATTCAAGTTTAATAAATATTTATTAGAAAATCTCGATCATTTATTAAAAATAAAATTTATTAAAAATAACTAAAGCTTTAATAAAATTAAATTTATCATTTGCTAAAATTACATAAACGAGTTTTTTAAATATAATAAACCAATTTATTTAAAAGAAATAAATACATTCTAATAAATAATTACTTAAAATTCATAACTAATTTATTATAACATACCGAATACGTATTTCTAAATGATTGATCATTTACTTGTATACGAATGATTAAAATTGATAAATATTTATTAAATTTTACAGAATATTTAATTAATAAAGTAGAAAATTTATTACATTCAAATAAACAATTTGTGAAAACAATATTTTTATTATTTTTTTCTAAGAAGCTAGTGAGTTAAGTCGATCTGACGGAGGCGAGGATTAGATATAAAAAATTCAACGATTTCATTAGAAAAGGCAACGTTTCGTTGGCTTGGTCTGCCAACCTCTTCAGGCTACAATTTTTTATTAAACAGAAAAAAACAATTAATACAATGTAATTAATAGAAACTAAAAACACTCGCGTAATACCCTAAAAAAATTACAATCTGACACGTCGACGATTCTTAAGAACTTAAATAATAATAACTATTTGCGCACAAAGTTTCATAATAACTCTCTCTCTTGTTCAGATACTACACTGGCAAAATGTTACGGTCTTCCAAAAATACATAAAAAAGATATAGGGGAAGGCGGGGCATGGCGTGCCAGGTAGGTAAGTTTGGCACCCTCATATTTTTAATATTAATGAATGCAAAAAATTTAATTTTTACGTAAACCTAATTAGATATGCTTTTAGAATTTTCCTCTATACTTTTGAGATTATAGATAATGTTTAACATTTAATTTAATAAGATTGAAAATCGGTGCTTAGAAACAAGGTTGACTTCATTTTTAAGTCGCTTGGAGCAACGAGAAAATGATTTTTTTTCTAAATGAGACCAAACCTATTTGATAGTTTCAACTTTTATCTTTGAAGCCCTGTTTTTGTTATTTTCAGAAAATCTTTATAAATAATATAATTAAAAAATGAAAATGGTATTAAAATGGGGCATGACGTGGCACCCTGGCGGGGCACGCGTGGCACACTCGGGCGTATAAGTGCGCCGGGGCGCCAGCCGAGCGAAGTGGTGTAACCTACAAACCAAAAACGGAGCAAGATGGGTTAACAACTACGCAGTGCAATAATTTAGTTTTAAGTAGTTTTTAGTTTCAATTATTACATTAATAAGTAAATAACGATTATTTCGACTGCGTATTAAGTTATATTTAGAGTAGAAAAAAGCCACTTGAAGACTTAAACACAAATCAGCTTGATTTATCCATTGTTAATAATAATTCAGCTTCCGTAAATAATGAAAATTACTTTAGAGAAGTAATACCTGAAGAATCAATTGTAGATACTCAAACTGCCTTTTTCAATGGTCAGGTAGTTCAAATATGCTACATAGATAAAAATGACGCGAAATCTTTATAAATTTAAACTTATTGTAATAATAATGATAATTTGTTAATCAAACAAAAGTATTATATTGTGATCATATTTTATAAGAAGGAATTTAAAAAATATATATAATCATTTATTAAAATGTAATAATCTATTTTAAAATAAAAATTGTTATGTTCCTTAATAAAAATAAAATTTTTAATTTTCAATAGACTAATTATTTGATTTTTGAAAATTTTATTATGGTATAATTATTAAAGTATTAATTACTGGAAAAAAGAATTGAAAAAAATACCTATAGTAAAATATTAAATTTGACCGTGCCATGCGTGCCCCGTCGGGTGCCACAATCCACCCGCCGGTGGGGCACGTAGAGCATTTTTTTCACAATTTCTTTTCTGTATTTTATCAATAATTAAAAGAAAATGAAAAAAAAAAAATTATTTTTTTCTGATCTAATTATTCCGTTTTTGTTCATTTTGAAATAATACACGGTTTAGTTGTTATTTTTAATCAAAGTTAGGGTGTCACACGTGCCCCGCCCTCCCCTACCATTCCGTCCCATAATCTCATTAGTCAATAGTCCGAGCCACTTTTTAGCTAAAATTATTTACAATGAAATCAAATCGTCCATAAAAATCCCAGAGTCGCATATCGACAACAGTTTTCATTTGAAACAAAAATTAAATTCAGTTATCATACCAGATGACTATGTATTACTCTCTTTAGACGTTATTTCTCTATTTACAAACATTCCACTACAACTAGTATTAGACAGTATAGATCGAAGATTTGATTCCATACATAATAGATGCAAAATCCCATTCAACGAAATTATTACATGTATAAAATTTCTATTTTCGAATATCTTTTTTTCTTTCAATAACAAATTTTATAGACAAATTGATGGTACACCTATGGGTTCCCCGATATCGCCATTATTTGCAGATATTGTGATGGACGATTTGGAAACTGACTGTCTAAAAATTTTGAAAGAAAACCATGATATTCTTCCACTTTTTTATTTCCGCTACGTTGATGACACGATTATGTGTATCGACAAAAAACATATCAATACCGTAATAAATACGTTCAATTCCTATAATAACAAGTTACAATTTACTTATGAATTAGAACAGGACAAAAAAAATCAATTTTTTAGATATTCTTTTAATCCACCATAATAATACGATTATTACAAATTGGTATAATAAACCCACTTCTTCCGGCAGACTTATTAATTATCATTCCTATCATCCACCACAACAGAAGATCAATATTGTGTACAACCTTGTTGACAGAGCAATTTTATTATGAAATAAAAAATTTCATAGGAAAAATCTAAATATTGTTACTACATTACTCAAAAATAATAATTACCCTCGGAGATTCATCAAACAATATGCATACAAAAGATTTTACAAAATTAAATATGAGAACAACCAAAAAGACAATATTGCACAAAACGAATTTGTACCCCATATTTCATTACCGTTCAATGACATTTTTGAAAAAATTGTAACCATTCTCAAACCTTATAACTTCCGTGTTTTGCCTCTTGTTAATAAGAGTCTAAGTTCTGTAATAAAATTAGGTAAAGACCCTACAAAAAAGTGGGATAAGACCAACGTAGTTTATAAGTTCTTTTGTAAATCGTGTCCTGCGTCATATGTAGGAGAAACTAAACGTACAATAAAAATCAGAATTAACGAACATCAAAAAAATAACAACATAGAATCAGTAGTTCCACAACATAGGAATAAATTTCTCCATGATTTTGACTGGGACAATACCAAAATTCTAGATCAGGAAGCTAATTACAAAAAACGTATATTGTCAGAAATGATCCACATTAATTGCAACAGTAATAACATAAATAAGAAAGAAGACGTTAAATTTTTAAATACGTCTTATTTTCCTTTATTGAGACTTTTAAATTAAATTTGTTGTCGTTTGATTTTTCTTTCTATATGTATCTGCGTTTTGTTTGTAAACACAGACACCAACCCTTTACTGTGTATACTATAAATACTGACCAATCTCATGTTTTGCGTTAACATCAATTTCATGTGTACTACGTAACACACGTTATAATTTAAGGTATTAATTATTGTATTACGCGAGTGTTTTTAGTTTCTATTAATTACATTGTATTAATTGTTTTTTTCTGTTTAATAAAAAATTGTAGCCTGAAGAGGTTGGCAGACCAAGCCAACGAAACGTTGCCTTTTCTAATGAAATCGTTGAATTTTTGATTTCTAATCCTCGCCTCCGTCAGATCGACTTAACTCACTAGCTTCTTAGAAAAAAATTTGGGAGTGCGATATTTTACTCATATTCTACACAATATTTTTATTAACTATACCTGATAAAATTAATTTCTAAATATAATTAAATATTTATTTCATTGAATCAAAAAATTATTTTAAATTACATAAATGGACTGACATAATAAATATTTATTAAAAATAATCGTAAATAGCTCACTTTTTAAATAATTATTCATTTAATAATAATAATTATGATTTAATAATAAATATTTTTGCACATTCGTGCTAATACCAATTTACATTTTGATAAAATATTTTATTACTTTTAATACATGTATTTTTAGAAACGAATAATTATTTATTAGTAATCAGAAATAAAATTTGGTTGAATAAAAAAAATCTGGATTTAAAATTAAATTATATTATATATATATAAAAAAAATTTAAATATATATTTAAATAGTACTATTTCAAGATATATTTTTTTTTATTTTAATACATTTTAGTTGAATTTCTGAAATATTTTCTCAACTGAAACAGTTACTGAGTAATCTGTGTACTTATTTGCGCTTTATTATTATAAAAATGTTATTAAATGTCTCATAAAAATTATTTCTAAATATAAGTAAATATTTATTTCATTGAATAAAAAAATTATTTTAAATTACATAAATACACTGACATAATAAATATTTATTAAAAATAATCTTAAACAACTCACTTTTTAAAATAATTATTCATTTAATAGTAATAATTATGATTTCAATACTAATAAATAGTTTTGGACATTCGTGCTAACACCAATTTACATTTATAAAATATTTTGTTACCTTTAATACATGTATTTTTAGAAACGAATAATTATTTATTAGTAATCAGAAATATAATTTGGTAGTAAAACCTTTATTGCAATTAATAAACATTTATTGCAAATAAGTACACAGATTACTGAGTAATTGTTTCAGTTGAGAAAATATTAACTTCATAGAACTTCCAAAATAATTATACTGAAAAAATATTTCATAAATTCAACTAAAATTTATTAAATTTTAATACAGTATTTATTGAAATACTAATTTTTAAATACTTATTCGAATCAGCAAAATCTCTGTAGTTAGTAATTACACATTTATCTGTACAAAATATATATTTGTTAAGTTCACAAACTGTATCAATAATAAATGAGTATTCATTTCTAAAAATCTATGTATTGAAACTAATACAATATTTTATAAATGTAGATTAATATATACTCAAGTCAAGTAATTAAAATTTAGATAAATAAATAATTGTCCGCTTTTACATAATCAATTTTATGTATTAAGGACGTTCTCCGAGAAAACGATTTTCTTGTGATTTTCCTGAAACTTGCAGAAAATGTTTGATTTTTAGTCCTTAGTACATGCTTCAAAGCCCCACGTCTAAAGCGGTATTCAAAATAAAAATATTTGATTTCAAAGTTTCAGCGTTAACATGGGATCCCTATCTAAGCTCGTTGGAAAAATACATTTTTGAAATTCCGTGCGAAAAGTTCGATTTCTCGCACGCTGCGTTAAACAATGCGTGCAAAAATCTCACTTCTCGCACGTCGTGTCAAAAAATACGGTTCGACACTTGTGTGAGAAGTTGATTTTCTCCTCGCACTAGTATCGAAATGTACTATTTTGAAACTCCGTGCGAGAAGTTCGATTTCTCGCACGCTGCGTTAAACGATGCGTGCAAAAATCTCACTTCTCGCACGTCGTGTCAAAAAATACGGTTCGACACTTGTGTGAGAAGTTGATTTTCTCCTCGTGTGACCTTTTCACCCTCGCTTCGCTCGGGTGCAAACAGTCACACGAGGGGAAAATCAAATCCTCGCACTAGTATCGAAATGTACTATTTCATTTACTGTAAAAGAAGTTTTCTTTGTGATTTTTTTTCAACCATGGGATATAAAACTAGAAATCGAGAGGAATAATATGGTATAATTTTCAATATGGCAAGCGGTATTAATTTCGAAGACATAGCGATATAAATAAAAACAACCATGTTATTTGTATATCTATATATAGTCACACCGTGTAAGTGGTATTTATTTAAAATATCGTGTTGACATCTTTTTTCTTACGTCGTCATTTTTTATTATTTTTAGAGTAGTGTATAGAGACTCATGAAGGGTTTCAATCATAAATAATATTTTTAGATCACAATTTTTGCGATATTGATGAAGTTGAGCCGGAGAACGTCCTTAAACAAATATTTATTTGGTACAGAGAAATATATAATTACTAACTACATAGATTTTGTTAATTTCAATAAATATTTAAGGGGGCTAGACACCTTTTTTCTCTGAAATAAGAAGTCACATTTTAATACATAAATGTAAACTAATTATTTCATACTTTTTACATATAAAAGTGGGTATATTTATCTTACCTTAAAACTTTCTCCAATGGGCCTTTTATATGGTCCAGAACCATAGTCATCGATGAAACAATTTTTTTCACTAACCGTAAGCTTTGAAATTTTCCTGTGGATGGATTGACTCCAGATTTGAACTAAATTACTCCTGAATAGTATGATTCTCATATGAGTGTAGGGATTTTTGATCTAATCAGAAAAAAAAAATTGTGCTGTTTTTCAAGAGTTTTTTTTTTTTTTTTATTTTTTATATTTTTTCATAATTTTTCTGATGTAAAAATTTTTTCCGACATTTAATCCTAAATCCCTATACTCATATGAGAATTATACTATTCAGGAGTAATTTAATTCAAATCTGGAGTCAATCCATCCACAGGAAAATTTCAAAGCTTACGGTTACTGATAAAACTTGTTTCATCGATGACTATGGTTCTGGACCATATAAAAGGCCCATCAGAGAAAGTTTTAAGGTAAGGTAAATATACCCACTTTTATATGTAAAAAGTATGAAATAATTAGTTTACATTTATGTATTAAAATGTGACTTCTTATTTCAGAGAAAAAAGGTGTCTAGCCCCCTTAAGTAATAGTACTTGAATAAATACTGTGTTTAATTTTAATAAATTTCAGTTCAAACATATGAAATATTTATTAAAAAAATAGATTTCTACCTTCATTACTCGGTTTTTCATTAGGCTTATGTATTGAAAAATTATTCAATTTATAGAAAAAAACATCTTTGACAGCTATAAATTATAATAATAATAAAAGTATTATACAAATAAATTTATAACCCTTGTTTGTGTAAAGATCTGAAATCGATTTTCCATAAAGTATTAAAATTAGTTGTATTCAATAAATATTGATTACGGTTTTATTTTAATAACTATTGTTTAGATAATAATAACAATCATACTTTTGCTTCTAAATTCTTCCTAAAACCAATAAAGTATATTATTCGCATATTAATGAATGCAAGTTATATACGAACATCGACTGCGTCTTTACAAGCGTGCGACAGCGTAATGGATAGCGTGTCTGCGTACTAACTCGAGCGACCCGGGTTCGAATCCCCGTTGGATTTTTCTCTGCTATTTTTTTCAAATATTATTAATTAATGTGTACTATACTTAATGTGTTTCTTAGAGAAAACTGTACAAAATCAACATATATTTGTTTTCAACACTTCTGTAAAAGAAAAATACTTTAGTATGTTTTGTGTCGATAAGGTAGGTAGCGAAAATTTCAAACTGGAATAGAAAAATAAGTAATAAATATTTGTATTTCATAAATTACATGTCTGTTTCAGATCAAATAAAAATAATCAGTTACAATACTGTAATTGACATGGAGAGACCAACTAAATAAGTGAAATAGAATTCAGCAAATATTTTTAATTTTACTTTTTTATTATTTTATTAATTGTAAGAAATATTTATTTAAAACAAGTAAATCTTTATTTCATTTTAAACTCTTGAATACTATAATATAAAGTACAATTATTAATATTTAAAAAAAGATTTCGATCTCTTCCGCATTTCTTAAATTTAATAAAATAAATTTTGTATGCAATTAAATAATTAGTTGATTTAAAGTCACATCTATTTTAAATGAATAAATATATAATAATTTTAATTAATACGATTTTGCTAGTTGTTTTACATGAAAATAATAAAATATTTATTGTAAGTTAATTAATAGTTTCTTAAATCTAATAATTGGAAATTTAAAACAAATAAGTAATTTTTTAAATTAAGATTATATTTTTTTAATACTGATAAATAGATAGTTAATTTAATACTTGTATATATTAAAAGTCACAAAATATATTATACATAAAAGTAAATATTTTCTTAGTTGAAATAATTAAGAATTTTAAATTAACTAAATAATTTCTCAAATCAAAATAATATTTTCCTTATATTAATAAATAAATATTTATTGTAACGAGTGCGTAAATTTAAATTAACAAAATATTTAATTAGTACAAATAAATCTTTACTTAAGTCAATTATTAGAACTTGTTAAATTAACTAAATAATTACTCATTTTTACTAAATCTATTGACACTATTTAATAAATATTTATTTAATATAGAGAAATATTTCTTTAGCATAAGTAAATAATTTATTAGATTTTAAGAAAATTTAGTTGATTTCAAGAAATATTTTTTTCAGTGTAACACGCCTAATTATCACTTCCTAATTTCCCCTCACACTCTTGTGCGCTAACACTTGAAGATCACTGATAGAGATGTAGAAGCAGCCAAAAAAGGTTCGATGATCTAACCTGGCACTTCTTCATGGATACCAGTCTGCTGAGAATCATCTAACTAACAGCCATCCACTACGTCAGTAACTTCACCATCTGGGAGAGTACTGAACGAGACCGTCAGTGTCCTGGACTGGCTCAGCCTAAGAATCATCGAAGCACATTAACAGCAGATCACCCTTGACTCTGGGAGACAAGCGAGGAAAGTAGAGCACTTAAAAACCACATGTGACTAATAAATAGATGACACCAATAAAAACATTACCATACAAAAGAAAAGTCTGCAGCAATGGTTGTACTTCACTCGCTGCACCAGATAGTACCGGGTAACAACTAGATGCCAAGACTACTAGTGGAAGCCTTCACTCATTTCACTGCTGGAAACAGTCCCCGCCTGAGAGTCGCTGAGAATCATAACACTGTACACGTAGCTAGTAGTGTAAGAACCAAACAAGGAATGTTGAGCACCTAAAAACCACATATAACTAATAAATAGGTGACCCAGACAACATTTACACATCCAAGAAACAGTTTACAGCAGTGCTCATCATTTACACTCCTCCCGCTGCCAGTTACCTGCAACAAGATAAAGTACCATCAGCTCACCCATCAGAGAGGTTAGGAACGAGAAAGGGCTTACTAAATCTGCTCTCGCCATTGACACACTGCCTTCCTGTCTCTGACTAATTATCACCAACCGGCGAACACTATGAAGAGGACGACATTCACCACGGCGGCGTACTACAGCAGCCGCTGTCATCGCTGGGGATGCCGGGAGCCAAACGTTGCGATTGTTGACATCACGCACCATGGGCACACGCGCGCACGCGCCACGCGGCACGCTGTAGCTCGCACAGCCCGCACTACACTACTTTATACTCACTATATAGTCACCTGCAGGGATAAACGGCTAAGGCAGTAGCAGAAAGCGCACGCGCGATCCATATACTTATATAGATATCACAGGGAGCGCTCGCGGTCACACGGGTCGAATGCGTTTTTCCACTGTACCTTATATGTATGTACCTATGCGCAGAATGCAGCTTAGCCGAGGTTATATAGCCGTTACGGCTACTGCAAATGCAATAGAACTCATGCACGCAGGGCAATGCCAGATTGCCGTTGCCGAATGCATCAGTGTTGAGCTTTTTTCTTCTGTTTTTCTCCCTTTCATGGTATTAGTGTATGTGTGCATGTACCGCGAATATTTTTTCGTAATTAAGATTATATAGGTATATGTAGTTAAGAACACCCGTGAGCAGCTATAGGTAATCCCCACCTTTCGTTAGAACTGTATAAAATTTAACTCTGTTTTTTTTCTTTTTTAATCGAGAGTAATGAAACAATAGTTTTCCTCGTATAATTCCACAGAATTTGACTACCTATACACAAAAATTTCAAATACAAAAGTTGTGGATATCATAGAAACAAAACTTTTCTCTTTTTAACGCTTTAATAAATAAAAATAAAAACGATTATTATAATTTCGATAAAAATTATGAAAACCATGTTTTTAATTTTAAATATGCCTGCAATCATGATACTTTTATTTAATTTTCCATTTTCCTATATGCAATTTGATCATATTAATTAATACTTAATAAATGTTTATGCATCATAGATTAATTAAAAAGTTATTTACATATATCTATATGTGTAGAATTAAAATGCAAACCTTTTACAAAGAAAAAGATATAAATGTATAAAAGTAAATGGATAATTTTTCTTTAAATTTTACTGCAGATGTATTTATGTTTATTTTAATGATAAAAACGATAAAAATAAAGTATTACAATTTTTGCAATAATAAAATTATAAGGTTCTGCTGAGCATTGCGGTCGTGCCTATTATGTAAAAACGAAGTTTTTACATAGGGAGGGGGCGGGCGACGAGCGAAGCGAGGAGCAGGTGTGTGTGGGGGCGGGGGGGGGGGGTTGGCGTGTCGAGCGCAGCGAGACACGCAGGGGGCTCGGCTCCCCTAGTTTGTATGTATTAGTTACGTATTGTATCTCTAATAAAGTTCGCTTTTCTGGATCTTTTCTGGACGAAGTAAGAAGTAAGGACATTAAACAGATATTCATTACGATAAATTTCAGAACCCATAGTAACGTCTTTTATTACGTAATGATATAAAAAATAAGTATATCAAACAAGTAATCTTGAAGGATTTAATTTTTAATTACTTTTTTATTTGTTGTTCCTTTGCTTTTTTCCTTTGCCTAGAACTCAAAGAAGAATACTGTAACATCGAGAAGGTTTTAAATAAAATAAAGTATAGTGAGCATGAATGGTTAATTTGCGGATGCCTGAAAATATTGTCCATGATACTAGGTCAACAATCAAATTTTACCAAGTACCCATGCTATTTATGCATGTTTGACAATCGAGATAGAGCAAAACACTATAATACAAAAGTATGGCCAGCGAGGCCATCACTTACTCCAGATTCCAGCAATGTCATCAGTAGTTATTGTGGCACCATGGGGAAGACACAACAAACCCCAACACCACACCCTGGTGGAGGGGGTGTTATACATCCCCTCCCCCTCCCGCCATGGTGTGGTGGTGGGGGTTTGTTGTGTCCGCCCCATGGTGCCACAATATTCAAAATTCAAAATTATGATTTAAACTTAACTCTACGTATGATTTCAAAATTTAAAATTATGATTTAAACTGAACTCTATGATTTCAAAATTTAAAATATAACTTGAACTTTTAAAATTTATATAATATTGAACTCTATGATTTAAAATTTAACTTTACAATTCAACTCTATAATATTAAACTTTATCTGCAAGAAAACTAGGTGGTATTTTAGGATAGGAGTATAAAAGGTAAGTAAAAACAAGTTTGATACATTTAAGCCTTTTTATTCATTAAAAATATAATATTTTCTAAATGTAATGATACAAGCTCATATATTAAAGACATAACATCATGAATGGGTATTGATATCGGTATATCATTTTTTTAATCATTATTTCATCATAAACTTTATCAGAATCAGGTATGCCGAATTTTTCCGCATAAGTTAATAAATCATCCTTAGAAAAATGTGTATATTGTGATGATTGCGATTCTTGCAATTTTTCTTTGAAATAATGACAAAGTGTATTAATAATATATTATATGTTACATGTTACATCTAATAAAAATCTCACTCTCACACGTATACAATGTTTTAATATTTTTAATCTATCAAAAGAAACTTTTTTAAATACTAACCTACGTCGGTACTGTTTCTTTGGTGTTCGATCACCTGACGTCTGTGAATCTTCTTCTACAAGTTCAATTGCCTTGTCGCCATAACTCATAATAAGCCTTATGCTAAAACGGCTAAAGGGCATCTTTTTATCCAGCATATCACCATCTTCAGTTTCAAAGAACTTATCAATAACTGGAAAAATTTCTTCAAATAAACGCCAGTCAGACACAGTAAATGGTATACCAACAAAGCCGTCACCACTAAGACGGATGATAGGTAGAAATTCACCACCAATTTCCTTATTTTCTAGACCAATTGTAATTTTCTTAGTATAAGATTTGTTTAGTCCGTACACCATTGCCAACAGTTGATGACGACAATGATATATGGAAACACTTTTTTGACCTGCCATTGCCTTGTATTTACGCTTGCCTTGACCAGCCATTCTTGTGTATTATTTTCAGCAGGACTGATCGTGTGAACTAATGAATAGGTTGTGGTAGGCGCTCACTTTTATACTATTCATTCGGATGGTGGAGGGCTTTTCTATTGGAAGGGTAGGATAGTAGCGGGATGTGTTAGTAGTGGAGGGGTTGGTAATGGTAGTGGGGAAATGTGCCCCTATACAATTTTGAAACATAATTTCTAACAATTTGATCATTTTTGTGTAAGTTACAAGAAAAATTTTGAGAAAATGTCCAATTCCAAGGCACACAGACATGTAATGTAAAAACATGAGACAAAAATAGCCACATGTATCTGAGGTTTCACTTTGTAGTTGTCGTGAATTCCATCGAAATTTTCTAACATTTCTCCGAATACGGCTTATATGATCGGATATGTAAGGAGGTACACCAAAACTATCAAAGTACCAGGCATCACCGTTTTTATTGACGTAAATTGCTACCCAATGCAAACCAGGTTTACCGTGCCTTTGGGTGTTGAAAATAAAAGCTGTCGGTCTCGTCCAGATCAGAGGAATTTGATCTGCCGCAAAGACCCCCACAGCGTGAGTAGGAATTCGAGATAAAATCCGTTGAATTTGTACATTGTTCATCACAGAGGTTAATAGGTGGTTCAAAGATAAACTCTTCACCAACAGCTTCAGTTTTACCACGTGTTTTCAACCACGCTTTTAACTTAGAGACGTTATTCAAAGCACAACTAAACTTTGAAAAACCATATTTTAAAGAATGTTGCATGCAGTAATTACCAGATGCTGTAAGTTTGTGAAATGGTGGACAATCGTCCTAAAACTCTAAATTTATAATGTGTCGCGTAGTGATTTTTCGTAAAATCGCCACTTTCATGCCACCACGAACATAAATACTGTTTGCTCTCTTGCAAATTTCTTCTAGGTTTTTGAACAAGACTTTTTCGGAAATACCTTGATCAAGCCAGTCCAAGCCGTGATGGTTTCGTGATAACCAATCGTTTTCTTTTCTAGCCTCTTGACATAGTGCAGTTATTTGTCTATTCGGAGAAACAAGCCAATGTCTTGTGAAATTTTGATTTAATGAAAGAACTGCCACTTCTTTTGGTACCGGACGGTTTTTATAATCTTTGACACACTGTATATCTACGACGATATCCATCTTCTTAGTTTTGAACAAATCAACGTCCAATCAACTACTGACATATCAGAAACATTTCCAAACCATTAACCTTTACCCCCCACTACTACTACTTTCCCCCACCATCTCACCCACTATAGCCCACGAGAACTTGACGTGACGAATCAATCTCAAGTATATTTTCATATTCAGCATAAATTATACAATTTACTGTACTGCTTAACGGATCATCAAAACGAACATCAATTCTCACACTACCATGTTTTACTAGATTCCAATGGGTGTCTTGATTTGCTGATAAATCAGGTGTTAAATCGAAAGCGAAAAGACAATATCCACTGGCATAAGCTTCGCGTGAAATGGAATTACCCTTATTTAAATAATGTATACCTGTACCAGAAAATAAAGTATGATATTCATCAACATACATATTATTCGTTTTAAAATCAGGTTGTAATGGTTTAGACGGTACTTGTACACCATCAATGTAGAGACACAAATAATTTATATTGAAATTTTTATAATTAAATGGATTGAGACCCTTATCACTGTTAAAAGCTTTATTTTCTACAAAGCCAACAATAATTCTTTTTTGTAATTGACCTAAAATGACATTATCCAATGTTTCTCCATGAATACCACTATGCATTGTAATAGCTTTTACTTCTACACGTGTGAGGGGATATTTAGCTGTTGTTTTCGAAAGTGCTTTTTCGTGAGCCAATATAATACTTGGACTAAGTCTGACACGACGTACAAAGAGAGCAGCTTCGGTGATTCGAGCGGTGTAGAGTCCTGTCGGGTCCATAAGACAAAAACTATCTCGTGATCGTACGAGCCGCACACGTACTTCGACACCATTAATTAATAATTTGTCTTGATTGAAAACATCACAATGTAAATACCCAATCATATCTATGTTTTTCTGATCGCCCATAAGGATTCGGCGGTTTGTAAGACCCTCGTTTTCGTCATCTGTAGCATCCATTTTTCCAGGAGTGTCGGTGTACCATAGTGCACTGGTGAGATGAGATTTTTTAGCTGCAGACCCATAGTTTATTAAAGTTTCAATGTATGATCGATAAGCGTAGGCGTTATTGGGCGGGGAAACAGGTTTTTGATTAAAATACACATCAACTTGATTAAATATCGAGTGCATAAAATTATTTGCAGGACCAACATTTTTCAAGGTATTTTTATCTATGTTTTCAGGAGGTGTTACTGTTTATGCGATAGTAACACGAACACTAAGCAGAGTATGTGCAAGGTCGATATATTCACTAGTTCCCGGTATAGAAAACTCTATTGGCGACCCTTCAGTTAGCGAAGATATTGGCTTATATTGAACATAATTTGAATTTTCAATCGTTGTTTGAGTAGGGGGTACACTAAATAAATTCACTTCAGATTTAAGACATGCACACGAACCACTGTGCAGAAAAGCCATTATTCTTCAAAAATATCTCGTGCAGTACATTTTTCTTTCAAAGTTTTCCTTTTATTTTTACAGTGTTTTTTTTTAATACCAAATTTTTTATTTGGTATAACTTTGGAACGTTTTCTACTTTTGGTGTTAACGGCATCAGAGTTCTTAATCAACTGTTGTTTCTGGGCCCGACGCTTAGTTTTATATCCTGAGCCACTTATCAGATTATCCAATTTTTCTTCGGCTTTTCTTTTGAGATTCTTTCCTGATTCTCGAATATTATTGCGAAATGATTCTTTAAAAGGTTTTTCATGTGTAATGTCATCTAAAATATTTACACCTGTTCGTAAAGCCTCTTTACCAACAGCTTTTCCTAGAGCCTTACCACCTTTTTTTACAAACGATAAAACACTACGATAGGCACCTTTTAAAAAGCTTCCAACACCTTTTCCTTTTTGCATAGATGTAGCTATTGTAATATAATTATTGAATGGATCGTGGGCACTTTGGATATCATAAATTGTTTCAAAATAACCCATCTTATGCTGTTCTCTTAAAATGAAGTGTTACTGTCAACGTACCGTAATCGAATGCTATAGGGTTTCCATCTTGGTCCTTTATACCTATTGTGATCGATTGAAATGACGTAGATAACAATGGAATATACATTGGCGTGATAAAGTTTTTAATCTCAATGCTACCATATTTATAGTCGTTCATATTAAGAGGAACTATGCGTAAAAGAGGTGTGTGTACATCACCTGTAATGTAAAGTTCACAAATATCACTATACACTCTTATTATTGATGGTAAACCGCTAATAAGATCGGCAGGTCTTTGACCGGTAACTGTATCTCTAATTTTTTCAAGATTATGCCTTTGCACGTTTATTGTCTGAAACAGCTACAACTAACGAGAGAGGTGTGGCTTTAGATACAACTTGTTGTATGATAAGTAAAATAACTTTTGACAAGTTTTCTTTGAACATTAAAAAAATAATTAAAAGAAACGTAAAAAAGAAACTAAAAAAGTTTAATAATAAGATAAATGGAAAAAACGTTAAATAATTTTTTCTATCGACCACCGAAATCACCAGCCTATGCTGGTGTCTACAACCTTTTAAAAACAATTGGTAAAAAACACGATCGCAAAAAAATTATAATGGCTTGAAAGTCAGGATGCTTATACTCTACATAAACCTGTACGCCGTCATTTTCCGCATAGGTCTCATGACGTTCGTAACCCTTTTGATGTGTGGGAAGGAGATCTCGCTGATTTACGATCATTAAAAAGCTATAACAATGACAACACATATCTACTTGTGGTTATAGACGTTTTATCAAAATTTGCTTGGGTTGAACCTATTCGTAACAAAACATCGTAAAGTGTCGCTACAGCATTTGAACGTATTCTAACACGTTGTAAAGGACAACACCCCATGCTCTTTCAAACTGATAAAGGTAAAGAATTTCTCGGCAAAGAGATGCAACAAGTTTTGAAAAAGAACAGTATAAACTATCGTGTAGTTAGAAATCCTGATATTAAAGCAGCTGTGGTTGAAAGGTTTAACAGAACATTGAAGGGTCGATTATGGCGATATTTTACTCACACAAATACGTACAGATATATTGATATTTTACAAAAAATTATTGATGCTTACAATAATTCTTGGCATTCTGATACTAAAATGACTCCTGCTAAAGTTAATTTGTACAATCCCGTAAAAGCATACCAAAACCTAGTCCAACGATACAACACGACCCGTATTCGATACCCTAAATATAAGGTGGGTGACTTAGTATGTGTCAGTCGCGCCAAACTAGTCTTCAAGAAAGCATATGAAAGCGAATGGACTTTGGAATACTTTGGAAGATCTTGACGGTGAACCAATCGAAGGTTTTTTCTACGAAGAAGAACATTCTAGAGTACAAAAAGATTTCAATACAGAATCATTTCAAATAGATAAGATTCTTAAAACTAAAGGTAAAGGGAAAAACAAAAAATATTTTGTAACTTGGAAAGGTTATCCCGATAAATTTAATTCCTGGGTTTCAGCAAACAATTTAAAAAAGATATAATGAGAGAACAATTTTACATAATATTATCTAGTAACAACAGCATGTATGTGTTTCCTGAAAATAAAACAACACATTTTACCACACAGGTACCTCAAAATATTTATTTACACGGTGAGTGGTCTGTAGCTCTATGTGAGATTCGGATACCCCACACATTTCAACATATTTCGCTCGATAACTATGAGGGTATGGTCTGTGTAAAAACAACTGAGTCGTTTTCACCAAATGATTTGAGACACGAATCAATAGAAAATGATGTTATTGCACACTTATCTCCAGGAATTTACACAGATATGGAAAATCTTTTACGAGAAATAAATAATTTACCTAACATAAAAAATTACTTAGAATTCAAAGCACAACGTCGAGGGTTTATAGAAATTGAACGAACTTGCCAGGATACTTGTGACACGAGTTTTCATAGTTTAATTTTGTCTGAAAAACTCTTGAGAATTATTGGCTTTGAAAATCATAATCTTGAAAAAATTAGAGATACAATTACCGGTCAAAGACCTGGCGATCTTATTAGCGGTTTACTATCAATAATAAGAGTGTATAGTGATATTTGTGAACCTTACATTACAGGTGATGTACACACACCTCTTTTACGCATAGTTCCTCTTAATATGAACGAGTATAAATATGGTAGCATTGGGATTAAAAACTTTATCACGCCAATGTATATTCCATTGTTATCTACGTCATTTCAATCGATCACAATAGATATAAAGGACCAAGATGGAAGCCCTATAGCACTCGATTACGGTACGTTGACAGTAACACTTCATTTTAAGAGAACAGCATAAGATGGGTTATTTTGAAACAATTTATGATAACCAAAGTGCCCACGATCCATTCAATAATTATATTACAATAGATACATCTATGCAAAAAGGAAAAGGTGTTGGAAGCTTTTTAAAAGGTGCCTATCGTAGTGTTTTACCGTTTGTAAAAAAAGGTGGTAAGGCTCTAGGAAAAGCTGTTGGTAAAGAGGCTTTACGAACAAGTGTAAATATTTTAGATGACATTACACATGAAAAACCTTTTAAAGAATCTTTTCGCAATAATATTCGAGAATCAGGAAAGAATCTCAAAAGAAAAGCCGAAGAAAAATTGGATAATCTGATAAGTGGCTCAGGATATAAAACTAAGCGTCGGGCCCAGAAACAACAGTTGACTAAGAACTCTGATGCCGTTAACACCAAAAGTAGAAAACGTTCCAAAGTTATACCAAATAAAAAATTTGGTATTAAAAGAAAACACTGTAAAAATAAAAGGAAAACTTTGAAAGAAAAACGTACTGCACGAGATATTTTTGAAGAATAATGGGTTTTCTGCACAGTGGTTCGTGTGCATGTCTTAAATCTGAAGTGAATTTATTTAGTGTACCCCCTACTCAAACAACGATTGAAAATTCAAATTATATTCAATATAAGCCAATATCTTCGCTAACTGAAGGGTCGCCAATAGAGTGTTCTATACCGGGAACTAGTGAATATATCGACGTTGCACATACTCTGCTTAGTGTTCGTGTAACTATCGCACAAACAGTAACACCTCCTGAAAACATAGATAAAAATACCTTGAAAAATGTTGGTCCTGCAAATAATTTTATGCACTCGATATTTAATCAAGTTGATGTGTTTTTTAATCAAAAACCTGTTTCCCCGCCCAATAACGCCTACGCTTGTCGATCATACATTGAAACTTTAATAAACTATGGGTCTGCAGCTAAAAAATCTCATCTCACCAGTGCACTATGGTACACCGACACTCCTGGAAAAATGGATGCTACAGATGACGAAAACGAGGGTCTTACAAACCGCCGAATCCTTATGGGCGATCAGAAAAACATAGATATGATTGGGTATTTACATTGTGATCTTTTCAATCAAGACAAATTATTAATTAATGGTGCCGAAGTACGTGGGCGGCTCGTACGATCACGAGATAGTTTTTGTCTTATGGACCCGACAGGACTCTACACCGCTCGAATCACCGAAGCTGCACTCTTTGTACGTCGTGTCAGACTTAGTCCAAGTATTATATTGGCTCACGAAAAAGCACTTTCGAAAACAACAGCTAAATATCCCCTCACACGTGTAGAAGTAAAAGCTATTACAATGCATAGTGGTATTCATGGAGAAACATTGGATAATGTCATTTTAGGTCAATTACAAAAAAGAATTATTGTTGGCTTTGTAGAAAATAAAGCTTTTAACGGTGATAAGGGTCTCAATCCATTTAATTTTAAAAATTTCAACATAAATTATTTGTGTCTCTACATTGATGGTGTACAAGTACCGTCTAAACCATTACAACCTGATTTTAAAACGAATAATATGTATGTTGATGAATATCATACTTTATTTTCTGGTACAGGTATACATTATTTAAATGAGGGTAATTCCATTTCACGCGAAGCTTATGCCAGTGGATATTGTCTTTTCGCTTTCGATTTAACACCTGATTTATCAGCAAATCAAGACACACATTGGAATCTAGTAAAACATGGTAGTGTGAGAATTGATGTTCGTTTTGATGATCCGTTAAGCAGTACAGTAAATTGTATAATTTATGCTGAATATGAAAATATACTTGAGATTGATTCGTCACGTCAAGTTCTCGTGGACTATAGTGGGTGAGATGGTGGGGCAAAGTAGTAGTAGTGGGGGGTAAAGGTTAATGGTTTGGAAATGTTTCTGATATGTCAGTAGTTGATTGGACGTTGATTTGTTCAAAACTAAGAAGATGGATATCGTCGTAGATATACAGTGTGTCAAAGATTATAAAAACCGTCCGGTACCAAAAGAAGTGGTAGTTCTTTCATTAAATCAAAATTTCACAGGACATTGGCTTGTTTCACCGAATAGACAAATAACTGCACTATGACAAGAGGCTAGAAAAGAAAACGATTGGTTATCACGAAACCATCACGGCTTGGACTGGCTTGATCAAGGTGTTTTCGAAAAGTCTTGTTCAAAAACCTAGAAGAAATTTGCAAGAGAGCAAACAATATTTATGTTCGTGGTGGCATGAAAGTGGCGATTTTACGAAAAATCACTACAAGACACATTATAAATTTAGAGTTTGAGGAAGATTGTCCACCATTTCACAAACTTACAGCATCTGGTAATTACTGCATGCAACATTCTTTAAAATATGGTTTTTCAAAGTTTAGTTGTGCTTTGAATAACGTCTCTAAGTTAAAAACGTGGTTGAAAACACGTGGTCAAACTGAAGCTGTTGGTGAAGAGTTTATCTTTGAACCACCTATTAACCTCTGTGATGAACAGTATACAAATTCAACGGATTTTATCTCGAATTCCTATTCACGCTGTGGGGGTCTTTGCGGCAGATCAAATTCCTCTGGTCTGGACGAGACCGACAACATCCAAAGGCACGGTAAACCTGGCTTGCATTGGGTAGCAATTTACGTCAATAAAAACGGTGACGCCTGGTACTTTAATAGTTTTGGTGTACCTCCTTACATACCCGATCATATAAGCCGTATTCGGAGAAATGTTAGAAAATTTCGATGGAATTCACGACAACTACAAAGTGAAACTTCAGATACATGTGGCTATTTTTGTCTCATGTTTTTACATTACATGTCTGTGGGCCTTGGAATTGGACATTTTCTCGAAAACTTTTCTTGTAACTTACACAAAAATGATCAAATTGTTAGAAATTATGTTTCAAAATTGTAAAGGGGCACATTTCCCCACTACCATTACCAACCCTTCCACTACTAACACATCCCGCTACTATCCTACCCTTCCAATAGAAAACCCCTCCACCATCCGAATGAATAGTATAAAAAAGAGCGTCTACCACAACCTATTCATTAGTTCACACAATCACTCCTGCTGAAAATAATACACAAGAATGGCTGGTCAAGGCAAGCGTAAATAGAAGGCAATGGCAGTTCAAGAAAGTGTTTCCAAATATCATTGTCGTCATCAACTGTTGCCAATGGTGTACGGACTAAACAAATCTTATACTAAAAAAATTACAATTGGTCTAGAAAATAAGGAAATTGGTGGTGAATTTCTACCTATCATCCGTCTTAGTGGTGACGACTTTGTTGGTATACCATTTACTGTGTCTGACTGGCGTTTATTTGAAGAAATTTTTCCAGTTTTTGATAAGTTCTTTGAAACTGAAGATGGTGATATGCTGGATAAAAAGATGCCCTTTAGCCGTTTTAGCATAAGGCTTATTATGAGTTATGGCGACAAGGCAATTGAACTTGTAGAAGAAGAAGATTCACAGACGTCAGGTGATCAAAGAACAAAGAAACAGTATCGATGTAGTTTAGTATTTAAAAAAGTTTCTTTTGATAGATTAAAAATATTAAAACATTGTATACGTGTGAGAGTGAGATTTTTATTAGATGTAACATGTAACATAGAATATATTATTAATACACTTTGTCATTATTTCAAAGAAAAATTGCAAGAATCGCAATCATCACAATATACACATTTTTCTAAGGATGATTTATTAACTTATGCGGAAAAATTCGGCATACGTGATTCTGATAAAGTTTATGATGAAATAATGATTAAAAAAAATGATATACCGATATCAATACCCATTCATGATGTCTTTAATATATGAGCTTGTATCATTACATTTAGAAAATATTATATTTTTAATGAATAAAAAGATTTAAATGTATCAAACTTGTTTTTACTTACCTTTTATACGCCTATCCTAAAATACCACCTAGTTTTCTTGCAGATAAATTTTAATATTATAGAGTTAAATTGTAAAGTTAAATTTTAAATCATAGAGTTCAATATTATATAAATTTTAAAAGTTCAAGTTATATTTTAAATTTGGAAATCATAGAGTTAAGTTTAAATCATAATTTTAAATTTTGAAATCATAGAGTTAAGTTTAAATCATAATTTTGAATTTGGATATTGTGGCACCATGGGGCAGACATTATATGTCTGCCATGGGTATTATTCATCCCCTCCCCCTCCCACCAGGGTGTGGTGGTGGGGGTTTGTTGTGTCTTCCCCATGATGCCACAATAACTACTGTTATCAATCGTCCTCTTGTCGATCCTAGCAAAAACCTTTTACCTCCTTTACATATCAAATTAGGGCTGATGAAACAATTTGTTAAAGCTCTCGATAAAGAAGGGCGATGCTTCAAATACTTCGAAACCATCTTTACGAATACGACGGACCTCAAATTCGCAAAATGTTGAGGAACGAAGAATTCGTCAAAAGTATGAATGATACCGAGAAGGCAGCCTGGTTGTGCTTCAAAGATATTGCAACAAAATTTCTTGGTAACAATAAAGATGAGAACTATAAGAGCATCGTAGAAACTATGGTACAAAACTTCAAAAAATTAGGTTGCTTAATGAATTTAAAACTCCACTTTCTCGATTCGCACATAGATGAATTTCCACCAGTCCTAGGTGACTACAGTGAAGAGCATGGTGAAAGATTTCATCAGGATATGAAGGAATTTGAACGGAGGTGGCAAGGAAAATATGGCGTGAACATGATGGCGGACTATTGCTGGATGCTAAAAAGAGATGTACAATCTAATAACAAAAAGCGGAGTAGAAATCCTTTGCATAGGTCGTTCGATGACAAGCGTGTACGCAAGCATAAGCCAATTTAGTTCTTGTGCAAATGGATTGAGTAGTTTTTTGAGGTTATCTCCGAAATTAGGCGGTCAAATCTCTTTTTCCATAACAAATTCGGATTCAGCAAGCCAAAATACATAAAAAGAAAGTGTTTTTGATGTGATGGAAACAATGTTTTTTTTTTCTTCTCAAGTTTTTCCACAGAAACACGGCTTTTCGACAGTTTTTTGAGGTTATCTCCGAAACTCGGCGGTCCAACCTCTTTTTCCATAACAAATTTGGACTCAGCAAGCCAAAATACATAAAAATAAAGTGTTTTTGATGTGATGGAAACAATGTTTTTTTTTCTTCTCAAGTTTTTCCACAGAAACACGGCTTTTCGACAGTTTTTTGAGGTTATCTGCGAAACTCTGCTGTCAAACCTCTTTTTCCATAACAAATTTGGCTTCAGCAAGCCAAAATACATAAAAATAAAGTATTTTTGATGTGATGGAAACAATGTTTTTTTTTATTCTCAAGTTTTTCCACAGAAACACGGCTTTTCGACAATTTTTTGAGGTTATGTTGAAAATATGCGGCCAACCCCCTACTTTTAACGCCGGATTCGGATTCAGCGGGAAAAAATACTAAAGAAAAGTATAGTCTCCATTCCAGAACCAACAGATTTTTTTTTGTGGGCCTGTGTAATTCATTGAAATGCAAGCGTTTCAAAAAAAGCTCCTTTGTTATAACCCTAAATTTCGAAAAATCGTAAATCTAAAATTATGAGGCTAAAAGAAAAATAAAAAAATACGTTTCGAATATTTTTTTATGAAGATTCATAAAAAAAATATTTCAATCATAAAAAAAACATCAATGTAAATCTGACATGGAATGACCCATAAACACTCAACAGTGGAGATTTTATGATTTTATTCTTAACAAGATAATTTCTTTTATGGGGAATCTTTATGTAAAATGAAATAAAAATTTTCAATGATTCGAAAATTATCGCCATGTTAGATAAACAATACATAGAAAGCTTAATATTTTCATATATTAAAAGAAAATGTTCGTTAACTGGTGACTGTTCGGATATTGGTGAAGTCACCCAATTAACTTTACAGGGCTCTGTAAAATAGAAAACGCAGTTCATCGAAATTTAACTTATCGTACCTATACTTTGTTTCACAAGCCATTAGATTAATTTTAACTTTCCCTTATCAAGGAAAAAAAGATAAAAATGACTATATTTTTGGAAACATGCGTGAGGTATACCTGGATTTTCAATAAGTTATAAAACGAAAGCATAGAAACAATCTCTAATTTGTTCTATAGAAATCCATATTTCGGAAAGTACTTTAATAAGGTAATTTGGATTTTTATCGACCTTTAATTCCGAATAATATCAAAAGTTGGCGTAATGCAGGCCCAATTCTTTCTGAGAATCATCATATATCGTCGCGCGGTACGAAGAAAAGCCAACTTGGAAGTTACAGGCGAAGAAAAGCCAAAAACGCGTCTAAGACGAAGAAAAGCCAGTTTGGGTCCTCCCAGACGAAGAAAAGCCAGTTTGCGCCCTTCCAGACGAAGAAAAGCCAGTTTGACTTCACAAACGAAAGTAACATTTAGATGGCATCTTATAGATAACTTTCAGATAATAAGATAATATAAAGATAAAAAGATAACCAAAAAGATTAAAAATCTTTTTAAAAAGATAAAAAGATAAAATAAGAAGATAAAAAGATGTTCAATCAAGATAATAAGATAACTAGTAATTGATTAGATGCAGTCAGTTGGGGGATTTTTCCTCCGCAGGAACGGCGCAAACTGGCTTTTCTTCGCCTGGGAGGGCGCAAACTGGCTTTTCTTCGTCTAGGAGGACCCAAACTGGCTTTTCTTCGTCTTAGATGCGTTTTTGGCTTTTCTTCACCTGTAACTTCCAAGTTGGCTTTACTTCGTACCGCGCGACGATATCTATTAGAAAAACAACGCCAAAGATTTCATCTCAAAAGATGGTTTGGAAATTTGAAATAATTAAAAATAAAACCCGTCCTAACCTTAAAGTTAGATTTTTATTAAATGTAATATTTTTATGTATCTGCGTAACGGATATCTCATTTTTATGCATTTAGACACAAAATACCGAAGGACAATTATATGCAATTCATGTTTCAGATAGCACTTTAGTAAGGTCCCCTGAATATCTGCTCATCAAACATTTCGGACGAAACGTGCAAAATTTATGAATTTACTGTACAGGACTCTGCAAAATAAAAAACGTAGTTAATTAAAAGTTATTTTATTATATATACTTACAAGGAGAGTGCACACCCTCCGGGAAACGGGTTTTCGCGGGCATTGGAGAGTCGATTTCTGGTACCTAAATATGAAGCCCAGTGGGCCTAATTCCATCACGCAAGCCTTTAGATTAAGTTTAACTTTCCCTTATCAAGGATAAAAAGATACAAATGACTGTATTGTTGCAAATGTGCATTGGGCAGCCCTGATTTTTTCATATGCTATAAAACCAAAACATAGAAACAATCTCTTATTTGGTCTATAGACATCCATGTTTCGGAAAGTACTTTAATAAGGCAATTTGGGGTCTTATCAACCTTGAGTTACTTAGGTTTCATCCCTAAAGATTTTTCGGAAAATATAACTAATTAAGTATTTAATATTTTTAACGAAGTATACGATAAGGCCACTCTATAAGTGCTACCCGGTCGTAGTCTGGGCGTAGACCAAGGATTATCACTGGCGGATGAGAGGACTTGTAGAACATTACTGGCATCCGTGGAATAATATAAGTTAACGGGATCGACGTCGCACTATGGGTCAAACAGCATATTTTTTAACGGAAATCTAATATCTCCGCTAAAAATGAGATATCAATACAATTTTCTTTTTAATTTGAAGCTAATGCAGATTAAGAGAATTATTTAGAGTACCATCATGCCTTACGTAAGGGGTGGAAATGAGGTGTAAATCGGTGAAAACGGTAATAAAAATTGCCAAAAATTATTGTAAAGGGTTAGGCGCTATAAACAGTTCGAACAACGCTGGCATCATCATCCTTCACTTTGTATATAGTTTGTCGTTGTCACCCCCCATCTAAGGGTGAAAAGGAGGAGTAAGAGGGTAAAAAGGTGAAAAATCGCCAAAAAATACAGTAAAGGGTTTTTGTGGGCGTTGAAAATGATTCGGACATCATTTAATAATCATCCCCCACTTTATGTATAGTTAGTCATTACCGTCAACCACTCTAGAGGTGGAAAGAAGGGGTGAGAGTGTGACAACGTAAAAAATTAAAAATAGTGTAAAGAGTATTCGTTGCCGCTGAAAACGATTGGTACAACCATTTCATCATGATACACCACTTTGTGTATAGTTGACGTTGTCATCCGCCACTCTAGGGGTAAAAAGGAGGAGGGAGCGGGGAAAATGTGAAAAATCACCAAAAACTACTGTAAAGGACAATCGAGGGCGATGAAGATGATTCGGACAACCATTTCATCATCATCACCAACTGTATGTGCTCACTCTCTCTCTATCTCTCTCTTCCTCTCTACCTCTCCCTCCCTCACTCCCTCTCTCGCGCTCTCTCTCTCACCCTTTCACCCCATCTTCATCTCTCTTCATATCTGTCTCTCCCTCTCTCTACCTCTCTCCTTCTCTAGCCCTCTTCATCTCTCCCCAAAACTCCTCTCCCTCTCTATCTCTCTCCGTCTCTAGCCCTCGCTCTGTCTTCCTCACCTCCCTCCTTTCTCTCAATCTCTCCATCACTTCCTCTCTTCCCCTCTTTTCCTCTCCCGCTCACTACCTCTCTCCCTTTCTGTTCCTTTCTCTCTCTTACTTCCTCCCACCACTCTCTCCATCTCGTCCTCTCCTCCTCTCTCCCTATCTGTCTCTCCCTTTTTCTACGTCTCTGCGCCTCTCTCTTTCTCTCTTTCTCTCGCACTAGTGTATAGTTGTTGCCATCTTTGGGGGTGAAAAGATGAAAAAAAGGTGAAAAGGGGCGAGAGTGTGAAAACGTAAGAAGTTACCCAAAATACTGGAACAAATTTTGGTTGGCGCTGAAAACGATTTGTACAACCATTTCATCATCAACCCTCACATTGTGAGTAGTTTGTCGTTGCCATCTCCCACTCTAGGTATTAAAAGGAGAGGTGAGAGTGTGAAAGCGTGAAAAATTAAAGGGCTATCGTGAGCGCTGAAGACGATTCGGTCTACTATTTCATCATTATCCCCCATTATATGTCCTCACTCCCTCTCTACCTCTCTCTCCCCCACACTCTCGCACTCTCCCTCTTTACATATCTCCCTCTCTTCCTCTCCCCCTCTCTACCTCTCTTCCTCTCTACCTCTCTCCCAGTCTACCTCTTTCCCTCTCTACCTCTCTCCCTCTCAACCTCTCTCCCACTCTACCTCTCTCCCTCGCTGGCCTTTCCTCTACCTCTCTCCCTCTCTACGTTTATCACCGTATCTGCCTCTCCCTCTCATTACCCCTTTCCTTTTCTAGCCCTCGCTCTCTGTCTTACGCACCTTCTCTCTCCCTTTCTCTCGGTATCACCCTCACTTCACCCTCTCCTTCCTTTCTCCTCTATGGACCTCTCTCTTACTTCCTCTCTGTTCCCCTCTCTCTTACTTTCTCTAATCTCTTCCTCCTTCGCATCTTCCCTCTCTCTCTATCTTTCTCCTTCTCGCTTTCTCCTTATCTGCCTCTCCTTTTTTCTACTCCACTACCTCGCTCCCTCTGACTCTTTCTCTCTTTCTGCCGCACTCGTGTATTTGTTGCCATTAGTAGTGAAAAGAGGAGTCATCATCCTCCGCTTTATGTATAGTTGGTCATTACCATCAACCACTCCAGGGGTGGAGAGAAGGAGTGAAATGGTGAACACGTTAAACTTGCCGACAAACACTGTAAAGAGTTTTCGTTGGCGTTTAAAATGAATTGTACAACCATTACATGATCATCCCCCACTTTGTGTATAGTTTGTCGTTTGAGGTGAGAGGGTGGAAACGTGAAAAACCGAATACTACTGTAAAGGGCTATTGTGGGCGCTGAAGCCTTCTCTTCTTTCCACCCCTAGAATGGTTGATGGTAATGACAAACTATACAAATAGAGGGGGATAATAATAAAATGGTCGTCCGAATCGTCTTCAGCACCCAGGAAAACTCTTTACAGTATTTGTCGGCGATTTTTAACTTTTTCACCCTCTCACCCCTTCTTTCCAACACTAGAGTGGTTGATGGTAATAACAAACTGTACATAAATTGAAGGATGATGATGAAATGGTTGTCTGAATCGTCTTCAGCACCCACAAAAATCCTTTAAAGCATTTTTGGGCAACTTCTTACGTTTTCACCCGTAAAGATGGCAACAACTATATACACGAGTGCAAGAGAAAGAGGGAGAGCACGAGAGCGGTGCAGAGAGGGGGCGAGAGTGGAAGAGAGGAAGGAAGGGAGAAAAAGGTAGAAGCAGATAGGACAAGAGCAGGAAAGGATAGGAGAGCGAATGGGTGGGAGAAAGGCAGAGAGGGGGAAGGTAGGAGAGAGAGCGAGCTGAGAGGAAGTAAGAGAGAGGGGCCGAGAGGTAGAGGGAAAGATGGGGAGAGAGGAAGTGAGGAAGAGAGCGAGGAGAAGGGAGAGAGGGAGAGAGTGAGAGAGGGAGAGAGCCGTAGAGAGGGAGTGAGCACATACAGTGGGAGATGATGATAAAATGGTGGTCTGAATTATCTTCAGCGATATCCCTTTACAGTAGTTTTTGGTGAATTTTCATGCTTTCACCGTCTCACCTCTCATTTTTATCCCTAGAGTGCGGGATGACAACGACAACCTATACACAAAAAGGGGATGATGATGGAATGGTTGCTCGAATCATTTTCACGCCAACCAAAACTCTTTACAGTATTTTTCTACGATTTTTCACGTTTTCAGCCCCTCGCCCCTTCTTTTCACCCCTAGAGTGGTTGATGGTAATGACAAACTATATATAAAGTGGGCAATGATGATGAACTGGTTATCTGAATCATTTTCAGCTCGCACGAAAACACTTCAAAGTATTTTTGGGCGATTTTTCACGTTTTTACTCTCTTACTCCTTGTTGTTCTATTTCACGATACTTCTTGCAACCTTGGTTTCCTTTACTAGTATATGTCTAAATCTAGCCAACTTATTATGGCGCTTAATGCCACTGATCCCCCCTCCCCCTTGCCACCGTTGCAGCCGTCCTCAGTAAAGGTGTACATGGCGGATCGGTGTTCTGGTCATACATTGTCAATGGCTCCGTTGTCTCGGTTCTCCTTTCCACTCGCAGCTTTTCTCTCTGCTTCGTGAAGTTTCGCCTCTGAGCTCCAGAGATTTTCTGTTGCTTAAAAGCATACTCACTCAGCTTATCTACGACGACATCGACATCGCGGTTCTTCTCCGGCGATGTCCCTGGTGATTTAGATTTCGGGTCCGCCTCAATATGGTCTGCCCACTCTGCGCCGGCAGTGTGATAGATCTGTCGATTTGCCAATCCCCCATCCCATGGGTTATTCAAAGAGTTACCGATACCCTCCGTGCTGGAGTCCCTATTCGCGCTCGTGTCCGCGTTTAGGTTGTCTGAAACTTGAGTTCCGGGCCACAGGGAAAGCAGGCCACAGGGAAAGCGGGCTGAGTTCCTTAGAACTCGTTCCCCTTCTGCCCTGCTTTTCTTCAGCTTCCCCACAAAGTGTGCTAGGCCGTTCCGCAGCCTGGTGCTTTAGCACTCCTTGTACCCTTTACGTCTTTTATTTATTATTATTAGGTTTCTCTATTTGAGTACCACGAGTAGCTAGGGAAGCGAGGTCTGCTGCTGTACAGCCCCGCATGAGACAGTACATCTATATACTCGTAAAGGTCCTCCTGTGTTTCCAAGACACCGTTAGAGACTACTCAAAAATCCAAGTAGCCGACTAGTGAGCTTGGCACGGTCCGCATCACACCTTCGGGTTGGAGTGGACTGCCTTTAGTCGCCCACCCGCAGCACGACCGCTCCGGCGCACTATCGGTCAAAGAGCATTTTTTTTTAACAGAAATCTAATATGACAGCTAAAAATAGAGATATCAATACTTTTTTTTTTAATTTTAAGCTAAGCTAATGCGGATTAAGGGAATATTATTTAGAAATCCATCATTCCTTACTTTAGGGGTGGAAATGAGGGGTAAATAGGTGAGGACGGGGAAAATCGCCGAAAAATTATCTACATGGTTTTCGCGGACGCTGAAAAAGATTCGCACAACAATTTCATCATCATTCTTCACTTTGTGTAGAGTCTGTTGCTAACATCCCCCACTCTAGGGATGGAAAGGAGGAGTAAGAGAGTAAAAACGTGAAAAATCTCCTAAAAATACTGTAAAGGATTTTTGTGGGCGCTGAAAATCATTTGGACAACCAGTTAATCATCATCGCCCACTTTGTGTATAGTTTGTCATTACCATCAACCACTCTAGGGGTGGAAAGAAGGGGGTGAAAATGTAAAAAATTGCCAAAAACTACTGTAAAGGGATATCGCTGAAGACGATTCCGTCCACCATTTTATCATCATCCTCTACTGTATGTGCTCTCCCTTACGTCTCACTCCCTCTCTAACTCTCCTTCACTCACGCTCTCCCTCTCTCCCCCTCTTTATCTCTCACCATATCTGCCTTTCCGTCACTCTGCCTCTCCCATTCTCTAGCCCTCTCACCCTCACATCCTCTCTCTCTCATTTCCTCTATCTCCCCCTCTTGCCCTCTGTCCCGCTCTCTCTAACTTGCCGTCACCTCTCCCTCCCTTTCACCTTCCCCCTCTCTCTCCCTTCCTCCCACTCTCTCTCGTCCTTTCCTCCTCTCTCTCTATCTGCCTCTATCTTTCTGTACCCCCCCCCCCCTCTCTCTCTCTCTCTCTCTCTCTCTCTCTCTCTCTAATAATAATACATACATACATACATGTTGTAAAAAATTTTCTCGGGCGCTCTAAATGTTTTGGACAACCATTTTCTCATCATCACCCACTTTATGTATAGTTTGATTACCATCAACCACTATAGAGGTGGAAAGAGAGGGTGCGAGGGTAAAAGCGTGAAAAATCACCAAAAACTACTGTAAAGAGATATCGCTGAAGATGATTCGGACGAGCATTTTATCATCATCCCCCACTGTATGTACTCACCCCTTATCTAGCCCTCTCTCCCTCTCTCCTTCACCTCCTCTCTCTCTTTGTCTCTTCCTCACGTTCTCACTTACTTTCTCTCAGTTTACTCCCCCTTTCACCTCCCCCTCTATCCCTTTCTCACTCCTTCTCGCTCTCCTATCCTCTCCTTCTCTCTCCCTATCTGTCTCTCTCTTTATCTACATCTCTCCCTCCCCCACTCTCTCCCTCCTTCCGTCGCACTCGTGTATAGTTGTTGCCATCTTTACGGGTGAAAAACGGGTTGAGAGTGTGAAAACGTAAGAAGTTGCCCAAAAATGCTGTAAAGGATTTTCGTGGGTGCTGAAGACGATTCGGACAACCATTTCATCATCATCCTTCAATTTATGTACAGTTTGTTATTACCATCAACCACTCTAGTGGTGGAAAGAAGGGGTGAGAGACGAAAAAGTTAAAAATCGCCGACAAATACTGTAAAAAGTTTTCCTGGGCGCTGAAGACGATTTGGACAACCATTTCATTATCATCCCCCTCTATCTGTATAGTTTGTCATTACCATCAACCATTCTAGGGATGGAAAGTAGAGAAGGCTTCAGCGCCCACGATACCCCTTTAAAGTAGTATTCGGTGATTTTTCACGTTTTCACCCTCTCACCTCAAACGACAAACTGTACACAAAGTGGGGAATGATCATGTAATGGTTGTACAATTCAATTTAAACGCCAACGAAAACTCTTTACAGTATTTGTCGGCGAGATTTAACGTGTTCACCATTTCAGCCCTTCTTTCCACCCCTGGAGTGGTTGATGGTAATGACCAACTATACATAAAGCGGGGGATGGTGACTCCTCTTTTACCACTAATGGCAACAACTACACGAGTGCGGGAGAAAGAAAGAGTGAGAAGAAGAGAGGTAGTGAGGTAGAAAAAGGGAGAGGCAGACAGGGAGAGAGCGAGAGGGAGAAAGGTAGAGACAGAGGGAAGGTGGGTAAGACGAAGAGATTAGAGAAAGGAAGAGAGCGGCGAACAGAGAGGAAGTAACAAAGGTACATAGAGGAGGAAGGAAGGAGGGGGTGAAGTGAGGGTGATAGCGAGAGAAAAGGAGAGAGAAGGTGCGTGAGACAGGGAGCGAGGGTTTGAAAAGGAAAGGGGTAACGAGAGGGAGAGGCAGATATGGTGATAAACGTAGAGAGGGAGAGGAATAGAGAAGGAGACGCCAGCGAGGAAGGTAGAGTGGGAGAGAGGTTAAGAGGGAGAGAGGTAGAGAGGGAGAGAGGTAGAGAAGGAGAGGCTAGAGAGGGAGAGAGGTAGAGTGGGAGAGAGGGAGAGAGGTAGAAAACCGGAGAGGTGGAGAGGGAGAGATGTAGAGAGGAGAGTGTGAGACAGTATGATGGAGAGAGAGGTAGAGAGGGAGTGAACACACACAATGGGGGATCATGATGAAATAGTAGACCGAATCGTCTTCAGCACCCACGATAGCCCTTTAATTTTTCACGCTTTTACACTCACACCTCTCCTTTTAACACCTAGAGTGGGAGATGGCAACGACAAGCTATACACAAAGCGGGGGTTGATGATGGAATGGTTGCACAAATCATTTTCAGCGCTAACCAAAATTCGTTCCAGCATTTTTGGGCAACTTCTTATGTTTTCACACTCTCGCCCCGCTTTTCACCCCCAAAGATAGCAACAACTATACACTAGTGCGAGAGAAAGAGAGACGGTCTTCGTCCGTGCGGTGAGATACGATGGTCTTCGGCCGCGCACAGAGACGACGTTCTTCATCCGCGCGATGAGATACGACGTTCTTTATCCGCGCGCCGAGATACAACCTTGTTCCGCTCAGCCGTCGATATACTCACGCGCCAATAACCATGTAAAAAATTTGTGAATTTGACTTTTGGCATAAACCTTTGTAGTATTAATTTGCAATTTAATAATTACGATTTTTCTTCGTAAATGTTTTTAAATATAATTTATAGCACGGTGTGACCAAAGCCCGCACTTTATTCACGCCTATCCGTAACTAAAGTAGTCCTTTTTTGCACCGTGTTTATCACACTCGCTACGCTCGTGCGCTAACCTCACGGTGCAAAAAAGGACTACTTTGGGCACGGATAGGCGTGACAACGAGCTTTGGGCAGGCAGTGCTATAAAATAGTATACGACACTCGTGACTCAGTGGCTCTTTATTGCACGGCATTTAGCGCCCTCGCTGCGCTCGGGCACTAACCTAATATACTATTTATACATACTCTTGAATAATGTATGTATGCAAAATCAAATATGCAGACAGAATGCAATTTTATATTAAAATATATTCATTTAAAAAAATTATTTGATGTAATTTAACTATTCTAAAATATAATTTTTCAAATTATTAAAATTTCAACTCCACTAGAGTAATAAATGTGTATAATATAATAACATTTTTTTATACTATAGACTATAATTAATTATATTTCAGATGAATATGGGGTTTTGATTACATCACATAAATGCAAACTGTAAAATCGTTTAGGCTCATCACCCTAGACCGTATGGATTTTGACTTGGGATTTTCATGTTAGTTTCTTTGGGCCTAAATAAACCAATTAAAGGCTTTTTTGCGTATCGCCGAATTGTATTTTCGTGTTGTAAATCGTACTTTCGGGTATACAGTTAAGCGATATTCTAATTATTCTTTGAATAAAAATGTTTTTCAAATTGTATCGCACCGTAAGATAATTGGAAATTGCTCTTACTGTTGAGGTATTTGATTGTTGATTAATATTTAATCAATAATATATTAGGCCTTAGAGAATGGGAATATGTATTATGAGAGAATTATATATACAGGGTGTTCTAAAAGTTCCGGAACTGTTAAATAACTTGTCAGGAAAGCATTTTCGCTTAAAACACCAAATGGAGAAAATTTAGGATTTTGAAAAAGCTATCTGGTGGAATTACCATTTTCTGGGACCTACTACAATTTTGGGCCTTGTAAGTCCCAAGAAAATTTTTTTAAATGAGAACCCCTATTTTTTCCTCCAAATTCGTTTTCAGCAGCAACTTTTACCTTCAGATAGGTATTTTTAATGGCATCCTGGGCCAGTTTTTTGGCCTTGTGAGCCCAATGTAGGTTTTTTTCCTATAAAAATGTGTTATTTTACGTGGGTAGTGATTTTACAGCATATTTTCATATTTTATTCAAAAACATTAAGATTAAGGCCCAAAAACTTGTTTAGGAGCCTTATGGGACTAATGTCGATCTTTTCTCCGATAATAAGGTTTAGGGGTTATTCCCCACTTCATAATTCGAAACATCAGAGTTTGAGACCCTAAACCTGATTTGGGCCTTATCAGTCTATACCTGATTTTTTAAGTGATAAGTAGCTATAGGAATCAACAATAGGTCCCAAAATCACTTAGCACTCAAAATGACAAACTTGTGTAAGGGAAAAGAGATATTGGGTCCGGAAGGCCCAAAGCGTTCAAAAAGTCCCGGAACGGGGAAAAAACTCGAGAAATAACCGTCGGACAGAAAACTGTTTGGAACTAAACTTATAGTATTTTTCCTTGGCTATCAATTCATGACCTTGAATTTGACCTTGACTTTGACCGGCAAGGTCATTTCAAGGTCAAGTAATGTTTTTAATGGAACCGCTTAGTTTTAGCACCGGAAACGGAAAGAGCTGGAAATTTTACGTCCGGATATCACCTTGCCTTGCCCCTTCATGACCTTGTGGTCAATGGCGAGATCAAACAATAAACTGTACCGACAAAGCTAAATAAATCGGAAAATAAAAATCGGACAGAAAAACGATTAACATAAAACTAATAGGATTTGTCCTTGATTATTGCCACGTTACGCTGGATTTCACCTTAAAAGATAGAAGAAACGCGACGGTTAAAGTAATGTAGCAAGTTTCCTAATGAGTTAAGTCTGGGTATAGAAGAATTGTAATCGGTTAGAACGAGTTACAAAATAATCCAGTATGTTTTGTCAAGTTGGAGAAGGAACTTCTTTAAAAAATTTTCATTTCTACAAACTTTTACCCATTTTTTTTTACTAACATTCGTAAATTTTTAATTATTGCAAATCATTTATTTTTGCAAATATTTGAAAATCTTGTTTGAATTAACGAAAAATTTGCAAATATTTTCAAAAGCAAAAAATTAGCGAAAGTTTGTAAAAATAAACAATTTCTAGATGTGCAAAAATTATAAGTTGTCGAAAATATACGAAAGTAATTAATCTGCGAAAATTTGTAAAGATAACTACAGCTTTACTCTGAAAACGTTTTTTGCTAAAAGCCGATATTTTTGCAAATCACATCTTCCCAGTGGCGTAAATATTCGCATAGTCGTCGTGAAAGCAGAAAGTAAGAGTTCAAATCCTCTTGGAGACAACATTTTTTTCTTTTAAAATTTCAGTTTAATATTGTTCAGGAAGACGCATCAATTCGCTTAATTTACTTTTTAAGAGAATTATTTTGATTTTATTAAAAACATTATTTATGTCAATATTAAGTAGCATTCTTTAAGTCTCTAATATTAATGCATCCTTCGAGAAATATTGGGTATC
Source organism: Torymus aiolomorphi (assembly GCA_036365515.1). Lineage (NCBI taxonomy): Eukaryota > Metazoa > Arthropoda > Insecta > Hymenoptera > Torymidae > Torymus > Torymus aiolomorphi. The sequence goes on from CM070874.1 coordinate 27,709,657, forward strand.
TAAAATAGCTTTATTTCACTAGATCAATAATATCAATTATTGTCTTTTGTTGCTTTTAATTGTTTTAGCTTTATTTGTACAAATTTAAATAATAAAATCGTATAATTATCCAAAAATGAAATAGAACAAGGGAAAAAAATAAACTTCTTAGATATGACACTAATACGACATAATAATACTATCATTACTGACTGGTTTAATAAACCGACTTCTTCAGGGAGATTAATCAATTTCCTTTCTAATTATCCAATAAGATAGAAAATGAACATTGTATATAACCTAGTCGATAGGGCAATTTCTTTATCTCACAAACAATTTCATAAAAAAATTTGGATTCTGTATTCCGCATGCTTCAAAATAATAACTTTCCTCGAAATTTCATTAACCGCTTTGTACACATTAGACTACATTGTTAAGTCTTGAGTGTCGAGGAATCTACTCTTATATTCGACTGTTAAATATATTTTGGCTATTTACCTTTTTCCTGTTGAGGGTTTAGAAATAAATACACTGCTGCAGTTTCAATCAATTTCACTTCTAAATATTTAACAATTAAATAAATGAACTTTTACAATGAATTGATACAAAATCGCTAGTGCTTTACAACTAATTATATTTGATTGGTTCGATTGATGGATAAATAGATGCGTAGTATGCGCGATTAATTAATACCGATATGTTATTGAAATTATTGATATAAGAAATTCTCTTCGTAATTGAATGTAGGGTATTTGACCCGTATAAAATATTCGCTTCTCCTCTTGTCGGCTGGAGTGGTACGGAGCTCGCGACTTTTGCACGATTACTGATTTGTGTGTTGAGAGTCGCCGTATTTATTAAGCGGTTAAATTAGGTTGAAGATGATTGAGATCATCTTATTTGGCAATGTAATTGTCTCCAATCGTATTAAATTCGGTAGTTGCATTGCGAAATGCTGATTCTAAAGAAAATATAATACGCAAGTTTGATGACCTACTACTACGTCACGATTGCCTCGTATTAAAAAAATTTCAACGTTGTAAAGTTCGCTCGCTTCGGCGTGATGCCCATTGCATTAAAAAGCAACGTTGTCAAAATTCGCATATACGACATTTGTATGTCAGAAAATTACTGGCGATAAATATGCATTGTTAATTTGATTTTAAAGATACGTCACAGACGTAACACTTTCCCCCTTAGATTGTTGAATATCGTAGAGATTCAACAAGTATAATAATAGTTAGCCATCAGTAATTTTCTGTTACAATAATTTCAAATTACAATAACGTCTTTCATAAAATGTTTTGAGAAATTTTTAAATAATTTCAATATGGTTCGTTTAAAATTGTGGTTCATTTCGTACAAGAATGTTTACAATTTCCCTGTGTTGCAATTTTTTCCTCTGTGCTAGTTGATACGTGGGTGTCAATAAATTTGCAATCACATAATTTTGTGGATCAAGAAATTACTGATGAGAATATGAATATCAAATGGAATTTAAGGATACGTTACGGACGTAAAACCTCCCCCCTTGGACTGTTGAATATCGTAGAGATTCAACAATTATAGGAATAGTTGAACCATCAGTAATTTCTTGTTACAAAAGGTTCAATAATACTAACAATTCAAATAATAAAAACAATAATAAAAATTCATATCATTAAATCCATACTAAAAATTTATATATATAAACAATAACAAAAACAATAATAAAAATTCAATAAATTTAAACAAAATTCCGTATCGTCTATACATTTCTATAAAATAAATCATATTTTGTTCCTAATACTAGAGTACACTTAACCTACGGTTTTACTTTATATTGCATGTTGAATGCCGATTTTTTCTAGCGTTTAAATGGCGGTGCGGATTACTATAGAATAAACGGGTATTCTTACTTCGTTATGTGATAATGCAGCACATAATGTATTATTATCTATGATTTAATATCATTCACTTTTAAGAAAACACTTTTACAATAAATTCTTAATTAAATTATAAATAAATTACAAAAACCTTCGGTGTAAGAATAACATGAATTAATAAAACGTTACGTAATAAATATAGCATACGTTATGCATTAGAATTTGTATAGGAACATATATCTTGATATTAATTAAATTATTTTATTATCGTTAATGTGTAATAATTTTGTTGTTTTGCTGTATTTACAAAAAAAAATAGAATCATTGATTAAGTTTAGAAATAATGTGCGTATTAAATAATTTTGTAGAAAATAAAATGTGAGGAGAAATATATAGGGAATGATACAAGTGATCATTCACTGCCCTCCCTGCTGAGATATTTGGCAAAAGATATATTATTTTTTCCTCTTTGTTTAAGTAGAATAACATTAAAGGGTTTTTGATATTATCATTATAAAAGAAATACTTTTCAACCGTATACTGAGAAAAATTATAATTATTTCCAAAAGAAAAATTTAATTATATTGGTAAGTATTTTTGATAAAAAGGAAGGTTAATAGGACGGAGTGATTTTTGTTAATTTTGACTTGTTATTGCTCTTATGCATCATTGTATTGCCTTTTTTTCCTGTAAATTTTCAGCCATTTCAATGTTCATTTTAGAACTCAAGATTTTTTTCCTGGCATGAGTACTATTCACATATTTCCATTATAGAGTACGCAGTGCATTAGAGTAGATATTTGTTTTACTCAATACAGTGCCGAATAGTATATCCTGTAGGATGATCATGTCAGTATATGATGAAACTGATCACTTCCAATACATTATATTCGATTTAATCTTAGCAATGTGAGTATAGCTACCTGATTTCTTACTTTTGTTCTTATAAGTGCGAACAATTTTTCTGAAGGCAAATACAGCTTAATTTTGCATAAAATTACAGTCAAATTATTTTTATCTATGTTTGTTAGGATTGCAAGGTTTAGGAATAGTTTTATTTTCTTTTTCCTTTGGATTAGCTCCATAATTTCTTATTCAAAGCTATAGATAGAATAATAAGTTATTAAATTGATCCCTGAAATGTTTTCTACTTTGTGACTAAATAATTAATTAAATATTTCTATTATTTAATAACACATAATTTTTACAAATAAAACTTTTGCTTGTTTCACTGAGGTATTTTAATATGTAATCGCAATATTTTTTTTGTTGTTGTTAAAAAAGAAAAGAACAATGTATATATTTCTTTTTAATTGTCAACGATGTTATTGTTAGTCGTAGCATTACTTCTAAAATCTTTCATGTGTGAATCTTTTTGCTGTCTTCGTAAAAAATTTCTTAGAATTTCATTATTCAAACTTATATTATTCCGATCGCATTTTTATAAAATTATTAACTTTCTTAGGAAATATAGTTGCTTTTCTCAAAATTCTCACAAGTTGATACGAACAATTGTAGACAAACGGATAAGTGGTTATAATTTTAAATTGTATATTTGGTAAAATCTGGATCACCTTAGGGTTAGTTCACCAAGAAGTAGGATGGTTTTGCTTCAAATGGAAAAGTTCAGCTGCAATTATAATTCTCTATTGCTGTATTAAATTTGGAAAAATAAGAATAAGAGATTATGATAGATGTTAATATTGAGTATGTTGTCCATATCCTAAAACAAAAATGTTATGTTATTATTTTTTTATTATTAACAAGGCTTAATTTATTTGCATGCACTGTTTTTGCCTTTCCCTTGTAATCTATAACAATGCTATTATTTTCGTTTACTTTTAAAATTTCAAAAGGGCCTTGATAGTGATCTTTTTCAAGTTTTCCTGGTTTAGGTTCTTTGATCAACCATACTTTATCTCCCATTTTAAATTCTCTTGGGTTAATAAATCTGTCATAATATATCTTTGATTTTTCTTTTGACATTATTAATTTTTGTTTTGCCATTAAGGCAATTTCTCTCATATTATTAATCAGTATTTCTAAATATCCATTATAGGTCGGTAATAATTCTGATTTTTTTACTGGTTCGCTAGACGGAATTCTAGCAAGACAAGCAAATACTAGTTCATATGGTGTGAATTGATGGCTAGTATGTACACTAGTATTATAATGAAATTATGCAAAATCTAATAGTTCATCCCATTCATATTTCTTTGTAAAAAAATTTTTTAAATATTCACACAACGGGTGATGTGCTCTTTCTAATGAACCATTAGATTGCGGCGAGAAAGCTGTAGTTTCAATTTTATCAAATTTAAACCTTTTAGCTATCTGTTTCATTATTTTACTCGTGAAATTTGCCCCTCTATCGGTTAGTACTATCTTTGGACATCCAAATATACATATAAATCTTTTTATAAAAACATCTGAGACCGATTCTGCTGTTTGATCTTTCAAACATACTAAAATTACAAATTTTGATAATTGATCCTGTATAGATAAAATATATTTATTATTATTTTTAGTAATGTTAAATGGTCCTGCAATATCCATTGAGATTTTATCGAATGTTTTCCCCGGTGTATCTGTGATAATCATTGGTTGTTTAGTCTTTTTCCGCTTTAATTTATTTCTTTGACAATTTTCGCATTTTTTTATTCTATTTTGGATGTCTGATTTTAAGTTTTCCCAAAAATATTTTTCCTTAAGTCTATTATATGTTCTATTTACACCTGAATGTCCTCCTATCATAGAGGAGTGATACATGTTAAAAATTTTATCCCTGTCTTCAATTTTTACCTATTCAATATTATTTAAACATATTATTACCTTTATATTTGTATTGCTAAATATTTCTTTTAATACTTCCTCTATTTCTAAACAATTTATATTTAAAATTGCTATATACCTAGAAATACTATAAATACATATATTCTTAGTAATTAATAATTCTTTTAATTGATTAAATAATTTCGCTAAATTTTCTTTTATTAATTTACATGATACGGACGTATCTATGTATAACATAAATAGTTTTTTATTCTCTATATTTATTATATCTATACTATCTTTTGTAAGTGATAGTTTTGGTTTTATGTTTTTACTTTTGATTAATAATTCAGTATTTTTATCTAATGATTTTCCTTTTAAATTTATTAAATGAACAATATTATCGTTTCTAAATTGTATAGAATTTTTAGAATAAATGATATTATTAATTTCCGGTATATTTTCTTTGTTTTCCTCAATTTTCTCTTTTTTTATACCCGTAGTCATTTTTTTATCATTTTTCCTAGGTCTGCCCCTTTTTCTTTTAATTTTCTGTCTATCTTCATTCATTACTTTGATTTTGTCATCGTTACTAAGAATTCAAGGTTGTTCGTTATTTTTATTTAATATTTTCTTATTTTGTTCTCTGGTAATAACAAATATCTCTACTGGATTCCTAGATAGAGCATCTGCATTTGCGTTCTGTTTTCCTGGTTTGTATACGATATCAAATTCATAATCTGATAGTTATAGTCTCCATTTTTGGACTCTTGTATTATTATCAGCTGATCTTAACCATAACAGCGGTTTGTGATCAGTAACTATTGTGAATTTGTTTCCATATACGTAATTTTTAAACGTTTTTATGGCAAACATTATTGCCAATGCTTCTTTTTCATAGGTGTGATATTTAGTTTCCGCTTTATGTAGACTTCGTGATGCGTAAGCTATCGCTGGGTCTTTGCCAATTTTTCCTTGCGACAAAACTGCACCTAAAGCAGAATTCGAAGCATCTGTTGTAATAATGAATGGTTCATCAAAACGTGGATATTCTAAGATTGGTGCTGTGCATAATAATTCTTTAATTTCCTCAAAGGCTTTTTGTTGGTCTTTTTCCCAATGAAACTTCACGTCTTTTTCTAGCAATATATTTAAGAGTTTTGTTACTTTTGCGTAATTTTTTATAAATCTTCTATAGTAACCTGAAAGCCCTAGAAACTCTCTAATATTTTTAACATTTTTCGGTGTAGGAAATTTCTTTACTGCTTCTATTTTCTTTAGATCAGGTTTTATTCCGTGTTCACTAATAATGTGACCTAAATAACATACTTCTTTTTTTAAAAATTCACATTTTTCTGGTTCTAATGTTAAATTCGCTTCTCGTAATTTTTGTGCAACTGTATTGAATCTTTCGTTGGCTTCTGTCATAGTTTCGCCAAAAATAATTATATCGTCGATGAATACGAAGCATATCTTACCGATTAAATCGCCTAAGACTGTATTTAAAACTCTTTGAAATGTACGCGGTGAGTTTCTTAATCCGAAAGGTAATACTCGAAATTCAAAACGTCTCAATGGGTTGATGCTAAATGCAGTTTTATGTATATCACTTGGTTTCATAGGAATTTGGTGAAATCCCGACTTTAAATCTATAACGTGATAAAACTTAGTTTTCCCCAATTGATCGAATATATCTGTAATGTTTGGGAGTAAATATGGATCTGGAATTGTCTTTTCGTTTAGTTTTCTGTAATCTATTACTAAACGCCATCGTTTTTTTCCGTCTGCCAACTGTTTTTTTGCTACAATCCATGCTGGAGCGTTAAAAGCACTTTTTGAGTGTCGAACTGGGTCATTTGTTATTAATTTTTGAGTTTCCTCTATCGCGATTTCTTTTAATTTATGAGGTAAAGGAAATTGCTTTACGTATACGGGTTTATCATCTGTTAAATTTATTTCATGTTGTTCTACATTACACGATCCTAAACTGTCTCCCTCTAGCTAAAATATATCCTTATTTTTCAATACTAAATCCTTAATCATTGTTTTACTATTTCCAGGCAAGTTTTCGTAACATATTTTTTCAAATAATCTTTCTTCTCTATTATATTCTTTAAAATCTTGTACTGACTCATTTTTTCTTATAAAATTTATTGATCCCAAATTTAAAATTTCATTTTCATCTATGTTAAAGTCTTCTGTTATCTGAAAACCTTCAGGTAAATTGTCTATTTCATAAGATATAAAGCTATATTCTTTTTCATTTCCATAGAGTTTATTATAATCTTCTAAATCTACTTCAATCTTTTTATTCATTATTGTCAAAAATTGTTTATAATCTGTTGATTCGATTTCCTCAAAATCGATTGCTTGGTCATTATTTTCAAAAGCAATATTAATATTATTTATTAATGACTTAATATTATTTTCGTCATTTTCCAAAATTTCCTCATAATGTAAATCATTTATATTTTCTGGTAGAATTTCATTTAACATTTTTTTTTGTAAATCCTTTCCTTCTGCATTTAATATTGGAATCGTATTTAAAATTTTCATAACGTCATCATATAATGTTATTTCTAAATTTATATTTACTTCATTTTTATTGATTAACTCAGGTTCATAAGATATTAAACAAGATGATTTCTCCATTTCATCCTCAATTTGAAAATTTTCAGTTTTTTCGTTTATTTGTATTACTTGTTCGCAATTTTCATGAATTATGGGTATTAAGCTTTGTTTTTCGTCCGTATTTTCTAACATTTTCTTTAAAACTTCCTTCTGTTCTATTGTTATTCTTGATTTTAATTCTTTATCCGTTTTTTGTGGCTTTTCAGTTACTGTATTAAGATTATGATTTAATTTATGGGCTGCTTTCAGTTTGATCTTACTATGATTTATTTGTAAATAGCCCTCGTCTAGTCTTAATTTTTGTTCAGTAAGAATTTTGATTCCTAAAATCCCGTCGTAAGGTAAACAAAAATTTGATGGTGCTACATGGAAATCAATATTCAGTCCATTTACATTCATTTTAATTACTCCTAATGTTTCAATTGTTTTATCTGTAATACCAGATAAATGAATTTTCCTATTTTCTAAAATTATATTAGAAGGTATCTGATTTCCCTTGATAATATTTAACTGAGCCCCACTATCTACAAGTAAATTACATTTTTTATTTGTGTAGTGGTTTTCTATTTCGATATACTGCAGTGAGTTTTCTAATTTCAGAAAATACATTGCAATTTTGGTTGCTGCTATTCTTTCTTGTGTTTTTTCATTTTTAATACTATTTATTTCAAAATCACTTAAATTTATTTCGTTATTATTTATAATTTCTGATCTCTTTATTGCCTTATTTTTCTCCATGTTTTCCGTAATATTCTTTAAATTCTTTGTAATCAATAAATCGATGTCCGTGTCTTTCCCTCCGTTGGTGATATCATCACTATTAAATGTACCTACTTTAATATCTGCGCTATCTTTGAGTGGTTTTTTGTTAATCCTTCTAGTCCACTCATTTCCAGAAGAATTTGTTAGTTTTCCGAAATTTGTTGATTAAGTACTGATCGTGACGCGCATCCTCAGTTGTGTGATTCGTGTTTTTACAAATTTTACAAAATTTATCTAATTTATTTTGTAGCATCTTGATTTCATGGCAATTGTTTATTTGATGTCCATTTTTATTGCAAAAAGAGCATTTAATTTGTGCCGTCAGATTTTTTAATTTTCTACAATCTTCTAATGTATGCCCGGTGAAATTACAATATTCGCATTTTATACTTTGTGTATTAAAGTTCCCCCGATAATTACTGTTTGAATTCCTTGAAAAATGATTGCTGTTCTGGTTATTTGTTCGGAAAAATCCATTCCTATTTTTATCTCGATGTTCATAGGATTTATTTAAGGGGGTCGGACACCTTTAGAATGACGAAAAATCAATTTTTTTTTTATTACATATTTTACTAAAAAAACACTTATAGAATATATCCCAATTAGTTTTAAAGCATTATCTATTTTTGTTTTAAGAATATATACAAAACACTGATAAAGCTTTACATTTGTTTTTTGTTCAAATTACATTTTTCCCCTTGTATACATTATATAATCATATATTATTTCCACTAATTTTTTTTTCATTTCACTGTTCTTAATATATTTAAAATTCTCACTCTAAATATCTGTCTGTATATAGTTTAAAAGATCCAAAAATAATATTTTAAACATTAATACAAAGATAAAAAATAAATAATATAATTTATGGACGGTATTTTTGACAAAAACAAAAATTTGATTTTAAAACTTATATAGCAGTTAAGTTGGCACCGTAACAACCTGACTTATCAACGACAGCCTCTTACAGACTCAGAGCTCACTCCTTTATTGTAACAGTGAATCCACATTGCATGCTGTATGCCGTATGCCGTATGCAGTCAGAAAAATAGTTGTTGTCCGAAATCTATAATATTTATAACTCTATGGTTACAATTTCTATATGATTTATAATCATAGAGTTATAAATCCTATAGATTTCAGACAACAACTTTTTTTCTGACGGCATACGGCATACGGCATACGGCATGCAATGTGGATTCACTGTAACAGAGCTGATTTTAACCTATGTAAAAGTCCGCAAGCAATGTAAACATGCACAGCTGCCATATCATATAAACACAGTGATATCAGCATCAGCACCTTTTCTATACAAAGTGTTGTTCTTAGTTTTCATTGTTTCCAACGGATTTTGGAGTAAACATTTAGTGTATTATAATACGTAAAGGTATTTTAAATCAGTTTTTAAAAGTGTTTGAATAATACGTGTGACAGTTGAATTAATGTTTTAGAAATAGCTTTTAGTACTTGAACTTTTATTGGAAACTTTATACTTAAAATAACAGGGATTGATACTAAAGAAAAATTAAGTCTATATTGACTATTACAAAAAACATTTAGTGTACAGATTTAAATCAACTTTTAAAGGAAGCGAAAGATATGCTATTGTGCAGAAAAATGTTATGGAATCTTCGCTTCTGCCAGAAAGCTACCATTATCAGCAGTTGCCTGAATCTCACTATGATATAATTGACATTTTATTTTCTGAAGTAAAAACAGTTATGCACTGCAATAAATATGTATCAGTCGTATTCTCTTTATTAAGTAATAATATTATATGTGAAAAAGAATAATGAAGGACAAGTAAAGAAGTTCACCTTATCAGACATTAAAAGAAGATCAATATAGGAATGTTGCTGCTATAAACATTTTTTTCAAGCATTTGGCTATGGCGATACTGGCTTCATAACATGCATGAAGGATTTTGGATTTCTCAACACATTCTTTATTTACCTCAGTATATGTATAAGAATCTAATATATGGGATAAAGATTATGAAAAATATATGGATTTAAAAGCACCAAAGGATCTACATATTAAACCACTTAACAAACTTGACTGACTGATGTGGATATGACTGTTACGCGTACTCATAGCTTACAAGCCTGATAGATCGTATACTGAGGTACCAGAATATTTGTTCTAAATGTAAAATATTTTCAGCGAAAAATAATATTTTTTTTTGTATTTCAGGGCAGAGATGGAGTTAAGAAATAAAGAAGTAGAAATAAAGAAGTATTTTAGTAATTATATCTTTAAAGCTGTTTTCTACATAATGTAAAATTTTGAGCTCTGCCGTCGACTCCAGATTCAGGAATTGCATATATTTTAATGGGAGAGGTCTTAAAATTTTGGTATTTTAGATGTCTATTGACTGAAGAGTTGTATGTATCCAATTTATTTGATTAAATAAGTTTTTACGGTCAAAGATTGCTAAAAAATCTGAATTTCACTTAAATTTAAGATTTTTTAGCAATTTTTGACCGTAAAAAATTATTTAATCAAATAAATTGGATACATACAACTCTTCAGTCAATAGTTATATAAAATACCAAAATTTTAGGACCTCTCCCATTAAAATATATGCAGTTCCTGAATCTGGAGTCGACGGCAGAGCAAAAATTTTGAAATGGCCATATATTTGGTTAAAATCGATCAAAATTTTTTTTTGGGTCTCATTTTATCATAAATTGAATATATTTTTAAGATATTACTTCTAAATATTTCTAATTATGAAAATTAGTTTTTTTCAGGTCATTTTATGAAGAAAATTGTAAAGGTGTCTGACCCCCTTAAGGCATTGTAATTGTTACTTGGGAATGTACCTTGTTGGTTATTGCTTATTTTCCTACAAGTTTTTGCTGAGTGCCCCGGCATCTCGCAAAATTGACAAACTTCTTTATTCTGAGAGTTTTGTTGTCTATTTTGCATAATTAAAACTTTTACGCTCTCGCAATCCGCGGTTTCGTGACCTTCATCCGCACATATCGCGCACCATATCGTTCCTTTGTTTATCGTGCAGTATTTCATTAAATGCCCGAGGTTGTTGCACCTCTTACACAATGCTGACGGGCAATTTTTAGCTGTGTGTGACGCGCTGCCACAGGCGTCGCATACTTCCGTAATTCTTACCGAATTATTACACGTAAGCGGATCGTGTCCTCTTTCCTTACATCCCCAACACAGCTCGTATTCTGTAATAGTAGGACATTGCGTAACCTCGTGCCCCATATTTTGGCAGTACTGACAATGATTACTCTGCATCTTATTTAACTTACACGCATCTATTGAGTCGCCTTCCGTACTACACAATTTGCAAATTCATTTTATTACGTGCTTAGCTGTTCTGCAATGATATGATACATGCTCCTTACTTTTGCAATAAACACATGAAGCTTTCATGCAAAATAATGCTTCGTGATTTATTTTCTTACATAATTGGCAAAAAACTTGTTTAATTGCGTTTGGAATTGGAGTTTCGAAATTAAACAATATGCTTGTAGTATCATTTCTTAAGCTATTTTGCTTTTTTAAGTTTGATTCTATTTCAATTGCTTTTTGTACTGCGTTATCCATGTCTTGGTGTTCTCCGAGTTCGATTCTAATTTCTTGTTTTAATCCTTTTTTAAAACTACTGAGTATGTCAGTTTTTAATCTAGTTTTATATTCTGTTAGAATTTCTCCTGTTACATTAGGTTCTAATTTTTTTAATTCTATTATTTGTGTACCCAACACTCGTAATTTGTTTGCAAAACATAGTACATCTTCATCTGATTTTTGAATTTGTTGTGTTAGGTTTCCGTATAATGAATGTATATTATCCGTTGATGGATATATTTTACGTATTGTTTTAATAAAAGTTTCAATACTTTCAATTTCTACATTTGCTAATGCTTTATAAATTTCTCCTTTGAGCTTTATTTTGAGGATCTGTACTAGGTTCGATTCATCATTATTCGATATTATTCTTTTCGCTTGTTTTAATTTTTCTATATATTCTTCTAGTTGGATATTTTTCCCGTCAAAATCCGGTACTAACTTTGCAACTTCTTTAAGTGGTAATTTTAATGCTTGATTTGCCATTTCTGGTTCTAGATTTATTAAATCTTCGTTTATTTGAATTTCTGACTGTTCGTTATTACTTGTATTATCTCTAGCCAAAATCAAACTTTGTTCATTAAAAATCCTTCTATATCCGTGTAGTCGTGTTGCCTACCGTTTTCTACATATATTGATTCTTCAAAAAATGCTGGGCTCTGACTTGGTATGTTTGGAGTATGAAAATTTGTTGGTGATAATATATCCCGTTTTATTTCCGGAATAAAAAGATTATTTATATTTTTATTTGATATATCTTCTTTTTGTGTGGGGTTTTTAATATTCTGTTTTTTGACTGAATGTTGTGCATCTAGTTTGTTATGGTCTATTTTTGAAGTTGATGGAATTGAAAGTATTTCCTCATTTTCCTGTGTTTTTGAGTTAATGTAGATATCCGATGAAGTTCTATTTAATTGTGTATTTGGAGGTGATCTTGATACTTTTGGTCTTCTTTCAAAAATGTTCGTTTGATTATTTATATCATCTACTTGCTTTTTAAGTTCTGGATTTCTTTGGGTAGTCCGGCTGGTTATAATCCCCTCGTTTCCCTTATTTTCTATACCTTTCTGATTTGACATGACATATTACTTCTTTGTTTATACTATACTTAATATATCTTTTAAAATATGTTTTTATTATTAATTCCACTATTTTTCTGTATATATTTTGTAATTGTTTATTTCACAATATAATTTATTTATTTATTTGTCACTTTTATAAATTTTTTCCTTTGCTTAGTTTTTAGTGTTTTATCAAGGAACGCGGGAGCGTTCCGAAGGCAAGTATAGAAGAGCCTTAGGACGACCGCGTGATTATATACTTTGAAATGGATGTACGAGAAATTCAATGCGATTATATACCTATTGCGTTAGTTTTAACTATATAACATATCCCTATTAATCGAAAGCCATTTCATTGCTCTACTCAAATCGAAAGGTTTCATTTAAAAAGATTGTCTCATTCAAAAGATTTAGAGATCTGAATATTTTTATGTACTATTTCCGAATCTCCGAATCTCCATATTCTTCAGTACGCACAAACTATACATTTTTGTCCGACCGGTACATAGTATAGCATTTTTGTCCGACCGACTGGCAAAAGAGAGAGAGAGAGTGAGTGAGGGGTAGAGTGAGAGAGAGAGGGAAAGAGAAGAGCGACGGAGAGAGAGAGAGAGAGAGAGAGGAAAGAGAAGAGCGACGGAGAGAGAGAGAGGGAAAAGAGAGAAGAGCGACGGAGAGAGAGAGAGAGAGAGAATCCGTATATGGTATATATATATATATCTGGTCAACCAACCTAACCTTATTATTTTATGTATACATAAAACTTTCAATATTACGCATTGGTCCATATACAATCATCATTTATATACAAGTTATATTCAAGACTTTTTACATCATTGAAATTCGATAGATATTAAATGGACTTGGTATATCTCAGATATATTTTCAGATAAGTAGCAAACTATCATTATAAAATAAAAAAAAAAATAATGTTATTAATATAAGTATTGTTACTTTGTGAAATATTTTTTTTTGTTATTACAGAGATATCAGAACAAGGATAATTGACAAGTAGATCATCTTTAAATAGTATGTAACATAGAAGAGTTCAAAATTATTATTTTGTATTTTAAGGCCACCAAAAGATTAATTATGTTCAAGTCTGTCAAAGCATGCAACCTCCTGTAGTAGAAAAAATAGAAATACTGTTGCTGATAATATTCGCTCTAGCAGATCAAGCCTCGTTCTACTTTATGGTGTTTTAATTGTGGATATGCTTTACTGGCCCTATGATTTCTAAAGGTAAACTAGCATTATTAAAACACGGAAATAGTGATATATAAGATTTTGCAAGATGTATCTGATTGCTTATTAATTCAAGTGGTTTCTAGTTAAAATTTCAACGAATCTAAGTGTCGAATATAATGTAATTATATAGTGATTGGCTTATGGCAATGGGTGCCTATAAATAAAATAAAGTATCGGTATGATGTGTTAAATGAAGTGTTGATAACAAATTTCTAACCTCTACTTAAAATCAGAATTTAAAATATTGGTCAGAGCCTTGGTTAAAAAAAAACATTTTTTGTCTATACTTCAAGAAACTTTGTTGATATTGGCGCTGTGCATATTTATTTACTTAAACATCAATTAAAAGATTATGTTAAGTGAACAATAAAATAGAGAAAAAGAAAAAAAATGATGTGTTATTGTTGTGAATAAAAGTGCTCAGTTAATCTAATTTTATAATTTTCTCATGGTGGGAGACGTCAAAATGTTTCAGAAGAGTTCTCAGTAAATATTGTGAAAATGTCTACAGATAAAAGTGCTCAGTTAATCTAATTTTATAATTTTGTCACGGTGGGAGACGTCAAAATGTTTCAGAGGAGATCTCAGTAATTTTTCTACACAAGATTCAGATAATTATTTCAAAAAGTATACAAGAATGTTACGGAAGCTTTTATTATCAGAAATTCTTAGTTCATAAACTGATACAAGATGTGTGGCAATCATGAGTTTCTACTATAAAAGAATGTCGAGAAAGCTTTCTTTTCCCAATGATTCTTAGTTCATAAACTTTTGTTTTTAATTTTGCAAGATGTATCTGATTGCTTATTAATTCAAGTGGTTTCTAGTTAAAATTTAAACGAATCTAAGTGTCGAATATAATGTAATTATATAGTGATTGGCTTATGGCAATGGGTGCCTATAAATAAAATAAAGTATCGGTATGATGTGTTAAATGAAGTGTTGATAACAAATTTCTAACCTCTACTTAAAATCAGAATTTAAAATATTGGTCAGAGCCTTGGTTAAAAAAAAACATTTTTTGTCTATACTTCAAGAAACTTTGTTGATATTGGCGCTGTGCATATTTATTTACTTAAACATCAATTAAAAGATTATGTTAAGTGAACAATAAAATAGAGAAAAAGAAAAAATGATGTGTTATTGTTGTGAATAAAAGTGCTCAGTTAATCTAATTTTATAATTTTCTCATGGTGGGAGACGTCAAAATGTTTCAGAAGAGTTCTCAGTAAATATTGTGAAAATGTCTACGGATAAAAGTGCTCAGTTAATCTAATTTTATAATTTTCTCACGGTGGGAGACGTCAAAATGTTTCAGAGGAGTTCTCAGTAAATATTTTTCTACACAAGATTCAGATAATTATTTCAAAAAGTATACAAGAATGTTACGGAAGCTTTTATTATCAGAAATTCAAGATGTTTCAAGATGTTTTATATTTTAAAAGAATGGAGAAAGCTTTTTTCTCTCAATGATTCTTAGTTCATAAACTTTTGTGTTTAATTTTGCAAGATGTGTCTGATTGGTTATTAATTCAACTGGTTTCTAGTTAAAATTTAAACGAATCTAAGTGTCGAATATAATGTAATTATATAGTGATTGGCTTATGGCAATGGGTGCCTATAAATAAAATAAAGTATCGGTATGATGTGTTAAATGAAGTGTTGATAACAAATTTCTAACCTCTACTTAAAATCAGAATTTAAAATATTGGTCAGAGCCTTGGTTAAAAAAAAAATTTTTTGTCTATACTTCAAGAAACTTTGTTGATATTGGCGCTGTGCATATTTATTTACTTAAACATCAATTAAAAGATTATGTTAAGTGAACAATAAAATAGAGAAAAAAGAAAAAATGATGTGTTATTGTTGTGAATAAAAGTGCTCAGTTAATCTAATTTTATAATTTTCTCATGGTGGGAGACGTCAAAATGTTTCAGAAGAGTTCTCAGTAAATATTGTGAAAATGTCTACGGATAAAAGTGCTCAGTTAATCTAATTTTATAATTTTCTCACGGTGGGAGACGTCAAAATGTTTCAGAGGAGTTCTCAGTAAATATTTTTCTACACAAGATTCAGATAATTATTTCAAAAAGTATACAAGAATGTTACGGAAGCTTTTATTATCAGAAATTCAAGATGTTTCAAGATGTTTTATATTTTAAAAGAATGGAGAAAGCTTTTTTCTCTCAATGATTCTTAGTTCATAAACTTTTGTGTTTAATTTTGCAAGATGTGTCTGATTGGTTATTAATTCAACTGGTTTCTAGTTAAAATTTCAACGAATCTAAGTGTCGAATATAATGTAATTATATAGTGATTGGCTTATGGCAATGGGTGCCTATAAATAAAATAAAGTATCGGTATGATGTGTTAAATGAAGTGTTGATAACAAATTTCTAACCTCTACTTAAAATCAGAATTTAAAATATTGGTCAGAGCCTTGGTTAAAAAAAAAACATTTTTTGTCTATACTTCAAGAAACTTTGTTGATATTGGCGCTGTGCATATTTATTTACTTAAACATCAATTAAAAGATTATGTTAAGTGAACAATAAAATAGAGAAAAAGAAAAAATGATGTGTTATTGTTGTGAATAAAAGTGCTCAGTTAATCTAATTTTATAATTTTCTCATGGTGGGAGACGTCAAAATGTTTCAGAAGAGTTCTCAGTAAATATTGTGAAAATGTCTACGGATAAAAGTGCTCAGTTAATCTAATTTTATAATTTTCTCACGGTGGGAGACGTCAAAATGTTTCAGAGGAGTTCTCAGTAAATATTTTTCTACACAAGATTCAGATAATTATTTCAAAAAGTATACAAGAATGTTACGGAAGCTTTTATTATCAGAAATTCTTAGTTCATAAACTGATACAAGATGTGTGGCAATCATGAGTTTCTACTATAAAAGAATGTCGAGAAAGCTTTCTTTTCCCAATGATTCTTAGTTCATAAACTTTTGTTTTTAATTTTGCAAGATGTATCTGATTGCTTATTAATTCAAGTGGTTTCTAGTTAAAATTTAAACGAATCTAAGTGTCGAATATAATGTAATTATATAGTGATTGGCTTATGGCAATGGGTGCCTATAAATAAAATAAAGTATCGGTATGATGTGTTAAATGAAGTGTTGATAACAAATTTCTAACCTCTACTTAAAATCAGAATTTAAAATATTGTTCAGAGCCTTGGATAAAAAAAAACATTTTTTGTCTATACTTCAAGAAACTTTGTTGATATTGGCGCTGTGCATATTTATTTACTTAAACATCAATTAAAAGATTATGTTAAGTGAACAATAAAATAGAGAAAAAAGAAAAAATGATGTGTTATTGTTGTGAATAAAAGTGCTCAGTTAATCTAATTTTATAATTTTCTCATGGTGGGAGACGTCAAAATGTTTCAGAAGAGTTCTCAGTAAATATTGTGAAAATGTCTACGGATAAAAGTGCTCAGTTAATCTAATTTTATAATTTTCTCACGGTGGGAGACGTCAAAATGTTTCAGAGGAGTTCTCAGTAAATATTTTTCTACACAAGATTCAGATAATTATTTCAAAAAGTATACAAGAATGTTACGGAAGCTTTTATTATCAGAAATTCAAGATGTTTCAAGATGTTTTATATTTTAAAAGAATGGAGAAAGCTTTTTTCTCTCAATGATTCTTAGTTCATAAACTTTTGTGTTTAATTTTGCAAGATGTGTCTGATTGGTTATTAATTCAACTGGTTTCTAGTTAAAATTTCAACGAATCTAAGAGTTGAAAATATAATGTAATTATTATATAGTGATTGGCTTATCGTGATGGGCGCCAAATGTTTCAGAGTAGCTATCTGTTCTGTGAATTACCGTATATGAAACCATAATATATAAATTACTGTAATGGCTACTTTTTTATCTGCAACCAATATTTTAATTTGCTAGCGGATTGTGTTGCAGTAGTGTGGCTAGTTACAATGTATTTATTTTATAACTCTCTCCCGCTCCCCTCTCTTTCTCTCCCTCAACATATGTCAAACTCTGTACCAAGAACTTTAATGAGAGCCTAAATATTTTTTTTTAAACAATCAGTAAAACAAATAGTGGCTAAGGCAAATGTATGAGTTTTCTCTGTATAATTAATCAACATCTGTCACACTCTGAACCAAGAACTTTAATGAAAACCTAAATATTTTTTTAAAACAATCAGCAAAACAAATAGTATTATTAATGTAACAACACAATTTGTCTAGTCTTTTTATTTTTTCTAGTCTCATCTATTCAATAAGCACTCTCTACAAATGGTAATAATTTTTTTCATGACTGTACTAATAATAATAGTGTTGATATTTAAAACTTTCTACGAAAGTGTAAAATAAGGCAAGTATAGAAGTTTTTTCTGTATAATCTATGTATAATCTAAATATAAAACTTTCTACGAAAGTATAAAATAAGGCAAGTATAGACGTTTTTTCTGTATAATATACTCTTCCTCTCTCTTCCCCCGCCCTCTCTCACCCTCTCTCCCCCCTGCCCTTTCTTCCTCTCTCTCTCTTAACATCCGTCAAACTCTGTACCAAAAACTTTAATCACAGCTTAAATATTTTTGTTTAATACAATCAACATGTTTAAAAAAAAAAATAATTCCTTAAGTACGTTACGTACGTTAATTAAACACAAGAAAGTACTGAAATCAATTATATTGTAGTCAAGTACCCATAACTTAACTTGACTGACATAATACAACTTTTCGTACCTACTCAAAAATATTCAGCTAGCGGGCATGAAGTACTATTTAACACCCAAGAGGCGTAATAGCTCTCATACTCCTACAAAACTTTATAGAACCTACGCACTTTACGTCCGTGTGGGCAAAAATTATTTAAATTATATATAACTATCTTTTACTTCGTCGAGTAAATGTATACTGAACAAATTATATGTATGTAGATTCAAATTCTTCATTGCAAATCAAACAAACGAAAGTTGTGAAATCAATTACCGATAGTCAAGTAATGCAAACAACTCTCCGAAACAACTGTATGACTGATCTCAGAAATATATTATTCTAATTTGTTCATTCTTCTATACAAATTAAACACAAGAAAGTACTGAAATCAATTTATTGTAGTCAAGTATACCCATAAGTTAACTTGACTGAGATAATAGAACTTTTAGTACCTTGTGTGTAAAATTACATTTCACGCCCACGTTGTAACTTCAAAAATATTCACCCAGCAGGCATAAAGTACTACTTAACGCCTAATAAGCGGAATAGCTCACATATTCCTGCAACACTTTATAGAACCTACGCACTTTACTCCCGGGTAGACGAAAATTATTAATTAATTACTATTATGCCTTCTTTTTATTTCTAAAATTAATAAGAATTTTATCAGATATTTACGAAGTCAATGCCTATATAAAAAAATTACATAGTTACCAACACATCCCCATTTTTCATTATTTTTTCTCAATTTTGAAATTTCTATAATATTACGCATCTTGGGAGGACACGAGAAGTCTAGAGCTGCTCTAGCAGGGGTGGTCGTCCAATCTTCCATACATACTTGGCGGGCCCGACGGTTTGCAGTTTACCGGTGAGCTTTGTAAATGTAGAATACTAGATTTTTGCATATACCTATAAGTCCACCATAAATACCGTTTAAATATAATATCCCTACATGTACTGTGTGCATAATCATGATTTACTTTTATTACCTAAAATATTTTTCCTTGTGTTCGTCTTTTTTTATATGGGAATGAAATAAAAAGATACATATAAATTCATAGTCTATTCAAAAGAGCTTTAAATTTTACTAACTATTTTATGAGCCACCTATTTTTATCCTTTTCCCGCGTGTAAATATCATATGAGATCTTATATGAGTATTTCGGACATCAGATCAGATAAGACATCATGTTATGAGTATTTCGGACATGACATCAGATAAGACTCATATATGTTATGTCATCTGCAATTTTATATATTATGGGACCTCATATGTGATCTCATATGGGATCTGATGTCCGATATTCTCATATGAGATCTCATATGAAATTTTCATCTGTGTTTGGACTTTTCTATTTAAAAAGAGTAATATATTCACGGATCAGTATTTAATATCTAGAAGCAATTGATTTATACATTTTATCTGATCTTTAAACGTATGAATATTCATATGAAAATGACAATGTCTACACCTTAAACTGCAAACCGTCGGGCCCGCCAAGTATGTATGGAAGATTGGACGACCACCCCTGCTAGAGCAGCTCTAGACTTCTCGTGTCCTCCCAAGATGCGTAATATTATAGAAATTTCAAAATTGTGAAAAAATAATGAAAAATGGGGATGTGTTGGTAACTATGTAATTTTTTTATATAGGCATTGACTTCGTAAATATCTGATAAAATTCTTATTAATTTTAGAAATAAAAAGAAGGCATAATAGTAATTAATTAATAATTTTCGTCTACCCGGGAGTAAAGTGCGTAGGTTCTATAAAGTGTTGTAGGAATATGTGAGCTATTCCGCTTATTAGGCGTTAAGTAGTACTTTATGCCTGCTGGGTGAATATTTTTGAAGTTACAACGTGGGCGTGAAATGTAATTTTACATGCAAGGTACTAAAAGTTCTATTATCTCAGTCAAGTTAACTTATGGGTATACTTGACTACAATAAATTGATTTCAGTACTTTCTTGTGTTTAATTTGTATAGAAGAATGAACAAATTAGAATAATATATTTCTGAGATCAGTCATACAGTTGTTTCGGAGAGTTGTTTGCATTACTTGACTATCGGTAATTGATTTCACAACTTTCGTTTGTTTGATTTGCAATGAAGAATTTGAATCTACATACATATAATTTGTTCAGTATACATTTACTCGACGAAGTAAAAGATAGTTATATATAATTTAAATAATTTTTGCCCACACGGACGTAAAGTGCGTAGGTTCTATAAAGTTTTGTAGGAGTATGAGAGCTATTACGCCTCTTGGGTGTTAAATAGTACTTCATGCCCGCTAGCTGAATATTTTTGAGTAGGTACGAAAAGTTGTATTATGTCAGTCAAGTTAAGTTATGGGTACTTGACTACAATATAATTGATTTCAGTACTTTCTTGTGTTTAATTAACGTACGTAACGTACTTAAGGAATTATTTTTTTTTTTAAACATGTTGATTGTATTAAACAAAAATATTTAAGCTGTGATTAAAGTTTTTGGTACAGAGTTTGACGGATGTTAAGAGAGAGAGAGGAAGAAAGGGCAGGGGGAGAGAGGGTGAGAGAGGGCGGGGAAGAGAGAGGAAGAGTATATTATACAGAAAAAACGTCTATACTTGCCTTATTTTATACTTTCGTAGAAAGTTTTATATTTAGATTATACATAGATTATACAGAAAAAACTTCTATACTTGCCTTATTTTACACTTTCGTAGAAAGTTTTAAATATCAACACTATTATTATTAGTACAGTCATGAAAAAAATTATTACCATTTGTAGAGAGTGCTTATTGAATAGATGAGACTAGAAAAAATAAAAAGACTAGACAAATTGTGTTGTTACATTAATAATACTATTTGTTTTGCTGATTGTTTTAAAAAAATATTTAGGTTTTCATTAAAGTTCTTGGTTCAGAGTGTGACAGATGTTGATTAATTATACAGAGAAAACTCATACATTTGCCTTAGCCACTATTTGTTTTACTGATTGTTTAAAAAAAATATTTAGGCTCTCATTAAAGTTCTTGGTACAGAGTTTGACATATGTTGAGGGAGAGAAAGAGAGGGGAGCGGGAGAGAGTTATAAAATAAATACATTGTAACTAGCCACACTACTGCAACACAATCCGCTAGCAAATTAAAATATTGGTTGCAGATAAAAAAGTAGCCATTACAGTAATTTATATATTATGGTTTCATATACGGTAATTCACAGAACAGATAGCTACTCTGAAACATTTGGCGCCCATCACGATAAGCCAATCACTATATAATAATTACATTATATTTTCAACTCTTAGATTCGTTGAAATTTTAACTAGAAACCAGTTGAATTAATAACCAATCAGACACATCTTGCAAAATTAAACACAAAAGTTTATGAACTAAGAATCATTGAGAGAAAAAAGCTTTCTCCATTCTTTTAAAATATAAAACATCTTGAAACATCTTGAATTTCTGATAATAAAAGCTTCCGTAACATTCTTGTATACTTTTTGAAATAATTATCTGAATCTTGTGTAGAAAAATATTTACTGAGAACTCCTCTGAAACATTTTGACGTCTCCCACCGTGAGAAAATTATAAAATTAGATTAACTGAGCACTTTTATCCGTAGACATTTTCACAATATTTACTGAGAACTCTTCTGAAACATTTTGACGTCTCCCACCATGAGAAAATTATAAAATTAGATTAACTGAGCACTTTTATTCACAACAATAACACATCATTTTTTCTTTTTTCTCTATTTTATTGTTCACTTAACATAATCTTTTAATTGATGTTTAAGTAAATAAATATGCACAGCGCCAATATCAACAAAGTTTCTTGAAGTATAGACAAAAAATGTTTTTTTTTATCCAAGGCTCTGAACAATATTTTAAATTCTGATTTTAAGTAGAGGTTAGAAATTTGTTATCAACACTTCATTTAACACATCATACCGATACTTTATTTTATTTATAGGCACCCATTGCCATAATCTTTTATTGTTTAAACTGTAATGTTTATTAATGCAATTTTTATTTAATTGATCAATTTGTTTAATATTATTATTCGTTTTCTTGAGCTGCGTTGATCATTATTCTATGTTTATTTTTCGTGTGCTGTATTTCCGATTTATGTGATCGTTGTTCTTAATTTTTTTGTAATTATAATTTGTCTTTATGATATTTTGTTTTATCTATTGTAGTATTTTCTTTTGGTTTTACTTTTATATCTTTTTATTATTGATTTTTTCCAATTTCTTACTTGTATTAGACTGCTATTTTCGCGTAATATATCTTGATTTCACTCTGTAAATTTATCTTTTCACTTGCTATTTCAGCTATAATTTGTTATATAATTTGTTGTTAAAAATTTTTCTTACTTCTTTGTTTTATTACTCCTTGTATTGTCGTAACTTTTTTCGTTTGTAATATTTTTATTTTTCAATTTTCTAATCTGTGTTAGACTGTATTTGTATTTTGCGTAATATATTTTTAAAA
This sequence comes from Torymus aiolomorphi, assembly GCA_036365515.1. Lineage (NCBI taxonomy): Eukaryota > Metazoa > Arthropoda > Insecta > Hymenoptera > Torymidae > Torymus > Torymus aiolomorphi. The sequence goes on from CM070874.1 coordinate 27,732,763, forward strand.
AATGTCATTTGTTTTGTAGAAATTTTTCTTATTTCCGTATTTATCATTTGTTGAATACTTGTTAATAACTCGACGAGCCGTACTTGCTTATCTTCCGAAATTTGGGCGATTCATGCTACAATGATCCCCCCAACTTCTTACTGCAAAGCAAGAAGCTCGGACTTATTCTATGTTAGTTGTATTTATATAAGAATATTTTCCTCGTCTTTCAAGAGCTTATTTTATCTACTTTAAAACATTTAAAGTTTGATTTAGCTGATCTAACGAACTTTTCGTTCGACTGTGTACCGGAACCAATGTGACGTTCCGAAAAATAGTTATTTTATTTCTTTTATTTTAAATAGTCTAGTGAACTAATTTTCGATCGGTACTGGAACCACTGTTAAGTTCCGGAGAAGAGTTATTTTTATTCTTTAATTTGAAATAATCTAGTGAACGATTGTTCGATCGGTATCGGAACCACTGTTAAGTCTTGAGTGTCGAGGAATCTACTCTTATATTCGACTGTTATATATATTTTGGCTATTTACCTTTTTCCTGTTGAGGGTTTAGAAATAAATACACTGCTGCAGTTTCAATCAATTTCACTTCTAATTATTTAACAATTAAATAAATGAACTTTTACAATGAATTGATACAAAATCGCTAGTGCTTTACAACTAATTATATTTGATTGGTTCGATTGATGGATTAATAGATGCGTAGTATGTGCGATTAATTAATACCGATATGTTATTGAAATTATTGATATAAGAAATTCTCTTCGTAATTGAATGTAGGGTATTTGACCAGTATAAAATATTCGCTTCTCCTCTTGCGGCTGGAGTGATACGGAGCTCGCGACTTTTGCACGATTACTGATTTGTGTGTTGAGAGTCGCCGTATTTATTAAGCGGTTAAATTAGGTTGAAGATGATTGAGATCATCTTATTTGGCAATGTAATTGTCTCCAATCGTATTAAATTCGGTAGTCGCATTGCGAAATGCTGATTCTAAAGAAAATATAATACGCAAGTTTGATGACCTACTACTACGTCACGATTGCCTCGTATTAAAAAAATTTCAACGTTGTAAAGTTCGCTCGCTTCGGCGTGATGCCCATTGCATTAAAAAGCAACGTTGTCAAAATTCGCATATACGACATTTGTATGTCAGAAAATTACTGGCGATAAATATGCATTGTTAATTTGATCTTAGAGATACGTCACAGACGTAACAACATAATATCAAGGACAAAGGTTGTCAGAAAAATAAAATTAAACACAATAGAGTTACTCCGCTTATCACGTTACCGTTTAATGATCAATTTAATAAAATATCATCTATTTTAAAATCATTCAATTTCAGAATTTTACCTGTAACTAAGAAAAGCTTTAGTTCCATAATAAAATTAGGGAAAGATATAACAGAGAAGTGGGATCGGACTAATGTCGTATACAAATTTGTATGTAAATCATGTCCGGCGTCATATGTGGGAGAAACCAAACGTACATTAAAAACAAGAATCAAAGAACACCAAAATAACAATAACCCTGATGCAGTTGTATTCCAACACATGAGTGAACACTCACATGTATTCGACTGGGAGAACACTCAAATTTTAGATTATGAATCCAGTTATAATAAACGACTGGTATCTGAAATGATCCACATAAAAAGCAACAAAAATAATATAAATAAAAAAGAAAATGTGAAGTTTTTAAACCTTGCTTATTTTCAGTTATTAAGACTTTTAAATTGATCGTTTGTACGGTTGGTTTCTCTACGTATATATATCGAAAATATGTATGTATATAAATACACGTCTAGATATATATATATGTGTATGTGTATGTATATGTATGGTTTTATATATATATATATATATATATATATATATATATATATATATATATATATATATATATATATATATATATATATATATATATGTATGTATATGTATATGTAATAACTTGTTCTTGTTTGTAAACACATGCACCAATACAGTCGCACTGTGGACTATAAATACGACTGCTCGTTGCATTTGCGCTTACTGTGACGATATGTGAACTTTATCACACGAACGATATTAAGGTATTTATTGTTTTTTAACCAATTTTGTTTTTTGCGATTGATAGTCATACACAGTTTATGTAAAAATCTTTTTTTTCTATTTCAATAAATTAATTAGCCTGAAGAGGTTGGCGGACCAGGCCAACGAAACGTCGCTAAAAATAAAGAAATCATTTGTATTTCTTTGGATTGCCTCCGTCAGATCAACCATATACACTTTCCTAATACCAACGAGAGGGCAATTTGAATTACACATTATAAAAAGTTTTTTGTAAACTTTTATTTCAATTTATTTTCAGTTATTATTTAACTTTCTTCTTAGTGTTTTTGGAAATTTTGAATGTTCCTTGTCATTTAAATTAACTTTTATTGACCAGTCGATTAAGATTTCTTTTTCAAAAGCATAATGGTGTTACTTAATGAGCGGGAACGAATAACTATTCTCATGATGAGAGGCTGGGGTGATAATGAGTGATTGTTAGAGGATGTACGAGTTTTATTTAATCAAACGTTTGCAGACAGAGGTGATGGAATTTCAAAAAGTACTGTAAAGAGGATAATCAATCGTTTTAATGAAACAGGCAATGTGAAAGATCTTCCGAGATCAGGTCGTCCTGCAACAGCTACCAATGAGGATAAACAATTCAATATTGCACTATCGGTCATTGAAAATCATCATAACACAGTCAGAAAATTACATCAGCAACATAATCTTAGCATTGGTTTGGTCCACAATATTTTAACAAAAAAACTAAAGTTCCATCCATACAAAGTGAGATTGATACATGAACTTAATGAAGATGATCCGGATAGACGTAAGGAATTCTGCGAATTGATCATGGACCGAATAATTGCTGATGATAATTTTCCAAGTCATATTGTATTTAGTGATGAAGCTACGTTCGAATTGAATGGTAATGTCAATAGACAAAATATGAGATACTGGGGCGAAGAAAATCCTCACTGGGGGATCGATGGTAGAGCCACTCAACACCCTGAAAAACTCAATGTTTGGGCAGGTATTATTAATAACACGATTGTTGGACCCTTTTTTATTGAAGGCAATCTAACCGCTGCAACATATGAAGGAATGTTAAGAGAGGATATCATCCCAGCCATCCAGCAGATTGTAGGCGATGATTTTGAAAATACCTGGTTACAACAGGACGGAGCTCCTCTACATTACGGACGCGATGTTCGAGCATACTTAAATGATGTGTTCCCAGCAAGATGGATTGGAAGAAGAGGGTCGATCGAATGGCCAGTAAGATCACCCCACTTGACTACTTTTTATGGACCTATTTGAAGGATGGAGTATATCGGACAAAGCCTACAAGTATCGAAGAACTTCTACGACGTATCAGACCGGGAATACAAAATATTCATCCAGAACTGATTCGACATGCAATGGATGCTTCTTACCAGCGCTTAGCACATTGTCAAAATGTTAATGGTGGACAGTTCGAACATTTACTTTAAATATTTGATTAGAATTTTATTTTCTATCTTGCCTTAACCGGCTGGGTTCCTTCCCCACCTTGCCTTAACCGGCTGGATTCCTTCCCCACCTTAACTGGTTGGGTTCATTTTTATTTTGCCTTAACTGATTGGATTCTAGCTTACCTTAACCGGGTAGTTCTACCTAGCCTTAATTGTCACGTTTATTTTAATTTCGAGGTCAAATACAAGTCACGAAGTCGTACCCAGGGACAAATTCTACAAGTTTAGTTCTAAACGATTTTCTGTCCCACTCTTACTTTCAAAGTTATTCAGCTATGCCGGGACAGTTTATTATTTGACCTTGTCCTTGACCATAAGATCATGAAGGGGCAAGGCAAGGTCAGATCCGAACGTAGAATTTCACGCTCTTTCCGTTCCCGGTGTCGAAAATATGCGGTTTCATTTAAAAAAAAATGACATAACCTTCAAATAACCTAACAGGTCAAAGTCAAGGTCAAATCCAAGGTTATGAGATGACAGGCAGGGAAAAATACTATAAGTTTAGTCCCAAACAATTTTCTGTCCGACGGTTATTTTTCGAGTTTTTCCCCCGTTCCGGGACTTTCTGAGTCCTTTGGGCCTTCCGGACCCAATATCTCTTTTCCCTTACACAAGTTTGTCATTTTGAGTGCTAAGTGATTTTGGGACCTATTGTTGATTCCTATAGCTACTTATCACTTATAAAATCAGGTATTAGACTGATAAGGCTCAAATCAGGTTTAGGATCTCAAACTTTGATAGTTCGAATTATGAAGTGGGGAATAACCCATATACCTTATTATCGGAGAAAAGATCGATATTAGTCCCATAAGGCCCCCTAAACAAGTTTTTGAGTCTTAATCTTAATACTTTTGAATAAAATATGAAAATATGCTGTAAAACCACTACCCACGTAAAATAACACATTTTTATAGGAAAAAAAACATACATTGGGCCCACAAGGCCCAAAAACTGGCCCAGAATGCCATCAAAAATACCTATCTGAACGTAAAATTTGCAGCTGAAAACGAATTTGGAGGAAAAAATAGGGGTTCCCATTTAAAAAATTTAACTTGGGACTTACAAGGCCCAAAATTGTAGTAGGACCCAAAAAACGGCAATTCCACCAGGTAGCTTTTTCAAAATCCTAAATTTTCTCCAGTTGGTGTTTTAAGCGAAAATGCTTTCCCGACGAGTTATTTAACCGTTCCGGAACTTTTTTAACACTCTGTATATAATTTTCAAAAGCGCTTATAACCGGAACGTATAACAAAGTCAACGAAAGTTGGAGCGCGGCGAAACATAAACACTTAGCCGGTCGAGCGAGCCGCAAGCTATAGGTATACTTAGAATCTATAGCGGCCGATCCCAGCAGCGCGGGAGCCACGGAGAGAGAGATAGCTGCTGCATAGGCGTAGAGAGCGCAGACGACGGACGACAGCAGGGCCTGTGCTGGAGGTGCGGCGATGGCGCGGCGCACTGGAGAGCCAAGCGCCTACAGTATATAAGCATAGATATAGGGCTCAACGACTGTCGCGAGTGCACGCGCACCGAGAGCGCTGAATCTACCCACGGCAAGACAGCGCTGACGCGCTGGCCAGTAACGAAGGCCTGAAATCGACTTTTTCGAGGGAATGGCTTAATTTTGGATATTTGGTAAAACACATAGTCTAAAAACGATGGTAAAAAATGCAGCCTCCAAAAACGCCGGGTGTCACCCCTAATTTGTCAAAAAACCACCTCTGAAAACAGTTTCTCGCTTATAACTCGCGAACTATAAGAGATATCGAAAAAAGTCCCACACAAAAGTTGTAAGGTGTGAAATTTTACATAAGAATGATCTGTCACTTTTTTGCATTAGATAAAATTAAGCTTAAGAAAAGCACACAGAAGTTGGAAACAGCAAGCGATCGAAGAGGTAGGTAGACGGGACCTACGGCACGCGGTTGCGGCGTCGGTGGCACTGTTGTTATATCATCGCGCGCATGGACTGAGTGTCTTTGCCGCTTGCGAGCCTTTTTTTAGTTTCTAGCGATTCTAGCTGGCCCAGGCGCCGGAAAATTTTTCGTTTCTGTCTCCCCCTTTACATCGGCTGATGCAATTGAATAAAGTAATCATCGGTTTTTTATAGATTTTGATTCGTAGAATCTAAATTTCGAGTTTACAATTTATCAAAATGGCAGGAACATTCATTTAAATTATTTGTTTAAATAAAAACGCAATTTAAACAAATAAAAACAATCTTTTGAGATCAGAATAATTTTTTCTTGAAAATTCAGGCAATTTTAAGATTAAAATATTGCATTCAACACCTACGAAAAACCAATATTCAAAGAGTTATAGATTATTAAAATATTAATCTTCAGTATCTAAAGATTTTTAATAATAGTCACAAAATTAAACATCAAGTAAAAATTATTACAGTTACTTATCGTTTACCATCTAAAAAGAGATATGCATGTTTAATATTACTTTGTATCATAAATAATTATTCACATTAATATACGAATAAATCTCAGGAACTCTTAACTTTGTGGGAACTCCAAAGTTTAAGCGCAGAAAAATGAGATAAAGCTCAAAATGTTTGCTTTTCAATAAAAAAAAAGAAACAATTATATATGAGGGTAAAGAATCTAGCTACGTACACAAAATTAAAAAAAAGGTCGACAATCAGTCATTTTTTATGTTGTTCATGTCCTTTTCCAATCGATATATTTATTTAATAGGAACAGGAACACACTAACAGCCTTATCTATATCTATATCATGTGCAAAGATATTCCGTAAATATAAGTATTTGTTACTCGTAAAGAAAATTATTATTATAAACATGAGTGAGCAGCGAACCTCCACAAGTTTCCTATTTAAAAAATTAGTAATGCCAATGTGTAGCTAAAGCATAATTTGTCTGTCAACTGCTTTAGAGAGAGCAACAAGTTTTACTAATTTTCTTACTGTTTTTAATTGACATAATGAATATTTTTTCTACAATATACAATAATTTCTTAGAAACATGTATTATTATTATTTAAATAAAATAATTTTCTGTTTAAAGCCAAGTTATACTTTTAAAACAGAAATTACCTTTTCAGTCTAAATCTGTCTCTAGATTCAAAAACAATTTTTCTTTCTATGAAGACTCGATTCGTACCATCTGAAAACTAATTATTTTTCTTCGCTCAGGATTTCCCTCTCAATATTCGTAATTAGTGCTTTACACAAACGGATTTCGATTTAAAAAGATTTTTGTCTAGAGTCAACTATCTATATAATCAATTCTAATACCTATCGAATTCCAGAAGAATATCCTCTTGGGCGAAATGGACTGTTTTTAGACTTACTGTACAATTTTCTCAATGATCGATAAAAAGTTTACGTGAGCGAGTGCGTTACAACATTTTTCCTATTTAATTTTTTTCAAAATAAATAAATCTTTATTTCGTTAGAAACACCAGGAATTACTTCAAGAAAATGTGTGTAGAGAAAATAATCAGCTATTTGGGGGTTTTCCGGGAAATCAATTTGGTTCGTAATTTTTTTACCGGTAGTTTGTATGCTCAAAAAATAATTCCAGCAATAAAAAGTTTGGAAATGCCAAACGCCCCGGAGAAATAATTTTTTTTCCGTCATTACCCCAATATAATCAGCAGTTTGGGGGTGTTCTGGGGAGTCGAATTGGATTGTAATTTTTTTACGGGTTGTTTGCATGCTCAAAAAATAATTCCAGCAATAAAAAGTTTGGAAATGCGAAATCCCACATGAGATAATTTTTTTCTCTTAGGTGATCTTACGAATTCCGTGTTAGGGGGGGGGGGAGGGCTAGTTTGGAATTGATTTATTTTAATCAATTTTTATGTATTCTTTCATTATTTATAGTATATTATGTCATTCATATGGAAAAAAGTGGTTTTTCGAAAATCGAATTTTCGTTGGATCGCAACGTTGCAAACTTCAAACCCATGGAAGGGTTCCGAATCGATTTTGGTCTCCGCAATTTTTTTATAAGTATTTGATAAGCTCTCGAAGAAATTCCAGTGATAAAATTTTTAGGAATTTAATAATCACTAGAGACAGAATTTTTTAAAGGCATTTTTCATGTATTTTTAGCCGTTTTGCCCCACTTGCATCCCCTGAAGGAAGGGTTCCGGATCGATTTTAGTGTCGCCAATTTTTTATGGGTCTCTGGTAAGCTCTCGAAGAAATTTCCGTGATAAAATTTTTAGGAAATTCATAAACTGTTAAAATATAAAATTTTTTATCATGTATTGTCTTGTAGGGGTGGTTTGAGGGTTGATTTTTGGGGATGATCACTTCGGAAATAACTTATATCGCAGTTTCTATTGGTTTTATACATATATCTAACAGATAATATCAAAAAAACCGATTTTGGAAATATTCGATATTTCGTTCACGATTAACGTTCAGAACTTCAAACACATGGTTTCCTACAGAGCCGAGTAAATTGAACAAAATTAACTTTGAATTAAAAAAAAATATATGCATTTGCTAAAATTACTTAAAGGACAAAAGTGATTAATTATTTCGACATACATACCTAGGAAAAAAACTTAATCGGCTTATTTATGAGCACTGACTGATAGCTTATTCGTGAAACATAAATACAAGTAATAAAGGACCAGCAATGGTAGTTCCAGATTTAAAATGTTAGAATATAGGCCTTCATACTGCAACCTGTGTAGTAAGTATCTATGACACGAGTGCTAGTATGGAAGAGCATTGACATTTTATAACATTTTCATTCTGAAACTGTCACTGCTACTACTTCATTACTTACATTCACAAATAACCTATCAGTTGTTGCTAGTAAAATTTGCTAACTATACTTGCAGATATTATTAACTTAATCTCATTAAAAACTTATAATTTTGAACCACTTTTCATACAAATTAAGTAATAAAAGGCAACTTACTCCTCAGTAACATATACAAAAACTTGGTGGCATTAGTGCCAGAACACAATACACTATATATCTCCAGCAGGAGAATCAGCAGCACAGGTTAGCACTGGCAAAGCTGCAGGTATGCCCCACTCCAGAAAAGAATCATTTTAAGGCAACCTTAGCGAAACAGATCCACCACTGAATTGCAAGGAGGCTCTGATTACATATGCAGTGCTGATATTTGTCATCTAGTATGCACTGTTATTCATGTTTACATGATAGCTGGACACTTTTCCAAGAAGCTGCTCCGATCACTGTTCATTCACTGACATCATTTGGTTCTCCACTTTCTCCAAGAAAAGAAAATTACTGACATTAATAAACTGATGATTTCATGTTGTTATAATATAACAATTAACTTTTTAATGTCGTTAGCTTCCAACAAAAATTAGTTTTATTAAATCTAAAAATAATTGAAAATATAAATCAATCTGCATTATTAGAAATTTTAATGATGTTAACCTTTGATAAGTTGACTTTTTCTACTAATGTAAAACTAAAAAAAAATGCATAATTTAATTCCATTTCTTTAATCAATTGTACTTACTTGCTGTGAAATAAAGCCAGCTTAAATATACATGAAATACCAGGGATGCGTTATAGGAGTGGCTTTCTTAACTCTTGTGTTCCTGCAGATTAGATAATCATATCACCTCAAACTAAATATTAACAGCATGAGTTGCTTATATCTATGCTAAATCTGACAGGTGACTTTTCAAATCTCGGTACAGCATCAATTTTCTTTTAAAGTTTTAAATTTTATTATCTACCTTTGAATAATATTTTCCTATGCAAACTAAAATCCACTATAGTGTGAATATGTCCGACAGATGAAGCAGGTATCTTGCAATATGCATTGCATTTAATATTGAGGTCATGATTAAGAAACGAATCTGTATCTACGAATCTGTAACTTCTAAAAGCCAGTTTTACTGTACTATGAAGTAAACAAGCCGTACCATTATCCAAGAACCAAGAAAAGAAACCACATAAACATACTTAAATAATTATATGCAGCATAGTGTAAGAATAATAAGGATGGCCGATCTGTAGAGTTCGCGAGTTTCGAGTGTGTCAGTTAACCGAATTTCGGTGTGGAAGTGTGCAGTGCCGAGGTGGGTGTCCGTGTGTGCCAGGTGCAGAAAAGTGCAGTGAACAGATCGAACAGACAGAAAAACGGAAAAAAAAGAGCAGAAGAAAAAACGTAATAGAAAACAAGCGACAGTAGTCAAGGATAGCCATAGACTACATATGATGAGTGGCAACTCACAGGTGATAGAAAGCAGAATATTGGACACAAAGGAACGGAACATAAGGAACTCGGTATATTACACACAGAAACAGACGAAAAGAGTATTTCACACCTATATACAACGAATCAGAGGAGTTAGGAGGGATCAGGATAAGAAGAGAGAGAATACTAAGAACAAACAACTTAACCGGAACGATAGTGATAAAAGCAGAGGAAAAAACAGGAAATAAAGAAGTGTACAAAACAAAGAGAAAACTCCTATCACCGGCAGAGGAAGAAAGAGACACAAAGAGATCGGACAATAAAAAGGAGACACAACAAGACCTAACAGCAACCCCTTGTAGCACCCAGGGATCACTCTTCGGGAGGAGCGCAAAAACCAAGAGAACCCCGCCAAGCCAACATAAAATGCCGGGAATGGACCGGGAGACCAAAGAAACGAACGTAGGAATAAAAAGGAAAGAATGGGATGATCTAGTGAACTTGGTACAAAAGGTAGCGAAAGACCTGGGTGAGATAAAGCTGACAAAAGAGAGTATACAGAAGGAACAAATAGAAATAAGGAAGGAACAGACCGAAACTAGAAGGGAGATAGAAGAATTAAAGACCCAGACGGAAAAGAACGCCAAAGAGGTAGAAGATAGATACAAGGGCCTGGAGAGAAGAACAGAGAAACTAGAAAAGGAACTAAAAGAGGAAAGAACTGTAAACGAGGAAGACGTCAAAGTGGCAATAGACAAAGCATTAGAAGAAATATTAAACAAAAAAGGAGAAGAGACATAAAAGAAAGGAGAAGAATTAGATAAGCAATTACAGGAATGGAAGAAAATTCAAGAGGACAAAAGGGAGAAAGATGAATGACTAAGAAGGAGGAATAATGTGATAATTTCAGGACTAAACAAAGAAAGCACGAAAGGAAAAATGAATATAGAGGAGTGGCTAGGAGAGAAGCTGAACGAGACAGTAAGAGTGAACAGGATATGGAATGTACCCGGAAATAAAGGAAAAGTAGGAATAGAATGTAGACATCGAACAGAAAGACAAATTAATGAAACTAAAGAAGCAACTGAAAGGAACGGATATATATATATATATATATATATATATATATATATATATATATATATATATATATATATATATATATATATAAGTATGTGGGTGAACCGGTTTTGGAGAGGTATAGTTCTTGTTTTCAGAGTTGCCTATGTTAACGTGACTAAAGAAATATGGACCCTGGGGTTATAGACCCCAGAAAATGGCCGAAAACTCTCCAAAACCGGTATATAATATCTAGAAAACTCTCCAAAACCGGTATATAATATCTAGAAAACTCTCCAAAACCGATAAACGACATAAATATATATATATACCAGTTCACCCACATACTTATATATATATATATATATATATATATATATATATATATATATACATTTCTCGAAAGGGGTTTATAAAGCCCGTTTTTTTATATATAGGGGTTCATCGACCCCGATTTTGATTATGCAGCCCGGGCTTCATAATATTTCTAAATATAGGGGTTTATACGGCCCGACCTAGAGTATATATATATATATATACTAGGGAGGCTTCGCCCCCTGCTCGCTCCGCTCGCCAACCACCGTTATTAGAGATAAATATTACTAATAATGAATGAGGATAATCTTCTATCACATAATATCATGAAACACTTATTTTTTCATTTAAAATTTCTCTAATGTTTTTTAAAAACTTTATTCTTAACATTTATTAATTTTTAAAATACTAAATATATTATATTTAACAAAATAATGCAGAATATGTACGTAGTTCATTACGTCAGCTCTGATTTTATTTGTAACTTATTGATTATAAAATCCAGTAAAATTTCAATTTTTGGCCGCCATTTTATATTTACAGAATCTCAGTTCAGATTCCTAATCAGCGAATCCGGAAAATCACTATATACAATTTTTAACAAACTCGAGTAAAATTTCAATTTTTGTTAGTCATCTTGGGTCCACCAGTTTGAATTAAAATTTTCAGCAAAATTCAATAATATTTCAATATGTATCCGACATCTTAGATCCGCCATTTTGAATTCTGAAAATCTGAGTTGAGATTCGTAATCTAGAAATCCCCTACATAAAATTATTAGCAAAATCCAGTATTATTTAAATATTTTGCAGCCATTTTCAATTTTTAAAATTTGAGTTTAGATTCGTAATAATCGAATCCAGAAACCCCGTATATACAATTTTCAGCAAAATCCAGTAATATTTCAATATGTAACAGCCATTATCGATTGGCAATTTGGAATTCTGAAAATCTGAGTTCAAATTCGTAATCATCCAATCTAGAAATCTCGTACATACAATTTTCAGCAAAATCCATCAATGTTTGAATATTTGTCCTTCATCTTCAATCCGCCATTTTGAATTCTGAAAATCTGAGTTCAGATTCGTAATCAGCGAATATATAAACCTCCTATATACAATTTTTAGCAAAAGCCAGTATAATTTAAATATTTTGCCGCCATTTTGAATTATTAAAATCTGAGTTCAGATCCGTCATAATCGAATCCAGAAATCCCGTATACGGAAAGAAGAATTCACAGCTGTAGCCCGTGACCCGCGAGAAAAAAATAGCGTGCCATATAGCATCGCCGGATGTCGTGACATATGTGTCTATGACTGTGACTGTGGTCATTTCGATGACCGGTACTCGCGTGACACGGCTGTAAGCCGTGACTATCACTGAGTTCAAGCTTTATCGCGCACGGCGGCAAGCGTGAGTGGCACGTCTGAGCACTGCGGCAGTCACCCCGTATAGCGTTGCCTAGAAACCATCGTTGACATGCCTGCATGTCGCGCAGTCACACGGTGGCAGAGAAGGTACCCGCTTACTCTGTTATAACTCACGGCCTATAGCTCTGAATGCTTCTTTCCGTGTATATACAATTTTAGGCAAAATTCAGTAATATTTCAATACGTGGCAGAGATTTTCGTTCCACCATTTTGGATTTTCAATATCTGAGTTCAGATTCGTAATCAGCTAATTCGGAAACCTCATACATACAATTTTTTTGCAAAATGCAATATTATTTCAATATTTTACTGCCATTTTGAATTTTTAAAATCTGATTTCATATTCGTAATCAGCGAATCCAGAAATTCAGTATATTCAATTTTTAGCAAAACAGAAAAGTTCAATTTTTGACCGCCATCTTGGGTATGCCATTTTGAAGTTTCATAATCTGAATTCTGATTCATCTTCATGCAAATGCAGAAATTTCCCATATGCAATTGTAAATATTTCAATATTTGGCCACCATTTTGAATTGGCAAAATATGAGTTCAGATTCATAACCAGCGAATCCAGATACGCCTATATACAATTTTCAGCAAAATCCAATAATATTTGAATATTTGGCCTCTATCTTCAATCCGCCATTTTGAATTCTGAAAATCTGAGTTCAGATTCGTAATCAGCGAATATATAAACCTCCTATATACAATTTTTAGCAAAAGCCAGTATAATATAAATATTTTGCCGCCATTTTGAATTTTTAAAATCTTAGTTCAGATCCGTCATAATTGAATTCAGAAATCCGGTATATACAATTTTCAGCAAAATCTAGTAATATTTCAATTTTTGGAAGCCATCTTGTGTCCTCTATTTTGAATTTTCAAAATATGAGTTACGATTCCTAATTGGCGAATCCGGAAACCCACTGTAGACAATTTTTAACAAACTCGAGTAAAATTTCAATTTTTGTTAGTCATCTTGGGTCCACCAGACTGAATTTTCAAAACATATGTTCAGATTCATAATCAGTGAAACCAAAAATCCGGTATATACAATTTTCAGCAAAGTCCAATAATATTTCAATATTTGACCACCATCTTCGAATCCGCCATTTTGAATTCTGAAAATCTGAGTTCAGATTCGTAATCAGCGAATCTAGAAATCCCTTTTATACAATTTTCAGCAAATCCAGTAGTATTTGAATATTTCGCCTCCATCTTCGATCAGCCATTTTGAATTCTGAAAATCTGAGTTGTGATTCGTAATCAGCGAATCCACATACTCCTTATATACAATTTTCAGCAAATTCCAGTAGTTTTTGAATATTTTGCCTCCATCTTCGATCAGCCATTTTGAATTCTGAAAATCTGAGTTGTGATTCATAATCAGCGAATCCAGATACCCGTTATATACAATTTTCAGCAAAATCCAGTAGTTTTAGAATATTTCGCCTCCATCTTCGATCAGTCATGTTGAATTCTGAAAATCTGAGTTGGGATTCGTAATCTGCGAATCCACATATTCCTTATATACAATTTTCAGCAAAATCGAGTAAAATTTCAATTTTTGTTAGCGATCCTGCGTCCACCAGTCTAATTATCACAATATATGTTCAGATTCCTAATCAGGGAAACCAAAAATCCCGCATTAAGGTAATACAAATTTGAGCAAAATCTAATAATATTTCAATATTTGACCACCATCTTTGAATCCGCCATTTTGAATGTTCTTAATCTGAGTTCAGATTTGTAATAAGCGACTCCAAAAACTCCTTATATACAATTTTCAACAAAATACAGTAGTATTTCAATTTTTGGCAGCCATCTTGGGTCCACCAGTTTGAATTAAAATTTTCAGCAAAATCCAGTAATATTTCAATATGTGGCCGACGTCTTGGAGCCGCCATTTTGAATTCTGAAAATCTAAGTTGAGATTCGTAATCTAGAAATCCCCTAAATACAATTATTAGCAAAATCCAGTATTGACTAAATATTTTGCCGCCATTTTCAATTTCTAAAATCTAAGTTCAGATTCGTAATAATCGAATCCAGAAATCCCGTATATACAATTTTCAGCAAAATTCAGTAATATTTCAATATGCGACAGACATTTTCGTTCCGCTATTTTGAATTTTCAAAATCTGAGTTCCGATTCCTAATCAGCGAATCTCGAAACTCCCGATATATACAATTTTCAGCAACATATCAATAAGAGATTAGTTGTAGTGGGGTAGGTGGAGGGGTATGTGGAGGGGTATGTGGAGGGGTAGGTGGAGTGGTAGGTGGAGGGGGTGTGGAGGAGGCGCGGAGGGAGGTGGAGGGGGGGTGGAGGGGAGTGGACGGGGTGGAGGGCCAGACGCCCTTCAAAATAACGTAAAATTTTAAAGAATTTAACGGTAAAAAGTGATGGGGTGGCGGAGGGCTGGTGGAGGGGAGTGGAGGGGCAGAGGGGGTAGGTACCCATTTTTGCCCTTACCACTATATAATATAGGAAGATATATATATATATATATATGTGTGTGTAAAATAAAACCGGCGTTTTGAATACGCGACGTCATTTTAGCAGGAAACTATATCAAAATCCCATGTGTAAGACGAAGACAGACGATCACGTGACTAAAGAAATAATATCCCTATATATATTGACTTTTTGAATGCCGCATTCAAAACGTCAGTTGATTGCATTTTTAACATGGGAACATATAGAATCTATAGGAAGTTGCGCATTCAAAACACCAGATTTTCATACATACATATATATATATATATATACTGATCGGGGTTTATGTAGCCCAAGACTGTATATTAGTACCTACAGCCCAGAGGTACCTATAGCAAGTGACTAAAGAAATACTGGACCCTGGGGTTATAGACTCTAGGTCGGGTCGAATAAACCCCCATATTTACAAATATTATGTAGCCCGGGCTGCATAATCAAAATCGGGCTCGATAAACCCCTATATATAAAAAAACGGGCTTTATAAACCCCTTTTGGGAAATGTATTATATATATATATATATATATATATATATATATATATATATATATATATATATATATATATATATATATATATATATACACGTTGATCATTGACTATATTATGGGGACATCAACAGCTTTCTCTGAGAGTTGGCCTATGTTAACGTGACTAAAGAAATATGGACCCTCAGGTTATTGACTATAGATTTGTCCCCGAAATAGTGGATTCGTCCCTTTTATTATGGGGACAGTACCCATACTATTGCAATGTCCCCGAAGTATGGTGAATGTATGCATTTTTGTCCCCGTAATAGGGCAAATGTATGTGTGTGTGTGTATATATATATATATATATATATATATATATATATATATATTTATCTGCAACGGTTCGTTCCGGGACGTTTACACTGTACATCGCTGTTATTTCCGGGACGTCCCGGAAATTTTTCTGTACGTAAGCGTTATTTCTGGGACGCATCTAGAGTCAATAACCCCAGGGATATTATTTCTTTAGTCACGCGCTTATATAGGGAACTCTGAAGAGATAAACTATAGGACCCTGTAGATTACCAGAAATAACGTGTATAGGTCTTTATATATATATATATATATATATATATATATATATATATATATATATATATTGACTCTAGATGCGTCCCAGAAATAACGCTTACGTACAGAAAAATTTCCGGGACGTCCCGGAAATAACAGCGATGTACAGTGTAAACGTCCCGGAACGAACCGTTGCAGATAAATATATATATATATATATATATATATACAGCGTGTCCAAAAAGTCTGGGAACACCCAAATAATTTCTCAGCTGAATTACTATTGGAAAATGTTAAGGTCGCCTTTGTAGTAATTTTTTACGAGGAATCCAATGGTGACCTTGGATTCGACCTTGGACCTCATTTTTGAGGTTATTTCAAGGTCAACCTCATTTTCTTAAATGGTAACCCCTATTTTTTATAGCGGAATCTGAAAGAGCGGAAAATTTTGCGTCCGGATATGTATTAAGGTATGAGGTTGAGGTTGCCCCCAGAGGTCAAATTGAGGTCAAAGTATGATTTCTTAAAAATTTCGCGAGTTCAGTGGTAAAACAAAACAAACAAAGGTAAGGTTTGGTAAGTTCGAACGAAGACTTGAAGGTGACCTCTGATTCGACCTTGAACCTCATTTTGAGCCTCATTTTTGAGGTTATTTCGAGGTCAACCTCATTTTTTTAAATGGTAACCCCTATTTTTTTAGCGGAATCGGAAAGAGTGTGAAACTTTACGTCCAAACATGTACTCAGAACATAGTTCAAGAAGGACCTTGACGTTCATTTGAAGGTCATTTAAACTTAATGACGGTCTGATCTTGTGTAAACTTTTTAATTTTTTTAAACAGTCTAACATCTTATTTCAAGTGCTCGAATTATTTTCCATCCACTTTTTGATAGTAACCTAATCGATGATCGAAAACACCAACAGTATTTTTGATCATTTCAGTAGGAATGAGAGCTGATTCATTGTAAAATTTTTTGAAGCGTTTAAATATTGAACATTGTTACTTGTTATTTTTTGTATGGTTAGAGTGACAATAAACTATTATTCATTCCATAACCACCACAGAAAAGGGTTGGTCATCTTTCAAACATATTTTTGAAAATTAAAAGTTCTTTTTATTTTCAACTCAAAAAGTATTTTTGGATAAGGTCTACTACGAAGAGTAATAAAAATGAACAAACTCACTGATAGAGAAAGAATAACGATTCTCATGATGAGAGGTTGGGGACACATGCAGCGATCTTATAGGGCCGTAAGAGATATTTTTAATGCTTCATCTAGGGTTGGTGGAACTCCACTATCATTTTCAACAGTTCAAAAAACTGTTAGAAGGTTTGAAAATACCGGCACTATCAGCGATTTACCTCGATCAGGCAGACCAATGTCAGCAGGTAACGAAGAGAAATCTTTAGATGTTGTGTTAACATTCACCGAAGATCCGCATACTTCCGTTCGTAGAGCTACTCAAGTGCACGAAATAAGTAAATCATCTATTCATAACATACTAAAGAGAGAGAAGTTCCATCCATTTAAAGTAACGCTAATACACAAGTTAAATGAAGATGATTTCGATCGTCGCGTTCAATTCTGTGATGATATGATGGCACGCATCGTACAAAATCGAAATTTTCCATCAAATATAGTCTTCTCAGATGAAGCTACATTTCAACTTGACTCAAGCGTAAATAGGCATAACTGTAGATATTGGGCAGTTGAAAACCCTCATTGGGCAAGAGAAGCCAAGTCACAATATCCACAAAAATTAAATGTCTGGGCTGGAATATTAAATAATAGGATTATAGGACCATTTTTTATTGATGGCAATTTAAATGCAGAAAAGTATGAAACTATGTTGCGGAATCAAATTGTTCCTGCTATAAGAGAAATAGCTGGAGAGGACTTTAATAACACATGGTATCAACAGGACGGTGCAGCAGCTCATTATGCACGAAACGTTCGCACATACTTAGATACAGTATTCATTAATCGATGGATAGGACGAAGAGGTGCAATTGAATGGCCAGCTAGGTCCCCCGATTTAACGCCTCTAGATTATTTCTATTGGGATTATCTGAAGGATCGTGTATTCAAAACAAAACCCTTAAACTTAGATGAATTACGTGAAAGGATCATTGATGAATCAGCTCTCATTCCTACTGAAATGATTGAAAATGCTGTTGGTGCTTTCTATCATCGATTAGGTTACTGTCAAGAAATGAATGGAGAACAGTTCGAGCACTTGAAATAAGATGTTATACTGTTTAAAAAATCAAATGTGAGAGGCAAGGGGACTCACGTAAATCAAGCGCCCCATCGTGAGAGGCAAGGGGACTCACGTAAATCAAGCACCCCATCGTGAGAGGCAAGGGGACTCACGTAAATCAAGCGCCCCATCGTGAGAGGCAAGGGGACTCACGTAAATCAAGCACCCCATCGTGAGAGGCAAGGGGACTCACGTAAATCAAGCACCCCAAAGGGAACAGATTTTACTACGTCCACGTCGTTGTTCCTGGGTAACGCTAAATGTAAAAAATTGAACTTGACATGACTTTTAAGGACAATGTCAAGGTCACCATTAGATTTCTCGTTGAAAACTACTAAAGAATTAACCTCGCTCAGTGTGATAAAAAGTTTACACAAGATCAGACCGTCATTAAGTTTAAATGACCTTCAAATGAACGTCAAGGTCCTTCTTGAACTATGTTCTGAGTACATGTTTGGACGTAAAGTTTCACACTCTTTCCGATTCCGCTAAAAAATAGGGGTTACCATTTAAAAAAATGAGGTTGACCTCGAAATAACCTCAAAAATGAGGCTCAAAATGAGGTTCAAGGTCAAATCAGAGGTCACCTTCAAGTCTTCGTTCGAACTTACCAAACCTTACCTTTGTTTGTTTTGTTTTACCACTGAACTCGCGAAATTTTTAAGAAATCATACTTTGACCTCAATTTGACCTCTGGGGGTAACCTCAACCTCATACCTTAATACATATCCGGACGTAAAATTTTCCGCTCTTTCAGATTCCGCTATAAAAAATAGGGGTTACCATTTAAAAAAATGAGGTTGACCTTGAAATAACCTCAAAAATGAGGTCCAAGGTCGAATCCAAGGTCACCATTGGATTCCTCGTAAAAAATTACTACAAAGGCGACCTTAACATTTTCCAATAGTAATTCAGCTGAGAAATTATTTGGGTGTTTCCAGACTTTTTGGACACGCTGTACATATATATATCTTTAAGCGTTATTTCTGGGACGTTTTTTGTATATATACCCGTTATTTCTGGGACTCCACGTTATTTCTGGGACGTCCCAGTTTTACACCCCCTATTTTTGCGTTATTTCTGGGACCCCGCTAGAGTGTCGGTACTAAGAGAGGGATTATTTCTTTAGTCACTTGTATGGCGCAACTCTGAGAAAACGAACTATATAACACTGTATAATCCCAGAAATAAGGCTTAAAAACATTTATATATATATATATATATATATATATATATATATATATATATATATATATATATATATATATATATATATATATATATATATATATATATATATATATATATATATATATATATATATATTTCATATGAATATATATATATATATATTTACATTTCGGAAACCGGTACTTTTGAGGATCTATAGTTTTTTTCGCCCGAGTTCGTATATGCTTGACTAAAGAAATAACTCCCTCTCTGCGTTGAAGGTATTAATATAAATCCTCAAAAGTACCGTTTGATACCGAAGGAATTTTGAGGATGTCTTCAAAAGTCCGAAAAATCCTCAAAGTATCGAATCCGTGCTGACATAGATCCTCAAAAGCTGCATTTGATATATTTATATTTATCTGGAACGCTAATATCGGGGACGGATCCATACACGTAACGCATGCTTCTGGGATTTTCGCATTTATCTGGGACGTCCCAGAAAACTTCTATCCGTAACGCAAGCTTACAGGCTCACTAAAGCTAACTGTCACACAATATTAATTTGGTTTCTTTAGTAGTTTTTCCGTAATTTTCGTCCGCAAAAGCGGGCGCCGCAGGCCTCCTGCGAAAGTCAATAACCTGAGGGTCATTATTTCTTTAGTCAAGCTCATTCTACAATGTTTATAATGTTTTCTCAATACATGGCACAGCTTCCATTGTAGGTAGACGCTAAGAAAATCACCGAAAATCCCGGAAGATTGCCTTCTGGATATATATATATATATATATATATATATATATATATATATATATATATATATATATTGTGTCGTGGCAGATTGCTCGTCACATAAAAAACATAGCGTTGCCTGCGTAGAACGCGAATTTTATGCGCGCACACGCATTCCAGTATTATTGTGGTTGAGAAGCCGAGTCCTTTCAGTTCGCCCCTCCCTTCCTATCTCTTCTAAGCTATAGCTGGAGCAGGGTAGCAGCCGAAATCGACGACTCGGCACACCATCGCCTTGCGGGACTCTCTCAACCAGCTATCATGGCAGGCTCCAGGGTTGCCGTCGCCACCGTCTATAGCAGAGGAATGCTTCTGCGCTGTTGCCGTTGCCGCTGCGAAAGGGAGACGAGCATTACAGCGCGCCGGCCGGTCTACGATCGACTCGCTCAAGTGCGACGAAGTGAAGCGCCTCATTCCACGCTAGTGTATGTGCTGTCCCTGTGGACGAGGTTGATGCTGAGAGGCCTCTGCGTCAGTAGTATAGCTAGGGGGTTTCTGGAGCCCCCCCACCACCTCACCCATCCGCGACCCCCCTCCCCCACCCCGCCCATCGTCCATGGGGCGTGACGTCACAAACCTTCTAGAACATTCGACGCCGTCACCTTGTTGCGCAAATGCGAATAACCCATCCCCCGCCCCCCCCTGTCGAATGTTCGATGACGTTCTAGAGCATTCTGTAATTAATCATGGGTCATTGTGAGCGAGTATTGCGTAAACGCGAGTAACCCATCGAGATGCGCGCGCGCGCGCGCGTTTTTCGTGCAGGAACATGCAGCGCATTGGCCTATATTCGCTACAACCTTATCGCAGCGATTCTCGGAACTCCGATTATTTTAGTAACCCATCGATATGCGCGCGCGCGCGCGTTTTTCGTGCAGGGACATGCAGCGCATTGGCCGATATTCGCTACAACCTTATCGCAGCGATTCTCGGAACTCCGATTATTTTAATCGCGGTCATCTCACGAGCAGCCCCCATCCCCCTGCCTTGCGTGCAGGGGCATGCAGCTTTCGGGAATGAGCATGCGTTCGTCGCGGTGATTGTAGCGAGGCAAGCTGTATGATTCATTGCCAAGCGAGAGATCTTGCAGCTATCGGTCCTTCTCTTTGATTCGATATTCGTGCATGTACTTATCGCTGATTCTTGACGGTGTGAGTATGTATTCGTCATAGGGATCATGTAGTTAAAAGGAAATCGTTTAAATTCCTTCACTTGTTTTGTTGTCTCGCATTGCATTGAATTATCTAGCTTGTCAATGCCTGTTGAGCTGATAATTTTCGTAGTGAAATAACACTGTCAGAAAGTGCTTTATGAAAGTTTAGATGATTACTCACAGTTCCTTTTACATCTCAATCGTATATGACGTCTGATATAAATGAATATAATTAATATCCCTGCTTACACATGCTTTGTAATCTCAGATTACAGACCGTAATATCTTATTAACTTATCTTGTTATTCAAAGCCTGTGTAGTCGGTAATTTTCAAAGTGAAAAAACACTGTCGGTAAGCGCTTTGTGAAAGCCAAGACGATTCCTTACAGCTTTCTTTGCATGTGAAATTGAATATTTAAAGTATACATTTCTCGTAATTTTGTATATATAGATCTCAAATTAATTGCTTTGTCGTTGGTGTAGAGGAACCTTTTCCTTGCTATAGAGTAACATATTTTATGTCATATTGTTCCACCTTCTATATCACAGAGTGACATATTTCATATCAGAAGCGCTATTATGTTATAGATTAACACCTTTTCTGTCATATAGTGAATCCTTTTACACTTTAATACTGTACAGTACCAGCTTTTGAGCCACTTAATACCTACTCGTCGTCATAGTATGACACCTCTGAAAACTTAAATATTATAGAGGAACCTCTTCCTTGCTAGAGAGATAACAGATTTTATCTCATATAGTACCACCATTTATATCACAGAGTAACCACTTTTATGAGGTAGTGTACATTTTTTCCACCAGACAGTTCATCTTTCATGTGAGATAGTAACATATTTTCTGTTATATATTGACACCTTTTAATACTTTTATATTGTAAGGGAACCTTTTTAATGCCATAGAGTAACTCTATTTATATCACAGAGTGACATCTTGCATATTACAAGCGCTAGTATGTTATAGATTAACACCTTTTATGTCATATAGTGATGCCTTTGCAATTTCATATTATACAGTTACACCTTGCCACTCAGTAGTATCTCCTCGGCAGAGTATGACACCTCTGAAAACTTCTATATTATAGAGGAGCCTCTTCCATGCTATAGAGTAACACATTTTATCTCATATAGTACCACCATTTATATCACAGAGTAATCACTTTTATGATCTAGTGTAACACTTTTTCCACCAGAGAGTACATATTTCATGTGAGATAGTAACATATTTTCTGTTATAGATCGACACCTTTTAATACTTTTATATTGTAAGGGAACCTCTTTAATGTCATAGAATAACTCTTTTTATATCACAGTGTGACGTCTTGCATATTTTACCGTGGGGCAGAGGTATCATACTCTGCAGAGGAGATACTACTGAGTGGCACAAAACATGTAGCTGTACAATTTGAAAGTGCAAAAGGCATCACTATATGACATAAAAGATGTTAATCTATAACATACTAGCGCTTGTGATATGAAATATGTCACTCTGTGATATAGAGGGTGGTAAAATATGACATAAAATGTGTTACTCTATAGCATAGAAGAGATTCTTTTATAATATAGAAGTTTTCAAATGTGTCATACTATGACGAGGAGATACTACTGAGTGGCACAAAAGGTGTAGCTGTATAATATGAAATTGCAAAATGTATCTCTATAATAAAAGATGTTAATCTATAACATACCAGCGCTTGTAATATGCAAGATTTTCTGTTATATATTGACACCTTTTAATATTTTATATTGTAAGGGAACCTTTTGAATGCCATAGTGTAACTCTATTTGTATCACAGAGTGAAATCTTGCATATTACAAGCGCTAGTATGTTATAGATTAACACCTTTTATGTCATATAGTGATGCCTTTGCAATTTCATATTATACAGCTACATGTTTGTGCCACTCAATAGTATCTCCTCTACAGAGTATGACACCTCTGAAAATTTCTATATTATAGAGGAACCTCTTCCATGCTATAGAGTAACACATTTTATGTCATATTGTTCCACCTTCTATATCACAGAGTGACATATTTCATATCAGAAGCGCTACTATGTTATAGATTAACACCTTTTCTGTCATATAGTGAATCCTTTTACACTTTAATACTGTACAGTACCAGCTTTTGAGCCACTTAATACCTACTCCTCGTCATAGTATGACACCTCTGAAAACTTATATATTATAGAGGAACCTCTTCCTTGCTAGAGAGATAACAGACTTTATCTCATATAGTACCACCATTTATATCACAGAGTAACCACTTTTATGAGGTAGTGTACATTTTTTTCCACCAGACAGTACATCTTTCATGTGAGATAGTAACATATTTTCTGTTATATATTGACACCTTTTAATACTTTTATATTGTAAGGGAACCTTTTTAATGCCATAAAGTAACTCTATTTATATCACAGAGTGACATCTTGCATATTACAAGCGCTAGTAGGTTATAGATTAACACCTTTTATGTCATATAGTGATGCCTTTGCAATTTCATATTATACAGTTACACCTTGCCACTCAGTAGTATCTCCTCGGCAGAGTATGTCACCTCAGAAAACTTCTATATTATAGAGGAGCCTCTTCCATGCTATAGAGTAACACATTTTATCTCATATAGTACCACCATTTATATCACAGAGTAACCACTTTTATGATGTAGTACAACACTTTCTGTAACACTGTTATAGATCAACACCTTTTAATACTTTTATATTGTAAGGGAACCTCTTTAATGTCATAGAATAACTCTTTTTATATCATAGTTTGAAGTCTTGCATATTTTACCGTGGGGCATTATAAGATATGTGAAATTGATGAAGGTTAATCATACGCATATTGTAAATAATACATTGGAATATAAATAAAGACTACATTTTATCTGATATATGTATTTATTTATTCAACCTTTATAAATCTGATTTACTTATCCAACTATTGTGTGAATGGGTTCATCTCGATAGTCTTTTAGCTTGTATGTAACTGGATTAGTAGGCATCACTTGACTTATTGTAAAAATTTCTGTTGACCAATTAGGTTTATAATCCTTCTCAAATACTTGCTTTATCTTACTAACTCTTACTGTATCTCCAATCTTAAATTTTGGCTTTTTCATTATTTTAGCCTGTCGAGCAAACTTCGCAAGTACTCCTGCCTCATTGGCCAATGTTATATCTTTAGGCTTGATTCTAATGGTACGATAAAATATGAGAAAATATGAAATCATTTAAATTACTTATCTGTATAAAAATAAATTAAAATAACTAACTTAAATTTGAAATATTGAATTCTCTCCAGACACATTTAGCATGCTCATAATCTTCATCAGATATATTGCTGTTATTTATTGAACATAATCATCAAATAAAAAAGTTGCACAACATCTGTAAAATTTATAATTTATAAACTTTACGTATATCATATATTACTCTTCTATCCATATCTCGCAATCGGCTAAAGATATAGAAAAAATAAGCGCTCTCTATCCATTTGCATTGTCAAATAAACTTTTTATTCATAATTTAACAATTTTTAATTCTGTAAGTCAGACGAAAGAGAGTGTATAAGAAGAGCGCTATTAAAATAATCTCGAGTTCCGAGAATCGTAGCGGTAAGGAGATGCCCGAGTTCTCTCTCACCGTAGTAATAAATCATATAACTTGTACACCGCCACACTTACTCGATGACATCTGATTAAAATTGATTGTAGGGGCTGTGATTTCATTGGTATTGTCAAATAAAATTTATATTAATAATTTAACCATTTTTAATCCTGTAAGTAAGATGAAAGAGTGTGAAGAAGGAGAGCGCAATTGAAATACTCTCGAGTTCCAAGAATCGCGGTGCGAATATCGGAATAAAGAGGAGGTGCGATAGATAACGCATGTACGTTCGTTAGAAGTGAGCATCGAGGTTCTCTCAGCTCTATAGCGTTATACTCACACAGCATACTACGCGCATTATTCCGAATGGGGATTTCGGTATTTGAGCGGATTAATGGGGGTTCTAGAAGTTCACAGGTGGCGTTACACGTTTGAATTTTAAATTCTGTCAGTAAGACGAAAGAGAGTAGCTAAGGAGATCACAATTGAAATAATCCGGTTCCAAGAATCGAAGCGATACGTGCCCGAATATCGGAGAGACCGCTATGGTAAAGAGTCATGCCGCTTGTCTCGCTATGATCACTACGACGAAAACAGGCTCACACCGGTGTACCCCTGCACGCAATATGCATCATCGATGACTTCGCAGGAGGTGTCAAATTGCAAAGCGGGGGTACAAGTGAAGGAATTTTAACGATTTCCGTTTAACTACATGATCCCTGTGCCGAATACACACTCACACCGTCAAGAATCGTTGAAGCGATAAGATATACTTCTTTCAGAATGGTGTTGAGTCATACGGCTTGTGCCGCTACACTCGCTCGATAACATACAGTATGCTCGTAATGCACACAGTAGCCCCAGATCGGTCCGATCCACGAGAGCGAGAGAGAGAGAGAGAGAGAGAGAGAGAGAGAGAGAGAGAGAGAGAGAGAGAGAGAGAGAGAGAGTTGTATACGGCAGCTTTAATCGGCCAGCGCGCAAAACTCATGGGTCATCCGCGCTTATTCATTATGCGAAAGATTCTACCGTAATGAGTCATTCTACTGCTACACTTACTCGATGACATCTGATATCACGCACTGCTCGGCCCGGAGCCACGTATGCTTCGCAATACCCAACGCGCACGCGCATTTTGGAAACATTTAATGAGGGTGTAATATTTAATGACGTCAATCGGATTGTTTATCCGTAATTTGACACCTCCTGCAGGGTCGCACAAGAGCACATGTCATCATCGAATATTCGGCAGGGAGATGGGGGCTGCTCGTGAGGCGACCGCGATTAAAATAATTGGAGTTCCGAGAATCGCTGCGATAAGGTGGTAGCGAATATCGGCCTATGCGCTGCATGTTCCTGCACGAATAACGCACGCGTGCGAGCTCAAGCAGG
The DNA here is from genome assembly GCA_036365515.1 of Torymus aiolomorphi. Classification (NCBI taxonomy): domain Eukaryota; kingdom Metazoa; phylum Arthropoda; class Insecta; order Hymenoptera; family Torymidae; genus Torymus; species Torymus aiolomorphi. The sequence continues at coordinate 27,759,231 of CM070874.1, forward strand.
TCCAGGGTCGCACAATTGCGCACGTTGAGGCATAAAAGGTGTTAATCTATAACATACTAGCGCTTGTAATATGCAAGATTTCACTCTGTGATACAAATAGAGTTACTCTATGGCATTCAAAAGGTTCCCTTACAATATAAAATATTAAAAGGTGTCAATATATAACAGAAAATCTTGCATATTATAAGCGCTGGTATGTTATAGATTAACATCTTTTATTATAGAGATACATTTTGCAATTTCATATTATACAGCTACACCTTTTGTGCCACTCAGTAGTATCTCCTCGTCATAGTATGACACATCTGAAAACTTCTATATTATAAAGGAATCTCTTCTATGCTATAGAGTAACACATTTTATGTCATATTTTACCACCCTCTATATCAGAGAGTGACATATTTCATATCACAAGCGCTAGTATGTTATAGATTAACATCTTTTATGTCATATAGTGATGCCTTTTGCACTTTCAAATTGTACAGCTACATGTTTTGTGCCACTCAGTAGTATCTCCTCTGCAGAGTATGATACCTCTGCCCCACGGTAAAATATGCAAGACGTCACACTGTGATATAAAAAGAGTTATTCTATGACATTAAAGAGGTTCCCTTACAATATAAAAGTATTA